>CM057458.1:33242500-34442500 GCA_016271365.2 Neoceratodus forsteri
CTATCTATCTATCTATCTATCTATCGACTGACTGTATCTATCTATCTATCTGTACAGACAGTATCTATCTATTTATCTATCTATCTATCTGTACAGACAGTATCTATCTATCTATCTATCTATCTATCTATCTATCTAGCTCTCTATCTGTTGTTTGCGAAAAACTGCATTAATGCACCATTTAGGGTTCAACTTAATGCCATAAAGGTAGGAAATGTGACATAAGAGATTTCAGCCCTGCCCACCCTCCCCACCACCAAAAAGCAGCAAAAAGGACAGGACCACACAAGCAACCACTGACCTCCATCATCAGGTAAAACAAACATACAACTGTTTCCAAATGACACAAATGCAGTAGCACTGATGTGCTGCCTTTGTTGATTTGTATCTGTGGTGTGCATACAATAAGGTATACTTACTTCTGGCTGCTGCTAGAAATTCATTATACTAAAATAGCAACACTTCTGCTTGCAGAAGCACAGGACTCTGCAGCCACAGATACAAACACATGATACTCAAATTACAAGAGTTCATTTGTCTGCAAAGTACAGGCCCCTATGGGGCCAGCACTTCTGTAGCCAAAGGTTGTCATGCACACTGTAAGACATACAGACAGTTCTGTCTGCAGAAGTACAGGCCCCCTCACAGGCCTGTGCCTCTGCAGCTGCTGGTGTAAGAGATACACACTGCCCTCTGGCTACAGAGTGCATGCGCTACAAAATGCATGATACCAAAAGTGCAACAATACTTCTGTCTGCTGAAGTGCAGGCCCCTGAGTGGCCTACAATTAGAGATGCAGCAAAGTTTAAATTTGTGGGTGAAATTGCCACGAAGTCGACAATTTTGTACTGCGTAGCACTTCGTGTAATTTTCTAAAATTACCCGGAATTCGTCATTTGTGACTTTGCTTTGCTTTGGGGTTTTTAAGTGCAAATTGTACTTAAAAACCCCAAAGCAAGTAGATGTTACAAATTGTGAATCCCCCAACAGCACCCCTGAGCTATCCCTGGTGTCTAGTGGTACCTCCCCCCCACAGCGATTGCCAGTCCCCTCTCTGTTTTAAATATATACAAATCCATGGTGTCTAGTAGAATCCCCACCCCAACCCCACCAATCCCGTGGCCAAATTCCTTGGTGTGTAGTGGACCCCACCCCACTGATCCCCCACCCCAATAATAAAAAACAATCCATGATGTCTAGTGGAACCCCCAACTGCAACGATCACTGGCTCTATTCATTCAAACAAATACCTGGTGTCTAGTGGACCCCACCACCCTGCTCATTATCACTCCTTTTAATTTTTAAGATGGCAAATTAATCCCTGGTGTCTAATGGACCCCCCACCCTGCTTATCAGCACTTTTAATTTTTAAAATGGCAAATTAATCCCTGGTGTTTAGAGGAATCCCCCACTCCGTTAGGTAGTGCCCCCCCAACTCACCACTCACCCCCGGCCCCAACCCTGTCTCCAACCTCAAGGGGCCACCGGTACAGCCCTCAACTTACCTCCATGGTCAGCAGCCCCACTGGGGCATGCACCTCATTCATTCAGTCAGTCAGCTCCTCCTTCTGGTAGTGGAGCTGATTTGTGCACCCTACAGAAGGGATGGGGCTGCTCTAGGCTTTGGCAGAGGTGGTGGGATGAGGTGAATGGCACTGTGGACCAATTCTGCGGTCCAAAACACTGTTCCCCCATCCAGCTACCCCACCAAAGCCCAGAGCAGCCCCATCCCTTCTGTAGGGCGCACAAATCAGCTCCACTACCAGGAGGAGGAGGAGCTGACTGACTGAATGAATGAATGAATGAGTGCGTCCTTTATTCAGAATGAGAGTGTACGTCAGTGGGGCTGCCAGTCATGGAGGTGAGTGGAGGGCTGTGCTGTTGGCCTCTTGGGATAAGGAACAGGGTGGAGGCCAGGGGGCGAGTGGTGGCTTGGGGTTGGGGCACTACCTGACAGGGTGGGAAGGTCAGGAGGTTCCACTAGACACCAGGGATTAATTTGCCATCTTAAAAATTGAAAGTGCTGATGAACAGGGTGGGGGGCTAGACACCAGGGTTGTTTTTATTATTAGGTGGGGATCGGTTGGGTGGGGGTCTACTAGCCACCAGGAGTTTGTCCATGCAATAGGTGGGTGGGGGGTTCCACCAGACACCAGAGATTTTATGGTGTTAGTGGGGTGGGGGGTGGGGCAAAATGTGGACACTTTTGCCTTTGATCCGTGCTATGCAAAATGGCAAAATTAGCAAATTGCGCTCCGCAAATTGAGTGCAATTCATGACATTTTCCACATAGCGAATTTCGCTGACTTTGCCCACCAATACCTATAGTTTGCCTCGCAGGTGTAAGACACACACACTTACTGCACCTACGTGCTGCTTATGGAAAACCTTGCACTTGTGTATGCAGTTATATAGTCAGGTAGCACCTGCCCTTAGGCCAGCAAAAGGTAATTGTTTTAACCTAATCTGAGCTTTAAAAGGTAACATTTTACTTTTTTGGGGGGAAGTGCTACCCTTGGATGAAACTACTACTCCCTTGAAAAATGTCTAGATCTACAGCTCAAACCATGATGTTAACATTGCAACAGTACTCCTTTCTGTAGAAGCACAGGTCCCTGCAGCCACGGATACTCCTGCAGACTGAACGACATACACACACAGCCATAGATACAAATCCACAAAGGTAGCATATTAGTGATTAGTGCTACTGCATTTGTGTAATCTGGAAACAGCTGTACTGTATGTAGAGATGCAGAGAAGTTCCACTACGAACTTGAAGTGAACCTGAAGTGGACCACTTAGAGTTCGCAAAACGCTACGTGAAATAAAAGCCAAAATTCACCTTTAAAGGACTTTGCGTTGTCCACTTCAGGTTCACTTCAAGTTACAGTTTGGTAATGAAAAGTTGGTAAGAAAAAGCCCACAGATCACATGTCTGTCTGTCTCTGCAGGTCTGCAGGTCACATGATGCAGGGAGGGAGGTAAATAGACAGGAAGTCAGTGTCTTACTTTCATTTTCTCATGAAACAGCAAGTGGTAGGGTAGGCTCCAGTGAGAGAATGAGAGAGATTTCAATAATTTTGTTTTTGTAGTTGGTGGTGGTTTTCTTTTATAGTTATTTTGTGAGTTTAAAACTTTTCTGCAGCAGGGTTTTTTGTTTATTAGAATTTTTTTTGTTTGTTTTAAAAAAAGGGTTTGTTTTAGTTAGTCTATGTCCATATAAGTTCTTTCTAACTAGTACTTTTACTAGTATTTTTTTTTTTTGTGTGATTAATCATGTTGATCACGGAGGGAGAAGTGGTGGTGACCAGCGGGGGCCATGAATGCAGGGTGGCCTTGTCCACCCACTTCATCTAAACCAGGCGAGTTTTGGTGTGGCCACAGACAGCTCCGCAGCATGGGTCCACCCAGAGCAGCATGCGGAGCAGCAGCAGGTGGAGTAGCAGCATGCAGAGCAGCAGCAGGCAGAGTAGTAGCATGCGGAGCAGCAGCAGGCGGAGTAGTAGCATGCGAAGCAGCAGCAGGCGGAGTAGCAGCATCCGGAGCAGCAGCAGTCGGAGTAGCAGCATGCGGAGCAGCAGCAGGTGGAGTAGTAGCATGCGGAGCAGCAGCAGGCGGAGTAGCAGCATGCGGAGCAGCAGCAGGCGGAGTAGTAGCATCCGGAGCAGCAGCAGGTGGAGTAGCAGCAGGTGGAGTAGTAGCATACGGAGCAGCAGCAGGCGGAGTAGTAGCATGCGGAGTAGTAGCAGGTGGAGTAGCAGCAGGTGGAGTAGAAGCAGGTGGAGTAGCAGCATGCGGAGCAGCAGCAGGCAGAGTAGTAGCATGCGGAGTAGCAGAAGGTGGAGTAGCAGCATGCGGAGCAGCAGCAGGTGGAGTAGCAGCAGGTGGAGTAGCAGCATGCGGAGCAGCAGCAGGTGGAGTAGCAGCAGGTGGAGTAGCAGCAGGTGGAGGAGTAGTAGCATGCAGAGCAGCAGCAGGTGGAGTAGTAGCATGCAGAGCAGCAGCAGGTGGAGTAGCAGCAGGTGGAGTAGTAGCAGGCGGAGTAGCAGCAGGTGGAGTAGAAGCAGGTGGAGTAGCAGCATGCGGAGCAGCAGCAGGCGGAGTAGCAGCAGGTGGAGTAGCAGCAGGTGGAATAGAAGCAGGTGGAGTAGCAGCAGATGGAGTAGTAGCAGGTGGAGTAGCAGCAGGTGGAGTAGCAGCAGGTGGAGTAGTAGCAGGCGGAGTAGCAGCAGGTGGAGTAGCAGCATGCGGAGCAGCAGCAGGCGGAGTAGTAGCATGCGGAGTAGCAGCAGGTGGAGTAGCAGCAGGTGGAGTAGCAGCCACAGCCAGAGCAGCAGCAGCAGGCTGAGCAGCAGCTGCAACAACCGCAGCAGGAGGTTGTTGCCCCTCCACCACCGGCAGCGCAGCAAGCGGTTCCCCTCCACCACAGGCAGCCCAGCCAGTTGTATCTGATGCCCCCCCACAGACTGTACTGGGCCCTGCATGTAGCTCTCTCATGTAGGAATTTTTTTCTAACTTCCCCAGGGACCCCACAGTAGTACGGTGCAAGATATGTAGTGTGCTGGTCCGGCAGGGGCACAAGGGCAGCCACTTAGGAACTGGCGGGCCAAGGATGCACATGGTTGTCCACCACTGTGATCAGTGGGATGCCAAGCTGCAGGAGTTAGCTGCCATTCCTGCAGCTGTGGCTGAGGGTGATCATCCACCTGCATGCTGCCACCGTCACAGGGCCCTGGCCATTGAAAAGCCAGAGGTTGCGGGGCCTGCAGCCGCAGCTGTCCATGCTCAAGCAGACCCATCACAATAGCTGGTGAGCCAGGTAGACCTGGCTGTGCTGTGGGCTGAGGTGGCGGACCTGAAAATGGCTGTGGAGGGGGCCATCCAGCAGCTGAGCTGCATCGAGGGCAGAATGTGGAAATGATTTGCTTGCTGCAGGGCATGAGTGTCGGTGGCCAACATTAGCCCCCACCAGCCCCTTAATAAAGTGATCATAAGTTTTAATTTCCCCACAAAACAAGTCTCCTCTACTTTTCAGCTTTTTCTTAAGTAATGTTTATTTTTTCTCCCAGTCAAAGTATGACATTTCTGTTCAGTTGTTTTATTTGTTATTTTTCTCAGTTATTAGTTAATTTATTTTTTACATGACTGATGGTCGGCAAATGACGGACGGTGCATGCTTTCATTACAGGTGAAAGTGTCATGTCATTACCTATGCTGCAATAAAGGTGTCTTGAAGATGGCATTTTGGTGGCACAATTTAAACTGAAATCAAAGCACACAGTGGACGCACAGTTGGTGACCACTTGACTTATTATTACATAAAATAAAGTAATGAATAAACCAAAAAATGGTTATTGTGGAAAGTATAATGATGTGTGTGTGTGTTAAGGGGTGACATTTTGTGTAGGAGCAGAATGGGATTTACCATTATGAGGAGCAATAAATGCAGGATTACAAAAATGTCCATCTTCTCTGCTTTTAATTGATTTAATCCATATTTTCTTTTTCACAGAATATAATATGACATTTATGTTCATTTCATGTTTTCTTTGTAATGTTACTTTTCTTAATTCTGTATTTCTCATCCCTCATAATGGTAAATCCCATTCCCCACCTACCCCAAATGCCCCCCCCCCACACACACACACACACACACACACACACACACACACACACGCATGCCATTATGCTTTCCGCCGTAAAACATTTCTAGGTTCTTACCCATTAGTTTATTTAATGTAATAATAAGTCATGTGGTCGACAACTTAGTGACACTGTGTGCTTTCCCTTCATTTTAAATTGTGTCACCTGCCGGCCCAGTGGCGTAGAGGACTGAGGCACGGGCACCTTACCTCAAACCATGCCGGTGACCCTGGTTCGGGAACAGACTCGGGTAGCTGGGGGTCGGCATGGGATGGGAGAGAATCGAGCGTCCTAAGGACTGCTCTCCTCCCCGGGGGTGGGTTAGGGTCATGCCTCGCTCTGTAGTGGCCCCCAGTGGAGACTGGGGGCACTACAAGAAGTGGCGCGACAGGGGAAAAAAACAGAAAAGCGGAAAAATGGCGACAGAGTGACCGGATGATGGCTGCCTGGATCCCCCGCCTCCATGGAACCCCTGAAGAGCCAGGGGAATCCTGATCCCAGCAGCATCAGGGCTGAGAGCAAGAATGCCTGAAGGCAATTTCCCTCCGGAAGGAGGGGGACTTGCCCAATGAAGGGTTACGTTGGGCTACCCTGATCGGCTGTGATCTGGGATCAGGGAGAAGCTGGCGTCGGGGTGAGTTTGGAATGGAGTAGCGGGGGTAGTCCTTGGCAGAAGGCCTGAAGGAGAGGCCAGTCAGACGCAGGGGCGATAAATAAATAATGCAAAAAAAAAAAATTGTGTCACCAAAATGCCGTCTTCGAGATATTTTTATTGCATTGTGTGTAGCGGCACAACAGTTTTGCCTGTAATGAAAGCACGCATTGTCCACCATTTTCGCAACCATCAGTCATGTAACAAAGAAAGTAAATTAACTAATAACCACGACAATACTTGTTACTTTTATGCACATTTAGTTAAAGCACCAGCGCACTATTCACAATACCATTCACCACCTAGCACGCCCCCCACCAATGTGCTATTGTGTGTTTGAATGTCCCCAATATAATTTCATGAAAAGCCCAGATGAAAACTAACATTCCAGAAATGCATCACAGTGTGTTAAGTGACATCATTGCCTTGTGACCCCACCTGCTGCTGCTGCGCTTTTCCTGCCGATCACACATCGTGAAAACTGCCAATCTATAATAAAAGGCCAGCAATGCCTCACAGACTTGTGTTAAGTGAGAGCTTTGCCTTGTGACCCCACCTGCTGCTGCTGTTCTCCTGCTGATTTTATGGAACTGCAAGTTCAGATGAAGCTTAAAATGCACTAAATGCTGCCTCACCAACACATGCTGCACCTGGTGTGTGTCTCTGTACCAATGGTGAGTTGTTGTGCATGCCACTGTAAATGTTTTCCCATAGACACATCAAGTTAATCTCTGTATAATCTGGTTCTTTGTTGTAAGCAGTCCGTCATTTTGTTCCTTTTCAGGTAACCTTGCTGATAAAGTACTGTGGTGGGCATGGACATCAAATCCAATTAACATGCATGAAACACATACATTTCTACCACATCCACTTCATAGGGTTTTATGTGATAATGGTGACTGCAAAGGAGATCACCGTTACGGTGAGTTAGAGAGCTGAAAATCAATCTTGGTGCTCTAACTCCCAGCACACAACAAAATGGCACTGGCGACTTATTTTTACATTTATGCGGGGGCTTTACCTACACCCCCCACTAAAGGATTCTCAATCCGGGGGTGCATGTCGGGGCAAAACATAAAAAAATGAAACTCGGGCCGGGCAGCAAAAACGAACTCACTCCCAGACCCAAACCTAGCACCCTAACCACCGGCTGTGAGCCAACCCACTTCACCATGGAGCCAGCTTGGCAGCTTACTGCAGCGCCACCCCTCACATCCCTCCCACCCTCACCATGCTTGCTTGCTCCCCCACGTGCGTGTACATGTAGCAACTTCCTGTCGCTACAGGTCGCACTGCCTGGTCACTCTCCCTCATTGGTAGCCCCTGTGACAGGCGCCACAATTGCGTCGCCCTTTCGCGGGTCACTCAATTGCAGTCGCCCACATCACAGGCTACCCTTCACAGTGTGGCTGTTCCTGTCTTCTGTTACACATACAGCTTTAAATACAAAGCTAATAGTAAACACCATATCCAGCGTAAAATTACAAGCTATTAGTAAGAAGCCAGTTATTATTAATGTAGTAAACCACGTCCAAAAATGCTCCACATTTACTGAGTGCCACGCACTGGAACACTGTGTTAAGTTATATGATGTCACGTGGTTTCTGAGCCAGGATAACACAATTTAACAACAATGGCATACAGAACTATGCCGATCCCATCTGTGAATAACAAATATATTATGTGGCCTGTATTCTGTATTTCACCACTTGTTAATAGAAACATAGAAACATAGAAACAAAGAATTTGACGGCAGATAAGGACCGCTTGGCCCACCCAGTCTGCCCATTTCCCTACCTAATGGATAAGCTGCAGATCCTAGTTAACCAACAGCCTACTTCTTCTTCCTACCCCAACCCCCTAGAATTGCCTTATGACTGTCCCATGCATGCTTGAATTCCACTACTGTTTTTGACTCCACAACCTCCTCCGGAAGGCTGTTCCATGCATCCACAACCCTCTCTGTGAAAAAATACTTCCTTACATTACCTCTGAGCCACCCCCATCTATCTTCAAATTGTGCCCCCTTGTTCTTGCACACCTCTTTTTCTGAAAGATGCTACCCTCTTGGACTTTGTTGATTCCCTTGAGGTACTTGAAAGTTTCTATTATGTCCCCCCTCTCCCTCCTTTCCTCGAGGCTATACATATTAAGCTCCTTAAGTCTCGCTTCACCTGTGCCACAAAATTAAAAATCAAAACTTAAATGAGAGAGAACACTGGTACTTACCTGTACATGTGATTACTGTACTTATGACAACTTAGACAGTCTGTAACCTGTGAAAACAAAATGGAAATCAGTAACCTGCATTTTTTGAGTGTCATCTTTGCCCAGGTATCAGAATCATGGACACCACAGTTAACATAAAAAACAGATTATATGACATCGGTACATACTTACAGTAAATTATTGATAAAAAGCAGGGTGGCTGTTGCTGGCTGCAGGGTCCTAGCTGGGCACAGGTAAAATGTCTCTGTCAGTCTCACTATCAACGCGTTGTTGACTGCAGGTAATAACTACTGCACACTTTATACGATTTTCCCTGACAATCATTAAAGGGGAAGAAAAAATATAATGACATGTCATTTATTGTCAGTGATCATATGCATTGAAGGCTACTGTTTGTCTTTTGTTACACCAACAAGTAACATTACAGCACCGAGAAAGCCTTCAGCATGGTAACTGTGCCATTATGCCCTACCACTTGAAAATTTGTTTTCCATGGCTGTATCATCAACATCGGTGGTGCGGCATTTGACGTTTCCAAAAGGATGGCCTGCTTCACCACATCAGCAGCAGCAACACCAGCATCTTGAGTGGGTACAAAGAGAGATGTGCTTCTCCGACCTGGTATGTGACTGTCATTAATTGTAATAAATGTCAGCATGCTGACATTTGTCGGTTATAAGTTAGTACGATGATCACGTACTATGGTCCCCGCAGAACTAAATACCCTCTCCACACTGACACTGGAGGGTGAGCATGTCAGGTACTTCACTGCTACTGATGTCAGTGCTGGCCATTCTTTCACCTTGCTAGTCCAGTACGCCAAAGGATTGCCCATTATCGTCAGGTGCCTGTTTATTGCCAAAGAGGCCTCAACCATTCTCTGTGATGCACGCATTCCAGATGAATTGTCCACCTGTTCACAAGATTCATCTAGGTCACAAATTCTGACGTGACAAGGTGCCCAAAAGTGGATTAATGGACACCGGTTTTGCAGAAACCACCCCCTGCCCCTCAGCCCCTTCATTGGATGTACTCAGTCCACGGTGCTTTTCAGCCTCATTATGCTGTGATTTGTATAACTTTGCACGTGACTTCCGTGCCCCATGAACCAATTGCACAAGCTGCCCAGTCAGATTTTGTACCCAATCTTGCCCTCCTTCCAGTATGGATGCAATGCCACATTTGTGGAAGGGGTAGAAGACTAGGTTTGCCGGAAAAGGCTCCTAGCTTCACCTGAGCTCTTTTCTTCTACATTTGCTTGTAAGGAGAGAGCAAGGAACAACATTATCAGAGCAAGGAAACAATGAAGGCTTCTTTTGGCTAGGCAGATTTACTGTGTGTTACTATTTTCTTTTGTGCTTACAAGTTTTGTTACTGTTTTTTGCTTATATTTTACTGCTTTATTGTTCTCTAATTCAAATTACTGTTGCAGGGTATACTTTCTGCTGCATTGTTACAGGGTGTGCCTAAAGGTTTGTTAGTGTTTTATGATTACAGATTACTGCTGTAATCTTCTCTGATTCAAACTGTTTTTTACAAGGTATATCTTCTGTTAAATTGTTCTGCAGGTTGTGCTTACAGGTTTTGTTACTTTTTTACTGCTTTATTTTTCTTTGTAGCAAAGTGTTTTTTGCAGGGTATATCTTCGGTGAAATTGTTACAGGTGGTGCTTACAGGTTTTACAGTTTTATCTATAATTAGGCTAAGCTTTCAGGGATAATTACAGGAGCACATACAGTATGAGATACAGACTGAGGGATAGCGACGGCATTTGTTGTTGGTTGATTGTACCTGCTCTTACATCTTTGTTTCTTTCATCCATGATTCTTCTTTTTCAGCAGGGGAAGGCCTTAACCACCCACCCCATCCCCAACCACCCCATGCTACACTCCTTTTATAGAGTAGCACAGTCGTGACTTTTTCTGTAGCACAGCAGGAAGGGGAGGATCAGAGGAGTATCCACACAGTGACCTCACAGGGCACAATTAATTAACTTGTTATAAAAGTTATGCAAAACAAACAAACAAACTATATATATATATATATATATATATATATATATATATATCTATAAATAAAATCAAACTTTTGCTTTCATTTTCCTTCTAAGTACTTGGACCAGGTTATAAACTCACAACTCAACTGGAATGGATATTATTAACTGCAGATACTGTGAGACATTTTTCAAAAGCGCAGTTATACAGGATTTAGGATGCTGTCCTACATGCTGGACCATCGGAGATCTAATGGCTCAGCTCCAGTCAGCATGAGCAGAGATTGTGTGCCTCAACTCGCATATTCAGGAGGAAATATATTACAAGAACCGCCTGCCATTTCCCCAACATCCAATTGATGCACCTGAACTGGAGAGGGTAGTTGATCTGGGATGTTGGCAGATGGTTAGGAGGGGCAAATCAGGTGCCCCATCACTCAGTGCTCACCAACGTATCACCTCCATAACCTAATAAAAACTACAAGCCGGTGTCTGCCTCTATCTCCGCAATCAAATAAAGGGGTAGAGAACACTGCAGAGCAGGACACTGCAGCATAGGAGCTAGCACTACAGACCTCACCCAAAACAAGGACCAAAACAAAAAAAGGCAAAAAGCAAATCCAAAACACTTCTGATCATAGAAGACTCCATGATTCGGGGAGTTGATACCTACCTCCGGCCGGAGATAATGGTCAGATGTCTCCCAGGTACAGTGTGGAGAGACACTGACCGCATTGCTAAAATTGTGCAGGAAGTGAGAGAAAACATCGACACCCTGGTACACATAGGGACTAATGATCTCACCAGATGGTCAGTTGAGGAGACCAAGGAACACCTGAACAGTCTGGGAGACAAGCTGTCATCCATTTCGTCCAGCATCTCCTTCTCTGAGATCCTGCTGGTCTGGGAGAGGGGGCAGATGGACCGAAGGTCAGAGAAGGGGAGATAGGGGAGCTAAACATGTACTTCAAGGGCTAATGCCAGGAAAAAAGGACACAAGTTTATACGTAACTGGCAACAGTTTTGGGAGCAAAAGTTCTTTAAATTCAATGGACTACATCTGACTAAGGAGGGAGTCAATGCATTGGGGCAGAAGTTTGATGTCTTTGCAGAATATTTAAACTAGCAAATGGGGGTGCAGCACCTGATACATCAAATGGGAAGAACACCCTTCCCCCCTCAACTAGTGATCAAACAGGAGTTCAGCATGGTTGTAGTTCATTTGCATCACCAGGTAAGGAACAAGGTCTGGTTCCCCATACAACACACAGGGGAAAAGCCGGACCTTGCCCCTCAACTAACGCACCAAAATCTGGCCGACGGCAAATCATGTACACAAATGCCCGCAGTCTGGGAAACGAGATCCCAGACCTGGAGGCAACAATGACAGAGGCTAAACTGGACATAGTAGCCATTAGCGAGACATGGTTCACCAGTAACCACACTTGGGAGACTTCAGTACCTGGCTATGCATTGTTCACAAGAGACCGAGGTGCAAAAAGGGGGGAGTGGCCCTTTATGTCAATGAAAATATCAAAGCTACAGAAATTCAGAATACACACAAGGAGCCAGAAGAACTGTGGGTCACCCTGAAAACAGGAAATGGAACAGCGATATGAACTGGGGTTGTCTACAGGCCTCCAGGCCAGGAGGAGGACAGAGACACATTACTGTTAGAAGATATATAAAACATGACAGCTAAAGGGGAGGTTTTGATAATGGGAGACTTCAACATGCCAGATACAGATTAGTCAATACCAGCAGGAACATCCGCCAGAATTAGACACATAGTGGATTCCCTGCAGGGGAAGGGCCTCAAACAATTGGTACAACAACCCACAAGAGACAGGGCTATCCTAGATATCGTACTGACTAATGGGGAAAGGATCACAGATCTCCAGGTAGAAGGTCACCTGGGAGCCAGTGACCATCACATGGTATGGTTCAATTTGGCCACTAGAACCAAATCATCCGATTCCAAGGCAAAAATATGGGATTTCAGAATAGCTGACTTTGATAAGATGGCCAACAGAGTTAAGCTAGCCCTGGCAAGCAGAAATACAGGTGAGGGGGTACAGGCAAAGTGAGCAAGCATTAAAGATGCAATACTTAAAGCAAAATCCCATTGTGTTAGGGAGAAAAGCAAGCACAAAAGAAGGAGGAAACCACTTTGGTTCTCAAAAACAGTAGCAGAAAAGATCAGAGCCAAAAGGTTGGCCTTCAGGAAATATAAGGGAATGCAATAGGACAAAGATAGGGAGGCATACTAAACTTCCCTAAGGGAAACAGGGAAGGCAGTAAAGCAGGCAAAGTCCCAAACCAAGGAAACACTAGCACGAACAGTAAAAGAAGGGGACAAGACTCTCTATAGATACATTAATGAAAGGAGAAAAGTCCAGAGGGGGTATTGCTAAGATCAAAGGGGATAAGGGGGAATGTGTGGAGGATGACCAAGGGAAAGCATTTATCCTAAATAAATACTTCTGCTCAGTATTTTCTGAGATAAAGGTAGGGCAGGGCCCACAGCTCAGCACCATGGACATGGAGGGGTGGAGAGTTTTGCACAAGTCCCTTCACAAAAGAAAGGGTCCTACAAGAGCTCGATAAGCTCAGGGTGGACAAGGCAATGGGACCTGATGACATACATCCCAGGGTAGTAAAGGAGCTAAGGGTGGAACCGTATACTGACCATGCAGCGTCACTCCCACAGCGAAGACCATCACAGCGACATTGTCAGCAGTCACTGTAATGGTTTCCGCTACCTGACACTGGTGCCGGGAAGGTGTTTGCCCCATCCCTGAACTAACTCTGACTGGAGTTAATAATCTATAGTACGGGGGTGCAGGGGCCAAATCCTGAGTGACAGGACAACACCAATTGGCGGTGTTGTGCTGTCACTGTGCCATCAGTAGACATGAAATTTGTCGCCGCGGCATAGTGGAACTGGGTGAAACTAGCAGAGCTATTAGCAGAACTGTTTAATGAGTCTGTGAGCACAGGAGAGATCCCAGAAGACTGGAGAAGGGCTCATGTCATCCCGCTCCACAAGAGTGGCAGCAGGAAGGAGGCAGGGAACTACAGACCAGTCAGTCTTACCTCAGTAGTGGGCAAGATTATGGAGGCACTCCTTAAGTAAAGGATAGTGCCACACCTGGAATGCATAGAAGTACAGGATCCATGATAGCATGGGTTTACAACAGGAAGGTCCTGTCAAACTAATCTTATTGATTTTCTTTGACTGGGTAACCAGAGTGGTGGACCAAGGGGGTGCAGTTGATGTTGCCTATCTTGACTTCAGCAAAGCTTTCGATACTGTTCCACATAGAAGATTGATTAATAAGCTGGTTAGGATCAGAGTGGGTCAGAAGTTGGTTAACTGGGTGGCAAACTGGTTGGTGGGCAGAAAACACAGAGTGGTGGTAAACAGTTTACAGTCAGAAGAGATGCAAGTCACAAGTGGGGTACCTCAGAGATCAATCCTGGGGCCAGTCCTCTTCAATATCTTCATCAGTGACATTGCAGATGGACTGAAGGGTAAGGTTTGCCTGTTTGCAGATGACACCAAGATCTACAACAGAGTAGATTATCCACATGGGGTGGGCAGAATAAGAGATCTGGAAAAACTGGCAAAATGGTCTGAAGAATGACAACTGGGGTTTAACTCAAAGAAGTGCAAGATCGTGCACATAGGAGAAGAGAAACCCTGAAGCTACAGTACCTATAGGTTTGGAGGTGAGATGCTGGCAATCACAAGGGAAGAAAGAGACTTGGGCATCATCATCACAGATGACCTGAAATCATCCAAGCAGACCTCTAAAGCAGTAGGTAAGGCTGGGGGGATGTTGGGGTGTATTAGTAATGGTATCACAAGTCATAAAAGGGAGGTAATAATCCCTCTTTAGAAGACTCTGTTTAGGCCTCATCTGGAGTACTGCGTGCAGTAGTACTGGAGGCTGCACCTGCACAAGGGCATTAACAAAATGGAGGCAGTCCAGAGAAGGGCAACCAAAATGGTGCAAGGACTGCATCAGAAGACATATGAGGACAGATTAATGGAGCGCAGTATGTATACCCTAGAACAAAGGAGGGGGAGAGAGGTGATATGATCGAAACATTCAAACATCTTACGGGCATTAACAAGGTGAAAGAGTCTAGCATGTTTCAATATAAGAAAAATAGCAGGACAGGAGGACACAGCATAAGATTAGAGGGAGGCCGATTAAGGGGTACTGTGAGGAAGTTCTTTTTCACAGAAAGGGTGGTGAAAGCAAGGTGGATGCATGGAACGGCCTACCTCAGGAAGTGGTGGCTATGCATACAGTGCAGGGCTTCAAACATGTATGGGATAGGCATAAGAGAGCAATATAGATGAGTATGAATAAATAGGCCATTGACAGAGTAAAGGCCTATGGCACATTCATAAGGTAGAAAACTTGGGCAGACTGGATGGGCCTTGCGGTCCTTATCTGCCGTCAGCTTCTATGCTTCTATGTTTCTATGTTTGTAGCATGGGTCCAGCATGGTTGCTATTCCAAATTCTGGAGATTGATGAATAGTGGTGCTGTGTCGATTGTTGTCTAATATAGTAAGCATGTGTTTCAGTAATGCACTGCTTGACCTATCTCCGGCAACATCAAAGCTAGGCTGCAGATTCAACAAAGTCTTCCTCAGCATCCCTGAAGTGAATGGCTTGAATAACGGATGCAGTGTCACCACTCACTGCCTGTGTGGCATGTTCAAACGGTCTCAAAATTATTATTACTGAGTCCATGAGTCACCATTGGTCACTTGTCATAGGGACTGAGGCCCTGAAGTGTCACGGCTAGTGTGCATAACTAGGTACTCGTTGATTGCTTTGTACTGCTGCACAAATGCTCTGCCATGTAAAGTGTTGAGTTCCATCTCATGACAACTTCAAGCTTCTGGTGGTACTGAGGGAGGGTGTTCTAAATCTACAGCTGCCTAAGTTGGTCACAGGCCTTGCCAGAGCATGCAAAATGGGCACAGATGCAGCATGCAACAGTCACCATTTGCTTTATTTCATGGTACTACATAAACTCCTGTACCACCAGATTTAAGCGGTGGGCCATACAGGGAACACGCACAAAGCTACCGTTGCTGATACATTTCACAATGTTTGATCCATTATCACTAGTTATGAAGCTAGCTTTTGGGGACAGGGGGTGCAGTCACTCATCAGTTTCTGTCAGTAGCAAGTCTAGCATATTTTCGCCTGTATCCGACCCTGCTACACTACGCATTGCAAGTGTGGCATGTTGTCTAATGCCCTTAAGGTTGCTACCACTACCACATTCTGACTTATTACACTGCTTTCACATCCCACTATCACAGACAACTCCAGGTAGCTGCACTCAATGTGCAGTAATACACATGTAGGAACTACCAGCCATTCTGCCACTTGTCCACATATCCATGCTAAAGTAAATGTAAGGCGAGGCGGAATGTTGAAGGCCATGTCTTACACACACTGTCACCGTCCGATATAACTCAAGGACGGCATGGGTGTAAAAGTATTTCCAGGACAGGACCTTCTATTTCGGACATGCGCATACGCAGCACCAGAAGCCTGCATTCTCCACAAAGGAAAATGGCAAAAGGTCAATTGCCAGCATCTTCCCTGTGGCAGAATTGAGTTCATGTGAAACTGCATGATTGGGTGGGTATTTACTGGTGTGTGCAAATAGGCTGTGCAACGTGGGCTGCATTGTTTGTTGCTTTACATGTGGCATACCAAATGGCTCTACTCTACTAATTGACATGGATTAGCAACCTGGGACGTGTGATGGTGGCTGTACAGGTGACAAGCCAATACAAGCAGTGTCAGTGGCTCAGTAGGTAGCACACTTGCCTCTGAGGCTGGGAGATCAGAGGGCTGTGGGTCCAGTTCCCACATCTGGCACTGGGGTTAATATCCCAGTACTGACACTGTAGTGCAGCATGAGAGGGGTGATGCACTTCTGAGGTGCCATCTTTTGGATGAAACGTTAAACTGAGGTCCCATCTGCCTGGATTGGTGGTAGTTCAGGTGGATGTTAAAGATCCCATGGCACTTATCGAAAAGAGTAGGGGAATTTCCTCAGTGTCCTGGCCAAATTTCCCTCATTCACTATAAATACCACCAACAGCTTAATCTGGTTCAAGGTCAGTTGGCATTCATCTGTATCCCCCTCCCCCGGGTTGTGCCTGAAACTAGGCAGGATTTATCTAGTGCACTTACCCGGTCAACAAAAACAAAATAAATAAAATGCTGGTGTAACCCCCTTGTTCCCAGGGGTTACTAGAATCCCATTAGAATCAGTGGCAGGCAGGGAGCGGCAGCTAGTGAAATGGATTTCACACTGTCATTCTCTGGTTTCAGTCTCAGCTGAGCTGGAGGATGATGTAATCATGGAACTGTCGCAGCAGCATAAGCCACACTCGAGCTAGCTGCAGGGAGTTAGCTTTGGAATGTTCAATTCCAGGAGGAGGCTGCAGCCTGCAGCAGCTCCTCAGTTTTAGCTCTGACAGAGAGCTACCACTGTGTTTTGGGTAGTATGTTCTCACCCTAGAAGAAGAACATAGAAGACAGAGATTGAAGTGGTGCAAACCATTCCAAGTGGGTTTTCCTTTGCCCCATCCCAGGAGGGATGGAGTGGATTCCAGGATTCAGGGGCAATCCCCTGGTCCAGTCTGGACTGTGCTGAAGCTGCCTGAGATTCATCTGCTCTGTGCGTACCTGTGACTTTTGTTTGGAAAAGCCCTGGGGCACCTGCATTCCTTGTGGTGAATTTTCTCTGACAAAGGGATCCTGTCACCTAGACTATTTTCTGTTTAAAAGTGTCTGCTAAAGTTGGGGTCTAGTGAAGAGACAGTGCCAATTACAGAACTTTTAATTTTCTGACACCCCGGAGGTGTGTAATGTAGTATGCTAAGTGTGAAACACATTTCAAGATAGCATCTACAAGTTTTCTCTGAGGGTGTTATTAACCAGATGAATGGCCGAGTATAAATTTGGAAGCAAAAGGTGGGGGCCCCCATCTCAAGCAACCAGTTTTCCTCTCCGGGTTCAGTTTGGGCACCTGTGTTTTCTTTTAGTGCATTTGGCCAGTGCCTGAAGAAAATAGTTTACCCAGACGTGGGTTGGATTCTCTTTGAGCCTGTGTGTGCTCTTTGGTGGTCAAGGGCACCACCAGTAATTCCTCATGAAAAATGGGAAAGTATCCTAGTACTGGCCGTGTGTGCCTAGTCAAGAGGAAATATACCAGTTCTGGCCATGTGTGCCAACGTCCTAATTCAGAACCAGAGAGTTCACTGTGTAATTCAGAACCAGAGAGTTTGCTGTGTGTGTTCAGTGTGCCTATGCTAAATGGGAATTTAGGAATGTCTGCACCTCAGTAATCTGCATTACCAGTAGGAGTAGCCTTGAGGAGGTCCATCTTCGCTCTGTGATTATTCTCCGTGTATGTGAATAAAAGCCACACTCTAGAATCCCAACCTGGTTTGGACAGTATTGTTATTGCTTCCACTGTGTCTGGATTTACTTGGGTGCCCCTGTCCAGAAGTGCAAACCTAGCATAATTGTGAGCAAACGTTTTCTCCCAGGGACCCAGGTTGATGACCATGGTAAATGTTCCCCCCAGGTGTGAACCAGGTAGTTGCCACACTTGGTTTTCCTGTCTGTGTATGGCAGGCTCAGAAGGAAATGTACTGTAAACTTTTTGTAGTGACAACCCCCATCCCTCTCTTTGGTGCCATGTGGTGAGAGGAGCAGCCCTGTTAGTTAAACAGGGGGGCCGGTGGGGGGTGGGTTACACTGGTATTTTCTGTGTTTTAAGCACAGGGGTTGATGTGGTAGAATTACTACTTGGACCACCACAGCTAGTTTGACCACTGCTTGAACATTCCATCAAATCATCCTGCTCCTCATGCCTGTAGTAATCCTCCAGTGTTATTTCACCACTTTCACCCACATGGCTACTTACACTGAAGGAAGGGGATACCATGCTCACTAATGTGGCTGAGTGTGAACGCCCAACTATGGCATTATCTGCCCTCTGGTGCAGAGTCCACAAAGCTATGTGCCTGCTCTTCAGATGATTATGTTGGCCCACAGTGCTCAAGTGACTACCCTTTTTACCATGCTTCACACACGCTTGGCAAAGCTGGCAGATTGTCACTGTTTCATCACTGCCATCTTGCACAAAAAAATCCCAAACTAGGGATTCGGATGCCCCACTCTTCACGTCACTGCTGGTGCAGTGGCTGCATATGCAACTGCACTTTTTGTGCCGATGAAATGAGGGGGTGTAATGCATGATTTCTGCTGTTCGCCACAATGTGACTTTAACTGAACATCACAATCGCTGACTATTAACTCCAGGTCATCATCAACAGATATAGGTACAGCAGAACGTTTGGGGACTAATAGAATGTTTACAAACAGCCACCTTCACTTTATTTTTGTCCGGTTCCCAAATGAGGTCACTAGCATCATCATCATCATCATCAGCCCCTACTTCACTTTGGATGCTGTCCTCCTGTGGAGAAATTCCATGTCCAGCCACGGCCTCAATATTATAATCCACACTTTTTTCGTCAACATCTGAATGTTTGGATGGGCTAATATCATCAGTGCAGACATGAGACTGTCACTCAGCATGATCAGAAACCGAATCATGTTCAAGTACTGTTGGACTCGGGACTGGAACTTCAACTGCACTCAAGTCTGCGGATTCAACTACATTTTGTCCACATGATAAGTTTAGCAGGGTCGAACTTGTAGCAAAACTCATGTTGTTATCAACCATACCCTCACTAACTTGACTAACAGCAGGGACAACACCATCTCCAACCAGCATTGAAGCGACTGATTTCGTTGTGAAAAACATAGTCTGACAAATTCCTTTACTTGCACCAACTACTACCTTGCCCTTCCACTGCATACTACCACGACCATGACCACTCTTAACACTGCTAGCCTTGGTAGCCCCTGATGAACCTGACTCATCTTGACCACAAAAAACATTACTAATGTTATTGTTTGCAGCAGTGCCACATACAGAAACTGCTTTGCCCGACCGTCTCTTCACAGGCATTTTGTCAGATAACACAGACAATTTACAGCAACTTGATATTGTGGTACTTTTGGGTGGCTGGGAAGAAAAATAGTAATCGCAGTCGCACAGGCACAACAACATACCTGTCCTTGAATCCTGAGCCAATGTTCAAAAAGCAGACACTCACAAAACAATACCTTGTTTGGATGGAGGTGTGGGGAAGAGATGCAGTACCTAGCTACAGAAGCAGGGAAATATATTGCAGACAGGATTACAAATTCAGAGTACTGCTATTGTGGTGACACGATGACATGCGCATCAAATGACAGCCAGCGTGCACGCAGACTTACAGTCAGGTACAGAAACTGTAGCTGTTCAGTATATGTACAATACAGATAGTCCTGTAAAAAGGCTGGAAAACTGCTCAGCAATCAAAAAATGATTTAGAAACAATTCTGTTAAGTTGTACTGTGTCTACAGGAACACAAAAATAATAAAATAATAGCCAAGAACGGTTGGAAAAACTCCTTGTCTGATTGTCTCACTAATCTCCCTTTTATACCACAGAACTGCCCCTCCCCCAAAGCACACTTCTACAGAGTCTCTCAGTACAGAAACTGAATCAACTAAATTATCATTCAGTATTCACAAAACATCAATAAATGCTCAATGATATAACCACATCAGGGTTTACTACCATTGATCTACTAAAGTTTGTCACAAAATTCTGTGACAAAATGATGTTTTTAAAGTTTTTTTTATAGGGTTTGAATCTCAGAGCTCTGAGAGTAAACTGTCTCCAGCTTTCCACTGCACACGCTATGATGAACTGAGGCTGTGCAAGACAATATAGAGCTCATATGACCTTACATCCCATGATTCACTGCAAAATTTGCTTTAAAGAGCACAAAAACAAGGCGAAGCAACACAAAGGCAATAGAAAACAAGGTAAAGTAATGCAAAGTCCATAGAGAACAAAGGGAACTTTACATTACTTCGAGATGCGTAGTAATTTACTTCGAGTTGCGTGGTAATACGCGTAATTCGGGTTATATGTGAAATACTACGTGTTGTGAATTTTTGCCACTTCGCCCACCACTAACTGTATGTTGTTTGTCTTAACTGATGATGGCTGTCTGAGGCTGGTTGTGCGTGCTTGTCCTTTTGCTGCTTGGGGGATGGGGAGTTAGGGTTGGAAACCCTAACGCCACATTTTCCTACTTTTGTGGCGCTGAGTTAAACCCCTAACTGGTGCATCAGCACAATTTTTTTGCAGTGATCTTCTTTTGTCTTTGAGACAGTGGAATCATCTCCTCATTCATGCAGGTCTGGGCCCTGCACCAAGGGAAGAGTATGTCTTCCTACAGAATTGCAGAGCCCACAACAGATGTCAAGAATTTGTTGAGCTAGCTGGCCCAGTGGCATTGAGGGTTGAGATGCTGGACGCCACACCTCGCACCACGCTGGCAACCCGGGTTCGGGAACGAGCCTGGGTCATTGGGGGTCGGCAAGGGAGGAAAAGGCTTGAGTGTCCGTTGGACTACTCTCCTTCTCCGGGGAGGGGAGTGTGCTGCCGTCGGTGCACTGGTGGCCTCTAGTGATGACTGGGGGCGATGCAGTGGCACTGGCAGTCTGAGGGGACGTGCTGGGGCCGATGCTGGGAAGGATGCTGGGAGGGAGTGTGTGCAGTAGTATGTGCGCTCCTGTCCCTTGGCATCATTGCACACCACCCACGTCACAGGGGTACTAGAATAGAGAAAAGGCACCGGTCATGGTGGCATGATGGCCGTCTCCATGAGGGGGTGCCCGGCTCCAAGGGTATGTGGCGCATACTGGATCCTGTTCAGGTCGAGGGCATGGAGGGACTCTCCACCACCCCACCGCAGGGGGTAAGCTGTGGGGGTAGAAGCTGTGGGGCCCGAATAAGGAGCTGAGGGGTCCTCAGGACGGTGGCCGGAACACCTAAGGGGATGTCAGGACGAGAAGAGGTAAGGCAGACCAGGGCCAGGGAGAAAAAAGGATTAACCAAAAAAAAAAAAACATTTGTTGAGCTGTCTGGTCATGGGGCTTTCATGTGGCCAATGAAATAGATGCACAGGGCAAAGAGTCCATCTGTCAGACGATGTGATTTCATACATCTGCAACCAGAAAAAGTATAAAAAGGAAAAAAAATTGAAGTTAGAACACAAGTGATGTAGCTCTAGTAGATATATGCTTTTATTATAGAAGACAGTTACTTATTAAAGTGAGGTTCTGTCGACCCTTTCTGCTGGTTGTTCATGTAGATGTTAAATATCCCATGGCCCTTCTCGAGAAAGGATGAAGCTTTGCCCCCAAGCCCTGGCCTAATTTCCTATTCACTAAAATGCCACCACCAGCTTAATCTGGGTCAGTTTCAGTTGGTTGGCATCTGCATCCCCCTCTTCCACAGTATGAGGCTGAAAACATGCATTACTGGCTATCCCTCCTTTCTCAGTCAACAAAAAAATATACCCCAAATGATCAACTGAATGAAAGGTTTTTTTTTTGTTTGTTGACTTTTTTTAATGGGCACAGTAAGAAATGCTAGAGGTTAAAGAGCCCCTGAGACCATTAGGAAAACTTTATAAAAAGTAAGATTTTTATTAAACTGCATCTATTTTCCTTATTACTTCATATATTTTCCGTAATTCATTCCCCATTTTCTATATTACTAAAAATAAGTTGCATGAGAACACGATCCCTTTTCCCTAGACTATATCTGCTCTGGCTGCTTCTCTACACATGACATCACAATCCCCTATTTATGACATCATAATTATCTCCACAGCAACATATTGTGATGACATAAGCAGTGTTATGATGCCAGGTGCAAGGAGGTAGCCAGAGCTAAAACAGCAGAGATACTGTATTCAAGCAAATAACCTTAGTAATAAAGAAATAAGGGTATTACAGAATAAAATAAGAAACATAAGCTACATTTTATGCCTGAATATTACATTTTTTTGAAAGTTGTCTCAATTGTGTCAGGAACACTTTAGGACTTAAGAGAAGCTTAATTCAAATGATACTACAAGCACAGTCTGTACTGTATTGGTTTTCATGATATGCCTGTGTTGGGGGGGAGCAGGTCCTGTGCCCAGTTTGAGTTGGAAAACACTCAGTTGAGAATTAGGAGACAATGTATTCAAATTCAAATCCTACTAGAGGCAAATGCTAACTAACAAATCCTGCTCTTAAGTGACTTGCTTAAGGTCACAAATCATTACAGTATTTGGCTCCAGAAGGAATTGAATTTTCTCTTAACTCCCACACTGCCTTTCTCATCCCACTGAAAATCTTCTCTTCATATATTTTTTTTATTCTGAGCACATTAACCAGTTCAGTCCACCAGTAGTACAGACTTGTCCCTGTCAATGGACGTTTTTAATCTTTCCCAATTTGAACCAGGCACAGCCCCATCACACACACACATCCTAAAAACTCTCTACAGTACAGACTTGGCTCTTGTAGGATTTTAATCCAGCTTTTCCTAATTCTGAAGCCAGCATTCCCTACTGTGCCTCATTAATAAAAAACTTCCCTTCAGTTTTTTTTTCATTTTGTGTACATGAAACAGCAGTTACGCCCAGCAGTGGAAAACTACAACAAGCAATGGAACCAGGCAGAAAATGGATTTTACATTTATCTGAAGAGGGCACAGACCACATCAGTTCCTTTACACACACACAACAAATCCTAAAAATTCTACTCTGTCCCTTCCTTTTTATGTTTGCTTGCGTGCATGCGCAAGAAACATTATGTGGCAGCTTAGGAGAGATGTGGGTTGTGAAGGCACGGCGCTGTGGCAGCCAATGGAGGCACTGCATTTGGGGGCTTGGCACGTGTAGACCAATGGAGGCCCAGTGTGCTGATGACACTGGTCTCCAAAAGTGCCACCAAATTTAAACGTTTTTGCTGCAGCAATCAGGGGCCACCTCATCATTGCAGCATCAGCCATTCTGCTGCAATGAGGGAGTAACCCGTCATTGCAGGGCAGAATGTTGCCTGGTGTAATATTGTTTGTAGACGCAGTGGCAAGCCAACGCCATGTTCACAAGCAATATTAGCCCCCTGTGCTGAGGGGGTGCCCACCTCGGCATCATGTGCTGCCCCAAAACAGTTTTTGTTTGATGATGGGGGGCCCAATCCCAGTCGGCTTCATCCCCCACCAGTGTAATTTGCTGACAAGGTAACCCACTTCCCATTGGCATAATGCAGTTGTTACCTATGCTCATAACTTCACAAATTTGCAATATTTTTACTCCAGATTTTCAACATTGCCATTTTTCTGCACCTCCTTATGAACAGTACAGCTGTTATTTTTCACATCCTGGCCAAAATGTGATTTTACACTTCCGACGCAGAATAGTGTGGTCGCTGTGGGAAATCAGGGTTTGGGACATATTAAGAAAATCACAGTGGCACTGTTCATGAGCAGAGGTCCTAAAATGCCTATGTTGAACATTTTGTGATGAAAGTCCATAAAATGAGTGTGTTATGCACATGCATTGCGCAGTTTCCACATATGCTCGGAAGTGCGAGCATTTTTACTATTCCCACTACAGATTTTCAACATTGTCATTTCTTCACACCTCCCTATGGATGGTACAGCTGTCATTCTTCATATTCTGCCCAATCTGTGTTTTGGTATATGTGGCACAGAATGGCATGGTCGCTGTTATAACTCAAAGTTCGGGATACAGTGACAAAATCACACAGCCACTCTTCATGAGAAGAAGTCCCAGATGCTTTCATGAGGTGGGGTCACAAAAAGGCCATGTTGAAAATTTGTAGTGCAAATACCAATAAACGCCTGGGGCATTAGGGTTTCTAACCATAACGTCCCACCCTGTACAGACTGACTGGCATCACGGGTGTGCCTTTGGATTGCCGACTGTACTGCTCATTCCAGCCAACCCCACCCTCAGCCAGCGACAGGCATCGAGGTGTACCTTGGACTCTTCAGTCCCAGAGTTCACCCCATTCTCCTATGCAGCATGCATTTCAGCGTATGTCCTTATGGAATAGGGTGACTGTAAAGCCAAACACCACAAGGCACACCTCAACACGTGTCGGTGTCTGCAGAATAGGGTGAGGTGAAATAGCATGAACGTCAAGGGTGACGACCTAAACACTTACCCCGATGCCTGTCCATCTCTGCAGGATGGAAGTGGGGTTGGCATGATGTTCAATACTTCACTGCCATTCCTATTCTGCATCTGTCTAACTCCTGCATTTTCAGTGCTAATACCAGCAAGCAAACATTCGGCATTGACAAATGCTTGTTTTATAACTGCATTTGCAAGTTTACAGCTTCCAAAACTTCTCTTTTTCCATGATGTTCTTGTTTACTTAGCATAGTTAATTTCTGTTGACTGAGAAAGGTGGGCTCGCTAGGCAATTCTTTTTTTTCCATCCATTGTTTATGCTCCTCTGCCAGTACAGGCTGGGGGCTCCCCTCAGCTCTGCCCCACTGACCTCACCATCCAACACTTCCCCAGCACTCACCTGGAAGCCTGGTACCCCCACAGATTGCCCCATGTGGTGGGGTCTAGAGGGCAAGGGTCTCCACCCCCCCCGATGTCACACATCCAGTCATCAGTCTCCAGTGGTCCGGTGGTGCAGCAGGTGGGGATTTGCAGGCAGGCATCATTTATGCCTGTCCTGCCACCCTTTTCCTCCATAATTTTAAATCCCTTCTCCCTGCTGGGGCACACTTGTAAGCGTGCATGCATGGAGGCACATGCACTCCATGGAGTCCCTTGGCCCTCCCTTCTTCTGCACTCCTCGACATGCACTGCCATGTGGCCTCCACCAGGTGGCAGTCATTCAGTGGAGCATGCATATCCCCCAACCCCCAGGAGAGGAGAGCAGCTGTTGGGTGCTCAATCAACTCACACCCCGGTTGACCCCCAGCAACCCGAGCCTCCATTGTGGCGGAAGGTGAGGCACATAGGGTGCCTCAGCCCACCATGCCACATGGAAAGCTTTGCTAGGCAGTTCTGCCTATTTTCAGACTTATCCGGGGGAGCTACAGGTGGAAGCCATCTGAAACTGAACCAGCTTAAGCTGTTGGTGTGGTGGTATTTTAATTTTTAGTCAATTTGTCAAATTACACAAAACAGAACATATAGCAATTCCCTACTCACTTATCATAATGCAACACACTATAATGGGTGCTGCCACATCGTTAGTCAACCCACCAAGTACTAGTAATAAGTAGGGGTCTTAACTGGGTACTAGTGAACCAGAGGTAGGGGTCTCTATAGGATGTCATCTGTCGAACCTGTACAATAAAATATAGGAAAGGGGGGCACAAAATTCCCTAGTAGTAAGGAATTAAATAGGAGAGATAGGACAGATTGGACATAGGTATAATACTTATCTGATGGGGAGGAGTCAGCCTCTTGTCAGACCTGTTAACGTAAAGGGAAAAATAGGTTAATATAGAGAAAATACAGTAGTGAGAAAATGCCAAGAAATATGAAAAGGATATAGTACAGCACAGGAGTAAAGGAAAATGGAGCTTTAGATAAAAAGGTAAAATTTCAGTAGATATAAAGAAGTAAAAAAAAAATAATAAAAGATAGGAAGAGAGAAGAGAAAGTGTTGTTTGGGGGGACTCATCTAAAACCCCCTCAGTGCCCCTAGATGGCCTAGTGGCCAGTAGTTTAATGTAGTAGGCCGGGTGGGATAGTGGACCCAGCATCATTTAAGAGTTAGCACTGGTGGTCCAGGAGGCTAGAGTTTTCCAGGGGACCAGTAATTTAACATAGTAGTCCTGGTGGGCTAGTGGGCTATTTTTCCCTGGTGGCCAGTAGAAAACACTTCTTAAACAATAAGAATCCTTTCCTCGGATCTAGTGGGGTTCCCTGGGCCCTGATATTGTGATGGCAGAAGGAGGTTTATCTGCGGTTACCAAGTGCAGCTATCTCTGTAGCACGACCACGCTGAAAGTGAAAGTGCATGCCAGCACATGTTACTCCCTGCCCATGTGGAGTTCAAGCTGCAGCCTGCTCTGTGTGGGCAGAAGACGGGGAGGGATGCAGACAGGATCACCTTGGGAGATGGAGGAGGCTAGGAGCACCTCTCTCCACCTACCCAAGCCAAAGTAATAGTGCCCTGAGGGGCTTGTAGTAGCAGTGGTGGCAAAAGGCTGCCAAAGAGAGAGCCGCACTTGGGTCTGTTAAAAGGGTCCATTCGAGAGCTTGAGGCAGTAACAGAGTTGGCAGGAGTCCCCAGATGAAATCTGCATCGAATCTCAGATAAAAGCACCCGACTGGGCTTTATTTGAATGAAAATGCCTGTGGGTGGCAGAGGCAGGCAGGACCAGGGCTCCCCCAAGGGAAGCAGCATCAGGAGCTGCACCACGATACTCCTGCCAGATTCCATTCTACACCCCCCCCCACACACACACACACCTGGACTGACTGTTGCTCCAGGCCACCACATCACTTGTTACCTGACTCATTAGCACCGCACAGACTACTGGCAGAAACGGGGGCTGAAATAAGACCTCAACTCGGGTAGTTCTGAGGGTAGGATTAACAGTTACTCTGAACTATGCCACATATCAGGAGTTGGCACCTATCTTGTATAATAAAGTGCAAGCACCTGAGGGGAAGAGGGAATGATTGAAAACACGAGGATCCAGTCAAAATCAGGTAACCCTACAGCCCATGGGGCAGCCCACTCTAGCCACAATTCCTGACTGGGTTTCAGGACAGTTGTCTTAATTTTAAGACCCTCCTCAGCTCTGCTTCTTGGATTCCCTCAAGTCAGTGGCTTCTCATAGGAAGGAAAAAGTCAGTTGCCTGGGTATGAGGAAAAGTCAATCGGGGGGGGGAGTGAACCTGCCAGCCCCCGTGTGACTCTGACTTGATGGGGGAGAGCCCCATCCCACTCCTCTAATAAATCAAAATCAAGGACACAAACATTGCACAAAATGAAAAAAAACACCCTAATAAAAACAAACATTTGTCAATGCCGAATGTTGTCGTGCTGGCATTGGCAGTGGGAGTGGCGTAGCTAGAGACACATAGTGCTGTGATTTTGTGAATGTGTCTGAAAAAGTGATTTTGCACAGCGAGCACGCCATTGTGCGCCACAGCTGCGGAAACACGTTTTGGGCAGGCTGTGAAAAATGGCTGCTGGACTGTTGATAAGGAGATGTGCACAAATGCCAGTGGTGAAAATGTGGCTTGAAAATATTGCAGACTGACGAAGTTACAAGGGTGCATGGAAACTGCGCAATGCATGCTAGCAACACAGTCATTGTATGGAGTTTCGGCACCAAATTTTCAACATAGGCATTTTAGGACCTCTGCTCATGAATAGTGTCACCGTCATTTCCTCAAACTGTCTCGAAAACTGATTTTGCACAGCAGCCGTGCAATTCTGTGCCGGACGTGTGAAAACACATTTCAGACAGCTGTAGTGTTCATAAGGAGGTATGGAAAAATGTCAATGATGAACAGCTGGAGTGAAAGTATTACAAATTCATAAAGTCATGAGCATGCGTGCAAACTGTGCAACGCACGCTCATGAAACACTTATTTTATTGACTTTCGTTCCCAAATTTTCAACATAGGCATTTTAGGGCATCTGCTAATGAACCGTGTCACTGTCATTTTCATCATGTGTCTCAAACATGGGCTTTCCACAGCGACCACGCTATTCTGCGCTGGAACTGCAAAAACAGATTTTGGTCAGTATGTGGAAAATGACAGCTGTACTGTTCATTAGGACGTGAAGAACAATGGCACTGTTGAAAATCTGGAGTAAAAATATTAGAAGTTTGCGAACAAGCGTGCATGCAAACTGCGCAATGCACGCTCGTAACACAGTCACTTTATGGAGTATTGTCACCAAATTTTCAACACAGGCGTTTTAGGACCTCTGCTCATGAACAGTGTCACCGTAATTTTTGTAATGTGTCCCGAACACTGATTTCGCACAGCGAATGTGCTATTCTGTGCTGAAAGTGTGAAGACACATTTAGGCAAGGATGTAAAAAATGACAGCTGTACAGTTCACAAGAAGGTGTGGTAAAATGTCAATGTTGAGAATCTGGCATGAAAATAGTGTGAATGCGCTAACTTACAAGCGTTCGTTGTGCAGTTGCTATGCACGCTCGTAAAACAGTCATTTTATGGAGTATTGACACCAAATTTTTAACACAGGCATTTTAGGACCTCTGCTCATGAACAGCGTCACTGTCATTTTCATAATATGTCCTGAACACTGATTTCGCACCACTACCGTGCTATTCTGCACTGGAAGTGCAAAAACAGATTTCGGCCAGGATGTGAAAAATGACAGCTATATAGTTCACAAGAAGGTGTGGTAAAATGCCAATGTTGAGAATCTAGCATGAAAATATTGCGGATTCGCTAACTTACGAGCGTGCATTGCGCAGTTGATACACAGGCTTGTAAAACAGTCATGTTTCGGATTTTTCCTGCCAAATTTGCAACATAGGATTTTTGAGAGCACCCCTCATGGACAGTGGCACTGTCATTTCATTACGCAGTCGCGAAAGGTGATTCTGTGCAGTGACTATGAAATCACCTTTCGGGACCAAATAACGCCATGACAGTGCAATAATTCATGAGAGGGTCACAAAACCCATGTTAAAATTTGAGAGACTAAATAACAAAAATGTCTGAGATATGCAAAAAGTTGAAAAAACCCTATTTATTCCATTATACAGCTTACCACGGCATTTCCTCAGTTCGCGGTCGGCTTTGAAGAGTGCAGGCGTGTTCCCGGTCCACCGAAGATGCGTTGCGCCCGGACCCGGAGAGTATAGTATGGGGTGGGGGTGTGAGGAGGCAGGGTGCAGTGGGTGAAGCGGGTGGGGAGGGCACGGAGACTATGAGGACCGTTCTCCTTTACAGGTTCAAAACAGAAAAAAAAAAAAACATCGTGGACAGTTTTTTTGCAGAGAGTTGCTTGCGCTGGGTGGGCTCCAGCGTGCCACCTAACTATTTTGAGGTGTCTGCTGCAGCCAGAGGATTGGACACCCTCCTTCGACAAACAACACAGGGGGTTGTGGTTATTTCTGCCCGATGGGAGTGGGCTCCCCGTCGGCACTAAGGAAAGGGGGCAGGGTAGGAGCCAAGAGTTGGCACCCCTCGGCATATCACAAATGGGTGGGGATGCTTTATGCCAACAGAGTGGGCTCCCGTTGCACATTCACAGGGGCAGGGCAGCCGACAGGAGTTATGCACCCGAAGTCGGCAGTCTGCTGGCCAGTGTGCTGCCATGTACATAATGGCGGCGAGCACGCGGCAGAAAAGGACTGCTGCATCTGGCGAGCTTTGCTCGGGATTACGCTGACCTTTCTTAGATATTACCGTACATTATGCGTAGTAATGGCGCCGACATGCAGGCTGATTGGGGAATGAGGGACGCACCTACTGATGCGTGCCCTGCATTCACCCAACAGCGACCGCGCCTCCAAAGCTGCACTGTCCCAAGATGTTGGCTGCGCAAGGGCACCAACATAAAAAGAAACACTGAGGCAAGCATCTGGGATTTGCACTTTACAAACCCCCCCCCTTTTCCTTGATATTGCAGATGCCTCAGTGCACAAAGAGTGCCACCACAAGGAACACTGGCTTATGGACATAATTATTTTATCAACTGTACCTTTATAGTGAATTACGTGTGTGATGAACAATCAAAATCAATACTTAAGCCCCTCATAATCAAGTGCAATTAAGTGTTTTAAAACAGACTGGGTTTGATGCATTTTTGCAGACACTTTCTTCATACTTACCGATAAACGACTGTTAAAGTCATGACCAACAAAATACAGTTCAACCTCATTAATTATCAAATCAAACCTCATTAATTATAGTAAGTACTAGTTATTTTTCAATAAAAAGAATAATTTTGTTTTGTATATTCTTAGTCCAATTTATCAGCGGCTGTGGCAAACCTCCTTTGAGGTTGTAAGCACTATTTCTGCGACTAGTACAGTATCCAAAATACACACACACACATTCCCTCAGCTTGAGGGTTCAAGTTTTCATGTCACTATTATTCAACTTGGAACTTCAGGTGCAATAATGAACAAGCATTTGTCAATGCCGAATGTTTGCTTGCTGGTATTAGCATTAGAAATGCAGGAGTTAGACAGATGCAGAATAGGAATGGCAGTGAAGTACTGAACTTCACAGGAACCCCACCTCCATCCTGTAGAGATGGACAGGATTTGAGTCGTCACCCATGACGGTCAAGCCATGTCACCTCACCCTATTCTGCAGACACTGACATGTGTTGAGGTGTGCCTTAGGGTGGTTGGCTTTACAGTCACCCCATTCCATAAGGACATACATTGAAATCAGTGCAGCATAGAAGAATGGGGTGAAGTCTTGGGACGAAGAGTCCAAGGTACACCTCGATGCCTGTTAGTGGCTGGGGGTTGGGGGTGGGATGGCATGAGCAGTACAGTTGGCAATCCAAAGGCACACCCTGATGCCTGTCTGTCTGTACAGGGTAGGACATTATTGTTAGAAACCGTAATGCCTCAGGTGTTTGTTGGTATTCACAGTACAAATTTTGAACATGGCCTTTTTGTGACCCCACCTCATGAAAGCATTTGGGACCTCTTGCCATGAACAGTGGCAGTGTGATTTTATCAATGTGTCCTGAAAACTGACTTCCAACAGTGACAGTGCCATTCTGCACCACATGTACGAAAATACAGATTGGGCAGGATGTGAAGAATGACAGCTGTACCATCCATAGGGAGGTATGAAGAGATGGCAATGTTAAAAATGTGTAGTGGGAATATTAAAAATGCTTGCACTTCCGAGCATACGTGGAAACCGCGCAACGCATGTGCATAACAGTCATTTTATGGAGTTTCATCACCAGATTTTCAACATAGGCATTTAACGAGCTGTGGTCATGAACAGTGTCACTGTGATTTTGTTACTGTGTCCTGAACACAGATTTTCCACAGCAACCATGGTGTTCTACGCTGGAACTGCAAAAACACATTTCGACCAGGATGTGAAAAATGACAGCTGTACTGTTCATAAGGAGGTGTGGAAAAATGGCAATGTTGAAAATCTGGAGTGAAAATATTACAAATGTGCAAAGTTATAAGCGTGTGTGGAAACTGCGCAATGCACACTCGTAACACAGTCATTTTATGGACTTTCATAACACAATTTTCAACATAGGCATTTTAGGACCTCTGCTAATGAACAGTGTCACTGTGATTTTTGTAATGTGTCCCAAACAGTGATTTACCACAGCAACCACACTATTCTGTGCTGGAAGTACGAAACCACATTTCAGCCAGGATGTGAAAAATGACAGCTGTACTGTTCATAAGGAGGTGTGTAAAAATGGCAATGTTGACAATCTGGAGTGAGAATATTGCAAATGTGCGAAGGTACGAGCGTGCGTAGAAACTGCGCAACGCACACTCGTAACACACTCATTTTATGACCTTTTCTCACCAAATTTTTAACATCGACATTTTAGGACCTCTGCTAATGAAGAGTGTCACTGTGATTTTCTTAATCTGTCCCAAACATTGATTTCGCACACAGGCTGAGCCATTGTGCACTACATGCACGGAAACACATTTTGGGCGAGATGTGAAAAATGACAGCTGTACTGCTCATATATAGGTGTGATAAAATGGCAATGTTGAAAATCTGGACTGCAAATATTAAAAATGCGCGCCTTGCAAGCATGCGTAGGAACTACGCAACGCACGCTTGCAAAACAGTCATTTTTAGGAATTTTTTCACCAAATTTTCAAAGTAACCATTTTAAGACCTGTGCTCATGAACACTGGCACTGTCATTTCATTAATCAGTCCCAAAAGGTGATTCCGTGCAGTGACCACGAAATCACCCTTCGGGCCCAATGAACACCATGACAGTGACAGAATTCATGAGGGGGGTCCCAAAAACCCCATGTTGAAAATTTGGTGCCAAAATTCCAAAAAATGCCCGAGATATGTACCAAAGTTGAAAAAACCTATCTATCCCATTATACAGCTTACCGGCATTTCCTCAGTTCGCGGTCGGCTTTAAAGAGTGCAGACATATTCCCGGTCCACCAAAGATCATCGCACCAGACTCCAGAGGTAAGTATGGGGTGAAGGGGGATGGGGAGGCAGGGTGCGCAGAGGGTGGGTACGGGTTGTGGGAGGGAGGCCCTGGAGACCATGAGGGACCTTTTTCTGCTTTTCAGGTGCAAAAAAAATAAACAAAAAAGACAACGCTGGATGGTTTTTCATTTGCAGGCATTTGGCATGCTGGGATGGGCTCCCAGCATGCCAAGGGAGTCTTTTGGAGGGGCAACTGTAGCTGACGGGGGATTGGGCATCCCCATCGGCACACAAGGACATGGGGGCGTCATTATGCCGATGGGGATTGGGCACCCCCGTCGGCACACAAGAAAATGGGGGGGACATCATGCCAGTGGGGAGTGGCCTCCCCCATCAGCGAACAACAAAGCGGGGTACAGCATGCCGACAGGGAGTGGGCTCTCCCGTCGGCAGACAAAGATCATTTGGGGGTCACATGCTGGGCACTGGGTCCACAGTAATATTGTTCGTGAACAGGGCAGCAACTCCCCACCATGTTCACAAACAATATTACAGCAGCAACGTTCCACCCAGCAATGATGGGTCGCTCCCTCACTGCAGCAAATCGCTGACGCTGCAATGACGAGGCAGCCCGTGATTGCTGCGGTGAAAACGTTACAACATGGTGCAGCTTCTGGAAGCCAGTGTCATCAGCACAATGTGCCTCCATTGGTGCACCATGGCCAAGCCCCAAAATGCTGTGCCTCCCTTGGCTACTACACTGCTGCGCCTCCCTAACCCGCTTCTCTCCTAAGCTGTCACATAATGTTTCTTGTGCATTCGCGCAAGCAAACATAAAAAAGAGAGGTAAGGGAATGTCCATTCTAAGACTGCACTGAAGTGGACAACACAATACAGACACAGTTGAGTCTGGTGTGTACCTGCAGCGTGAGCACACACAGGCCAGTTGGGAACTTATTGTGCAAAAGATAAATCCAAATGTAATGCCATTATTGCCACACCATAAGAACAACCTAGGCACAGATATGGTGGGGGGGCAACTGCCCCCCTCTGCCCTACCTAAGTAGTACCCTGCTTTATGGTAGAAATTCATTCTCAGGTGCTAATACAATGGTTTCCACTGTGTTCTGAGGTACCGTATCGCCATGTTTCATGATGTGTCCTACTCATCATGTGGGTCAGTGTTCCTCATTGCCCTTCATTCTGAATGTCCGTGTCCCTCATTTCAGTGACAAAATGTGAGGTATGGTGCATGCTGCCAAAACCCTACTCAGCACAAAGAGTGCTGAGCATGGCTAGAGTGCATATGCTCAGTACAGAATGACAAAGGGAACGTGAGATAAAACAGTCATGGAGAAACACATTTGTAGCACTAAATATGCATAAGGGATTTGCATGGTCCAAAACAAAATAGATAGGCTTCACAACACAGAGGCCCCTCTTCATACATCTGGAATGGGGGATAATGACTGGCTTTATCCTAGGCATTTAATGCAGTAAGTAAACAGTACTTTACAAATTAATGGCGACTTAAGTACAAAAATCAAAAGCCATTGAATAACTTGCAAAAGGATCAGGATTAATGAGTTTACGTAATTTTATGGAAATTCAAAAAAAATGTATTTTAATGACTAATTGCTAGCAGTAGTATAAGAAATAGAAACTGATGTGTTTTTAGATGAGATTTGCACCAGCTTAGCTGCTGCACACATGGCAAGCATACGGCATGTGAACCTGATGTGATGTTTAAGTGATGTTCAAACCAGCTTAACTGCTGCACTCATGTCAAGCGTGCAACATGCGAACCTGATGTAATTTTTAGAAGATGTTCACACCAGTTTACCTGCTGTACATTTTTCAAGCTTGCAGCATGCGAACCTGATTTGCTTTTTAGACCTGGATTAGCAGGTTCGCTTTGTGTATCGCGAACCACACGCAAACATTGCACAACTAAGCATGTGGCATGTATTCCGCATGTACACAGCACACCTATATTTTTCTAAGGGTTAATTTCTTATTAGCCTTAGCTTAAATAATTCCTGTCTGCATATCACTTACTGGGTCTTTCTAGGAATAGTGCTTATTTTGTTATACATAGCCATATCCACTGTTAACATAGAGGCGCTATTGTAAACAAAGTTCTGTTCTTGTCACTGCCTTTACCATTTGTCATATTGTGGTGCACGCCTTTAATTATGAACCACTGGAAGTCAATGTCTCTGATAGTACAAGGTGTTTTGCTACTCGAGTAGGCAGTAAAGAATGTAAATGCATTTAAAATGTTTAGATTTAATATGCAAGCTGAGGGGTGTCACTGTAAAGACTGCACAGGCACAGCTACAATCTGATTCCTTTATGAATGATTCTTTATCTACTAGTATAGCGCTCTCTCGATTATTAGCCTCCTGCTTTGTGGTTATCATTGCTAGCCACCATGCTGACCACTGGTATGGTTTGTCAGCAATGTTAACTCCCTTCCTTTCCCACCCTTGCTACTTGTCATCTGCCAAGGGAACCCACTGTCATGAGCCAACAGAGACTATTTAGGTTTCCTCGATCTTCCACTGCACTTGCCTGGTACTGGCGTGTGATGTCGGTATGCTTTTCTGGAAGCAAGTCCTTCATTGGTCAATCAAGTGGACTTTGTTTTCATTTCCCCTCAAAGTTTTAATTCCTCATTTTCAATCCCAAAACTGCTAAAATAAAATACAGTGGGCTCACTTAACATTTGTTTGCACTTGTCCAGCTGGAAAAGTGGTACCCATTTGCACTGACTCCTTCCCCAAAGACTTGCACTGGCCCAAGGCTAAACTGGAGATCATTGTAAAATATGCACAGCACACAACAGAGTCTATTAAAGACAGTTATATTGTAACATAAGCTGTGAGCACACTCAATCAGTACAGGTTTAGCTGTACCAGCTACTACTGTAGCATCCTATTAAGGAGAGCAGGTATAGCTAAGCTTGCACTTGTTTAGGGTGCTCAGTGCTTTTGCTATAACCATGCAGACACTATTTTATTGCATATAAAACTGTCCTAGGAACTGAAAACTGGTCTGCCCTCCTGCATGCACACACACAAACACACACCACTACCATCACCACCACCTATTGAGAGTTCTCTGCAGCTTCTACATTGTGCAGAGAGACTTTTACCTTAGTTTTTGACACAGACCAAAGTTTCAATGCAGGCTTCCTCTGTGCATCTGGTTGAGTCACACTGCTTAAAAGATCAAAGTCCAACTAACCCGAGTCTGATTGTAATTCTTCCCCATGGCCTGCCTCGCTGCCGCTCTGCTTCACTGCCTGCACAATGCTACTTACTACTAAGGACTTTAAAAAAATCTATAATTGCTAGTCTCCTCACTGTGCAAAAATAAAAACAACACACTTAATTTTGGTACTTGGGTTTCAGCTTTTCTGCCTCCCTCATGTTTAATGGACACGATCCTCCACATGGCTCTGCAACACAATCTCCCTTTAGAAATGACCCACTAAATTGCACAGCGCAGTCATTAGAGCAACTACCCGCTTATCATCCAAAAGCAGTTCCTGGGCAGTCAGTCCTTTGGTGTGGGTCTCCGGATGCCTCATGGAATAGCAGGTCGGAACAGGTTGAGGTCCAAGTCCACGTTGTCTGCAGCACTGCACATCTGAGGGCACCAGCCAAGCCCACAATCGGTGGTAGCAGGTGGCCTGTCTAGATTTATTCGCTGCTGACAGCCGGGAAGAGGAGCTGTGATTTCATCCATTCACTGCGAGTCTTTTGCAAAGGGGCATGCTCTTGCTGCAGTCATCTGCATTAGATTGCAAACTTTGCCATATTTAATCCATTAACCAGGATGCATAGAATTTTTTAAAAAGTTATGCTAGACCCCAGAGCTTTATTTATTTTTGGTTTTTTGTTGACCGGGAAAGGAGGACTAGACAATTCTGCCTGTTTTCAACCTCGTCCCGGGGGAGAGGGATACAGATGGATGCCAACTGACATTGAACCAGATTAAGCTGTTGGTGGCATTTTCAGTGAATGGGGAACATTTGACCAGGACACCAGGGAAATTCCCCTGCTCTTTTTGAGAAGTGCCATGAGATCTTTTAACATCCACCTGAACTACCACCAGAACAGGCAGATGGGACCTCAGTTTAACGTCTCATCTGAAAGACGGCACCTCAGGAGTGCAGCACCCCCTCATGCTGCACTACAGTCTACCCAAGTGTCTGGTGTGGAGATGGAACCCACAGACTTCTGATCTTCTGGCCTCAGACGCAAATGTGCAACCTGCTGGGCCACTGACACTGCTATACATACTATATAAAAATTACCAGTACGTAATCCATTTTTTGCAACCACAATATCTCCAGTCTCTGCTGATTGCAGTGTGCAGTTATTTTTTTTAATCAGATATTCACAAATCATAAACCCCTATATGGGGTGGGCCCCCAACAAATAAAACAATCACCTGATGCAGTTGCAAACATTTCCCCAATTCCAGCTGCTGCAGCACCAAGCTTTTCTTTGCATGAAGCCCCCACAGCTTGTACAGTTCGGGGAGGGACTGGAGACACAAAGGGCTAGATTTTCAAAATACCAGAAATCAGCGCTGGTGAGGGGAAAAATGCCACAAGTGGGGCTTCACTTGCAGAGCCACAGATTTTCCTGCATGTGCCAGATTCTCAGAGAGGGACACAGTTTACAGTGGGCTCCCCGATTTCTGCCAGCTTGTGGCTGTTTTCTTTTTTGGCACAGCTGCACCGAAATCTGCTGCTCATGCAGAGTATGGGCTGAAAATAAGAATCTCTGCAGGTGCAGAGATTGTTTCACACTGTGGTAGCTGTGGAGTGGGGCATAGTCCCAGAATGGCTGCAAATCCAGCCCAGTGTGTGCATCAAGCCTTCAAGAATATGGACTTTAAGAATACGATTCAATATAAAGTTAAATTGTAAAGGATGGGTGTGGGATTGATAACAAAATGCACTGCCTCCACCCCAGGTAGGAGAGGACATTCACAAGATCTTTTAATGCAGGGAAGGTGTGTGAAGGTCAAGATAAGTGCAACAAATTACAGCTCAAGTTGTTGTGTGCATTTTGCAGCATTTGGAAAAGATTGGATAGCGGTGAAGAGGAGCATTACCCTCAGCATGTGCGTATCCAGGTCTCGGGTCCGCACAAGGTGCCGTCATGAAACCTTTCACGTCTTGAGACTCTGCAAGCCTGACTGCACACATACACACATATATCTGTCGGTCTGTCTGTCTGTCTGTCTATCTGTCTATCTATCTATCTATCTATCTCTCTATACAGACAGTATCTATCTGTCTGTCTGTCTGTCTATCTGTTTGTCTGTCTATCTATCTATCTATGGGATATGCAAGGAGGGGCTGTGTGATACATGATGTTTGTATACAAGTGCTGTTTGACCTTAAGTTAGCATTTTTGTGCTTAAACGTTTGTATCAGCAAGGTGTTTTGCATGGGGGAAAAGAGTAAGTGTGAGACACATTACAAGAAAATCTGCGGCTTAGAGAGAGAGAGAGAGAGAGAGAGAGAGAGTGACAGAGAGATTGAAGGCTCAGTGCCAGCAGCACATCTTCATCTGTGGCTTGTGACCTTGGGTCATGCGTGACTTGAAAAAGGGCTGTGCCAAGTTCATCTTCTGGTGACAAATAAACTAAAACTAAAATCCGAGTAACCTCACTAGTGGCATAAGCCACGAGCGAGGTGTCCCAAGTCAAACAACACAAGTGTTCATAAATCATGTATCACACACGGTCCCCTTGCATATTTCATTAATGCAGGAGAAGACCTTGTGTGATAGTTTATTTAATTTTTAGTATTTGTATGTTATTTTCTGAGCCAGTTGCTTTCCACCTTTTTCCCAGCTTGGTTGCTATGGTCATTGTTAGGGATACAACCTTTGAATGCCGCATTGGCATCATGGTGTCCACAATAATCGGTGGAGCAAGCGGGTTTTGAAAAATGTTATGAGAAAATGTCAGACCCACTTAGTGAGTGTGGCCTCTTCAGTAGGGTGAGACGTCAATGATATTGGTAATTTGTAGAGCTGACATCGATGAGTTGAAGTTTGTCTTTTTGCATTTTAAATGTGTTCACTTCGCTGTGTTGGGGAAGGAGCAGAGAAAGTTGTAGTCAGTGGCAGTAGTCTCAAAGTGATGGTCTTCTTTAATGTCTTTATAAGTGCATTGCAGAGGAGCTGGAAGGGAAGATCTGCCTCTTTGTGGATGACACCAAAATCTGCAATAGGGTGGACATTCCAGAGTTAGTGGAGAGGATGAGCAGAGACCTGAAAAAGCTAGAGGAGTGATCAAGGGTATGGCAGCTGGGTGTTAATTTGAAAAAGTGTAAAATCATGCACTTAGGGCACAGAAACCCAGAGGCGGAGTACAAAATGAGTGGAGTGGTATTGATGACCACCAAGCAGGAAGGAGACCTGGGGTAATCATATCTGATGACCTACAGGTGAACAGGTAGTGTGAGAAGGCAGTCAGGAAGACTAGTGGGATGCTGGGGTGCATGGGGAGGGGTATCACCAACAGAAAGAGGGAGGTAGTGTTGCATCTGTATAGAACACTAGTAAGACTCCACCTAAAGTACTGTGTCCAGTTTTGGAGACCACATCTCTGGAAGGACATAGAGTGAAGGTGGACCAGAGGAGTGCTACCAAAATGGTGCGGGGTCTGCAGCAAAAGCTCTATGAGGAGAGACTAAAGGACCTCAATATGCAAATCCTGGAAAAGAGGAGGGAGAGGGGGATATGATAAAGACCTTTAAATACCTCATAAGGGTAAATAAGGTACAGGAGGGAAGTATTATTTCGAAAAGAAGGTACTCAAAAACAAGGGGACATGCTATGAAGCTGAAGGAGGGTATATCCAGGAGAAATGTGAGGAAGTATTTCACAGAAAGAATGGTGGATTCCTAGAACAGCCTTCTAGCGGAGGTGGTGGTGGGGGGCTAAAACAGAGGTGGGGCTCAAGAATGCATGGATAGGCACAAGGGAATCATAGTGGAAAGGAAGGGGGACGGAGAAAGAGCTGTAGTCTGCTGTAATAATGTAGTTGGGGAAAACTGGGCTGACTAGTGGTCCAAACGGTCCTTATCTGCTGTCAAATTCTGTTTCTATGTTTCTACATGCGCTGTGAGTAGCAGGAACAAGCAGAAGAAAAGGAGAGAGAGCAGAGCAGGAGGGAATTTATGCCCAATTGTACAAAGGTACTGTCCTTTTCTTCATATTTGGGTTGGTCCTGAGAGACAGAGGATCAGAGGGGACTGGAGTTCAGACTGAAAGTATTCTAGCCATGAGGGAGATGCAGGGGACCTAAGTAGCATGTGCTTTTGCATAAAAAAATTGCAGATCAATTTTTAAAAGAAGAAAAGCAAATCAAGAAACTTTTTTTTCAGTAAAGCATCTAGTAGAGTTTTGTGGATCGTGTGTACTGAATGAAGTGTAAAGGGGAGAGCTGGTTGTGAGTGGGATAGCGAGTGGGCAACTAGCAAAGATTTTAGCGGACGACTGCATTTTAAAAAGGAAAACTTCATTTTTTAATGATTTATTGATGCTAGCTTATTGGCAGTTCGGAAATAGAGATGCTATGGAGAGGGATGATGATCTGAGGGTTAAAAAGAATGCAGCATATAATAATAATCTTTTAATAATGAAGGTAAGCAGTTTTGAAACTGAATGTTGTTGGAAGTAATGCCAGCAGGTGTGGGTGGGGGCTATGGCCTAGAAAGTATGTACGTAAATGAATGATGGCAAAGTAATTATGCGTATAAATGTAAGAGTCTAAATTTATACACAGTTACTCAGATAACCGGATTCATCACACTCCATTTATGTCCACCCCATTGCAAAAATACATATACAGTAAACTAGAAAGACAGAGAGAGAGAGAGAGATAGACAGACAGAAAGACAGACAGACAGATAGCTGGATAGATATATAATGTGTGCATAAATGTTAGTATGTAAATAAAATAGGTATTTTTTTTTTCATTAAAAAATTGAGTCAATTATTGGGGATAAATAAGGAATATAACATAGGTAATAAGACTGAAAGGGGTGCTAGAGTAAACGCTAACTTAAAATATAAACTTGGGAAATAAAACCAAGTGATCATTTTTGTAATTTAGAATGAACTGCGACTTCCAGAATTATCTTCATCCCATGTGCACTGTCACGTGTACCTTATTCCAATTTTTGCGTTTAGAGCATAGAAAACATATTCCAGTACATAGATTTTTGCCCTAAGAAAATAATTTTATCCCTTCAAAGTGATGAATTACTGCACTTGCAGAGCCCATGGTAATCTGTCAAAACATGTATCGATTGGCCAACATGCAAGACACAGGTGTGCAAGACAAGACATGACTATTTATACCACACAGTCTGTTTTATTCTCTGTGGAATAGCACCACTGGACCTTTGTCTAGCTCTAAGAAACATCACTCGATGGCCCATCCTAGCATCTGTGCAGATTCTTACCTGGTTTTGGTAACACAATCTGCCTTAGTTCTTAGGCATCAGCAACTCTAAATATAACCTGAAATAACAAAGCTGCCACTTCAAAGTTGTGACACATTTCAGCAGCTTTTAGCACAGCCCACAAACCTCTTCTTTTTCATTGCCACCTCTTCAATCACAGTATATATTTATCATGTATACCTATGAAACAAACTTTACTTAAGACGTCGCCCTGTCCCAGCTCAGAGGTGATCATCAGACTACACCTACACCTTTTCTCTTGCAAGTGGGGTAGACATGGGGCTTTTGTGACAGCCAACACTATGAGCACTATACACTCACCATATTTCCAGTATGGATTTGTGTCCAGACTGGTACTCCAGACTGGTATTCCAGCACTTGGATGGCCTAAGTGAACCTTACAAGCGTCTAACTGTCAGTTGCATTTTTTTGGCACACTTGTGCCGATAAATGAACCTAAAGTCTGATGTGTGTCATATTTTGACCCAAGGTGCCACAAGATCATGATACGCTGTCATAAACTGTTTGTGAAGTTGTCGAAATTCAGTTTGCAAACAAACTCTGGAATTTCAGCAGATTCGCTTTGATGATAACTGTAATTTGTGTATTTATTTGCAAGGTGAATCACCCATATTTGCACAGAGAAGGGACGTTAATTGGGCAATTTGCATAGTTCAGCCTTGCATATTTGTGCAATTCACCAGCAACAAAGAAGCAACTCATGGATTTAAATTACATAAAAACTCCCCCCCCCCCCACGTACTGTGGTGTAATTTCCCACCTCCAGCCTCCTAAATACTTTAAAATCTTATGTAAGCCCCCACTAATTGGGGCTTACCTGTGGGCTACTGCCCCATTGCTGCCCCCCTTGCTGTCCTGGACAGTGGCTCAGGTGGGATTTGGGCCATGGTGCCCTGCTTGTTCTCTGCAGCTGTGGCCGCTGACATCTCTCTGTTGCTTGGCCCCATAGAGAAAGGGGGCCGAGGTCTGGAGTGTTTCTGCACCTCCGGGCACTTTGGGGAGGCAATAGATGGTCCCGGGGAGCTGCTGAAACCCAGATCGCAAATTTAAATAAAAAAGATGGTGACGCAAGCCTTTTGTGCATGTGCAGCCATCAGGGGAGCAGAAGTTAACAGAAGTGTGGCTCCCTTTAAGTGTATTTGGCTGCAGCCACAATTTAAATATGAGCCTGGCTCCAGGGCAGACAGTGGAGCTGGGGATCAGCAGAATATACCTTTGGGAAAAGTGTTTTTCTGCCCCCGTGAGGGCTCATAATTAAATATTTAAGGACTGCAAGGTTTGAGGGAAAATGTAAACAGATACGGCAGCCCTCATACGACTCTGTAGTGGGGGGGGCTGCTGGTTAAAGTGTCAGAGGGCATCCAGAATGCCAGAGAACACTGCAGCTAATCAAGAAAGGACGCTGCCAAAATTATAAAAGGGACTTCAAGCCTGTCGAAATTGGAGACTCTTTGGAGTCAAGAAACAGAGCAGAGTGCAGGAGAGACTGCTGTGGATTACCCAGCCCAAGGCCAGAACCCAATGGGCTATTCAGCCCCCAGCTAAATTAGGAATAGGCAGGTTGCTTTAAAAGTAGTTGATGTAGAGGGGGAGAGAGAGACTGGATATTTTGCTACCCAGAAAAAGAGAATTTGGAGCTTTGTTGCCAGAAACAGAGAAAGAGATTTGGGAGTTTTGCTGCAGAGAAAGAGAAGTCGAAGTCTTCAGCCAGAGAGAGCTTGAAGTTGCATAGTGAGGGCAGTAAGTTTTGCAGTTTGGGAAATAAAACGTTCTACAGCCAAGAGTGAAGTGTCAGCACCCTGTGTTCCCTCTTGGAGGGACTAGAGTGTTTAGAGGCTACTGAACTGTAGCCAGCCAGAGTAATTGCATGTGCTGGGGCTAGAGACAGAGCCAGATACCCAGCTATGGGTGTGTTGTGTAGAAGCTGTGAGCCAAGCAGAAAAGTCTTTGGGACCAAGCCTGCCATGTCCCCAGACCACCGAAGAGGTGCAGGAGAGGAAGACGTTGAGAGGCCAGTCAGGTGAACACTGTCTACAAAGACCTTAGAGGTGAAGATTACAAAGGCTTGACAGATGAAGTCCAGTATTTTTCAAGTCTGCAGCCAGCCCAGCTTCTGTGGTGCACCACCAACATCAATACCTCTATGGTACTGTTCAAAGCCAGCCAGGAAAACCCTCCACCAAACTGTATGTACCTATGGGCTATGGCACAGAGGAGCTCTTATTTAGCTAGCTAGCTATTTAGGAACCAGGAGGTGTCACAAGCCCACCCTCAGCAGTATGGTAGGCCCTCCTGTTTGCAGGGAGGATCCCCCTTTTTACAGAACTCCTGAGCAGTTGTAGGGTTGAAGAAGCATTACTCACCTTCCTTTTTCCCAGTGGGAGGGTGGAAACAGTAGTTTCTAGTCCCCTTGACTCCATACTACATTCAGGTTTGAATCCTACCACTGCCACTGGCAGCCTCTTGCCAAAGTAGTTTTGTAGGATAGCTGAGCAGTCACCATCTTTGTTATCAAGGTATACAGTCTTTTACAAAACCCTTCTGTTAAAATGTTAGCTCACACAATCAGACCCCAGGCAGAGTTGATAAAATCATAAGAGTTTACTTAAATAAAAACAATACAGTAAATTATACAATTTGGAAGGTCTTTGAACTGCAGACAATACCAAAAATAACACTGGATGGCTTATAGAAAACACTATATACTGTTGTTCTAAACTATACCTTATTCTGAGGTTTCAAAGTCCATAAAGTGTACTTTCTGAAAATAACCTTCTCTCTGTACAGGTGAAGAAAAATTCTTTGGAAAACACAAGATTTATTGGAATTAAAAACCAGTCTCTTAGTGTCCTTTTTTCAAAACTCAGGGTTTAACTTGAAGAGTGAAGTCCTTGTTCCCAAATTCTGACTTAAAATCAGAATTTATGTTTTGCATGTGAAAAATCAGGTTTCCACAAAAACACAGGTCTTGTTCTAAAAGTAGTCCAAGAGACTTACATATACTTTAACCAAAGTATTTAACAGTTTAAGTTCTTTTAGCTCTGAGACCCTCCAAGTCCTCAGGCTTTTGACTCCAAACTAAACTGCACTGATGTTCAAAATGTGTGCCTGATAAACACAATCTGAATGGTCATTTTCAAGCCACACCCACTCTTTTTAGAATATAGAGTTTGCTGTGCAGCAGTTTCACCTCATCCTGCAGGTGTCACTGTGGTTCCATGTCTAACCCCTGTAACATCTGATTTCTGCATTTGGCTTGAGCCCCTGACCCTAGGCCATCCTCCTGACCTCTTTTTGTTGTCGGTCACAAAATGCCCAGTTTTATCTAAAAGTTATCACTTTTATGGTCATAAACCTGTCTGTTCCTTATCTAGATAAGTACCAGACCCAAACTAGCTTTTGGTAATTCTGTTCTATTTTTGTTTGGCTTTCTCTGGCCTTTTAAAGAGACAGTGTCTTAACTCTAAAGTACATTACAGTACATACAATAGGAACATTAATAAAGGGTATAGGCCTAAGTCCATTACAGCACATACAATAGGAACATTAATAAAGGATATAGGCCTAGCAGGACTTTCCAGTTGCACTAAGCCCCGGCCTGAAGTTTCAATTGTGTCTGCTGTTTATACAGTAGGTTCATACAGTAGGTGTATTACGAGTCAGGAGATTAAAAACCTATTAGTGACTTGCCCCTTTTCAGTGGTAATGCTTACAATTTTTCATGACCATGTATTTGTCCAGGGCTTTTTTAAATGTTGCCATGGTATCACATGTAACCACCCATTCTGGTAAAGAGTTCCAAGATGTAATCACCCTATGGTTGAACCACTTTGTTCTCTTAACAGTGTTTGGTACGTCCCTGTCACAGGGTGCTCCTATGAAGGGTTTAGAGCTCCGAGTTGAATTATATAAAAATACAAAGGAAACTAGTAGCCGATTCGTGGGCTCGTTTGAATTGTGAAGGAAAAGTGTTTTTTAGGTCGGGTGGAGTTTCGAACTGCCGGCCTGACTAAAATAAAAATAATAATAAATGAAAGGATCTTCCAGAAGACCCTGAAAATTTGTGAATTTCGATTTGTTTTCTGTTAATAAGAGCAGAGGAATGTGCTCGTTTTTATTTAAGAACCCTGCTGAGAGTCCAGGCGGCAACATGAATTGCCGGTAGATTTACTGTGAGAGGGTACACTCCGTTGATCAGGTATTTTTCCCTGCAGCCCTTCATTAACTGTATTGTGGTGATTTAAACCCTTTTATTAAAAATCCGACATACCGTGGAAAGAGGAAGTGGTTGAAGGTGATATTTCGTGTTCTTTTGGGTGTTTGATTTGGTCGGCGTTTTTGTGGGTTTATTTGATTTAAAAGCAGTGGCAATCTTTTGGACGCCCTTTTGTTTGTTTGTTCTGTGGTTGTCATTTATACCGAAAATGCCCTTTGCTTAAATTAAGTAAAGGATTGAGTTCGTTCTTAATAGTGCTGTCGTTTTGAGCTGTCACTGACAGAGAACACATCGCGACTATGCGCATAACTATGAAGGCATTTAGCCTTCTAGTCCTGTTTAAATTTAATAATTCCCATTGAAAGTTGGTGGGGACGGCTCTGCATGCCCTCCAGAGTTGAGGTTGGCTGTTTTTGGGCGGGTTTTGGACCTTCTCAGGGCGAGAGAATTTTGGCATTTGCGGGTGTTTTGGAGTTTATTTGCCTTTGGCTGAGGCTTGCTCTTGGGAGACGGCTGTCCGCAATTTTTATCTTTTGTTTTGCTGTTTGGAAGTGGTGTATTTTAGCCGTGGGCTGCTTCCAGGTTGAAATTACTTCTTTTTATAATTTGCCGAGTTCTTTACATAGCTGGTCATGGAGTGCTGAGCAGACTCGAGACTGGCTCTTCAGTGTTGCTACAGCGTTTGATGTTGAGTGTGGTTTTGGGTGTTTGTCTGTCTCTCTTAGTGGTTTGCCTTATTGCAGAGCTAGTGGTGGATTCAGAAGAGTGGGCGCTGTACCGCTTGCTGTACTCTGCTGTCGTGGGTGTTTCTAAATGGAGTGCATAAAACAGAGTGAGAAGTGAGATTTGAAAGGGCATGTTGATGCATCAGGAGCGAAGGAAGACCAAGGGAGGGATTGTGAGGCTTAATAAAGGGAGGGAGGGTGGGCAGAGGGAGACTGTGAAAAGGCAGAGATACTAAACAAATATTTTGCTCAGTATTTACAAAGGAAGAGGGGGAGGTACATAAAACAAACAGTAGTAACACTCTGGATACAGAAGTTGATACCGGCCCATTTACAGAAGAAAGGGTTCTGAAAGAACTCTTAAAACTGAAGGTGGACAAAGCAATGGGGCCTGATGGGATTCATCCCAGAATTCTAAAAGAACTAAGGGTAGAACTAGTGACACCACTGACTACCCTTTTTAACAAATCATGGGAGGATGGGGTGGTACCCGAGGACTGGAGGACGGCAGATGTGATTCCCTTCACAAAAATGGGAGCAAGGCAGAAGCAGGAAACTATAGACCTGTTAGTTTAACCTCAGTGATAGAAAAATGATGGAATCACTTCTAAAGGAAAGAATTGTCAGTATCTAGAGGCCAGAGGGCACAGGACCCTAGGCAGCATGGATTCACAGCAGGAAGGTCATGCCAGACAGAATCTAATAGATTTCTTTGACTGGGTGACCAAAGTAGTAGATCAGGGAGGGCTGTGGACATGGCCTACCTAGACTTTAGCAAGGCATTTGACACAGTCCCACACAAAAGATTAATATACAAGTTAGCCAGCCTGGGAGTGGGTCCCAAGATGACAGCCTGGGTAAAGAATTGGCTGGAGAATAGGACAGAGAGTAATAGTAAATGGAGTCCACTCTGAAGAAAGGGGGGTTACTAGTGGGGTACCACAGGGTTCAGTATTAGGACCGGTCCTCTTCAATGTCTTTATAGCGACATTGCAGAAGGACTGGAAGGAAAGTATGTCTCTTTGCAGATGACACTAAGATCTGCAACAGAGTTGATGCACAGGGTGGGTGGAAAGGATGAGAAGGACTTGGCAAGGTTAGAGGAATGGTCAAATGTATGGCAGCTTAGATTCAATGCTAAGAGTAAGGTAATGCACCTGGGAAACAAAACCGGGGAAGAGTACAATGGGGGTGAGATACTAACAACAACAAAAATGGAAAGGGACCTGGGGTAGTCATATCAGATGACCTAAAGACGGGCAAGCAATGTGAGAGGGCAGCAAGGAGGGTTGGGGGATACTGGGATGCATAGGGAGAGGCATCACCAGTAGAAAACAGGAAGTTATTATCCCTCTGTACAGACAGCTGGTGAGACCCCATCTGGAGTACTGTGTGCAGTTCTGGAGACCCAGTCTCCGCAAAGACATAGACAGGATGGAAGCTGTCCAGAGGAGGGCACCTAAAATGGTGCAGGGTCTGCACCGGAAGACATATGAAGAGAGACTTAAGGAGCTTAATATGTATAGCCTCAAGGAAAGAAGGGAGAGGTGGGACATGATAGAAACTTTCAAGTACCTCAAGGGAATCAACAAAGTCCAAGAGGGTAGCATCTTTCAAAAAAAGAGGTGTGCAAGAACAAGAGGGCACAATTTGAAGATAGAGGCGGTCAGAGGTAATTTAAAGTATTTTTCACAGAGAGGGTTGTGGATGCATGGAGCGGCCTTCCGGAGGAGGTTGTGGAGTCAAAATCAGTGGTAGAATTCAAGCATGCATGGGATAGTCATAAGGCAGTTCTGGGGGTTGGGGGTAGGAAGAAGTAGGCTGCTGGTTAACTAGGATCTGCAGCTTATCCAGTAGGTAGGGAAATGGGCAGACTGGGTGGGCCAAGCGGTCCTTATCTGCCATCAAATTCTATGTTTCTATGTTTCTATGATACCTATTTCTAGGGGTTACCTATTTGCAATTTTATGTATTTCTTGAGAAGGTGTTCTCAGCATTGTCTTTTTAAATAATCCGCCGGGTTCCTTCTCGATGGTGCGAGTGTTCGCACTATCACAAAGTTAATTATCATTAGATTCAGTTGTAATGAACATTAATAATGATAATATTTATTTTGAACTCGACTAACCTTTTGGAGGTAGAGTGGGAGTTTTGGAGTTGATTCCGAAGTCGCTCTAAAACAAAAGGTGTTTGCAGTGCTAGTGGGGTTCCAAGTTGGTCCTTGCAGCGTCTTCTTCTTCTAGAGCCGGCCGACCTCATTTCCTCTCCTTTATCAGGTATAGGAAGGGAGGTGCTTTAGTTGTTAGAAATAATGTTTAAAATATTATTAAAGAGCTTAATCTGCTTGTAGGATTATAAATATTCTGCTTTGGTAATTTAAAGGGCAATGTATGTATAAATAAAATAAATACTTGGCAAATAAAGATTTAAAGTGTAAAATAAGATGTTGGGTGGAGTTAAATGGTCACATGACCCCTTTTGGGTATAAATTCAGACTCTTTGGGTTGAGAGTTAGATTGAGATCAAGATAGAGAGTGAGATCATTCTGCTTGCTGTGAGTCTGGAGGTATACTCTGGAAGCTGCTATCAAAGTGCTCTATGGAGTTAGAATGAACTGTGCCATTTACTGCTCCAAATGGAAGATTTATGAATGTCAGATGAATTTGTCTGCTGTGGTATTTACTACTCTGAATCACAGAAAGTTTTAGTAAAGTGCTCTAAGGGGTGAAGGTGTTCAGTTTTTGTGCTAAAACTGAGAACATGCTGTTGAACTGATGCCCTGTATGGAACTTATCCTGCTACTGAATAATTTTTTTGGAAGAATTGAGAATAAATTCGGAACTTTGGAAAGAGTGCTACATGTGTCATGCTACCTGATTGGTCCACATATACCTGCACCCTTTTACAGTCCCTTTGCAACTTAAAGTTGTGTGATCTAGTTTCTTGTGTTATTATTCTCCTATTTAATCCAGAAGTTTCCCAAACCAAACCATTCGTCATGGCTCTGTGTATATATATATATATATATATATATATATATATATATATATATGTCAGAGATGGCCCCTTATTCTCCTATACTGCATAGAGTAGAGACCAAGATCCTTTAGTCTTTCACCATATGCTTTGTGCCTTGGGTTTAAGGTTATTGGGCCCCAGTGCACGTTTCATCTAATTCTCTATACTGTTTTAAGTTGCCACATCCCAGTCTTCAGAGCCATCATCCCGGTGAGGTACCCACTGCAACGAATTATACTTGTACAGAGGGTTATGGGTGCACCCTCAGGTGGGAGGTAAGGGAGAGTGTGGGATTGCAGTGAAGTGTTATATTGCAGTAGTGTGCTACTCTCCCCTTTTCCCCTCCCTCTAATAAATATTGTTACTGGTTCATGTTATATCTTGTCATTGTAGAGTACTGCAAAGGGGGGGCTACTATTAGTTGGGGAAGTGACGGTAGGGGGCAGCTATTGCATTTTCCTGGGGAATAGTAGCCTGCAATAAATCCAACAGGTGTCCCCTATCACTACCCCAGCTGGAGGCACCACGACATTCATCTCCTGTATTCCTTGTCATCCAGTGAACACAGGCTGGCCCCCTTGGAGGTGTGTCCAGGAGTGACCTGAGGGCCCTGAGAAAGCCCAGGTGAGTCAGGGGGCTGCTTACACTTATAACGCCCACATTGCCCCTCTAGGACCCTCTTCCACCCCCGCACTGAAGAATTTATGTATAACTCATATATCACTTATATAAATACACCCTTCCCCTACCCACATGCCAAACACACTCCCTCCATCTCTCCCCACCTAACCAAACCCTATTTTACAAGTATTTCCCCTGCCCAGACCCCCATTGGCTCCCTTCATCCCCCTCCCCCTCCCAGCACCTAGAAAGTATCTTTTAATGTAATACTGTAGTAAAGAAAAAAATCCTTTGGTGCAGAGCATCTGCTCTGTGCAGTGTCCCAGTAACTAATGATGTGGTCACATGCATGAATGTGGAGTCATGATGTCATACTCCTAGTAGGACCTGATAGGCTGAAAATTTAGACATTCAGGTTTTACTTGGAACAAAGACATCACCATTGATACATGCAGTCAAGCCATCACTGAGAGGGACACTGAACAGAGCAGACACTCTGCATGGAGGACCTGTTTTCTTTCTTACAGTTTTACATTAAAATATTTTTTATGGGTGGGAACAGGAGGGGGGTTGGGTGGGGGAGATACTTGTAAAATGGGGTAGGATCGGGTGGGAGAGATGGGGTGAGTATGTTTGCATGCATGTGGGAGGAAGGATATATTTAAATAAGAAGTGATATGAGTTATACATCAATTCACCAGGGCAGGGCAGGAAGGGAGATGGGTGGTAGAAAGGGGATGTAAGAGGTGTAAAATTTCCAAGTGTTTGGGAGTTGGGGAGGAATTACACCACAGTGAGTGGGGGGGGGGTAGTTTATGCAATTTGGAAGTTAAAAAAATAATAAATTCACCTGCAATGTTGATCTACCCACCAGGAAAGTCACAAAGTTTTGCGAAATGCAAATTTCCCTAATTTGCACCAACCTCGCCAATGAATTAAAACTTTGCTACATCTCTATTCACAGTCTTTGAAAATAGCTGCAGGCACAAGGGTGCACATTTCCTGATGCAGACGTGGGCAGATCTTGCTGCTGCGTCTCCACTAGAAACTTTGAAAATCACCCACCCCATATGTTATGGCCTTCAAGAGATGACATTTACGGAATACCAGTGTCATCTTGAGTTGGTTGGGAGAGAGGAACTCGTAGTGAAGCTAAGTGGTTCTTTTAGAGCAAATTAATCTTATAAATCATATCAGTTTCCTAGAGTACTGTAATAAGTGTTGTCATTTTTTCATTGAAAGCAAACAAATGTAATACTTTCCCCTACGCTGCTGAAGTGAAAGGTTTCACTTCAAGCTGCCACACAAGATGCTAATTGCATGAAGGATAAGATGCCCAGTAGTTCTCAACACTAACTGGCTGAAATAATGTAAGCAATTTATACATCTTCATTGACGATATCACCTCCATTGGGCCACACCTTTGAAACTGTAAGCCATCAGTGTCAGGTTTACTTGGAAACTTTTCCTAGCCTGGGCCACCCACAATGACGTGCAACATGGGTGCCTGTAAAATGTGAGTAGCCTCACTGCTCCTCAGTTCTTTCTCCCACTGTCGACCACTCATTGGACCTGCAAAGAAACAGCGCCATTGTTTACTCAACTTTTTTATTATCTTACTTTATTGTATTTTTGTGAAAAAAACATTGTCCTTTTATGCCTCCATTTACAGAACCTTTATTTAGGTTTTGGACCTGCAGTTGCAGGATCTACAAGGATGATGCTCACATAGATATATTGATAGTGACAGCAGATAAGGGCCTTTGGCCCACCCGGTCTGCCCATTTGTAGTACTTAGCTTTGGTTCTTCAAGCTTTCCTAGTATTTGGCTGTCCCTCACCCCCAACTACAAGGATCTCCCTATGCCTATCCCATGCATTCTTAAATCCTATAATCGTTTCCACCCCTACTGCCTCCTCCGTCAGGGAGTTCCATTTGTCCACCACCCTCTCCGTGAAGAAATACTTCCACATGGTTTGTGTTTGCTGTTTGGGCCTGTCCCACAAAGTCAGGGCCTGCAAGATTCAAGCAGCCCACAAGGAGATGCCAGAAGTAGGCTTTTGAAACTTTCATCGCCATCAAGGCCATGGAAGCGACTGGCAGGGCTGTGGGCACCAAGCCAGCTTCTTCCTCTAGCTTGGCTATTGCTTCTGGGAAGGAAACTCCCCAGTCTTCAGTGATACTTTCACTGACACAATCCTCAAGGTCGAAGGATGAAGACTTGGAAAAGTAATTGAAGTCCTTCTGTTCCAGCCATTACCACAAGCATAAGGACAAGGCTCCTGTTTTGCCAGTGAGGTTGAGGTCTTCATTGAAGGAACGTAAGTCCTCATTATTGTCCACTCTGAGGTTGAATACTACGGTCCCTCCCAACTGTTAATGAGATGGCAGGTTGGGGTCTGGCTCTGGCATTGCCTTACCTACATAATTGGGCTGCTAGACTTTCAACAAAAGCCACCTTTCTTATCCCCTACTATAAGACCTTTTCAAGCCAGAGATCGTTCAAGTACTGAGCTCCTCTTTGGTTGAATGACCTCCCTGGTCCAGTACTTTCTGAGCCCAGAATTGGCCCTTTTAAAACCTACTTGCAGGATTATATTCTTGCCTCCTTAAGCTATGACTGCCTGTAGCCTCTCTCTCCTTTCTAGGTCCCGGGGCCACTGTCTCTACCTAACCTTGCCTGTCAATGTCCTCTGGGCTGTCCCTCCTCTCCCTATACTCTCCTCCCCTTCTGTCCTATCTCTCTAACCCTAACCTACCTTCCCATTGCACTGCCCAAACCAGTTCAATTTCTGAAATATTTCTACTACCTGACAATGTCCTCTGGGCTGCTCCTCCTCCCCATATACTCTCCTCTTCTTCTGTCCAATATCACTAATTTCCTGACCCAGTTTCCTGTTAATTCTGCCTAAGCTGTTGCCATTTGTTGATATACTCCCTTCTTTGATGTATAACCTTGATTTTATTATGATGTAATGCTGTTTTTTGTAACATGTGCATTGTATTAACATACTAACATACTATTTGCCAGCAGATTAGGCCTTACAGTCTATCGAGTCTGCTCGAACTTTAGATCCTTAGTTGGGTGCCGAGACCCTCCCATCCCTTGTGCTCCAGAAACCCGTATCATCCATCCCCACCCCCCTGGGACAGGACATCATCTGATACATCCACTTTCTGTGTCTGTCCCATCCTCTCTTGAAGCCCTCCACTGTGGATCTCTGAACTAGCTCACCAGGCAGTGCATTCCAAGGGTCCACCACCCTCTCAGTGAAAAACCTCCTCTCTTTTCCCCTTACCCTTCCACCTTCCAACTTCAAACCATGCCCTGGTGATACCTCCCTGCTTTAGTCTCAAGATCCTCCATGTTAACCCTATTTATTCCCTTGAGGTACTTGAAGACCTCAATCATGTCCCCCCTGTCTCTCCTCTCCTCCAGTGAAAACAGGCAGAGCTCCTTAAGTCTGTCCTCATATGTCAAACCCCTAGCCCTCGTATCATCTTTGTTGCCTCCTCTGTACCCTCTCTAGGAGCTGTATGTCCCTCTTTAAGTGTGGTCTCCAGTACTGCACACAGTACTCAAGGTGTGTCTAACCAGTCCATTGTACAGGCAGAATCACTTCCTTGCTCGAGAAGGTGATCCCCTCACGATGCATCCCAACATCCTGTTTGCCTTGCTAGCCACTCTCCTGCACTGCTCAGGTTATTCATACATGCATCCACCATGATCCCTAGGTCTTTTTCCCTATTGAGGCCTCCAGCGCCTCTCCCAGGGTGTACCTGTGTTTAGGTTTCTCACCAAGATGCAACACCTTGCACTTGGTGATATTGAAATTTAATTTCCATGTGTCAGCCCAGCTTTCCAGGGTGTCCAGGTCCCCTGCAAGGCCAACCTCCCTCTTCTCCCTCAACTACTGCTCCCATCTTGGAGTCATCTGCGAAGAGACTCATTTCACACCATACCCTCCCTGATGTCCGACATGTATGCATTAAACAGGATCGACCCAGGACCGAGCTCCCGCGGTACCTCACTACTCAACCTCTCTAGGGTTCGAGCTCCCCACAGACCACTACTCTCTGAGTCGTCCAGCTAGCCAGTTTTCAATCCATCTGACCATCAAAGGGCCTACTCCTAACCCCATCAGTTTCTCCACCAGACCATTGTGGGGACAGAGTCAAACGCCTTGCTGAAGTCCAAGAATAATACATCCACAGGCTTACCCTGTCCAGTTCTGATGTTACCCATTCATAGAACTCCACAAGGTTGGTTTGACATGATCTACCTGGCACAAACCCATGTTGCCGACTATCCGGACCTCCCACCTCCTCAAGTACACCCCAATCGTTCCTTTAGTATACTTTCCATTAATTTTCCCACCACCGAGGTCAAACTGATGGGTCTATAGTTACCTGGTACTTCCTCAACCCCTTTATGGATTGGTACCACATGTGCCTCGCCAATCCCTAGGTACCTCCCTGTCTCAAGTGACCTGCTGAAAAGCTCCGCCAGGGTGCAGCCAGTATGTCCGCCAATTCCCATAGTACCTCTGGATGAATGCCATCCGCCCAAGAGATTTGTCTTTCTTTAGGGCCTTGAGGGCTAACCACACCTTTTGGCAGAGACAGCATCATCCGTCCCCTCCACCTTACTGGCCTTTTATCTTTACCCAGATGTGACACCCTGGGGTACCTCTCTCCTCTTGCTCCATTTTTGTTGCTCCCTGATCCCACTTACTGATGTTTCTATCCCCTTTGTGCCTTGCTTTGTAGATATCCCATCCCCCTCCCTAGTGAACACAGAGGCGAAGTACTTGTTAAATACCTCTGTCTGGTCCCTCGCCTCTTCCACCCACCCTCCTTCTGATCTCAATCTGCTGAGATGGCCCTTAGTTTTTCTCCGCTCCACAATGTACCAGAAGAACCCCTTTTCCCCTCCATGTATCCCCTGTGCCAGCCGCTGCTCTTTACTGGACTTTGCTCCCCTCACCATACGGGTGACTTTCTAGATGCAAGCTGGTACATTTCATATCCCTATCCCTCTTGTTGTTTTATATTTTTGTAGGCGCCTTCTTTTCTCTGACTGCTACCTGTACCTCACTGGACCACCAGCATGGTTTATGTGACCTTGCTCCCTTACGTTTCAACTTAGTGCAGATCCTGACTGCCTCATGAAGTCCCCATTTTATGACCTCCCATCTCCTTTCCACACTTGTCATTGAGATAATCCCCATCAAGTGATCCTTGAGAATATTTCCCATGCCCATGAAGTCTGCCCCCCTGAATTCCACTGCCAGTGTCCTAGATCTCACCCTCCTCCCCCCATGCTTATTTGAAACCAGACAGTATTGTGGTCACTCCCAGTCAGGGGGTCTTGTACAACCATGTCCCTTACCAGATCCCCATCTGCCAGAACCACATCCAGGACATGCCCTTCCCTTGTGGGCTCCATCACATGCTGTGTTAAGAAAACATCCTGGAAGCCATCCAGCAGCCTCTGCTCCTTGGCCACCTTAGAGGACATGGTTCCCCAGTTTGTACCTGGCATATTAAGGTCCCTCATCAACACCTCCTTCCCTTTTGGTCCACACTGGGCAATGATGTTGTCCAGCAAACCATCCTCTAGAACCTCACTCATCCTGGGGGCCTATATGCTACACCCAGCTTGACCTTATTTCCTGCTGAGGATCATAAAGTGACCCATAAGGCCTCCACGTTTCCCTCTGCCTCTTCTACCCTAGCAATTTCTATGTCATCTCTAATGAACATAGCCACTCCACCCGCTCTGCCCTCCTTTCTATCCTTCCCGAGCATAGTGTACCCCCGTACGTTTAGGTCCCAGTCATGGTTTTTGTTGGCCCACGTTTCGTGACCGCCGCCACATCCACCCCCCCCTCGAACAGCATGGCCTGGAACTCTGGCAACTTGTTTCCCAAGCTCCTGGCATTTACTAACACCAACCCCAACCCCTTATCCCTGATTCTCTTTGTCAAACCCCACCCAGATTCCTTATACTTCCATCCTCCCTCTGCTCCTCCTGAAACCTCCATCCCCAATCTGTTTCCCCTTCCCCCTTGGGTGTGAAGGCTACTCCCTCATCTGGAGAGGGCTTCTGGTCAGCCCTCCTTATCCTTCCCCCCTCACAAGTTTAAACCTCACCTTTCTTGTATGTAGTCAACCATCCCTGTTTAAGGACTTCCTTCCCTAATGGGGCAAGATGAAACCTGTCCTGGCATATAGTCCCTTATCCTCACAAACTCCATTCCAGTTCCCTACACCTCAACCCACTTTCTTCACCCCACTTCCTGAGCCAGTCATTAACCTCTGTGAGCTTCATTTTTCTCCACTGAGGCCTTTGGTACTGGCAATATCTCCAAAAGGAAATGTTGCATCCATTATCCCGACAGACTCTGGCAAGTTCTTGGAACCTTGCGGATTTCAAAATGCTATTTCCCTCTAGATCATTATTAGTCTCAAATGCACCAGAAACCGGTTTCTCCACAATCCCTAACCATTTCATACACCATGAACTTTGCTCTGTGCAGTGTCAGCCCAGAGATACACACTACCTTCACCTGGCTATGGCATCCACCCCCTGTTCCTCCCACTGGATACCCTAATCATCGAGTCTCCCAATAACAGAACCTTAACACGCCATCATCCTATGGTTGCCTCCACTATGCCCTCTCAGCCCCTTCCCCCCTTTATTCATGATTCACTGTGGGAGTCTTCCTGCCTTACTAGAGACCCCCTTGTCACCCTCCCCTTTCTGCCTCCCTTGCTATTTTGCCCACTTAACTCAAACTCCCTCTGAATAGGTGTCCCCTTTAACCCTCTCTTATCCGAACCATTTATCCTGGCCCTGATGGTTTCTCCTTCCCCCACACCGCCATCCTCCCCCCTTGTAATAGTACCCCTGCCTCCAGAGGCTCTCTGTGGGTCCCCTTTAGCTAGGGCCCCATCCTTGGTACTGACCCCCCTGCTGAAGGGGGCTCCTCTCCCACCTCCTTGTCTCCCAGTTTCTCTCCAATCATGCTGTCCTCTCTCATGTCTGGAATATGTTGCATCTCCCCGTTTGCTTAACATATATGTTTCCCCTTCTCCCTCTGGGACTATTTCTATCCTTTCCATTGCCGGTCTGTGATGCCCTATGGGTATCAGACTCCCTCCACCCGGCCTCTGTATAAGTTTTCTCATTTCCACCAACCCCTTCCTCCCCCTCTAGGTTGCTTAGTAGCTCAAATTTATTACGACACTCTATGTCAGCCTCCATCAAGTAACCCGAGATTCCCCTGACTGCACCTCTAAACTGCCCCTCTACTTCCCCTCTTGCTCTGTTCACCTTAGGAGCTCCCTTCCCACAGTCTGCTGTTTTAGGCTTCCGCACAACAGCCCCTCCTGACTCTTCCCCCTCCACTATCTTTGTATTCAGAATGTTCACCCCGTACGCTTTCCCCTTAGCATCAACTTCCCTATCTAAGGGTCCTCTGTCCCTAATATCCCCCCTCCTGCTTGCTGTAACATAACGTCCTGTAATTTCAGAGCGTTGCCCCAGCCTCCCTCAGCCCCACCCTTCTGCTGCCATATCCACACCCTTATCCTTGGACACCCCCACCAGCTCCCCCAGCTTACTCCTTAACCAATATACCTCACTCCTGATACAAGATAACTGTCTACAGAGTGGGCAGCCTCCCTCTCTCCAGGCCTAATTTAGAATTATTGCCATCCCACAGCCTGTACAGCCTACAACCCTTCCAAAGATGCCTGCCATGGTGGAATATGGCCACCCTGTTTATCCCCCTCTGTTTATAATGGCACGCCCCCTTTTCTCAGTCCCTTTCCCTTGGAATACAGTTTCTCTCTATATTGACTGTAGTTATTTACAAACCCAAATTTCAACCCCCCCAATAACGTTCCAAAGTCTCACAAATACATACAATCCAGTGTGTGTTCAGTCCCACTAACAGTGTGTGTAAGCAGACATCAGGTACCGTATGATGTCACAGGCCCACCAGCTGCTGTTGCTTCAAATTTCAGTCCTAAACAGAAATGCTCCAGCCTTTCAATCCCAACCCCAGTGGTTTTCAGTATTTAAGAAAGCCTACAAAACAGGAGGGAGGTAGGAGGGTCTTACCAAACACCAGGCAAACAACACATTTAAATTTCCCTCTAATTAACCCTGACAAACAACTGTCCCCAAACCTCAAAAAGTTACAATATCACAGCCCAAGTAACAGTTCTAATTCAGGGTAATAATTTTTACCACACATAAAGCTAATTTCACTTACAAACTATTCCAATATTTCAGTTAAAAACAGAATATAAACCCAGACCCCTGTCCAACCAACCTGCTGCTCTGAATTCCCAAGTGAACAATGGAGGCCAGGGTAATTCCTGTTTAAAGACAAGGTAATTGCAGCTAATGTCCCTTCCCCCAAACACCAGGCAAACAACACATTTAAATTTCCCTCTAATTAACCCTGACAAACATTGCCTTGCCTCTTTTCTTGTTGACGTGGAATCTTTGCAAAAGAGTATCTGACTCAAAGGGTTGTAATTCCTAGATCTCCATAAATAAATAAATAAATACTATGGACAGTGTGCAGCTTACACCAACAAGTTCTAATCCTTTGATGACAGTAGTCCCAGGTACTTTACAGGGTGCCATTGACTCCTAGTTCGTTTGACTCCCAGTTCATGCTGATGAGGGTCCCTGAACTGTTTCGCCAACTGTTGCCATCGCTCCTACCAATGATAATGGCTGTGCAGGATCACCCCCCAGTAGTACTGTTGTTGTCGACAGGATCCAGAAGACACACCTGTTATTCCACCCTCACAGCCACCACCTTCATCGCCAGCTCCAGCTTTCACTCCTGTCATCATTCCAGACAGTGACAAGAAGTTTAATCCTAATCTCCATAATATGGAGGAGTTTTTGGAAGATGAGGAATAGGAACATGATCCCCATGGGGAGGGGGTTACCTTCAAGTTCTACCCTCTCCTCATGCAATGAGGACTCTGGTCCACACATCTGGGTTTCCACCTGAGGATGCCTCTTTTCAGGCACTGCTGAGACAAATCCAGAATGTAAGTAGGATTTGCAGCCGAGGAGGAAGATGCCACAAAAGGGAAGTTGTTGGAGTTTCTAGAGGTTGTTGGAGTTTCTGGAGGTCCCTACTACTCCATCCATTGTCATACCACCTGTATATCCTGCCTTAGAGGAGGCTACATTTCCTGCTTCACACAGGCCTAATACTTTGCCTGCAGTGTCCACAAAGATTGATACGCTGTACCATGCTCCAGCTCCTAAGCCTTACTATGCCTCACAGCTTGAAACCAATTCTGTGGTTATCATGGGTGATCATGATAGTTCTAGGGCCCCTAGACACATGAGCTTCCTGATAAAGAATCTAGAAGACTGGATGTTATGGGCAAAAGGACCCATTCCTTTGTGTCTTTAGGTCTTAGAATAACAACCAGGCTTATATGATTCAGTATCAAAATAGCCTGTGGAGATCTGACATGTCCACTATTCAGGCTTCACCTGACAGTCCTGCCAAGGCTGATTTGCTTAAAGCTTCTTCAGCTCACATGGATACGAGTAAGCATCTTTTCCATTCTGTCACTGATATACGGCAGTGATGTTTAGAATGCTCTATATGAGCTTCAAGCCTCCAGGATAACCTTACAGTCCCTAAAGTCTCTGACTCCCCATCCCACCAGAGGGCAGCATGGGGGCTTGTTTCATAAGCCTGCTGCCACAGTGACCAAGCCTCCCATCAGTAGCACCATGCTCATGGAGGTAGAGGTCTCCTCCTGGATCCCCTCCCCCTTGTGCCCATGCTAAAGCACCCAAAGCTATCAGTCAATGCAGCACCCCTCCTACCTGTGGTACTTTATGACTTCTCATCTCTTTTCCCTCCACTACTACCTCCAGGGGTGCATAAGGGGGGATGGATTGCCCTTCATCTTTAAACGTGGAAGGAGATCACGATGGACAAGTTGGTCCTGGAAATAGTGGAAATGGGGCATGTTGTGGAGCTGCTGTCTACCCCTCCAGTGCATCCACCACCTCCTTGTAATTTTCATTGTAAATAGGATTCATCTCTAATGATTTGTCCCTGCATAAAAAGTTATGTATCTATCTCTATCCTCCAGGTAGCTTGTCCCGTCTGCTAATGGAGGTGCAGTTACTTACAGTATACAAAAATGCACTATCGAACCTGTTCCCCCTCAAGAAAGAAACAAAGAGTTGTATTCCGGTTATTTCCTATTTCCAAAGTGGATGGGAAAGCCATGCCCTGTAATGAACCTCAAATACCTTGGTCGGTTCATTGAATACAACAAGTTTTGAATGGTGTCTCCTCAGGCTCTCATCCCCCTGCTGCAAAAGAGGACTGCCTCTATGCCCTGGATATGAAGGATGCATACATCTGTACTGAGCTTTTCAAATGCCACACACAGTACCTCCACTTCATTATCAGTTCCAAGTCTTGCCCTTTGGCTTATCCTCTGCACTGTGGGTATTTATCAAACACCTAGTAGTTGTGGCAGAAGCCCTAAAGAAGGAAGGGTTGTATGTCTTCCATGTCTCGATGACTGGCTGCTGAAGGACCCATCCAGGGAAGGGATTCTTTACACAATTGTCAAGAACAAGAAAATTGTTCACGGAACTGAATGTCATGGTGAATGTACCGAAATCCGTACTCGTTCCTTGTCAGCACCTCCAATATATTGGTGTGGTGCATGACACAGTGGTGAGCAGTGTCTTCCTGCCTGCAGACAGAGCAGAGGCTACTGTGTCCCAAGCCCAGCTGATACATAGATGCCATGGTGGGTCAGCTCAAATGATGTAACGTCTGCTGGGGCTGATGGCTGCTGCAAACATCATGGTTTCCTCTGCCTATCTCCATATGCACATACCACACTGGAGTCTTTGAATACAATGGGATAAGCTGATGGATGAGTTGGAACAAACGGTCATTATCACACCCCATCTCCACCATGCTCTAATATGGTGGATAGACTGTCAAAATCTTCTACAGGGTGTTCCATTCTCTCCATGACTCCTGTACAGATCCTCACAATGGATGCCTCAGGGTCTAGCTGAGGTGCCCATCTTGGGTCCTGTCAGACCCCGGGTTCATGGACTTTTGTGGAGTCTGATCTCCATATCAGTATTCTGGAGACAAGGGCAGTTTTGCTTGGTCTCCAAGCATTCCAAGAGAATCTCAGTCCCTGTCCCTTGCTCATTTGGACAGACCATGTCAGTGTAATGCACTACATAAACAAGCAAGGGGGCACTCACTCTTAACCCCTATTCTTGGAAGTGAAGAGAGTGTGGTACTGGGCCATGTCTCACAGCCTTCAACTGTCAGCCATGTTTCTCCCAGGTGTCAAAAATATCTTGGCAGACTGGCTAAGCTGATCTCAGTCCATGGGTCATGAATGGAAACTGCTGACCTCCATGGTATATGACGTCTTGGCAAGATATGGTCATCCAGAGTTGGACCTTTTTGCATCCAACACAATGCAAAACTGTAGCGATTTTGCTTGCTTACTCCAAGGCCTGGAGTTTTTGGGTGAGATGCATTGTCCCTCTCCTGGAAAGGGAGGGTCCTTTATGCCTTTCCTCTGATCCCTGTTATACAGAAGGATCTGTTTCAGCTGCAGATGGAGCAAGCCACCCTCATACTAATAGCTCTTTTCTGGACTTGCCAGATTTGGTTTCCACTTCTGCAGCATCTGGCAGTGAATTCTCCTATTGAGTCCCTGGTCCATTCGAACCTGAGTTCTCTGCATGTGCATGCCTGGTTCCTGAAGACGGAGCCATTTCCCATTTGGTGATTTCAACCCAAGTGGCTGATGTCTTGCTTGTGGCTAAAACAACTTCTATGAGACACAGCTACTCTCTGAAGTGGATGCACTTCTACATATAATCTACTTCCTGTTGAGTGGACCCATTTATGTGTCCTGTGAATACTGTACTGGACTACCTTCTGTCCCTATTTCATGCCTGTCTCCAGTACTTATCTATTAAAAAGTGGTTGGCTACCATTTTGGCTTTCCATGCCTCTAAAGATGGATGCACGATGGCACAACTAGACGTGTCCTGTACATTTCTTAAGGCTATTCTACATATGTGTCCCCCAATTCATAAACCAGTTCTGCCTTGGTACCTAAATTTAATTCTTGAAAAATTGACTTTGGCTCCATTTGAACTGATTCGCCTATGCTTCAGTGTCAACCAAGTTACTGGTGTAAAATACAGTGCCAGGAACTTGCTGACACCAGCCACTGCATTTGACTATCTGCTGTCCAGTTCTACCTTGGTACCGAAATTTAATTCTTGAAAAATTGACTTTGGCTCCGTTTGAACTGATTCGCCCATGTTGCAGTGACAACCAAGTTGCTGGTGTAAAATACAGTGCCAGGAACTTGCTGACACCAGTCACTGCATTCTGACTATCTGCCGTTCCGTGGCAGGAGTGACCTCAATTGTGGGGGGAGCTATGCCCCACATACCCCGACACCGGGTTCTTTGCTCCCTACACCCCCACTTATTTATATAGCAAACTCCAGGTTGCACCCTGGTGGCAAGAAGGGTGACCCAGGGATCAGCAACACTGCCCGACACCAAAAAAAAAATTCACACAGGAAGCTTGCAACATTATTCCACCAGCAACATCAAGGCAGCAATAAAGAGTCGGCACATTAACAGGATATGATTTAAGCCTGCTGTGACCTGTGGGCTATGTTTTGTTTAATGGAAAGTGCTGTTTCTGGTCACCATGACTTTTGCTCACAGAATTTCTGGGGCAGGAGTCACAAAAAAGGCAAAGTGTAGTGTAAACGTTTGTGGTGTACCTTACCATTGCCCAGGGGGAAAAAAGGCCTGTTCACAGCTTACAGTTACAAAGGTGTGGCCCAACAGAGGAGATTCTTCCAGTAGATGTTCTTTTTCCTCAGTCCTCTGCCACAGTGTTCACATACACTTTACAACTGGGCCGCTCTCTCTTTATAGCTTTTGAGCTTTATAATGTCTTCCTCAGGTCAGTGAAAACAGAGCTGAATGGCATACAGGATGTATAGACTGTATGTTGACTTTTAGGCTGCAGTGGGCATAGCCCAGCAGACCATTTGAGATGAGTAAAGGGATTCCACATGCCTTCCTACATTGCCACCCACTGTTCCGCCCACTGTGCCTGATTGCTTTTAGGATGAGTAAAGGGACTCCACATGCCTTCCTAAGTTTCCACCCACTACTGGGCATCATCATCACAGATGACCTGAAATCATCCAAGCAGACCACTAAAGCAGTAGGTAAGGCTAGAGGAATGTTGGGGTGTATTGGTAGGGGTATCTCAAGTCGTAAGAAAGAGGTAATAATCCCTCTTTACAAGGCACTGGTTAGGCCTCATCTGGAGTACTGCATGCAGTAATGGAGGCCGCACCTGCACAAGGACATTAACCAAATTGAGACAGTCCAGAGAAGGGCAACCAAAATGGTGCAGGGACTGCATCAGAAAACATATGAGGGCAGATTAATGGAGCTCAATATGTATACCCTAGAGCAAAGGAGGGACAGAGGTGATATGACCAAAACATTCAAACATCTTGAGTTCATTAACAAGGTGAAAGAGTCTAACGTGTTTCAATATAAGAAAAATAGCAGGACAAGAGGACACAGCATGAGATTAGAGGGATGCCATTTAAGGGGTAATGTGACAAAGTTCATTCTCACAGAAAGGGTGGTGGATGCATGGAACAGCCTACCTCAGTAAGTGGTGGATATGAATACAGTGTAGGGCTTCAAATAGGCATGGGATAGGCATAAGGGAGCAATACAGATGAGTATGAATAGATAGGCCATTGACAGAGTACAGGCCTATGGCACATTCATAAGGTAGAAAAATGGACAGACTGGATGGTCCTTGCGGTCCTTATCTGCCGTCAAAGTCTATGTTTTTATGTTTCTACATCAGAACAGTAGGCAGCTTTGGGAGATTCAATTGCCCATAGTGCATGATAGAGCTTTTTATTTAATCTCCAGTTAGAACAGCCCAGTGTGACTATACATGGCCCAGGGAGGATGACAGGACCAGCAAACAAAATATCAGAACTTTTATAAACTGTAACATACAATGCAGGCTACTGAATCTCTCACTGCTGCATACTGTTCTAAGGCCAATTGCTGGAGATTCTGGGATTTGTAGTAACAGAAGATGTAAAATGTGTTAGTAACCCTCTTTGTTCTGATGGTGATTGTTACAATTTACTACAGCTTGCAAATTACAGAACCACATTAAAACAGCTAATTCAGTCGAAGGGAACATGCACACCAACTATCATAGAGTACAGTGCAAGCAACAGAGGAGGAATAGATAGACAACTCATCTCATATAGGATTGTGTACTTTACCTAGGCAGAAGCCCCGATGTACCTGTTACAGAGCATATACCCTAGTAACACCCTTGCCTGCAATTTTTATACATTTTATTTTACTAAGATTATTGGTTAGTCTTGTTTTCATATACAAACTGCAGTGTAACTTTCACCTCCCACACACACTCCTATGAACAGCAGCTGATCGACCATTAGTGCACACTCCTTTAATTCAGGATCCACCTCCAGGTCACCTTGATTGGTACTGGGCTTCTCCCATTTAAACTACATTTCCTTTATACCAAGGTTGGCTGGGCTGGACCCACTCCATAAACTTATATAAACATGAACATTCAGTGCAGGCTACTGAATCTCTCACTGCTGCATACTGTTCTAAGGCCAGCTGCAGGAGATTCTGACTGGCACTATTGCCTAGAGGTTAGAGGAACGAGGTGTGAACAAGCTTGATACATCCAGCAGACCAGACCTGAGTTTGATTCTCACAACCACCACTTGCATACTGTGTGACTCTGAGCAAGTCACTGAATCGCCCAGTGCTCCCAGGTCACCCCTGAAAACAGGCACTTGTGCCTAATGGGCCTTACCCAGTTACCAAAGACTAAAATAAAATAAAAAATTATGGGATTTGCAATAACAGAAGATGTAAGCATTTGTAATCCATTTTGTTCTGTTAGTGCTATGATTTACTACAGCTTGCAAATTACAGAGTCACATTAAAACAGAGCTAATTCAGTTAAAGGGAACATGCACACCAAATATCACTAGTTTTTCTTGCTATTGACAACAAAGGAACACAACGGTGATGATAGGAGTGTATCACATGATTTGCATCTTTTGCAATTACCTGCAGTCTGCCATTTTTGCCATTTGTACTGGTTCCTGAGTGGCCAGGGTTCCAGCCTTTGGGTCTGTCTGTCAAGGTCCTCCATATTGTAGAGGCCTCTCAAAAGGAGTCAACTTGTCGGTGCTATGCCTTCAAAGGGGAGCACTTTTTCCATTTGGTGCCAGGACAGGGAGCTTGACCCCCCCCTCTCTTGCCCTGTGGCTAGCATCCTGGATTACTTGTGGTTTATCTCTCAATTGAGCCTAAGGTCGATGATCCTCAAGGTGCATCTAGCATGCTAGCCCAGTGGCATGGAGGGCCGAGGCACTGGGCACCTTCCTCCTGCCACACTGGTGACCTGGGGTCAGGAATGGACTTAGGTTGCTTGGGGCTGGCAGGGTGAGGGAGGATCGAAGATCCACGTGCAAGAAGCTTGCAGTACATAGCCACCACCCACCAGCCTGTAGCCACCACCAGCTGCCATCCAGTCAGATACCTCCTGCAGCCCAAGTCTGGTGCCAGCATTTAATCTTTTGTGGGAGATACCACCTCTGGTAGTTGAGGGGGTCATTCATACTGAATGACCATTCAAAGCTTTGGTGCTGTTAATCTGATCTCTTTCATAGACATTACAGTCATAATAAAAATCAAGAAAATACACATTTTAGACACTTACTAATTTGAGGCAGATTCAAATCATAGCTCTGAAACCTAATGCCAAACCTCGGTGCCTCCACTCCTCCGTTTTCTTTCATGACTGTGATCAGACCTTTAATGAAGGAACAACGAAACTGCTCTTTTGTAACTTGAATTTGTTTCTTGCTCTGGAGCAAACAGTGATTACTCTCACCTATGCAGAGATAATGAACACTGGCTTTGGATTAGTGAAAGGGGTGGGCCTTGTGGGGCCATCCAATCCTCATCAATATCCAATTCTTTGTTTCTGTGACATGTTAGATATTTAGTGTTATTGACTCAATAGGTTGCATGCTTGCTTCTAGGGCCAGAAGGACATAGGCTGGTGCCCCACAACAGGAAATTGGGCTAATACCCAGTATTGATACTGTAGTGTAGCACCTGAGTATGGGATGTACTGCACTGATGGTGAGGTGCTAGTCTTTGTATGAGATGTTAAAACAAAGTCCCTTCTGTCCATCTTTTCTGGTTGTCCAGGTGGAATTTAAAGATACGTGGAACTTAATGCAAAAGTCAAAGAACTTTTTTATTTTAAAATCAGTTAGCAAATTATAACACAATATTCGTAAATATATCATGTCATTATTCCCTACCCCTAGGACCCACCCCCTTATTATATGCACTTCTTTTGCTCAATTTCTGCTACACAGTATTTCTACTGACATCATTACAGGGGTTTCAAAATATTTTTCCCATTAGTTATGGAAATCTTCAGTCTCCATTATTAGCAATTCCTCCTAATATAGCAACCTAATTAAGAATTAAAATTGTCCAACCATGATTTCAGGTGCCACCTCCTGGTTAGTATAAGAGATACCTGGCACTGTGCTTCCCATAGAAAATATTTGAAGATGACGAACACCAACTGCTGCATTCCTGCCTCCCACTTCCCTTCTGGAAGAGAATTGAGGCTATAAACAGTCCATCCATCCATCCTGAGAATTGCACAAAAGAGGCTCCCTTAAGACCCTTAAAACATAGCCCCAATGTTGTGAGTAAATGAGCATTCTGAGAATAAGTTCTTTATTATTTTGCTTTAGAAAGGAGACTCTTGGATAGTACCATTCAATCCGGTTTTTATGCATTGTTTGCTTTCAATTACAGTCACACAAGCAGACTTAACCACATGCCAAATATAGCCTCCTGTGTCCTGAACAGCATGGCTTCTGCCATAACCACAGTACCACCACAGCCGTCTTGGAATTTACAAATGTCCTCCACACATCTCTGGACACTGGCCACACTGCTGGTGCTGTTTTCATAGACCCTTCCAAGGCGTTTGATATGGTGCACCACACACTACTCCTGGATTCCCTCACACAGATAGGCCTGTCCCCAGAGACCACTGGCTGGTTTGCCAGCTATCTGTCTGCGATAACCCAGACAATCAGGATTGCCCATACCCTGTCCTCCCCCCCTCCAAGTCAGGTCAAGGGTCCCTCAGAGCTCTATTCTTGGCCAACTACTTTTCTCCCTGTTCCTCAACTCCCTGCCCAAGGCTTGCTCCAGGAAACTACTCCTGTATGAGGATGATGCTGTCCTCTGCAGCTCCTACACTGATCCCACAGCCTTCCTCTCGGCACTCCAGAAATCTTTCACAGAAGCTAAATCCTGGCTCATTCAACATAGGCTAGTCTTAAATTACAAAAAAACAAATCCATGGTGTTTGCACCCCCCCCCCCCAAAACAAGAACATAGGACAGCCCTGCTCATACTGAACTCTCTAAACAACCCTCTTCAGCAGGTTACCTCGTTCAAATACCTGGGTATCACCCTAGACTCGGGGCTCACCTACCATGACCCCATCCGAATACTGAGCACCGCTGTCAATCTGCGCATTGGTCTACTTCACCGGTACAAGCACTGCTCTCTCTGCATCTATACTATCACTTATAGACTACGGAATCATCATCTATGGGGCAGCCGACAACACGTACCTAAACAAAATTAGACTGGCCCTTAATAAGGCCTGTAGGACTTGCTACTGGCTGCGCCAGACTCACACATACCTGCACCCATTATGCCTCAACCAACTGACTAAACTTTGATGGGAGGCTCAAATATCAGGCCTGCCTCTTTGCTAAAAGAAATAACAGCAGGGCTACTCCCACCTGCTCTCTTCCCCCCTACTCCAGGCACCATTGTTCACCCCCATCACTTGGCAATCGGCGACAACTCACTTCAGGGTACCTCGCTGCAAGACCACTTAGGGTCAAAGAACTTCTAGGTATCTGGCCCCTAGCTGGCTCAACTCACTCCCAAACTGCCTCCTCACAGAACCCAAACTTGGTCAGTTCAAGTCCCAACTAAGAGACCTAATCATTCATGACTTAGTCTGTGACTGCCCTTGACTTTAACCTACCCTCCCCACAACTATGGACTTAAGTCTGGTCCAGCTGCCCTGGGCATGCCTATATTTTGACAATGGACACCTCAGTCCAGCCTAGGCCTGCAAGTAACCACCATGGCATGGCTAGTGCCACCACCCTGCAGTGTATGTTTTGTTACCTGCTACCGTCTGCACTATGTACCTATGTTTGGCAGCACTCTGTAACTCTGTATCACCAGCTGCTTTACTGTGTTATCTGTAACCATTTTGTAACCATTTCTGTAACTATTATCTCTAGTTGTTGCTATTGTCCCTCATGTCTCTGTTTTCAATGACATGGAACCTTTGTAAGGGAGTCTTTGACTCAAAGGTGTTATCTGATATCATTCAATAAATAAATAAATAAAATAAAATACAATTGCATCTCACTTTTTTTATCGGGATCCTTGCATTTTGCATATCACAAGAGCCAAACTTTAAACATAGAAATGTATGGCAGATTATTAATGAGTTGCATTTTTTAAGAGGTTCTTTTGACCAGCTAGGTTTTGTGGATTTTTGGAAGAAACTGTACTCATCTCAGAAAGCGTACACATATTTTTTGGCAGGGTTTAAAAGCTACTCATGCTTAGACTACTTTTTTGTTTCCTGTGGAGAGTTACAACTCATACAGGATATTTCATATGGCCCATGGTTGCATTCAGACCACCACTCTGTTTTATTGAAAATAAATTTAGGCAAACAGAAAAAATGTACCTTGTGGTGCTTAAATGAATCTTTTTACAGGACCCATAATTTGTTAACTTAATGCAAACCAGAATCTCCCAGATACTCCGGGAAAATGAAACCCCAGACATGCCAACAGTAATAATTTGGGACACTCTGAAAGCAGTCCAGAGAGGAGAAATCATTGCATACGCCTCACGAACGTTTAGTCAGAATGAAGCTAGATACCCCCAGCTGATGGAAAATTTACAGGAACATCAACAGTTATATAAAGAGGGAGATAGAGAACTCCAACAAAAAAAAATTGGGAAACAAAACAAGAAATACAAAAAATATTTATTTATTTATTTGCTTTTAGTAACCACATAAGTGCACTAGGCAACAAATCCTGCCTATTTTCAGGCACGACCCGGGAGAGTACAATATAACAATACAGCAAGAGTACAATATCACAATACAGCAGTGACAAACAATCAGACAGATAATGCTGTAGAACTGTCCAACAAATACAATGGCAGAGTACAGCCACCAAAGATAATACACCACCTGGATAACAGCAACAGTAGTAAAGTTATTGCAACATACACTTATAACAAAAAAGCAATATAGAATTATTCTGGAGGCCTAGTTGAGGGTGAACAGGCTGGTAGGCACAGCTAACAATAGATACATAATAGTGAGATAGACAAGGCAATCAGGACTAGGGATGGGAGAAGCAGACAGAGACACTATGACAAAAGGCAAATACTGAAGGGTGGGCAGGACACATGCTGATAGTCAAAGTAGAAAGACAGTGTCAAAGTAGAGAGACAGAGCAGAAGGTAAATGCAATCACAGTTACCAAGAGCAAAGAGGTGGGAAAATAGGGCATGCTTAAATGTAAGGTGAGATGAGGAGTTCTTGACATGGACAGGGAGTGAGTTCCAAAACCTAGGAGCAAAGTAGGAGAAGGCTTGCTCTCCCATTTTCATGTAGCAAGGCTGAACAGATAGCAATGAGGAGGTAGAGGACCTAAGGGAGCGAGAGTGAGAGACCGAGGTGAGCATGTCCGCCAGAGAGGAGGGATGAGAAAATCTGGTTAAGGAATCAACAAAACACCCAAAGGAGTATGAACGAAGGCCATAAGGAGACAGCCATTTTAACGCAGAATAGAGAAGGCAGTGATGGGTTAGTAATGGACCATAGGGTACAGCAAGCATTGATGTACCTTAAAATAATTATGAAGGTGGGTCCAGAGGAACGTGTAACTTGGCACAAATTGCGAGCAAGGAAATGTACTGCCATGATTCTAAAGCTGTGTGACCCTACAACACAGAAGCTGGAACATACAGAGAAGGGCATACAGACAATCTTAGAAAACTACCAAACCTTTTATATGGAAGAATCGGAATTAGATGGGGAAATATGACAACACTTCCTGCACCAATTAGGCCTACCGCAACTGACAGAGGAACACATATTGAACCTAGAAGCTCCAGTAACAGCACCCCAAATTCTATATCAGATAAAGAAAGCAAAACCAAACAAATGCCCCGGCCCTGATGGATTTACAGCCAAGTGGTATAGCAAATTTGCGGGATTATTACTTCTGACTTTAGCAAAGGTGTTTGGAGAAGTTACAGAGGAGGAATCCCCACCCCCATCATGGGCATATGCTGTCCTCGCAGTAATTCCAAAGCCAGAAAAAGACTTAACTGCTCCTTCATCATATCGCCCAATATCAATATTAAATAATGATTACAAACTATATATGGGACTCTGGGCCCATCATCTAGAAAAGATTTTACCAAAAATCATGCACCCTGACCAATCTGGCTTTATAAAAACAAGAAATACCATGGATAATATCCACAGAACACTATTGTTATTGGAATATATTCAAACTAAGGAGATTCTGCCAGTCCTTCTAAATTTGGACTTGGAAAAGGTGTTTGACAGGGTGTCTGGGGAGTTTTTATGGGACACCCCGTCCGCTCCCCAATTACCTTGCAGAGGGGCATGAGACAAGGCTGTCCACTTTCTCCCTTGTTGTTTGCCATTTACTATATATGTAGCCCCTGGCAGCAGCAATCAGGAAAGAGGTAGCTATAGAGGGGATACCTATAGGGCAGAAGCAATGTAAGGTGGCATTATTTGCTGATGATATGTTGCTCTTGTCACCTGAGACTTCTGTTCCCAAGTTGTGGGAGATTTTAAACTCTTTCCAGTGTCAGGCGGGTTTTAAAGTTAAAAGGCTGAAAGAAAAACTCTCGGCTCACTCCACGAACCAAAAAAAGGAACGCCACCAGTTAGCAAATATAAAACATATTTATTCAAATAGAAGCACTCCACCTTCAGCAAAAAAAGTCGATGTACATTTCACGTCACACTGACACTTTATCACTTAACATGACTAAATACTAAGTTTTAAAGCAGCAGTCTTTGTTAGCGAAAAAAATAATCATATCTTTTTTTTAGCAAAAATGTGTTTCTGACAACCTAAGATTCATGCTCAGTATTTGTTTTGTTTTCTCAGATGTTGCTAATACTTGTTTTGTAACTGATTTTGTAATTAATGACTCATGTCATTAAATATGTCCGCCATTCACCATTTAAAAAAATCTGTTCTTCCGGTGTACTTTTTGAATGTACATGCTAGATTAATGCTATAGTTGTATTGGGCTGGGTCTCCCACATGTTTCCAAAGTAAACAGCACAAAAAATAAAATTATTTTCATGGTGAGTGTGGCATGGGTGTGGCATGGGCATGGGAACTTTTAAAAACTTCAAGACCCCATATCTTGTTTCAGGAATGAAAGAAGTTGAAAAGAAAAATGTGTATCTTGATATTTGTGTCAGACGAACCTTATTACTAAACAAGCATTTGTCAATGCCAAATGTTGATTGTGTTGGTCTGTTGAGCTCGCTCAGTGGCCCTCTGTCACCAGCTCAGTCTGTTTGTCCCGGTGCTGCAGGCTGCTGTTTTGTAGTGGGCTGCTGCCTGTGTTGGCACCTTGTTCTGCTGAGAAAGAAATACGCAGCTGTCCCGACAGAGCGTCATTGAGGTGGCTCACTCCCCCTCTCTGACTTGTTCATTCTGTTTCTCCTGGCGCTGCAGGCTGCCCTTTTGTACTGGGCTCCTGCCTGTGTTGGTGGCTTTTTCTACCCACAAAGAAATCCACAGCTGTCCCGACAGAGCTCCGTTGAGGTTGCTCACTCCGCCTGTCTCACTCACTCATTCTAGTTGTCCTGGCGCTGCAGGCTGCCCTTTTGTACTGGGCTCCTGCCTCGGTTGGCATCTTTTTCTGCCCACAAAGAAATGTGCAGCAGTCCCGACAAAGCTCCGTTGAGCTCGCTCACTCCCCTTCTCTCACTCACTCATTCTGTTCTGCCGGCGCTGCAGGCTGCCCTTTTCTACTGGGCTCCTGCCTGCGTTGCTGTCTTCTTATGCCCACAAACAAATTTGCAGCAGTTACAATACAGCTCTGTTGAGCTCACTCACTCGCTCATTCTGGTTATTCTGCCACTGCAGGCTGCCCTTTGCACTGGGCCCCTGCATGCATTGCTACCTTTTTCTGCCCACAAACAAATTTGCAGCAGTTACAATACAGCTCTGTTGAGCTCACTCACTCGCTCATTCTGGATTTCCTGCCACTGCAGGCTGCCCTTTTGTACTGGGCTCCTGCCTGCATTGGCGGCTTTTTCTGGCCAGAAAGAATCTGAAGCAGTCCCGACACAGCTCCACTGAGCTTGCTCACCCCCGTCACCTCACATTCCATTTCTACCGGCGCCACCAGCTGGCCATTTGTACTGGGCTCCTGTCTGCTTTGCCGCATTTTCTGGCCACAAAGAAATCTGCAGCAGTCACAGTACAGCTCTTTTGAGCTCGCTCACTACTGCTCTGTCACTTGCTCGTTCTGTTTCTCTTGGCGGCGCAGACTGCGCTTTTGTATGGGGCTCCTAGCTGCCTTAGCACCTTTGTCTGTCCACAAAGAACTAACATACTAACATACTATTTGCCAGCAGATTAGGCCTTAAGGTCTATCGAGTCTGCTCAAACCTCAGATCCCTGGTTGGGTGCCGTGGCCCTCCCCTCCCTTGTGTTCCAAAAACCCCTATCATCCATTCCCACCCCCCAGGACAGGCCATCATCTGATACATCCACTTACTGTGTCTGTCCCACCCTCTCTTGAAGCCCTCCACTGTGGATCTCTGAATCAGCTCGCCAGGCAGTGCATTCCAAGGGTCCACCACCCTCTCAGTGAAAAACCTCCTCCTCTTTTCCCCCCTCACCCTTCCACCTTCCAACTTCAAACCATGCCCTCTGGTGATACCTCCCTGCTTTAGTCTAAAGATCCCCTCCATGTTTACCCTATTTATTCCCTTGAGGTACTTGAAGACCTCAGTCATGTCCCCCTGTCTCTCCTCTCCTCCAATGAAAACAGGCAGAGCTCCTCAAGTCTGTCCTCACGTCAAATCCCCTAGCCCTCGTATCATCTTAGTTGCCCTCCTCTGTGACCCTCTCCAGGAGCTGTATCTCCCTCTTCAAGTGTGGTCTCCAGTACTGTACACAGTACTCAAGGTGTAGTCTAACAGTCCATTGTACAACCAGCAGAATCACTTCCTTGCTCCTAGAGGTGATCCCCCTTGATGCATCCCAAAATCCTGTTTGCCTTGCTAGCGCTCTCCTGCACTGCTCAGGTTATTCATACATGCGTCCACCATGACCCCTAGGTCTTTTTCCCTATTGAGGCCTCAGCGCCCCTCCCAGGGTGTACCTGTGTTTAGGGTTTCCGCCCAAGATGCAACACCTTGCACTTGGTGATATTGAAATTTAATTTCCATGTGTCCCAGCTTTCCAGAGTGTCCAGGTCCCTTTGCAGGGCCAACCTCCCCTCTTCTCCCTCAACTACTGCTCCCATCTTGGAGTCATCAGCGAAGAGACTCATTTCACACCCTATACCCTCCCTGATGTCCGATATGTATGCATTAAACAGGATCAGACCCAGGACCGAGCCCTGCGGTACCTCACTACCAACCTCTCTAGGGTTCAAGAACTCCACACAGACCACAACTCTCTGGGTGCATCCAGCTAGCCAGTTTTCAATCCATCTGACCATCAAAGGGCCTACTCCTAACCCCATCAGTTTCTCCACCAGACCATTGTGGGGGACAGAGTCAAACGCCTTGCTGAAGTCCAAGAATAATACATCCACAGGCTTTCCACTGTCCAGTTCTGATGTTACCCATTTGTAGAACTCCACAAGATTCCTCTGCAGCTGTCCTGACAGAGCTCCATTGAGGTCGCGCAGTCTCCCTCTCTCATCACTCATTCTGTTTGTCCTGACGCTACAAGCTGCCCTTTTGTACAGGGCTCCTGCCTGCATTGGCAACTTTTTCTGCCCACAAAGAAATCCCAGCTGTCCTTATAGAGCTCCGTTGAACTCACTAAGTCCCCTTGTCTCACTCACTCATACTGTTTCTCCCACTGCTGCAGGCTGGCCTGTTGTACTGGGCCCCTGCCTGTATTGAAGCCTTTTTCTGCCCACAAAGAAATCCGCAGCAGTCCTGACAGCACTTTGGTGAGTTCACTCACTCCCCCTCCCTCATTCGCTCTCTCGTTCTGTTTCTCCCAGTGCTGCAGGCTGCCCTTTTGTACTGGGTTCTTGTGTTGAGGCCTTTGTCTGCCCACAAACAAATCCGCAGCAGTCCCGACAGAGCTCATTTGAGCTCGGTCACTCCGCCCTCCCACTCGGTCAATCTTAATCTGTCCCAAACACTGATTTCCCAGAGTGACCGTATATTGTCTGGCAGGAGTGCAAAAACATATTTTAGTCAGGATGTGAAAATGACAGCTGTAGTGTTCATAAGAGGTTGTGAAAAATGCCACTGTTGAAAATGTGGCGTGACAGTATTACAAGTTGCAGGTTACAAGGGTGCATGGAAACAGTTCAACGCACGCTTGTAACACAGTCATGTTATGGAGTTCCGTCACCAAATTTTCAACATAGGGATTTTAGGACCTCTGCTCATGAACAGTGCCACTGTCATTTTCACAATCTGTCCTGAACACTGACTTCCCACAGTGATCATGTTATTCTGCGCCGGAACTGTGAAAACACATTTCGGTTGGGATGTGAAAAATGACAGCTGTACTGCTTATAAGGAGGTGTGAAACATAGAAACATAGAAACATAGACTTTGACGGCAGATAAGGACCGCTAGGCCCATCTAGTCTGCCCATTTCCCTACCTACAGGATAGGCCGCAGATCCTAGTTAACCAACAGCCTTTATCTTCCTGCCCCCCACAAGAATTGCCTTATGTCTATCCCATGCATTCTTGAATTCTCCCACAGTTTTAGACCCACAACTTCCTCAGGAAGGCTGTTCCATGCATCCACTACCCTCTCTGTGAAATAATACTTCTCACATTGTAACCTGAACCGTCCTCCTTCTATCTTTAAATTGTGTCCCTTGTTCTTGCAAGTCTCTTTTCTGAAAGATGCTACCCTCTTGGACTTTGTTGATTCCTTGAGGTACTTGAAAGTTTCTATCATGTCCCCCCTCTCCCTTCTTTCCTCAAGGGTATACATATTAAGCTCCTTTAGTATCTCCTCACACGGCTTCTCTTGCAGACCCTGCACCATTTTAGTTGCCCTCCTCTGGACTGCCTCTATCCTGTCTATGTCCTTGCGGAGATGGGGTCTCCAGAACTGGACACAGTATTCCAGATGGGGTCTCACCAACTGTCTGTACAGAGGGATAACAACTTCCTGTTTTCTGCTGCTGATGCCTCTCTCTATACATCCCAGTCTACCCCCGGCCCTCCCTACTGCCTTCTCACATTGCTTGCTAACCTTAAGGTCATCTGATATGATTACCCCCAGGTCCCTTTCCTGTTTTGTTGTTGTTACTACCTCCCCACCCATTGTGTATTCTTCCCCTGGGTTCTTGTTTCCCAGGTGCATTATTTTGCACTTTTTGCATTGAATCCTAGCTGCCATACGTCTGACCATTCCTCCAACCTTGCCAAGTCCCTTTTCATCCTTTCCACGCCTCCTTGTGTATCAACCCTGTTGCAGATCTTGTGTCATCTGCAAAGGCATACTTTTCCTTCCAGTCCCTCTGCAATGTCACTGATGAAGACATTAAAAGGACTGGACCCAATACTGAACCCTCGTGTCCCCACTAGTAACCGCCCTTTCTTCAGAGTGGACTCCATTTACAATTACCTTCTGTGTCCTGTTGTCCAGCCAATGTTTTGCAGGCTACCACCCTGGGACCCCTCCCAGGCTGGTTAATTTGACTATCAATCTTTTGTGTGGGACTGTGTCAAATGCCTTGCTAAAGTCTAGGTAGGCCATGTCCACAGCCCCTCCCTGGTCTACTACTTTGGTCACCCAGTCAAAGAAATCTATTAGATCTGTCTGACATGACCTTCCGCTGTGAACCCATGCTGCCTTGGATCCTGTGCTCCACTGACCTCTAGGTACTCAACTATTCTTTCCTTCAGAAGTGACTCCATCACGTTCCATACCACAGAGGTCAGACTGACAGGTCTGTAGTTTCCTGCCTCTGTCTTGGTCCCACTTTGTGAAGGGAATCACATCCGCCTTCCTCCAGTCCTCGGGTACCACACCATCCTCCCATGATTTATTAAAAGAGTAGCCAGTGGTTTCACTAGTTCCTTCCTTAATTCTTTTAGAATTCTGGGGTGAATTCCATCAGGACCCATTGCTTTGTCCACCTTCAGTTTTAGGAGTTCTTGCAGAACCCTTTCTTCTGTGAAAGGACTGGGATCGACCCCTATCAAAGTGCTTCTGTTAATTGGATTAGGCACTTCCCCTCCTCTTTTGTGAATACTGAGCAGAAATATTCGTTCAGTATTCCTGCTTTTCACTGTCCCCTCTGCCCACCCACCGTTCATTCTATTCAGCCTCACTATCCCTCCCTTTGTCTTTCACGCCGCTGATGTACCTATAAAAGGTTTTATCCCCTTCTTAACTGAGTTGGCTATCTTTTCCTCAGTTTGGGCCTTTGCTATTCTGACTTCCCTCCCTGCTTCTTTCTGCCTTAACTGGTACAGCTCTCTGTCCTGCTCCTTCTGTGTTTCCTATACTTCGGAATGCTATCTTTTCTTCCTGACTTTCACAGCCACCTCTCTTGAGAACCATAGTGGCTTTTTCTTTCGTTTTGATTTGTTTATTTGCTTCACACAAGGCTTGTTGCGTCTGTGATGGCAGTTTGATAATTCCCATTGTTGCTCCACACCTCCTTCTAGCCTGTTTGCTAGTGCTTTTCTGAGGCACTCTCCCATCTTGCCAAAGTCAGCCCTCCTAAAGTCCAGTACCCTCACTTTGTATGGCTTGACTCTGTAGCTGAGTTTAGCGTGAACCACACTGTTTGATGGTCACTTGTCCCCAGATGGCAACCTACTTCTAGATCTGAGATCCTCTCCTGCCCCCGCTTGAGAGCACGAGGTCTAAGATTGCTCCCTCACGAGTGGGTTCCAAACTAGCTGTCTAATGCCTGCCACCTGTAGGGCTCAAGAATGGCCCTGCTCTTGGATGTGGCTGCAGCAAATGTGCTCCAGTTAACATCTGGCATATTCAGGTCTTCCATCAACAGTATCTCCCCTTTCTCTGCCATTCTAAGAATGCCTTCCATCATATCCTTGTCCATTCCTTCCCCCTGACATGGGGGTCTGTACACAACCCCTGTGCGGATTGTGGTGCCCTTTCCAGTCTCCAAGGTGACCCACTGTGCCTCCTCTCCTCACTGTTTACTCTTTTGTTCAGTTGCTTTTATCCCTTCCTTTACATAGAGAGCTACTCCTCCCCCTCTTCTCCCCTGCCTGTCTCTCCTGTAGGTTATGTACCCTGGTATGTTAACATCCCAGTCATGGTTCTCTGTGTACCATGTTTCTGTGGCTACTACGATATCCAGGCATCCCTCTTCCATTAAGGCCACCAGCTCAGGGAGCTTGTTGCCCAGACTACGGGCATTGGCAATCATTACCCTCCATTTCTCTGATGGCCTTACCCCTTTGTTCCTCCATTCCTGTCCTTCTTGCCTTTGTCACTTTCTCCATTTACCCCTGCCTTCTCCCTATCGACACCTCCATGTTGGTGTTTGCCACACTTACTACTGTGATTGTTTGGGGGCTAAGATTTTCCTGCCCTTTCCAGTGCCTCCCCTTGGCTAGTTTAAAAGCTTGCCAATGAAGCATTTAAACCTATCACCTAGATTCTGGTTCCCTCCCGGACAGATGCAGCCCATCATGCCAGTATAGGCTTGCATCACTCCAGGTGGGCCCCAGTCCCTCAATGAAGCCAAATCCCTGAGCTCCACACCAGTTTTTCAACTACTGATTGAATCCCATGGTACAGAACACCTAGCCTCCTATGCCATAGATGGGTAGCACCTCCGAGAAGGTTACCAGTGCGTGCTACTTGACTAAGGCCCCTTCCCAATTCCACAAACTCTTCCTGCACTTCTCTAATCCCTTTCTTAGCCAGGTCATTTGTCCCTAGGTGGACAATGACATCCAGCTCCTTCCCCTGTGCAGCTGCTCCAGCAATCCTGAGGATTCACTCCCTGTCCCTCCAAGCCATGGGAAAAAATGGTATTGTTGAAAATCTGGTGTGACAATATTACAAATCTGCAAAGTTACAAGGGTGCGTGGAAAGTGGGCAACGCAAGCTCGTAACACAATCAATTGATGGCTATCATCATGAAATTTTCAACATAGGCATTTTAGGACCTCTGCTCATGAACAGTATCATTGCCATTTTCTTAATCTGTCCCGGATAATGATTTCTCACAGCGACCGCTGTATTCTGCACCGGAAGTGTGAAAACACATTTCAACCAGGATGGGAAAAATGACAGCTGCACTCTTCATAAGTAGGTGTGGGAAAATGGCAATGTTGAAAATCTGGAGTGAAGATATTATAAATTCGCGAAGTTAAGAGCATACGTGCCAACTGCACAACACACTCTCGTAACACACTCATTTTATGGAGTATCATTACCAAATTTTCAACATAGGCATTTTAGGACTGCTACTCATGAACAGTGTCACTGTCATTTCCTTAATCTGTCCTGAACACTGATTTCCCACAGCGACCGCGCCATTCTGTGCTGGAACTGCGAAAACAAATTTTGGCCAGGATGTGAACAATGACAGCTGTACTGCTCACAAGGAGGTGTGTGAAAATGCCAATGTTGAAAATCTGGTGTGAAAATATTGGCAAATTCACGAGATTATGAGCATCACGTAGCAGCTGCGCCAGCGCCGCGCTCATAAAACAGTCATTTTTGGATTTTTCCCACCAGATTTGTAACATAGATTTTTGAGAGCCCACCTCATGAACATTGGCGCTGTCATTTTAGTTAATCGCCCTCAAGGGTGATTCTGCGCAGTAACCACAAAACTACCTTCCGGGGCTGATTAACGCCATGACAGTTCAAGAACTCATGAGGAGGGGTCCCAAAAACCCCATGTTGAAAATTTGGTGAAAAAATTCTCAAAAATGCCCGAGATATGCACTAAAGTTGAAAAACCCTATTCATTACATTATACAGCTTACCAGCATTTCCTCAGCTTGCAGTCGGCTTTGAAGAGTGCAGATGTGTTCCCGGTCCAGCGAAGATCATTGCGCTGAGCTCCGGAGGTAAGTATGGGGTATGGGGGTGTGTGGGGGGGGCAGGGTGCGCAGTGGGTGGGTGCGGGTAGTGGGAGGGCAGGCAGGGAGACTACGAAGGACCGTTTCCTTTTTTACAGGTTGAAACTAAATTAAGACATCAGGGGACGGTTTCTGACTTAACAGGTGCTTTGGCACGCTGGGGTGGGTTCCCAGCGTGCCACATGTGTGGATAGGGTAGCTGACGGGGGATTGAGCATCCCGCCAGAAAACAAGGCAAGGGGAGGGGAGCTGCAGGAGCCGAGAAGGATTGGGCACCCCCTCAGCTACAGCAATGGAAGGGGGGGTTCATTATGCCAACAGGGATTGGGCACCCATCAGCAGGAACAAAATCGGGGAGATAATCATTATACTGATGGGGATTGGGCACCCGTCGGCAGGAATAATGGGGAGATAATCATTATGCCGACGGGGTTTGGGCACCCCATCAGCAGGAACAAAGGGGAATCATTATGCCGACGGGATTGGGCACCCATCGGCAGGAACAACGGGAACAGAATGCCGACGGGAGGGGCTCTCCGCCGGCAAGTAAACATGGTGGGGGGGAGGGAGTATATTGTTTGTGAACATGGCATCAACCCGCCGCCATGTTCACAAACAATGTCAGGGATCCCACATTTCGCCCTGCAATGACGGGTCACTCCCTCATTGCAGCTGATGGCTGACGCTGCAATGACGAGGCAGCCCCTGATTGCAGCGGCTGATTTTTTAGAAAGTTGTGGCACACTGGATGAACTAGTATCAGCAGCAGCATGCCACAGCATTGGGGGATGGGGGACAAGCCTTTGCAGGCAGTGGGGGCACTGGGCACAACAGTGCCACGCCTCCACAACCTGCTTCTGGAGAAACCTGCTGCAACATGTTTCTTGCACATGCGTGCAATCAACATAAAAAATGTGTATCATTACTAACAAGTACTGCTGCTTTAAACTTAACATGACTAAAACAGGAGTCTTAGCCTATAACTTTACACCATCCATTACATTAAAACCAAAAATACCCCATAAATGGTGGAAAACCAAGATAAAATATCTAAGGATAACAATTACACAAAATCTTAACAACATAGACCTTATTAACTATGAGCCCCTAACTCTCCAATTACAGGAAGATCTGACAAACTAGGGAAGACTACATCTATCCTTTTTTCAAAGAATAGAGATTATAAGAATGAATGCACTACCCCGCCTACTTTATCTATTTCAAAATGCACTGATGTGGCCACCCAGTTTCTACTTTAATAGCTGGAATAAACTCATATCAAATTGTATATGGGACGGAAATAAACCATGGGTTCGCACCTCCATTTTATATTTACCCCTGGCATTGGGGGGGGCATATCTACTGAACCTGGAATGGTACGTCAAAGCAGCGTTTCTTAAACTTATAATACTTTGGGCAACTCCCACATATTCATCCCCTTGGAAAGACATTGAACTCACACTAAATGATATACATGATATTCCCAAAACTTAATTTTCATCCAATTGGAACTCCATTCTCATGCGGAATCTTACCAGATTCCCTGGAGGGCTCTTTAAAATTTGGAATTTGGTCAAATATAATCTCACATTTTCTGAAACATTTTACTATATAAGGTTTATATCCCAGCATGAGAATTTTAGTCCTTCGTCTATAGACCCTACTTTTTCAAAATGGAGACAGTTAGGAATCCATTATCTTTATCAAGTATTAAACACTAGAGTGGTAATTTCTTTTGAGAATTTTAGGGAAACTTATGGCCTTTCTAACAGAGACCACTCCCACTTTCTCCAACTGCGATCCTATATCCTGAACCAAAACCCGGACAGGACGAAAGTTCCTAACCCAAAACGACCCCTAATGGATCTACTAATAAATAGTTTCCAAGGTAACCTTTTGGACATATCATAGAAAATCTATAAAAAATACTAAGGGAGACATTGGGAGACACTGTACCACAACAACAATTCTTAACAAATGGAACCATACTTCCCAACCTCTTGCCTCATAAATCAGGGACAAGGCTTAAAAAAAATCAGGGCCAAAGGACCAAAATCAGTGACACATCTTCAAAATTGGAGAGAATAATTCAGAGAATAATTCAGGAAACTGATAGAATAAGGGACTTAGTGTAAAATGCATTTTCTAAGGAAAAACAAGTCTGAAACTTTAATGTTTGACATTATTTTGTGCTTACAGCCCCCACTGTTTGGTCACAGAAACACAATTTTTAGGAGGGACAGAGAAAAAGTTTGAGGCAAAGTCAGGGTTGTGCCTGAAAATCAGGGACAGTTGAGAGGTATGAATGGAACAGGACCTAGAGATCCAAATAACTCCACAGGAATGGTGTAAAACTGCCCTTCCAGCAGTCAAAATTACCCTCTCCCAAATATGGAGAGAATTTTCATGGAAATGCCATAGCAGGCAATTTAGCTCACCAGCAGTGTTGGTGAAGTATCTCCCAGCCATTTATGGGCACTGCTGGAGGGGCTGTAATTGTATGATCACCAATTTGGGCCATATTTTTTGGAACTGCCCCTTATTAACACCATATTGGTGCTGTCTGTGGATTGAGCTCCAGGCATGTTAGAGAGAAAGGATAGAATTAACAGCAGAAATGGTGCTATTGTCAGTGATGCTGGCGTAGGGCTCAAATAGGGGACATACTCTGCTACCAATATATTCGATAGCAGCTAAAAATGCAGTTACTAGGAAATGAATGCAAAAAAAAATCCCAAAAGTGGAAGACTGGAGATCAATAGTAATGAATATCCATCAATTGAAGAAATTGACAGCTGCCGTACATGACAAAACACCACAATTTACCCTTATGGCAATGGCAAAAATGGGTTTGGTACATGGCTCAAATAGATACAAATTTCATCCCTTAGGAGTCCTGTGCAGATTGGGAGGGATTCTCCCATGGGGAAGAAGTAGTGTAGACATAGATACTAAAACATGCCCTGAACAGGGGTAATAAAAAAAGAGAACTATGATAGGACATGATATACAAAATTGTGAAAATGTCTACATGCTTTTGTACATCTAATTGGTATGAACTCTGACACCTTGTATAATATGAGGTTTCTCCAGAGGTACATTTACTTATAAGTCATTGCTTTGGCACCACATCCAATGTAAAGATATGTGTGTGTCTGTATTTAAAACTTAATAAAAATATACAGTATTTAAAAAAAAAGAAATTTACAGCCGATAAGGACTGCTAGGCCTACCCAGTCTGCCCATTTTCTCTGCCTGCTGCAGAAACCACAGACCCTACTTGATCTCTGGCTTTGTTCTCTTTCCTATCACTCAGGTTTGGGAACTTGCTTGTTGTGGTGCTTCACAAGGGACCACCATCCTACAGTGGAACCAGTCTGGCCCAAATTCATCCTGTGCAGCCCGATTGGCTCCGGCCAGAATTTGTTATTAGACTGGGAGTAGTCTAAGTGTCAAAGTACTTCACAGATACTTTATATCAGTAGTGTAGTGCTAAATGTAGAAGTGTGGGGTCCTCACAAACCATGATCAATCCCAACCCCCCCACACACAGGTTAGGGTCTGGGGTCCACCTAGGCCCCAGAAGCTATCAGGTTTTAAATGCAGTCTGATGCATTTTGAGGGTCATTGTGACACTATTTGGCTGCTTTTAAAGCCTTCTTTGACTTGATACAAACAACCAATACCATTATCAAAATAACTAGATTTTTATTTTCTCTAAAATAGAAGTCCAGCTGCAGTATGTGAGTCAAGTTGCAGGACCAACTCTGAAGAACAAAAGCTAGCAGAATGACTTGTGTGTCAAAAGAATCCCCCCCACACACACACACACACACAAATGCACACACTCCAAAATGTTGAAACTGGGTCTAAGGTCTAACAATGAATTCCTGGAATGAGTGAGTGATGAGCAAAGAAGTTAGTTTGTGTAATTTAATTGTAATGTGTGTTACTGCTAAAAGGGAACTTTTCCCAGGAATGGCTGCTAAACTCGTAGTCCCTCCGAAGTCCAACTTTAGTTCTCAGTCCTGCAGCACAGCATCAGCCTCTGTCGCCATCCCTCCTGCCCCTCCTCTAGTCCTCTGTAAAAATTAAGAAAAACTGCACCAAACACAACAGGCTTCTGGCAGAACTTGGTGGAATTGCCAAAACTCCGTGGAATTCCAGTGCGAGCGAAATTTGACAATTTTGCACAGTTGTTGCCAGTACACGGGAATACCTTCAGCTCACTTCCAAAACGTGATGTGGATCTCAAATATATCTACCTGTTACATTATTGTACTGCAATTATCAATGTAAAAATGTAAATGTAACCTTGTCGCTCTGTCTTTTTATATGACAATACATGTGTAAAACTGTTCATTTTCTAACCTTGTATGTTACGCTAAGCTATTTCATATTGCTCAGTACCACAATACCTGTTATACACATTGCCTTTTTGTTTCCTATATGCTATTTGAACTGTACTAACTTGTTGTTATTCCTATGTTATCAAACTGCTTACTGTTTTGCTGTTATTCCTATGTTATCAAATTGTTTCCTGTATTGTATTTTGTCAAATTGTTTCCTGTATTGTATTTTGTCAAATTGCTTACCGTATTGCATTTTATCCTACCAAGGACCTCCTTGCAAATGAGCTTTGCTCAATGGAGCTTTCTCCTGGTTAAATAAATAAATAAATATATACATACATACAGACAGGCAGACATACATACATACATACATAAATAAATACATACATACATACAAACTACCTGGATAAACAACCAATATGACCAGAAAGGACCTCAATTTATTGTCTCATCTCATCTAAAGATCAACGGCTCCAACAGCCCAGTACAGCACTGTGGAGACAGCACCGGATAAGAGCTTAGATAAAAGAAAGTTTCATCCCGTACTACTGGGTTTGAACCCACAAACTTCTGGCCAAGAGGTGAGAGTTCTACCCCTGAGCCACACATACTTTTTTCAGTCACATGAGAGCAGGGCTTAATTAATTTGGGGAGCAGATCTGAGTCAAAATAGACACTACTTCTGCTTCACCAGCCAAACAACTTCAGATGAAGCAGTGTGGTGAATGTGGCTCATGTCTGCAATCACTACACGACTGGCCTCCCATGTGAAGTCAATCAAATAAGTGAAACGTGACTCTAGGTGGAGCTAGAGTACCAGCTGTTGGGTGCTGGCAGATGTAAGTCAGGATGATTTTAGATTGCCCCTCACTGATGCCGTCCTTTGCACCCAAACAATTTCTGCTCCCTCCAGGGCATGCCCGCCCTGCAGGAGGTTATATTTAGTTTTTTCGGGGGTGTGGGGGTCAAAGCCCCCAACAAAAGATGGCTGTTTCCCAGAAGGATGCTTTGGCACTGTAACTCCCAGGAGACATAATGTCTGGCATTGTAATGCCAGGCGGCAAGTTGCCTGTGCCGTAATCGATGTCGGTAACAAGATTGTTGCACCGGCATTTGTGAATCTGGTTCAAGCATATCAGGCTGGTTCTGTATGCTTTGCGCTGGCTGCTGATGCAATGGCGCATCAACTTCAAGGTCTGCTTGCTAATTTACAAGGCCCTCCACAGTTTGAGTCTGAGCTATCTGAAAGGACTCCTAACCCCTTAAGCTTCTGACTGTTCCTTTCAACCAGTGGGGGTGGACCTCATATCTGTTCCAAGATCTCGTTTAAAGTCTTCAGGGACAGGGCATTTGGAGTGCCTGCTCCAATTCTCTGGAACGGCCTTCCCCCAGAGGTAAGAGGTGCTCCTTCCTTGACAGTTTTCAAATTCCATTTGAGAACACATTTATTCACCGTGTGTTTTGTTTTTGCTGTTTAATGTTTCCATTGGGTTTATTTGTTTCTTTATCATAATTTATTGTTTTATTTGTATTGTGCTTTATCAAATTGTTTGTCACTGTGAGGCACTCCGAGCATTCAGGATTAGCCGCCATATAAATAAAATTGCCTTGCCTTACTTGAAAGCATACTGCTCTAGTGTGACATCGCAGTCTGTTGCCATGGGAATAACTCTGATGTCACAAGCAGGGTATTATGACATCAGGTTGGGAAGAAGCAAGAGGAGCTGATGAGCCCTCAAGGCACAAATATCCTCTTTTCATGTATATTACCTCAGTAATAAACAAGCATTTGTCAATGCCAAATGTTTGATGCTTGTTAAACAATTTTTTTCTTTAATTTTGACCCCAACTTTTAAAAATACTTGTTTTCAGACAGGCCTTATGCACATGACATTTACCATTTATAAATGTGGGGTCAAAATATTGAAAAATACCAAACTTACTAGCCTGCATTTCAAATTACAATGTAGGTTCATAGCTTTGTTGTTTTTTAATATTTTATATTTCAACATAGCCTTCTTTTGACCCCACCTCATGAACAAGGATGGCAAAATTGTTCAACTCCTCCCTGAGAGGTGATTTCATGCAGCAACCGCAAAATCACCTTTCGAGACAGATTTGCCTAAGGGTAAGTTCACTGCCAATACATGAGGTGGGGTTCCAAAAGAGACAAGTTGAAAATTTGGGGCAAAAATATTCAAATATGGCCAAGTTATGCCACTAAGTTTAAAACCCCATTGAAATACATTGAACCACATACCTGATTTCCTCAGTTCATGGTCTGGCATTGAAGAGCGAAGACGTGTCTGTGGTCCAGAGACGATGATGGTATTGGACTTGTGGTGGGTAAGTAAGGGCTTGGTGGTTGGGTGCTGAGTAGGAAGGTCGGTTGGGGGGATTAAAGACTCAACAGACATCAATGGACAGTTTTCTTTTTTACAGTGTTTAAAAAAATGCATTGAGAGACAATTTTCTTAAAACTTTAATTCTTCCAGTACTTCTTCATTTAAGTTATGTTTTCCCTCCTCCATTAACTTTTGACATGAAACTGTGCAGCATTTTTTTCATTGATTATGGGGAAGTCGATTAAATCTCATTCAAAGGAATTACACTTATCACTATAATCTAGGGGGTGTCAGAATGGTCAATCCTGTTTTGTTTTTTTTTACATTGCATTTTTGCACTTTTTAGTTTTAGGCCTTTGTAACTCATTTACATAACCAGCTTACAGTCCAGATCCAGTATATCATATTCTAAGTATATTATTTCAAGCAGTAATGAAAACAACAAGCATTTGTCAATGCCGAATGTTTGCTTGCTGGCATTGGCAGTGGTAGTGTAGAAGTTACAGAGCTGCGTAATAGGAATGGCAGTGAAGTATTGAACTGAAGCCAACCCCACCACCACCCTGCAGAGAGTGACAGGCATTGGGGTGTGCATTTGGGTCGTCAGGCATAACGGCCACGCCATTTCACCACACCCCATTCTGCAGAGACTGACAAGTGTCACGTGTTCCTTGGGGTCTTTGGTCTATGCGAATTCCCATTTCATTAGGAAATATGGTGAGATGGGTGCTATATAGAGAATGGGGTGAAGTTTGGGGCCGAAGAGTCCAAGGCATACCTCAATGCCTCTCAGTGACTGCAGGGTGTAGAATGGTATGAGCATGACAGGCAAGAATCCCAAGTCACACCCCTGATTCCTGTCATTCTCTATAGGGTTGGGCGATTTAGTTGAAAAGCCTAATACCTCAGGCATTCGTTGGTATGTTAACTCCAAATTTTCAACATGTTTGTTTTGTGACCCCACCTCATGAACAGGGGGACTATCAGTTTGGTAGCCAAAAGCTGCTTATGCACAGTGACTACGGCATTTAGCACCACAGGTGCAAAAATATTCCGAACAGGATGTAAAAAATGACAGCTGTACTCTTTCATGGGGAGGTGTAAAAATGGCTATGTTGCAAATGTGTAGTAAAAATATTTAAAAAAATGGTGAAGTCACGAGCGTACATAGAAACTGTGCAACGACAATCTGCTATATAATTAGGTTGGGGATTTTTATAGCAGATTGTCAACTCAGGCATTTTGGTGCCTCCAATCATGAACAGTGTCACTGTGATTTTCTTTATTTGTGCCGAACAATGATTTCCCACAGTGACCACGCATCTCTGCACTGAAAGTGTGAAACACACTCGCCATGTTGTGAAAATGGCAGCTGTACTGTTTATATGAAGTGTTGAAAATGCCACTAGTGAAAATCTGGACTGAAAATATTACAAAGTCATGAACTAACGAGGATGCGTGGAAACTGCACAATGCTCACTGCACTACAGTCATTTTATGGACTTTGTCACCAAATTTTCAACATAGCCATTTTAAGACCTCTGCTCATGAACAGTGTAACTGTGATTTTCTTAATCTGTCCTAAACATTGCTTTTGCACACCAACAGCACCATCATGCGCTACATGGGCGGAAACACGTTTTGGGCAGGATGTGAAAAATGACAGCTGTACTGCTCATAAGGAGGTGGGGAAAAATGGCAATGTTGGAAATCTGGACTGGAAATATTGAAAATTCGCAAACCTACGAGAGTGCGTGGGAACTGTACAACGCACACTCGTAAAACAGTCATTTTTAGGAATTCTGTCACCAAATTTTCAACATTGCCATTTTAAGATCTCTGCTCATGAACAGTGACACTGTGATTTTCTTAATGTGTCCCACACACTGAGTTCACACAATGACTGCGCCATTGTACGCTACATGGGCGGAAACACATTTTGGGTGAGATGTTAAAAATGACAGCTGTACTACTCATAAGAAGGTGTGGAAAAATGGCAATGTTGAAAATTTGGAGTGGAAATATTGAAAATTCACAAACCTATGAGCGTGCGTAGGAACTGCGCAATGCACGCTCGTAAAACAGTCATTTTTAGGATTTTTTTCACCAAATTTACAACATAGCCATTTCAAGACATCTGCTCATGAACAGTGTCACTGTGATTTTCTTAATTTGTCCCGTACATTGATTTCGCACAACGACTGCGCCATTCTGCGCTACATGGGTGAAAACACATTTTGGGTGAGATGTAAAATGACAGCTGTACTACCTCATAAGAAGGTGTGTGAAATGGAAATGTTGAAAATCTGGAGTGAAAATATTGAAATTTTTGGAACTTACGAGCCTTGCGTAGGAACCGCGCAACACACGCCGTTAAACAGTCATGTTTTGGAATTTTGGTACCAACATGGCTTTGATTCCCTTCTCGATGATGATGTCACTGTCATGGTGGTATTCAGGCTCGAAGGATGATTTTGCAGTCACTGCGCAGTCACTGCGCGAAATCATGCTTCGGGCCCAAATAACGCCATGACAGTGACATCGTTCATGAGAAGGGGTCCCAAAAACCCCATGTTGAAAATTTGCAAAATTCCCAAAATGGCTGAGATATGCACAGTTAAAACCCCTCATCTAGCCCATTATACAGCTTACCGGGCATTTCCTCAGTTCAGCGGTCGGCTTTGAAGAGTGTAGACGTGTTCCCGTCCACCAAGATCGTCACTGGAGTCCTGAGGTAGGCATGGTGGTGGGGGTGGGGTGTGGGAGGCTGGGCGCGCAGTGGTTGCGGGTTGTGGGAGGGGGTCGGAGACGCACCGCTGGACCGCTTTTTCTTACAGGTTAAAAAAAAGACGCCGGACTGCTTTGCTACGCTGGGGTGGGCTCCCAGTGTGGCACAAGGACTTTGGGCGTTTCAGCCAACAGGGATTGGGCACCCCGGCCGCAAAAATATAAAAAAATCTAGGATTTGGCCACGCTGGGGTGGGCCTCAGCGTGGCACAAGGACTTTGGGGAGGAGCGCGTCAGCCGACGGGATTGGGGCACCCCGCCGGCAACATGATGGATTGCCACGCTGGGGTGGGCCTCAGCGTGGCATCAACTATTGGGAGGGGAGGGGAGGAGATGACGCAGTTCAGCCGACGGGATTGGGCACCCTGTCGGCTATACACTGCGCGGCAGGGCGACATGCTCAGCGCTGGGGAGGAGCCGCGGTGAGCAGCTTCTATCGCTGCTCACTCAAGCATAGCTCCCTTTCAATCAGTAGCGCCACTGCATTTTGGAGCGTGTCATAGACAGCTCCAAAATGCATTGACTTACAGGCCGCGCCTGCAAGCACACTGCCTGAATTGGAGGAGGAGGTGACACACCTCCGAAATCTCCGATGATGGCACTATGTTTCTTGCACATGCGTGCAAGCAAACATAAAAATCACTTTTACATGCCATAATCAACAAATGCATTGGTGACAGCATTTTGGGTCACTTAGTTGAGTGGCAGTTATTATTGTCTAGATAATACTATAAAACACAGCCAACACATGATCAACCATATTCCTAGCAAAAAAAAAGAACATATATATCTATATATATTTAACTCAATCGCTGGCACTTTCAATTTCCTGGAAGAGACCTGATATCAAACTCATCTACACTTCTGATAACAGCGGCCAGCGATTTCTCACCAGTAGGTTTCCATTCTGTACATTCTTTGATCAGTTTCACTGAATGAAAGCAGCAATTTATAAATTAATTTTATAGCATGAATTAAAGCTGCAGTGTCTCTTTCTGGAAGAAAAGCAAAAATGAAAATACTAGACATAAAAGATTCCACCCCAGGTAAAAAATGTAATTTATAAGAGCCACAGGCACAGACAAAAATCTGTCAGATACTGGAAGGGTAGATGTCATTTGCACAAAATATGCCACATTTGAAACTCCGTCTGAACTTTCTGCAAACCTGGCTTTTTTCCCAAGCATGAGCAAACTAGCAAAGCACAGCTGACAAATGATGGGCACCACATGCCCTTCCCTACTCAACGCAATCTTCAATCATGTGTGTGCGCCAGGGGCACCAACCAGGGCAACAAGGTGGTAAAGGGCAAAAAAGTTGTGCAACCTGCAAAACATTGGACAGCTAAGTCTACATTGTGGCTGATTTATGAGCCGCCAGCCTACTGCCACTCAGAACAGCCCATCTTGTTCACTAAAGTAGTAACACGACTGGCCTTTAGCATTTGGTGAAAAAACAAACTTTTAAAGCTGCAGTGTCCTCTTTTCTATTTTACATTTGAAGCGAGTATACCTTAACTTGTGTGTCTCTGGTCTTCTAAGGGGAGACCGAGGTTTGTATAGATGCAAGGCAAGGCAAAGTTTATTTCTAAAGCACACTATCCCTGAGGCTCAGGGTGCTGTACAATTAATGACATTAAAGTTATTATTAATTTATTTTTTTTTTAAACAAGGCAGTAGTACCCACAAATTCAGTTCAATTCATTACAAATCTATCTGGGAATGTTAGAGAAAACAAGTAGGTTTTTAAAGAGGCTTAAAAGGCCTTCACCATGCAGGCTGAATGGGCGCTTGCCGGTAGCATATTTCACAGCAGTGGAGCTGGCACACAAAATGCTCCGTCTCCAAATTTTTTCATTCCTGAACTTGGGAAAATGAACAAGTCCACATCAGATTAGTGAAGGTGGCAGCTGGATGGCAAACAACCAGGATATCTTTCAAGCAAAGAAAGAGGAGATTCCTCCCTTCTCCTGGGGCTAGCACAAAGGGAAACATCTGTAAAACATTTACAGTCTCAAAAATAGTATCATCTAAACTTCTTATAATGTATGGGGGGCCCTTATTACTAACTGAAATCAAGCAGATTACAACCTTGTAATAACTGGCTTACATTTTTTAGCATTGAAGGAGCAGGTTATAATTCGCCGTTATAACCCGCAGGTTATAAGGCTGACACGCACCAACTACTCCTTCTCCTAGCTCACACTGCACCTCAGCGCTTGACAAACACAGGATTCAATCAAAATCTCCTCACAGACACCCTTTCGGTAGGCAAAGTAGAGGGTAAAAAACAGTGTCTGTAAAATAAATCACTACTTACTAGCCAAGTCTTTTCTGTCTTATCTCTATAGAAACACCAAGAAAGTCCTGTGTTACCACCCTTGTTTACATATCTTCGAGGCAACCTGCCATTCATTAGCATATCTCCAAGGCAAAATTACTGTAGGTCATAACCTGGAAGACAACTAAAGAAAACGAAGAAAAGAACTGAAATTTCTCAGAAAATAACGATTCAAGACATTTCTCTAAAGGGCTTTCATTCTTTACCAGAGTTATTTAAATTTTAAATCAATTTCTAGGAACACAGATTTCCTTCCTCGCTCCTGTTACAGTGCAATGCTTTCACATGGAGTACCACACCACAGTTTAAAAAAAGTTAAAAATATGAAACAAATGTGTTCACTGTTGCAATTTCAGAACATTTCTTCAAGTTCCAACAGTAAAAAATGTTGAAATGTTTAAAGAACTCAACACTCAGTTAAACAAATATCTTAACAGAAATACTGAGTCACAGAATCTTTTTTTTCCTCTTTCTGCAGAAAAAAAAACCATAAGCCAGCAATTACATAAAATAATGCATGTGGTGTAGTGCATAAATGAGAATTTAATGCCCACCGTCGGTGTGGGATGCTCTAATAAACCCCTCAGGGTTTACGTAGCATCCCACACCTCGGTTGGGCATTATATTTTCATTATGTACCCTGCCCCATGCATTATTGTGTATGTTATGCCATTATTTTGACATCACTCTGTTGTTAACCCTTCTTGAGTATGTCATATCAATGGTATAACAAACTGGATACTCACAACATTCAATGTTCCCCTTTGAGAAAAATGTTTAAAATGTTGGTATTAAATTAACTGATTTGCACCAGGCTGTACCGATGAATAGTATTGCGAAGAACACACAGTAAACATTACTGAGGAATCTTCCTGCATGACTTACAACTGCTTAAGGCAAGAATAACTCAGAAAAGCAATTCGATCCGCAACTACACAGTCTTGGTAGCCCATACACTACAAAATATAATGTATGGTCTTTGGTTAATAACCACACTGAAAACACTTCTTGTGGCTGCCATGACATCTGAATACCTCTCAAGCTACGCTCTCGAGGTTTACAGTGATGTCATGGCAACCTCTCAAAGTGTTTACAGCATGGTTATTACCCAGATACCATGCATTATCCTCTATGTTGCTTATCAGAACATTCCAGAACTCCAAATCAGCAGACAGACACAAAAAGCAATCCATGTACAGTACAAGTGTTTATAGACATTGGGTGGAGCAACTGCTTTAGCGTCTGTTACACTGTCTGTACATATGATAGTGATAATACTCGTCCAGTGGTTCAGGTTCTGACACCAGTACAATAGTATGGCTGGCACATTTTACAGTAGCTCAAAGTTTGTGAGTAATTGTTCTGAAGTGTAATGCAGGTACACATGTAATGCCGGAACATGCGCCTTTTGCCAGACTCTGTTTAACTGATGTCATATGCAAAGTTTTGTGCTGATTCAATAAGACACTCTTTTATTCTACATTTGAAGTGAATATTCCTTCAGCTGTGTGTCTCGGGTCTTCTAATTTAGAAGGACCCAGACACACAGGTGAAAGGACACTCATCCATGCCCAGGCACACGACTTTGCAATTTTTGGCATTGAAACCCAGCTGACACTTCCTAGACCATTCCTCTAGTTTCTTGAAATCCCTTTGCATTTTCCCCACTCCTGCCTGGATGTCAAACCTGTTGCAAATGTTTGTGTCATCTCCAAAGAGACACACATTCTCCTCCAGTTCTTCAGCAGTGTCACTAATGAAGACAGGGCCCAGTATCAATCCATGGGGTATGTCACAGGTCACTCTCTCCTCCTCCAAGAGGTTGCCATTTACCATCGCCCTCTATCTCCTGTCTTTCAACCAGTTTCATGTCCAGCACACCACCTTCTCACCCACCTCCAGGCTGTTAAGTTTCTTTATCCATCTCCTGTGAGGTACAGTGTCAAAGGCCTTACCCGAAGTCCAGATAAGCCACATCCACTGCCCTCCCCTGATCCACTTTCCTAGTTCCCCAGTCAAAGAAATCAATGATATTTGTTTGACATGACCTTCCCCTGTGAAGCTGTGCTGTCGGTGATCCTGCAGCCCATGTGTCTCAAGGTTCTCTATCAGTCTCTTCTTCAGCAGAGACTCCATTAAAGAGATGGTGCACTGCCTAAACCTAATATTAGATTTTAAAACCAGACAACCATTATCTTTCATATCTGAGGTACTTTTTCTTTTCTCTTCATTTAATTAGAAGATTGTTTACATGATATTAGTAGATGTGATGCGTGGAACAGCTCTTAGCCTGGCAGTTGACATATTTGCTCTGCTGCCCTACACTACATCATCAGCATTGTGACCTCACTGACTGTGACATGACTGCTACTTAGGAACAACAAGTGAGTGACTGCCAGGTCATTCACTGGTGATGTCACAGTCAATGAGATCATAATGCTGATGATGTAGTGTGGAGCAGTAGAGTTGTATATGTCAGCTGCCAGGCTAAGAGCTGTTCCACACATCCAGCACAATATTATTATTACATAGAACACGTTCTGATGAGCAAAAGGAAAAAGAAGAACACTTCAAAAATAAAAAGTTATAACTGACTACTACCTAAAATTTGTATTATTTTCCTGTCTGCCTGTTTTGGTTCTTCTAACTCTTTAACTTCCCCTCTACTGATGCGATACTGACTGGTCTGTAACTGCTAGCCTCCTTCCTGCTGCTGCTCTTGTGCAGAGGGACCACATCAGCCCTGCTCCATTCCTCTGGAAGCACCCCACTCTTCAATGAGGTGCTAAATAGTGCTGTCAGAGGGCAGCTAGCACCTGCTCAGTTCCTCAAATACCCTTGGGTGGATCCCGTATAGCTTCATTGCCTTGTTTTCCTTTAGGGCTTCCAACCCCCTGCGGACTCTGTCTTCCATAAATAGCCTTGTGTCCACTCCACTCCCCTCCCATTATCCCATTGTGGGGAATCTCCTTATGGATTGAAGAGGAAATTTCCTGTTTTTTCCCATGACCTTTTATGGGGTTTTTTTTGCCTCCTCTAACAGGGTAGTGGTGGGGGTAGAGTAGCGATGTCACAGTCATGTAAGTGCAGCTGTACTGTAGTCTCTTAGGTAGAGTACAAAGGGAGTAATAGGTGAAACATGCCACGGATACAGATGGGCCAGCAGGTAATACATATTTTGGGTTTGGCCTGCATGTGTAATGCCCACTGATGAGGGAGGGGCACAAAGTATATGGCTCAGGAGTTGCCCCTTATGCTTCAGAGGCCGGAGTTCCTCAAGAGACTATGTCCTTTTTTAATAAATGGTGGTTCCACCTGGTGGGTCCCCTGTGGGTAGGTGTAGGGATTAATATATGGTTCGGACATCTTAGAAAGAGGCTTGCTGACACTACCAAGGTGCACCACGTCACTACTACTTGTTGCTTGTATACAAAGACACATGGCTGCGCCATTTCGCTCATAAACTTTGTATGTCTTTTCTGTTCAGGTGAATGGGTGAGTGAAGCTAATCTGGTATTTCATATAGTGTATAGGTTCTTTTTAGTTTTTTTTGTTTAGTTTTTCTTAGAATTAGGGCCCCTGGGAGTGTTGAAAGTGAAAGTGGAACCGTCCGGAGATCTGCACTAAAATGACTGTGTTACAGTTAGCTTTGAAACCAGCAAGATACAAAAAAAAAAGAATAAAAAGTTAACCCTGGACTTATCTGTATTTTTGTGTTCACTCTGTGGTGTCTTTATGTCCTTTGCCTCTCACGCACCCCGTGGCTCGGCAAATTCACTTTTGTAAACAATGTGTGTACAGTGGTTCTCAGCACAGGTGACCCATGGATTTTTGATCAGCTGATATGTTGTTGTACCACAGAAGCGTATGATGATCCATGACCTTTGAACTGTGGCACAACATTATTTCAGCAACGATGGAAGCCCATGTTGAGCGAGCTCAATATGCACCATAGAGTTAGATCATAGTATGTCTTACAGAGACATACTAAGCACGGTAGCACACTGTGTTCTCTAGCCTGGTTTGCATAGTGACCAATAATATTAAAAATGCAATGTCTGGAAAGAATATGACAAACATTGTTTTGTACTTTCTAATGTATTTATAAAATGGAAATGGGTCTTATGTATTATAAATGATCTTCCTTGCATTTTGCACACAATCCATATATCACATTAAAGAAGAGCTATAGAGATGGAAATACTAAACTGGATTAGCACTGTCCTTAAGAGGCTTGCATACTCAGTTTTTCCAGGTGTAGGGAACTGCCAAATCCTTTAGGATCCTTCAAGTTAGCATTTTGTTCTTTTTCTTCTTTCTAGTCAATACATTCAATTAAAATGGTTTTGGGCAGGATCAGCGGCATCTCCGTCTTAATCATGTTTCTCTCTTTAAATATCTTTTCTCAGGCTGTCAGCCGTTCTGTTATTGACAACACGAGACAAGAACACTAGCCTTTTGGCTAGTTACAAGTTACTGTTCTTCAGATAAATATCCAGTACCCTAATGTTGCATTAATTATAATGGGGTCTTTTATCTACAAAATGTTACAGGAAAATAGATTTCTAACTGGCATGGTTAAAAAGAAAGGATGTTTTTCTTGCTAAGCAGCAGCCTTCAAATAAATATCCTTTCAACATCAAACAGAGGCCTGTATCATTTAAATGCTAAGTTATTCTTCATTCAAGAGAACATGTTCTGTGGAAAGCAGTCCTGCAGGAGATAAGAAGGTTGAGGTGCTTTTTAGTGGCTAAATACCCATTAATTTAACCTTATAATGTCATCCGTTGGGAAAACAGGAGTGGTAAGTGCCATGTGAAGACAATTTATCACAACCCTTTTTGTAATGATAATACTGTCAGTGTGAATCTCTGATTCTCTGCACTGTTCCGCCTCTTTCCATTTCTGCCTTTGATTTACAAGATGGCTGACCCGGCCTAACCTTGTCAGCTCCAGTTCAGAGATGCTCTCCAGGATGACGGGCCTCTGATCTCCCAAATTCCTGTGAGGAAAAGTTTAACAGAGGAAAGCTCTCTCTCCCTGACAACTGATAAAGCCCTTTTTTTTTTCTTTTGAGCTTTCACCAGAGACAGATATGTGTGCAGAATTAATGGAAAGTGACACTGAGACAGAATACATAAAATGTGTTTATGAAGACCACGGCATGAAAGGATGGAAGCAATTAATTCATCCGCAGGAGGCTGGGAATCCATAATAAATGATTAAGATCAGAGATGAAACAGTTTTCTTGGCCAAAGTATTTATTACAGTATTACATGACAGGGCACTAATTAAAACCGATTACTTTAATTAAAACTGCATCAATAACATAAAATATCACCATGGCCTTCAAAAGCACCCACTGATACAGCATGTTCTTTTGAAATACTGTATGAAAGTCACAAGGCATAACATCTGTGCCATGTATGTAATCAATGAAAGTCAACTAATAATCTTCACTAAATCATCAGCAGATATGTTTTTATTGATCTATGGGTTTGTATCTCAAACTATACTCTGAGATACAGGAATGAAAGTATTGGGGAGGAGGATACTCAAAGAACAACATGAAAACAAAGTTTTATCAGTAAAAAATTTCAGCCTGTAAGCAAAAGGTACTGTAGTACTCTCAGGTGTGGACTGTATGTGTTCTGTGCCATAGCAAGCAGTGGAGTCAGCTGGGAGGCAATGCTCATCACAGTTATGCCAGTGACATGTTGCAGAATACTGCAGAAGCAGAATGTAATCTGATGGCAGTTATTCCAGTTTGTCATGCAGGAAAGTGTGACCGGCTTATCACAGGGTAATGCATCCTGGCTAACCCGGCTAAGTGTAACTCAGATACGCTTGTCTGTGATCACCAGATCCAGATTCCTATTACTGGAAGCACAGGCCTCATGGTCATGATATATGACAAGTTACTTTTGCTAGCTTAATGCAATAATTTATATTTAATTGGGAGTGTGGGTAGGAAATTAATTACAGGACCCTACAGTACCTGATGAAATTCAAAACAGCCAGCTTGGTCAAGCACCTGGTTAACATTACATCCGCCACATGTTCTGTGTTTCTATGCTACTTTCCCACAATCATAAAGCAGCAGCATTCGTTAGTAGGGAAAGAGTCACCATAGACAGTATTATATATCTATCTACAGTGTTTGCCAAAAAAAAAAAAAACTATGTTAATGCATCAGTTAGAGTTAATGTCAAACCATAAAAAGGAGGGAAATACAATGTTAGGGTTTCCAACTCTAACATCCCATCCCCACCCTGCAAACACTAACAGGCATTGGAGATGTGCCCTGGGGTGATCAGCCATAACGCTCATCCCATTCCATAAGTGAATAAGCTGAGATGGGTACAGTATAGGAGAATGGGGTGAGCGTTATGGCTGATGACCCCAAGGCACATCCCGACACCTGTTGATGCATGCTGGGGTGTTAGGGTTGCAAACCCTAATGTTGTATTCCCTCCTTTTGGGTTTGATATCAACTAACTGATGCATTAACATAGTTTTTGCAACTAATTTTCGTACTTTTTAGAGATAGTGTAATTGTAACCTTATTTGTCTATGGAAGCGCAGGCCCCTCTGGGCCCTGCACTCTCACTCATCTATAGTTTTTGAGACAGAGAAATTGTATCCCTGTTTGCCTGTGGATATGCAGAGCCCTTCGGGCCTCCATCCCTACATAGATGTGTGCGTATGCATGTAGCTGTGGAAGGTCCCTGCACTTCCATTTATAGGACAACAGAGACCAAATGGCAGAACAGCCATCTTATTACCTCACCTCATGTACCTGGTACAAAAAATTTTCAAATCCTCACTAAAATGTAGTTCTGCATAACTCTAACACCATTCCATACCACAGGTGTAAAGCACATTTTGGCCAGGATTGGAAAAATGACAGCTGTGACATGCATGAGGTGGGATAATAAGAAGTCTGTGTTGAAAGTCTGAGGGTAAAAGCTTTTAAAAATGTCAAAGTTTAAAGCATGCATAGCAAAATTGCAGTGAATAGCCATAACTGCAATTTCTACATATTTTGACCTGAATTTTCAACATAGCCATCTTATGACTCAGGCTCATGAACAATATGACTGTCATTATGCAACTCTTTGCCCAAAAGGTGAATTCACCAAGTGACCACAAAATCACTTTACAGGCAGGAGTTGTGTAATGACAGTCATATTGTTCATGAGGTGGGATCCTCAAAGGCTAAGTTGAAAATTTGGGGTCAAAATGTCACAAAAATGGCTGAGTTATGAATAAAAGTTGACACCCCCATTGAAAAACATTGAACCACATTCACTGTACAGTATCTTAGTTTCTCATATTGCAGTCACCAGTTCCATCAGCAAGACATGTTTTCAATCAGAGAGTGGATCTCGAACCTGGGACCTGTTCAGTTAAGTGAGGTTGTGTGGCGGTGTCAAGGAGGGTGTGGGGAGGAGGGTGCACAGTGGGAGGTTGGGTGGGTGTGTGGGTGTGATCGGCGATGGATTTTTTTGTTTTTTACAGATTGAAAAAAGACAACGCAGGACAGTTCTCTTATTTTCAGATTCACTTTACATCATCTTCTTGTGTGAAGGGGGATACCACTATACAACAGGCCATTACATTTGAATGAGGGGGGCAGCGATCAGTGGGTGAGGGGTGCCACTAGAGACCAGGGAAATATATTATTATTATGAGGACAGCGATTGGAGGGTGGGTGTGCCACTAAACACCAAGAAAATTATTTTTATTATGGGGACAGTGATCGGAGGGTGGGAGTGCCACTAGACACCAAGGAAATAATTTTTATTATGGGCACGGTTATTGGAGGCTGGCGGGGTGCCACTAGACACCAAGGAAATTATTTTTATAATGGGGACAGTGATCGAAGGGTGGAGGGGGGTGCCACTAGACACCAGGGACATTTTTTTATTTCAGAGATGGTAATTGGAGGGTGAGGGGTGCCACTAGACACCAGGGAATATATATTTTTATTATAGGGACAGCGATCAGAGCCACTAGACACCAGGGAAAGTATTTTTTATTATGGGCACAGTGATTTAAGGGTGGGGTGCAATAGACACCAGGTAAATCATTTTATTATGGAACAGCAATCAGAGGGTGGGGGGTGCCACTATACAACAGGGAAATCATTTTTATTTCAGGCATGGTGATTGGAGGGTGGGGTGCCACTAGACACCAAGGAAATTATTTTTATTACAGGCATGGTGACTGGAGGTTGGGGGTGCCACTAGATACCAAAGGAAATTATTTTTATTATGGGCACAGAGATTGGAGGGTGAGAGGCTGCCACTAGACACCAGGACATTTATGTATTCCAGGGACAGTGATTGGAGGGTGGAGGGTGCCACTAGACACCAGGGAAAACATTTTTTTATGGGCACAGTGATCAGAGGGTGGGGGGTGCCACTAGACACCAGGGAATTATTTTTTATTACAGGGACAGCGATCTGAGGTTTAGGGATGCCACTAGACACCAGGGAAATTATAAATAACAGGGACAGCAACCAGAGGGTGGGGGGTGCCACTAGACACCAGAGAAATGCAGGGGCAGAGGTATTAGAGGGTGGGGGCCACTAGACACCAGGAAAAACATTAGAGTACTTGGTAGGGTGGGGGCAGAGCCTACCATTAAGATGGCAACAGTGAAATCTCTCTGTGCTCTCGCAGGGGGTACATATGTTCCCGAATCCTACAAATCAAGTTTGCAAAAAGAGATTGCAAACAAGCTGCTTCATTTAGAGTGGGCTCTGTTTTTCAAGCGGTGCGATTCCTTACCCGAACAAGAGCATGTTGGTGTGACACCGAGCCAAGAAGAGTTGCAGTGTCCTTCGCAGAGCAGGCCCTGAATGCCCAAGGCCGTCAGTTGTCTTTTCTCTCTCCGGGGATTGCGACACAAAGAGGCGGTGCCCGCTACGGTAAACAGAATAAGCAACACAGAATATCAGCACTGCTGCGATTAACAGATAACCGGGGGCCTGACTAAATAAAAGTGTGAGTGATATTCGAAGGTCACACAGAGTCAAACTGGGACTGCGAACCCTGGGAGGATCAGGCCTAATTAAGCCTGGGCTGGTAGTAGGGAATACTGGGGAAAGAGTGGTGATGACCCGCCGGCTGGCAAGCATAAGTAGCCCACCTATGGTGTTATGTCGAGCACAACAGACCCTAATTTAGCAGTAGTAATGGCAAAACTTGACCAAATTTTACTGGACACTGCAACCTTAAAGCAAACAGCAAATAAAACCAGCCAAGATCTCCACGCTTTAGCCTCTTGAGTAGCTCATACAGAACACCAGAACCAGCAACTGAATAGCACAGTGCAGCATCAGAAGAAGCCTGTTAGATCATCACAAAAACTTGAATATCTTTTAAACAAAGTGGATGATCTGGAAAACAGGGCTAGGAGGAAGAATTATGTGATTGGGGTGCCAGAGGGAGCTGAAGGCAGGGACACGAATGCCTTCCTTAGAGTGTTTCTCCATGAGCTTGTACAAGACAATAATTGTGGTCCACCGGAGATAGAACGTGCACACCGATCTCTGGCCCCCCGTCCCAAACAAGGTGAGTGCCCCAGACCAATCTTGTGTAAATTCCTAAGATATCCAGAGAAAGAATACTACCTAAGGAGGGCGCGGGAACAAGGTTCCTTTGGGTGGCGCGGCATACGCATACAACTGTATCAGGACTTCTCTCAAGAGCTTTCTAACCGAAGGAGGGCTTACGGTGAGGTGAAACAGCAGTTTTACAAGCTAAATATTCCGACCTCCCTGCGATATCCCGCAACGTTACAGATTCGCTACCAGGATGAATACATTACATTTGAAAGTCTTGCAGATGCAGAGCAGTTTCTAAGAGAGAAGCAGCCCAATCAGGCACCTTCTATTCCGTGCAATCATCACTTGGAAGGTGATCTGTCTTCTAAGATGGAAATTAGCCAAGCAGCTTCTAAACAGGACTCCTTGTCAAGTCTACCTACCAAAGACACCACTCAGACTTGGCATCTGGTGTCGAGAGGTCAGTCATAGAAAAAGCCCATACCAGGAGGGAAGCATACTATGAAAAGAGACCATTCTAGGAGCCGGCAGAGGCGTTATCTACAATCTGACACTAGCAGTTGCTCTCCTGGGGATACTCCAGTGAAGTTGGGCAACAGGTATGAGACTTTATCTGACCTCGTTCCTGCTGAACTGGACCCCTCCCTGGCCCTTCAACAGTCTAGAGAGACATGTGATGAGTCAGAAGATTGGTCCCCTCTGACAGGAGACTGGGCTGATTGCACTCCTATTGGGGAGACGGAGGAGGCTGAGAACTCTGTCGAGAACCTGGAAGCCCTATTTAATGCCTCGTATGAACTCATTGCTACCGAAACTCCCTCCTAGTCTCCTGAACTGGTGATGATACTTTTGGAGCTGTATAGCCTCGAGGAAAGGAGGAGAGGGGGACATGATAGAAACTTTCAAGTACCTCAAGGGAATCAACAAAGTCCAAGAGGGTAGCATCTTTCAAAAAAAGAGGTGTGCAAGAACAAGAGGCACAATTTGAAGATAGAGGGGGCGGCTCAGAGGTAATTTAAGGAAGTATTTTTTCACAGAGAGGGTTGTGGATGCATGGAATGGCCTTCGGAGGAGTTGTGGAGTCAAAAACAGTGGTGGAATTCAAGCATGCATGGGATAGTCATAAGGCAATTCTGAGGGTGGGGTAGGAAGAAGTAGGCTGTTGGTTAACTAGGATCTGCAGCTTATCCAGTAGGTAGGAAATGGGCAGACTGGGTGGGCAGCGGTCCTTATCTGCCAAATTCTATGTTTCTATGTTTCTATGTATTGCTGGTATTAGGAGTATTATAAGGCCTTCACGGCTACTAGGGAGGGTTATCCATTTCCTCTATCTCAGTAAAGCACAAAGGGTGTCTAATGTTGCCAGTACAGGCAACTGAGTGCAAGTGAAACTTAGTAGGTGCCCAACTCAGCTTAACCTATAGGCTATGGAATTGGCCATGCAGGGGTCTAGTGGGCAATATCCAGAGTTGCACAACAATTAAGTTAAAAGTTAATGGTTTTAAGCTTAAGTTTGCTGGTTACAGACTTCCTGTTCTAGTCTCTTAATAAGGTTTTAAGGTGTTAAAGCTCACAATTTATGGTCTTCCAGACTGCGTATCAACTGCCTGAACCATATAATGTCAATTCTGTTAGCTATCTCTTTTTGCATTAGGGTGCAGATGTTATCTGTGATCTCTTGTTCATCCAATATATCGGGTGTCTACTTTTTGGTAATTGGGGATGTCTCCCAGGAGGAGTTGAGCTTTCTTACTGGGTTTAGGCCTGAATGGAACTGCATCTGTTAGTACCTGGAGGGAGGTTCTGGGAGCTTGAGACAACTGGTGTCATCCTGCTCCTGTAGCAGAGCTCTACCTCCTTTATTGGTTCAAGAAGGCACACAGGTGCCATGGAAAATACCCCATAATGACTTATATAAGGGTTCCACAAATCATTTCAAGTTAGACTGGGGATTGCTGAGAGGCAGAGTAGGTGGGGAGGCCTTTCGGGAGATAAGGGGGAACAAAAAGAATATAACAACCAACTGCAGTGGGGACTTAAACTTATACAGGCATACATTATAGGGATGGCTTCACATGGATGTGAATGGGTGATTGTGCTGATAGAATGGGTGCTGAGAGGTATAGTGTTCTGTGAAATTTATACTGCGAACACATAGAGGGAAAATGGATAGCTTAGCAGATGTAACTCTGACCTCTTGGAATGTTAGGGGACTAAATTCTCCAATTAAAATGAGTAAAATCTTGACAAGGCTACGTAAACTTAAGAGCCATATTGTGTTTTTACAAGAGACCAAATTAAGTCATGTGGAATCCAAGAAACTTGTTAGAGAGTGGGTTGGTAGGGAAGCTCACAGCATCTCAGGGAAGGCTAAGAGGGGTGTCTCTATCCTAGTTCATAAAAAATTAAGATGGAAAATCACACTCCAAACAGCGGACAAAGAAGGCCATTGGATCCTGGTTAAGACGGCTACCCCTATGGGTTCCATGTTAATAGGTAACATTTACGCCCCAAATGAAGATGTACCGGAATTTTTCAATGAAATTTATCGGCAAATTCTAGAATTGACTTCCGATAATCCAGGGATAATAATTGGGGGTGATTTTAACCTTACGATAGATTATCTCCTGGATCGATCAAATCATAAACAAGAACCCCATAGCAGATCTCTCAGAGCCCTTCAAGACATGCTCTCACTACATAATCTAGCTGATATCTGGAGGCTACAACATCCAACAGACAGGGACTTTATGTATTTTTTCTGCAGCCAAAGCCATGGCAAGCAGACTGGACTACTGGTTCACTTCTGAACCCATGATGGCGAACCAAAGATGCATATATAGCACCACTATACTGATCAGACCACCCGCTGCAGTACATTTGACCCTACCCACCACAGGCAAATCAGCTTTCTGGTGGCTAGATCCTCCTGCTCGATGATGCTAGATTTCCAGTCCCTTGTAAAGGCAGAAACAAGGAATTTTTTTCAATCGAATCCGCCTGGATCTTCCTCTGCCGCAATGATCTGGGAAGCTTATAAAGCCACCATGAGGGGCCAAATTATCAGTTTTGCCACTCATCGCAGAAAACAGAGGGAGGGTGGAATGATTCAGCTCGAGAGTAGACTGAAGCAGCTCGAGGCCGAATATAAGCACAACCCGGTGAGGCTTCGGAGTAATTGCTTACTAACAGAATTGACATAATATGATTATGACTGGGAGGGCAGAATTAAATATCAGGTGTAACCAACATCGGTATCGGGAGGAGGGGGAGAAAACAGGCAAGCTTCTTGCCTATAGGCTTAAAAGAAGGCAAGCAGATAGTCACATAACAAAACTTCATAACGCGGGGGGGCATTGGTATACTCTCAGATAGATATTAATGACTCCATAGTTAAATTCTATCAAGGCTTATACACCTCTCATGTGAGATGGGACGAGGTATGGTTCCATAAATTCACAGATCATCTGCCGCTGCCAGCCCTGACAGAATCCCAAAAATTAGAGTACGATGCATTGCTCTTCAAGGAGGGAATTGGGTAGGGCATTTGAGCATGGCCCACACAAGGCCTCCGAAGTGATGGATTTAGCACTTCTTTAAACTGGTACACCCCAAAATAATAACTCCTTTCATGGAAATGCTAAATGAAGCTCATGGCAAGGGCAAACTCCCTCACTCCATGAGAGAAGCGGTGATTACAGTCCTTCCAAAAGAGGGGAAGGACCAGACATTTCCTAGCAATTATCGGCCAATCTTTTTAATTAATGCAGATGCTAAGATTTTAACCAAAGCTCTGGCTGTGAGATTGGAAAAGGTACTACCGGATATTGTACATCAGTCGCAGGTGGGGTTCTTTAGAGGCCGGCACAGCTCAGATCATGTTAGAGCCCTGGTTACTCTGATGCAGACAGCAGCGGAACTTCCCATGCCTGCAGCACTAATTACAATCGATTTTGAAAAAGCATTCGACTTGGTAGAGTGGGATTTTTTGCACACGGTCTTGAATCGGTTTAATATAGGACCGTACTTTACTTCCTGGATACGTACTTTATATCAGTCTCCTAGACAAAGTACTAACTAATTCTATGATGCCCCCCCCTTCCAGCTTCACAGGGGCTCTAGACAAGGTTGCCCACTGTTGCCCTTATCGTTCGTCCTTGCTATGGAACCCCTGTCAGCCGCTATACGCTGTCACCCAAAAATACATGATATAAAGATGGGAAATAAAGAATATTATACAAAAGCATATGCGGACGATTGTTTGATCCTAACTGGGGATGTTCAAGAGAGCCTACCGTCAATTATTGATACCCTTAATGAGTTTGGGAATGCAGTATATCCGGTCTTAGAATTAACAAAACAAAATCGGAGATCTTACCTCTTAACCCCCACACATCCTCAGCGACAATTAAGAATTTGGGTTTAAAGTGGGCTAGCCAAGACATCAAGTATTTAGGGGTCATAATATCCATAGACATCTCTTTAATGGCACATAAAACTTTATGCCACTATGGACTCAACTGTTCGATAGCTGCCACACGTTGAAGCAGATGCATTTATCTATGGCAGGGAAGATAGCTGCCTTAAAATGATGTTCGCCTAAAGTGTATTATCTGCTTTTCCACTTTCCCATAAGTATCCCCAGGCTTTGGGTGCAAAACTTCACATGCTCATGAGAGTAGGTTTCTGTGGGCAAAAAACCTCCAAGCAGAGAGAGAAGTTAAGAAACATCCTGGACTGGGGGATGGAATCTTCCTGATTTTAATAGATACTGTCAGACATTTCTGGTAGCTAAATTGTGTAAATGCCTAAATAAGCAATCCTTTAGCCCAGCATGGGTAGAAATAGAAAGAGCTGCTCTTGGTAATATCTCTCCCCTTTGTTATTTGGGCCACCCATTCCCCAGATTTGCGCACGAGTGGTTAACCATCCAATCTAGCCACCAGGCGTGGCACTCCTTGGGTAAAAGTAGCCACAGGTGTTTCAGTATTGGTATATACACACCTTTGTGGAATAACCCATTTTTGAAAATTGACCAGAAACCTATTGATTGGCCAGTTTGGAGAGCATGCCAGATATTCACATTCCAGGACTTACTTCAGGAGGATGGGAAAACTTTTGTCTCCTTCCAGCAGTTGAGGGATTCTCACTTCCTGACCCTTGAATGCTTTTGGCAATACTTGCAACTTCGCAATCTATATAATACCTGGGCCAGAGCTAAATGCAAATACAGAGCTCAACACAGGGCAGAACAGGGGTAAATGGAAAAATAGACAAGGACAAAAAGAGCAGGGATGGGGGAAAAAAGGATAAAGCCAACATTAAATGGAGGGCAATGAGTACCAATGCCCGTAGTCTGGGAAACAAGCTTCCTGAGCTAGTAGCCCTGATGGAAGATGAACAATTGGATATTGTGGCAGTCACAGAAACATGGTACACCGAGAACCATGACTGGGATGTCAACATACCAGAGTACACAATCTACAGAAGGGACAGGGAGGTAAAGAGGAGGTGGAGTAGCTCATACATAAGGGAAGGGATCAAAGCTACAGAACTAAAAAGTAAAGGGGGAGGACAAGAGGCACTCTGGGTCATCTTGGAGACAGGGAATGGCATCACAATCCGCACAGGGGTTGTATACAGACCCCGGTCTCAAGGGGAGGAAATGGACAACAAAATTATAGTGGACATTTTCAAAATGGCTGAAAAAGGGGAGATACTGTTGTTGGGGGACCTCACTATGCCAGATGTTAACTGGATAACATGTACTGCAGCCACATCCAAGAGCAGGGTCATTCACGATGCCCTGCAGGGGGCAGGCTTTAGACAGCTAGTGTTGGAACCCACTCAGGAGGGAGCAGTACTAGACCTGGTACTCTCAAATGGAGAGAGGATCACAAATTTAGAAGTCAGTAGACATCTGGGAACAAGCTACCACTGCACAGTGTGCTTCACAATGAGCACAACCATGGAGATAAGCCATACAAAACAAGGATACTGGACTTTAGAAGGGCTGACTTTGGTAAATGGGTGAATACCTGAAAAATGCACTAGCAAATGACCAAAAGGAGGGTGGAAGAACAATGGAGAAAATCAAACTGCCATCATAGAGGCAACAAGCCTTTGTGTGAAACAAATAAAGAAAACACAGCGGAGTAAAAACCACTATGGTTCTCAAAAGAGGTGGCAGGGAAGGTTAAGGAGAAAAGGGCTGCATTCAAAAGTATAAGGAATCACAGAAGGAGCATGACAGGAACTGTATCAATTAAAGCAGAAAGAAGTGGGAAGGCAGTCAGACTAGCAAGGCCCAAACCGAGGAATAAATAGCCAACTCAGTTAAGAAGGGATAAAACCTTTATAGGTACATTAGGAGCAAAGAAAGGTTAAGGGAGGGATAGTGAAGATTAATAAAGGAGAGGGAGGTGGCAGAGGAGACAGTGAAAAGGCAGAGATACTGAATGAATACTTTTGCTCAGTATTCACAAAAGAAGATGAGGAGGAGTTACCTAAACCAGACAATAGAAGCACTCTGGGTAGGGGGGTTGACACCAGTCTATTCACAGAAGAAAGAGTCCTGAAAGAACTCCTAAAACTCAAGGTGGACAAAGCAATGGGGCCTGATGGGATTCACCCCAGAATCCTAAAAGAACTAAGGGAGGACCTAGTGACACCACTGACCATGCTTTTTAACAGATCATGACAGGGTGGGGCGGTACCTGAGGACTGGAGGAGGGCAGATGTGATACCCTTCACAAAAGTGGGAGCAAGGCAGAAGCAGGAAACTACAGACCTGTAAGTTTGACCTCAGTGGTAGGGAAAATGATGGAATCACTTCAGAAAGAAAGAATTGTTGAGTACCTAGAGGCCAGGGGGGCACAGGACCCAAGGCAGCATGGATTTACAGCAGGGAGGTCATGTCAGACGAATCTAATTGATTTCTTTGACTGGGTGACCAAAGTAGTAGACCAGGAAGGGGCTGTGGATATGGCCTACCTAGACTTTAGCAAGGCATTTGACACAGTCCCACACAAAAGATTAATAATCAAGTTAGCCAGCCTGGGAGTTGGTCCCAGGGTGGTAGCCTGGGTAGCAAACTGGCTGCACAACAGGACACAGAAGGTAATAGTGAATGGAACACATTCTGAAGAAAGGGGGGTTACTAGTGGAGTACCTCAGGGCTCAGTACTGGGTCCAGTCCTCTTTAACAGCTTTATAGGTGACATTGCAGAGGGTCTGGAGGGAAAGGTATGCCTCTTGCAGATGACACAAAGAACGGTAACAGACTTGATACACAAGGGGTAGAAAAGATGAGAAGGGACTTGGCAAGGTTGGAGGAATGGTCAGACATGTGGCAACTTAGATTCAATACAAAGAAGTGCAAGTAATGCACCTGGGAAACAAAACCCAGGAGAAGAGTACACAATAGCGGGGAGGTACTAACAACAACAAAAATGGAAAGGGCCGGGGTAGTCTTATCAGATGACCTAAAGGTGGGTAAGCAATGTGAAAAGTCGGTAAGGAGAGCCAGGTGGATATTGAGATGCATAGAATGGGCATCACAAGGAGAACAAGCATTTGTCAACCGAACGTTAACGCTTGCAGGTATTTGCAGGTATTTGGCACTTGGACATGGCTTAAAAAAATCAGTGACAAAGAAGTACAAGCATTTGTCAGTGCTGAGTGTTGCTTGCTGCTATGTGCTGTTTAGGTATTTGGAAGTCATTGGAGTGCAAATATTGAAAATTCGTGAACTTACGAGCGTGCATAGGAACTGCGCAACGCACGCTTGTAAAACAGTCATTTTTAGGAATTTTTTCACCAAATTTTCAACATAGCCATTTTAAGACCTCTGCTCATGAACAGTGTCACTGTGATTTTCTTAATGTGTCCCATACATTGATTTCGAGACACCGACTGCCATTGTGTGCTGTTATGGCGAAACACATTTTGGGTGAGATGAATAATGACAGCTGTACTACTCATAAGAAGGTGTGGTAAAATGGCAATGTTGAAAATCTGGAGTGGAAATATTGAAAATTCGCGAACTTACAAGTGTGCGTAGGAACTGCGCAACACACGCGCGTAAAACAGTCATTTTTAGGAATTTTTTCATCAAATTTTCAACATAGCCATTTTAAGACCTCTGCTAATGAACAGTATAATGGTGATTTTCTTAATGTGTCCCATACATTGATTTCGCACACCAACTGCGCCATTGTGCACTACATGAGCGGAAACACATTTTGGGCAGGATGTGAAAAATGACAGCTGTACTGCTCATAAGGAGGTGTGGTAAAATGGCAATGTTGAAAATCTGGAGTGAAAATATTGAATTTGCGAACTTCACGAGCCTGCGAGAACCGCGCAACACACGCCAGAAAACAGTTTTTTTGATTTTGCACCACCTCAATGACAGGATTCTTCATGAATGAGCGTCACTGTCATGAGTTCAGGCCCGGCGGCGATTTCAAGACAGTGACTGCGCAGTGATCGTGAAATCACCTTCGGGCCCTGAATAACACCATGACAGTGACATCATTCATAAGAAGGTCCTAAAACCCATTTTGAAAATTTGCTGCAAAAATTCCCAAAATGCCTGAGATATGCAATAAAGTTGAAAACCCCTATCTAGCCCATTATACAGCTTACCGGCATTTCCTCAGTTCGCGGTCGGCTTTGAAGAGTGCAGAGGTGTTCCAGTCCACCAAGATCGTCGCGCCAAGGTCGGAGGTAAATATGGGGTGAGGGTGTGGGGAGGCTGGGTGCGCAGTGGATGGGTGCGGGTTGTGGGAGGGGGCTGGAGAAGCGCCATGGGACTGTTTTAATTTACAGGTTTTTAAAAAAAAAGATGTGGGATGTTTGCCATGCTGGGGTGGGCTCCAGCGTGGCAGTAGGATGGCTGGGGGGCCGTGGAGCCAATGGGGATTAGGCACCCCGTCCAGCAGACGCACGCTGGATATTTGCCACGCTGGGGTGGGTCCCAGCGGCAGAAGGATGGCCAGAGGCTGTGGAGCCGACGGGGATTGGGCACCCTGCAAGGCAGACGATGGACGCTTGCCACGCTGGGTGGGCCCGCAGCGCAAGCAGCAAAGATTTGGGGCGGCGGACGTGGTGCAAGCACACCGCGTGGTTTTCTTTGAAGAGTAGACCACCGCTGTTCGCACACAGCACCGTGTCCAATTGCGCAGGACTACCATGCCTGCTCAATGGAGCAGGGGATTGCAGAGGAGGGGCACACCTCAAAGTGTCCTATTCTCCCAAGACGTTCCTTGCGCATGTGCGCAAGTGAACGTAAAAAGGGAAGTGGTTATCCTTCTGTACAGACAGTTGGTGAGACCCCATCTGGAGTACTGTGTGCAGTTTTGGAGACCTCATCTATGCAAGGACATAGACAGGATGGAAGCAGTCCAGAGGAGGGCAACTAAAATGGTGCAGGGTCTGCAGCAGAAACCATATGAAGAGAGACTGAGAGAGCTTAATATGTATACCCTTGATGAAAGGAGGGACGGGGACATGATAGAAATGTTCAAGTACCTCAAGGGAATCAACAAAGTCCAGGAGGGTAGCATCTTTCAGAAAAAAGATGTGTAAGAACAAGGGGGCACAATTTAAAGATAGAGGAGGGACGGCTCAGGGGCAATGTGAGGAATTTTTTTCACGGAGAGAGTGGCGGATACATGGAACAGCCTTCCTGAGGAGGTCGTTGGGTCTAAAGCAGTGGGGGAATTCAAACATGCATGGGACAGACACAAAGCAGTTATAGTGGGGGGTTGCAGGAAGTAGGCTGTTGGTTAACTAGAATCTGAAGCTTGTCCATTAGGTAGGGAAATGGACAGACTGTGTGGGCCAAGTGGTCCTTATCTGCTGTCAAAGTCTATGTTTCTATGTTTCTATGTGTGGGACATGGGCGGGCCCCTCAAAGATAAGCTCCCTTTATCATTGTGGTCCCAACAAAACAAAGGGTTAGCAGGTCGGATTCAAGGCTGGCTCAGGGATGCTGCTCCGGATCCCTCTTTAACAGCCAAGGCAAGGTGGGAAAGGATGTTGGGAACTTCCTTTACCCCTCAGGAATGGTTCAGTTGTTGGAAGGTAGCCCACAAAGCATGTGTAGATCAAAGGAGCCTCCTTATTAAAAACAAAATTATTCACCTGTGGTATAGAACCTCCTTACAGCTTCATAAAATAGGACTGTCCAATCAAGACCTATGTTGGAGATGCCAAACACCAGCAACAGACCTTCCTCACGTTATGTGGAGCTGCAAACCCCTGCAACCCTTATGCAGTAAAGCACATCAGTTTTGTTCAGCTACCCTAGCCCACAACCTGCCTTACTCCCTTCCTTTTGGTTACTTGGTATAACATCTGATGAATGGTCATTGTCACAGTCGCAGGTGTTATGGCTCACCAAGCATCTGTTGAGTTCCTGCGGCTCATTCTTATGAATTGGAGGACCTCATGCCTCCCACCAATCCAAGCATGGTTAGTAGCATTGGATTCTTTAGTCTCCCGTATATGTCTTATCCATTTTGCTAAAAAAATGAGTGCAGCTTTTCTGGAAATATGGGCGCCATATATAGGTCAGGTCTCCCATTTTCATCCTATACCTTTGGTATCTAATGCAAAAGAGTTGTTGAAGCCCCCTTGAATTTAACAACTGCATGTTTAAGGACTGCTATATTGTAGAGCCTGGATAAGTATGTCTGTCAACCTTTGTATCCTCATTGTAATGTTTCTAGCAATGCAATTTGAAAAAGGAAATTACCAGCTAAACGTCTTCTCTATGCAAACTAATTGTATTCAAATACTGTGTAGTGTATAGCTATATACGAAGTTAAATGCAGTACTGATTGTCCTTTTCTACATATTTTTATCTACTGTATCAGTTATGCTGTTTCCTCAATAAAAAGATTAACTGCAAAAAAAAAAAACAGTACTTGGGAGGGCAATGAAAGGGACAAACAAGGATTCTCGAGTAATGTACAAGGATCCTTTTTCATGACTTGTGATACAAAAAAGGATTATTTTTTCATATCACACAGTCACAAAAAAGGATTCATATTAAGAAACACATTTTGAGGGCATTTCTCTAACTTTGAAGTGCAGATTGCACCTAACAGGGCCCTGATGAGCAAGGTAGGTGTGGTGGTCTCGCTCCAGGATGGCATTTTTGTGGCTTTTGAAAAAAAAAAAATTAAGAAAAAACAGAAACAAGATGGCAGTAAACGAAAAAGGAATTTTCCCATATGAAAGAAGATTGCTTTTTTGTTTCATTCAGCTATCTTTTAGTGCTTACTGAGCATACTCAGAAATGATATTGCCAAATATTTAAAATGCAACAACCTAAAACCAGCTTATTATTCTTTTTTTTTACCGGAGTAGCAAAATCTGTGGGCTAGTCCCTTTCTGCCCTGAAAATTTCAGACCAAGAGTCCAAACTGTCTGGGCTGTAGGCAAGTTCAAAGAAAAATCCCAGCAAAGTCAAAGAGTGACAAAATGCTTTTTTCACCCCTCCGGAACTCAGAAACTGCACATCCGATCAGAAAGTAACTTGCCACATCTAGAGATCTACCCTGACTGACAGTGCATACCAATTTGTATGCAAATCCACTGAACAGTTGTGAAGTTATTAAAGTGCAAAATTTGAGGTTTAAAGAGCAGCTACCTACTGTCAGGCACCCTGCTCCCCTCAAACATATATAATAGTAGATCTGCTCTACTGTTGAGGGCATTAAAATGACTATGTGCTTCCCTCAGGTTAAAAAGTTATAGCACCCCATATTTGCACCTCCATAAAAACAAAGCCTTGTCTGACACATCTCCTTTTGTGATGTCAGAAAATGAAGGCTGCTTGTCCGTGCTCCATAGATCTGTATTGGTGTCATTTGTCAATGACGTTTAGTACTATTTAGAGTTGCCACTTGGAACAATGCAAGTGACCGCTCCAGTAAATAGGGACTCTTACTCCAGCGGCTGCTTTGATTTGTCTACATGGCACCTCTAAATAGTACTAAACACCATAGGCCTATCGCATACATACAGGTTAATGACATGCACCTCAGTATTCATTTTCTGACATCACAAAAAGGAGACGTGTCAGACAAGGCTTTTTTTATAGGGGGCAAATTTGGGGTGCTATAACTTTTAACCAGAAGAAAGCACATAGAAATTGTATGCCCTCAACAGTAGAGCAGATCTACCATTACATATGTTTGAGGGAGCTGGGTGCCCAGTAGACACCTGCTCTTAACATTGAAGTGGCTATCAATCCTAACTATAGGGGTGCAACTGTACCCTATAATATTCGTATATTATTTTAATAACAATGCATTTCTGGTAAAACGTCTATATATATATGCATTTTTCTTTTCATTGTATTTCATTCCTGAACTGGAATATGGGGTTTTGAAGTTTGTTAATGTCCCTGCTTACTTGCCACACTTACTATGAATAAATTAAATGTTTTGGTGTGATGCCGTGCTATTTACCATCATAAATGTGTGCAGACACCCTCCTTATACAGTGCATCCACAGTACGAACCCAGCATGTCAAGTCAACAAATAACCTCAAGGGAAAAGATTTTAAAGCAACAGTGCAAAAAAAATGTTTTTCCGAAAAGCATAGTTTCAGCTACAGTTACAAAAACAAAATCTGGTCTTTGACACTATGGCTGCAAACTGATTGTAGTGGTGGTGGTGAGAGGTGTGTAGAGAAGATGCAGTAGAGGAATAATGGATGAATTAGTTAAGGGTTGTTGTAGTTTATTGAAGTTATATTGCATCTTGTGGAAATCCTTATAATAGGATCCCAAATACATTGAAATGTCCTGCAATTATAAATGTCCAGATTTCAAAGCAGGATCATTAATTCATGCAAATGTCTATAATAAAGCACTGCACAGCAGTACTGACTGAGAGATCACCGTAGCTAATGCACATAAGAAGTAATGTTTCCATTTGGTGGACAACATCAGTAATGGCATCCTCATTGTTTATGATAGAAGTACTACCATTATTAATATATAATTATTTTAAACTGCAATTTTAATTAAGTGCAGTGATAGAGGGGAGAAAACTAAGACAGTGGGTGCAAGGGAGGGCATAGGGATATAACTATACTGAGACAGTGTTGTGTGAAACTGACATATTTTGCCACACGAAAAAGTTAGCGAAACTCGTGCATTTTGCAAAATTGTTCACTGGGCATGCCAGTTTTGCCTATGGCTCCAGTATGCTTTAACATATCCCTGGTGGTCTAGTGTGCTCCACCCTCACTCCAGCAGCTGTCCCACCCTACCCCTGCCCATCCTGAAACAGAGTGGGCCACCGCACAGCCCTCCATTCTCCTCCATGGCTGGCAGCGCTGACATATGAATGAATGAGCATGTGCTGTACTGTGCATGTGCTCATTCATTCATATAAAAAATGGTAACAAGTTTTCTGTGGACTACTATTAAAAAGAGATAAATTAACCCTGGTGGCTAGCAGTCCCCGCCCCGACCCCCGTACCTGTCCACCCATATTTATTTTTTAATATTATTGAATCCCTGGTGTCGTGGCCCACCCACCCTCAACCAGCAAGTACCTGTACCCCCCTGCTCCCCCATCCCAAAACAGAGCGGGTCACCAGCTCAGCCCTCCACTCTTCTCCATGGCTGACAGCTCACTCAGATGTGAATGAATGAATGAGCGCATGTGCACACACTCATTCATTCATTCATTCATTCACATCTGAGGGGGCTGCTGGCCATGGAGGGGATTGAAGGGCTGAGCTAATGGCCAGCTCTTTTTAGGGATGGGGGAGCAGGGTGGGACAGTACTTGCTGGGTTGGGGGCTGAGGCCACTAGATCACCAGGGAATATGTTAAAAAACATACTGGGATGGGGGATTGATCAGGATAGTAGGGAGGGGGGGTTCACTAATCACTTGACCACCCTGCTGCCAAAGACACTCCGTCATTGCTGTACCTGTATTGCAACCACAGGAAGTGTTACAGTACTGATGGCAGCTGTATGGAAAGCACAGTCAGTCATTCTGCCTGCACTATGTCAATGGAGCATAAACAGTTAGCCACTGATTGCATGTAACCAGCCTTAATGTATGAAATTGTAATGAATAATTACACACCTTTGATGTTCTGTTGACTAATCAGATGGCTTCAGTTTCCCAAGTCTTTTAATAGCATACCATCACCAACCTTTCGCTGTGTTTGTTTAACACCACTCTTAACATGACCACACAGTACAGACTTAGTTCATTCATTGTTTCTACACCATCCCTTCCTCACAGTGTTTTCTATAATCCCAACCTTCCTCCTGGGAGTGAACCAACTGATAATGCTACCATTCTCCATAGTTACAGCTGTAGCCCATAACAAGTGGCAGTAACAAATATACAGCTATATTGTAATATATCATGCTATATCACAGGACATCCCATTTGCTTCAATGGCATTTCTGTGACGTACCACAGTATATTGCGATATAGCTGGATATCCTGAGTTGTCACTTCCTGCAACTGTAACTTTATATACCATACCTGAACATTTAAAACTCGAAACAAGATGGCAAAACTGTGTTTTCACAAAACAATATCAGTTCTGAACAGTTCTAAAACTAGCCAAATCAGTACTTCCATCCTTGCAAATCAGTGGTAGGAATGAGCATTATAAATGGGTCCAGAATAGTGTGCTAGTCTGAGCAGTTAGATTGGCTGACAGTATCTCTAGAATCACTACGCACACTTACAAAGTTTCAGGTACAGTTGGCAGCAATTTTTCCCTATCACCCAGCCTGACATAGACACTATTTCATAAAAGTAATAAAACATTGACTCCCTTCCTGTTAATAAAGTTGTTTAGTATTTAGGCACAAGGAATAGGGAAATGTCTTAGAGAAAATATATATATACATATTTTTTTTAATTAAAGAATTCTTAAGTGATAACCCATGGCATTGCTGGATGTAGAATAAACTGATTTGGCCCAGGTGTGTGTGGACTGAGAACATATATATTCCCAGTAAGGAAATAAATTGCAAACAACTGCATTAGTGCAACATACTGGGTGGGTCTGGGGATTGGGAATGGGGCCAATTGGGGGTAGGGAGGGAGAGGGGGTTCACTAGACCACCAGAGAAATGGCATAATTCCACCATTTGCAGGCAAAATTCCACCATTCCGGGTGGACTATTGCATTTCGCAGGCGAAATTCTCACAATTTCACACCCGCAAAACTTTTTATGCAATATTCTGATTCCGTTAAATATTTTGCATGACAAGGGTGGAATATTGCATTTAGCAGGTGAAATTCTCACAGTTTCACACCTGCAAAACGTTTCACGCAATGTTCTGATTTCACAAAATATTTCGCATGGCAAAATTGGCAATTTCACAGGGATTTCACCCGCGAAATAAAACTTCTGGACATCTCTGTACTGAGATTAATACATATATCTACTATCATGGACATCTGCAGGTATTTTGCATTCTGCTGTACATTTTTGTCATTCGTGAATATTTGGATAGTTCCTGGATATTTGCATCCATTTAGGACATATCAGCTGTTATTCTGGACATTTCCATGAATATAGGATTCTGCTTTGAAATCTGGACAGTATAACCATGATAGATTTGCATATCTTTACAATTCTAATTTGAACATGGGGATATTTATGGGCTTTCTGTTCAAATATGACTTTTTGGGTCACTAATTTATCAACATTTTACTGTCAGTTCTTTTTCTACTCCTTGCTACTATTAATGTTATTTTACTATCCTGATCATTAACCTGCCATGATATGTACCTGTATCTGTGCATTCTGCATTTTGTGGAGACCCATATAACAGGATCCTAAATATGTGGAAATGTCCTGCAATTATAAATGTCAAGATTTCAAAGCAGGATCCTAAAATCATGCAAATGTCCATAATAATGCACTGCACGGCAGTAGTGTCTGCGAGATCACTGTAGTTAAAGCATGATGTAAGAAGTAATGTTCCCATTTGGTGGACAACAATAGCAATGGCACTCCATGGTTTATGATGTAAGCAATCACTCCTACTCCAATGAAATACTCCTTTTATGTTGGCTGGTTCCTACATTTGAACACTCTACAGTCACCATACTATAGGGCTGCTGATGACATCTCTCATCATGGTTGGCGTATGTCTCACAGTTATTTCCCTTCGCTGTGGATCTGGTACATAATAAAATATTACATCTTGTACTGCAGGTACTGAAAAGTCAAAGAGCGATCCCCTCTGTCTTACTAACAATTCAGTAATCAGAAACAAGTCAAGGCGAAGTCTCATATCTTTTCACAGCAATGTTTTCCTAACGCCTTATGCGTAAGTGTTGTGTGCCTCCTCCAGTTGCCAGCATTCCTATTTCTGTCCACACCTGGCTGGTAAATAAAACATGACAGCCCCCAGAAGTTATCATTGTGTTTCTCCTCCATTTGCCATCAAAGGTGCTGGAGGATGATGTCATCAGAGCAACAAAGATAGTGGTGTTACACAAAATGCAGTCCCACCAGTAAACTGCTGCCAGTAAGGATCTCACAGACATCATTTCTGTAAATATGTATATTTGCAATATTTATAATTATGTTCCTTTGATGTACTGTATTGCTGTATGACTACTATTTTTATAATGTTGTTAATAACTATTTAATTTTTTACTATTGTATTATACTCCATACCTCCCCCCCAGGACACATCTGGAAATGATCTGCATGTGCATCACTGCGTAACCTGGAAAGAGCATACCATGTCTGTTTCACAATGCACAATTGTGAGTGCAGTTACTCTGCAAACCTTGTGTCACGGTATATGCTCACCTTGGTTACATGAACACACTTGGCTCTGCCTCATGCCTCAGCACATACCCAGGAAAATGCATATCATGGCTTGTTCAGTATGTACAAATGAGACTGTGCTTATTCTGCAAAAATGAGTCTCACTTTGTGTGATCAGCCTCTGATATACGCTAACCTGTGTTAATGAACACTTAGCTCTGCTGTGTGCCTCATGCCTCAGTGTCTACCCAGATAACTGCATACCTTTGCTGGATCAATATGTACAATTGTGAGTGTAGTTATTCTGAAAAATCTTCTGTCACTTTATGTGATCAGCCTCTGATGTACGCCCACCTGGGTTACATAAAGATACTTGGCTCCACCTCTTGCCTCACTGTATACTCTGGTAAGTGCATGCCATGGCTGCATCACAAGGTACAATTGTTTCTGCAGTTATTCTGCAAATCTTGTGTCACTTTTCTGTGATCAGCCTTTATGATATTCTCATCTGGGGTACTTGAAGACACTTGGCTCTGCCTCATGCCTCAGTACATATGCAGGAAAGTGCATACCATGGTTCCATCACTATGTACAAATGTGTCTGTGCTTATTTTGCAAATCTTGTCTCACTTTGTGTGATCAGCCTCTGATATACTATCACCTAGGTTACATGAGCACAGTTGGCTCTGCCTTGTGCCTCAGTGCATACCCAGGAAAGTGCATGCCATGGCTCCATCAATGTGTACAAATGTGACTGCAATTGTTCTATAAACCTTGTCTGTCTTTGTGTGATCGGACTGTGACATATGCCACCCTGTGTTCATTGAATACACTGGGCTCTACCTCGTGCCTCAATGTCTAACAAGGTACATTTTCTTCATCACAATGTATAATTGTCTGCAGTTCTTCTGAAAACCTTCTGTCTCTTTCAGTGATTGGCCTCTGATATATGCCCACCTAGGTTACATGAACTCACTTCACTCTGCCTCATGCCTCACTGGATACACTGGTAGGTGCATGCCATGACTCCATCACAGTGTACAACTGTGAGTGCAGTTATTCTGCAAATTTTGTGTCATTTTTGTGTTATCAGCCTATGCTATATGCTCACTTTGGTTACATGAAGACACTTGACTCTGCCTCATGCTTTACTGCATACCCGGAAAAGAGTATACTATGATTCCATCACTATGTACAAATGTGACTGCACTAATTTTACTAACCTTGTCTCACTTTCTGTTAATGGCCTCAGATATACTCTCACCTAGGTTACATGAACAAATTTGGCTCTGCCGCGTGCCTCAGTGCATATCCAGGAAAGTGCATACCAAGGCTCATCACTATGTACAAATGTGACTGCACTTATTCTGCAAACCTTGTCTCACTTTGTGTAAGCAGCCTCTGATATATGCTACCCTGTGTTAAATGAACACACTCAGCTCTGCCTCATGCCTCAGTGTCTATCCAGGTAATGGCATACCATTGATTGATCACTATGTAAAATTGTGAGTACACTTATTCTGAAAACCTTCTGTCACTTTGTGTGATCTGCCTCTGATATACATTCACCGGGGTTACTTGAACACACGCTGCATATCCTTGTAAGCACTAACATGGTTCCATCACCATGTACATTTGTGAGTGGAGTAATTCTGCAAACCAAGTCACTTGGTGTGATTGGCTTCTGATATACACTCAGCTTGGTTATACGAACACACTGAGCTCTGCACTGTACCTCAGTGTCTACCCAGGTTACTCTATACCTTTGCTCGATCACTGTGTACAATTCTGAGTGCAGATATTCCGCAACCTTTGTGTCACTTTTGTGTGACCGACCTGACATATGTTCACCTTTGTTATGTTAACACACTTGCCTCTGCCTCATGCCTCACTGCATACCCTGGTAAGTGCATAATATGGTTTGATCCATGTGCTTCAGTGTATACCCAAGTATGTGCCTATCACATTGCATCACCACTACATTATGCTAGTCTTGAATTATGCACTTCTTTGCATTGAAAGACACAAAAATCACTTACTGCAATGTAATAAAAGTTACACATTCTTTGTAAAGTTCAGCTCCAGCCACATCAGTAGCTCCAGTTCTGATGTATCCACAAGAAGGTGCTGCAGATACTGGGGCAGCTCGACACATTTTTAAGTCTTCCCAGAAAACATGAAAACATGTTAGGAAAATCAGGAGAGATTTTTCCCAGCCAGAAAGTGCTAGCAGGGCTTTTATTTTGTCACAGGCTTTTATTTTGACATAGGCATACTACAGCAAGTTACTGTTTTGGGCATTCCTGTGTAAGGGACAGAGTCTCCCTCCCCATGGAGAAAACACACACACACACACACACACACACACACACACACACCACACACACACACACACACACACACACACACACACACACACACACACACACGTATTGATCACAATGACAGAACTCCTTTGTAGCCTTATACTATGTTAGGAAGTGCTCAAGTGCTGGAATCCAGGAGCAATTCAAAACAAATTAAATACCTGTGTCATATAATACTATGCACTCCATCATGCCCAGCAGGATGAACATTACATACATATTCTATTGGTTACAGTCAGTGATTTCAGAAATACATATTTTCTTAATCCAGGTCATCAGCCTCCATTCAGTGCACATTGTAATATTTACTTATAAAAGGCTGGGAAATAATTTAAAAGTTTAAGTTGACAAAAAGTAACTCAGTTATCGCGTTTGCTCATCATCATCTTCAGTCAGCATTTCCCTGTATAAATCTGGTTCCTAGACAGAGAGAGAGAGAGAGAGAGAGGAGAGATGTTGGAGCTCTGTTTATCATTCAGTCACCTAAGAATTAGATTAGTCCTGAAAGGGTTAACAAACCCTAAAGACAGCACAGACAGAAGAAAATCATTGTACATTGCCACGCACACACAGACCCACACACAATTGGGAGAGAAATGTAATTTGAATCTCCACAGGAGCAATGCAGTCTAATTACAAATTCAGTTTTGACCAACAGAGCATTGTTTAGATAAAAGTGTGTAAAAAGAGGGTTTAGGTGTCCTTTAAGACTAAAGACGGCAGAGAGGAATTTCTCCAGTGACGCTTAGTTTAACAAGCTGCCTGTGCAGTTTACACTAAGTGTTTCCACTGCTGGTAATTTGAGCTGGCATATGTATGCTGCATGTAGGAAAGGAACTTCCCCACACATACACACACACATAGTGATTTCAGATAGCGAGGGATCGTACTCCAGCCTGAAACTGGGCTTCAGTGGAGTCTGAAGCGCCTTTTTCCCAAAGTGATAGCAAGACAGCTTGCAGAGCTCTGCCCTGAAGCCATAAAAATCAGCATACCCATCAAATCTACTTTTCTAGGTAGCTTCTGTGCTGCGTGCCATACTTTTTTATGTTTGCGATCTTAACTCTAACCAGGTTTACAATGCTATTTCTAAGCCAAATGTGGTGGCCATCTTTTTTTTTTTGAGAAAAAAAAGAAATTATAACATTTGCAAACTACTCAAATTTTGGTGGAACTACAACATTTTACTGCAAAATAAAACTGGCATATGCCTGGAATCTAGTGTAGGAAAAAAAAGGCAGGGTCCCATTTTTGCCCATTTTAGTTGCATTGTTACTTTAAAGTATTGCTAGTGGCAACTATCTTTAATTACTTGATTCAATGTTTATAAATATTAGAAAGCAGTATTGTTTTAAAAACATATTAGAGAAATAAAACTATATAGATGATTCTTATTATGTCACAGATATATTAATGCTAAAAATTATATTACGACAGTTTTTGCCAACCAACAAGTACTACTGCTTTAAATTTTTCAGTTTCCTGAAACTACCATACGTTACAGTTGGTGGGGCATGACTCAAACATCATCACATTTTTAGACATTATGTTGTTTATTGTGAAATACAGTTGCAGTAAAACAGGCACTTTGTTTGCTATTTTTTTCATGTTCATTCTTTATAAAGACATTTTGTTGGATTGTCAACCAGTTGCATCACATTATTACATATAAACATACGAAGATGCCAGCAAAATAAGGACTTGTGGCCATCTAGGGTTGCCACCTGGCCAGTTTTCAACTGGCATGCTGGTTTTTCCACGGACTTGTCAGTGAAACAGTTTAATCTGCCTGTTTCTTCCCTATGTGACTGACAAGAAGCTGCTGCCTAGAATGCATTTATACACTTCTGCGCCTTTGTGCCATGCTTCCACAATGCAAACGCATTTATTTGGCAGGGCCTGTGTCACTTTGATCTGTGACAGTAGCGGAGGAGGGTGAGCAAGGAGATGCATTGATCGAGGTTACTGCTGCGAGGTGCACTGTGCAGTGTTTAAAACTAAACTTCTTAAGTTTAGTTGATGATTGGCACCGTGTCTGTGGTGGTGGTGGTAGCAGGGTGGTGTAATGGTGGGGGGATGTTTTTGTTTTTGCATTCCCATGGTGCAACCCTAGGTCCATCAAGTCTGCTCATACAGCAAAGTCCCTAGTGCTAGCTAAGGATTATGCCCCTCCCCAGTCAATACCCCTTTTCTGGCTACCCCTTTGACCCTGACTTTTCCCTTTACCCTGTCCCAGCCCCTTTGAAGTCATCTACTGTTTCAAGTGACCACTTTCTCCAGGAGCCCATCCCACCCTGCCACCGTGTTTTGTGAAGAAATGCCTCCTGATCTCCTCCTGAACCACCCCTCCAACTTAAGACAATGCTCTCCTCTCTATTTGTTTCACTAAACCTGACAAGACACTCCTCGTCCACCCTGTTCATACCTTTCAAATACATGAAGGTCTTAATCATGTCCTCTTCCCTCCTCTCCTCCAAGGAGTACACATTCAGGGCTTCCAGCCCTCCATGTATGTCCAATAATTATGTTAGTAGGAAATTGCATTTAAAAATAGTGCATACTTCAAAATAAGGACACATGCATCATGTTTTGCAATAAACTGTGAAAAGTGTTGCAAATGTGTCAAACTATTTGCAGATTGCCTGCAAATATTTTACATGATTTGTGTGATGCAGCTGCAGCAAAAATTGAAGCATGTCCTGCATCTAGACTTTGGAAAACTAGCCTATTATATACATTATGTCGTTCATTGATGCATAGTTATAATAATGCGATACATCTGATTATACAAACATACAACATATGAATATGCCAGCAGAAGAAGAAAATATGGCCTATCTAGTCTGCTTGATGCGGGCCCCTGTTTCACTGTTTACAGTGAACCCTGCTCCTTCCCTTGACTCCAACCTCCCTTGATCTTATCTCCTCTTTGAATCCACCAACCTTCTGCTTGGATGCTACAAAGGGTAGCAGAGGTTATAGCAGGGCTCTCTGGTTGAGTTTTTCAAGTGGGTGTCCACAACAGTAGACAAGGGGCATGTAATTGATATAGTATGTATAAGTTGCAAAACACTTTGTTAATGGTCAGTTAGGGTCAAAGTGACAAGTTGAAATGAGGCATTAGGGTTTCCAACTCTAGCACCCCATCCACCCAAACTGGCAGAAGAGCAGGTGTGGGGTGCCTTGGCTTCTCAGCCCTAATGCTCTCCCATTCTCATAAAGTCTACACATCTGACCTTATTTACAGATGGAATGGGGTGAGTGTTAGGATTGAGAAGCCAAGGCTCACCCCACACCTGCTCTCTTGCCTGGTGTGAGTGTGGGTGTTAGGGCTGGAACCCTAATGCCTCATTTCCCAACATTTGTCGCTTGACCATAACTGGAGCATTAATGAAGTTTTTGCAACTTATTTCCTTACTTTTGAGACAGCATGACAGTATTCTTATTTTTACTGTGGAGTGCAGGGTACTTTGGACCTTGCACCCTAATTCTCCATAGATGCATATATGCATGTACCTGTGCTTCCATTTATAATATAACAGTGACCAAATTGTCAGCATACCCATCTTATTACCCCACCTCATTGTACGGTTACAGGAATTTTGAATCCCTTAAAGCGTAATTCTGCGCCTGCACTGCCATTACATGTTACAGGTGCGAAAATGCATTTGGCCAGGATTTGAAAAATGACAGCTGTGACATACATGAGGTGGGGTAATAAGAAGGCTATGTGAAAATCTGGGTACAAATATTTTAATTTTCCAAAGTTATGAGCGTACATAGCGAAATTGCAAGGAATGGTCATAACTTTGGCATTATTTTCATATTTTGACCCCATATTTTCATCATGGCCTTCTTATGACACCACTTCATGAAGAAGGACAGAAAAAATTTCCAAATCCCACCCGAAAGGTGAATTCGCCAAGCGATTGCTCAATCACCTTTTAGGTGGGAGTTCTCAATGACAGTCCTATTGTTCATCAGGTGGAGTCCCCAAAAGGCCATGTTGAAAATTTGGGGTCAAAATCTTAAAACATGACTACATTATGCATAAAAGTTGAAACCCCCACTGAACTATATTGAACCACATTCCCCTTAGTTTCTCCTATTGCAGTCGCTGGTTCCAGCAGCAAGACATGTCTTCAAACGGAGAGTGGGTCTTGAGCCTGGGACTTGTTCAGATAAGTGAGGGTGTGAGGGGTTTACTGAGGGTGTGAGTGGTGAGTGCTGAGCGGGAGTGGGAGTGGGGGCTAATTGCAAGGGACCATTTATTATTTTTTTTTACAGGTAAAATCAAACAAAACCATTGACTAATTGTTTTCTTTTATTTCAGCTTTTGGCCGATTGGGGTGGGGTGTGGTGCCATAGTTTATGAAACAAATAATGTAGATGAGATTCCACTATCATGTAGCTAATCGAGCCCCCTCCCCACAAGGAAACATGATCTTCTGTAAATGTCTTCATGAAGTTACTCTTTCAAATGCGGTCCCAGTGAGCAGCTTTGTTAACCTAGTGTTTACAGCTTGTTATCCTGAATGTAACAAGGAGTATTTTTAACTTGTTAATATCTGTCCTGTAAAATATTTGAGGCAATGAAATAAATAATCACTGGCATTATTTTTCATGAGGATAACAGTTCCTGGACTGAATTAATGTGGGCTGTTTTTTTTTTTCTTATTGTAGTAATCTCATTCATTATGACAAGTGGCACATAAGTGACAGGTAATGTGCAATGCTTTGTTTTCCCTCTTCCCTGCTTCCTTTTTTCCCCATACAAAATTAAACTATCCTATTTGGAAGTTAAACTGAGGCTTGGGTGTTTATTCTATCTGGCATGTTTTGTACTGCTATATAGCATACAAGGATTATAGATGGACCTAATGACTAACTCAGTGAGCCATCAAACTGCAAAGATGTTGTTACTTCATTAGAAATGCTATGAAAAGGAGGCACTCTCGAGCCCACCTCTTGGCAAATTTACACAAGCTCTGGTCTGTATTATCTCTGGTGTCTAGTGGCACCCCCCCACCCTCCTATCCCCATATATTGTACAAAGAATGTCAGACGTTGGTGGTTAGTGGCACTCCCCCCACCCTTCCCTGCCTGTGTCAAACTAATATTAAGAAAACCATCACTCGATGTCTTTTTATATTTTTTAAACCTGTAAAAAAAAGCCCAATGCTGATCACGCCCACTCCCCCACCTGACCTTCCACTGTGCACGCACCTCCTCACACCACCCTTGGCCCCCCCACATGCCCTCACTCACCTGAACTGGTAACACAGTCAACTCAACTCTCTGATCAAAGATGTGTCTTGCTGCTGGAATTGATGACTGCTCTCTGTCAAGCAAGGTAAAGTTATTATTATATAGAACCCCTTGTTCCCTCTTCTAATTTCCCTGGCCAGGTTCTGCTCCTTCCTTGCCTTAGCTGCCTTCACCACCCTAGTGGCCCTTCTAGCCATCAGCTCATACTCCCTCAATCCTTTTCACCCTTGAGCACTTGAATTGCCTATAGGCCCTTCTTTCCCTCACCACCTCCTGAACCTCCCTGGTCCACCAGCAGGGTTTTCGCGCCCACCGATTTAGTCTTGCTCTTGCACAGGTGCTGGTAGCATCCTGCATCGCCCTCCTGATGATTTCCCACCTACTGTCAGCGTCCATGTCTGGTTCAATCCCATCCAAGTGCTCCTTAGGGGTCTTTCCCATTTCCTTGAAATCTGCCCCCCTGAAGTCAGTTACCTCCGTCTTTGAGCAGGCTTCTACCCCTCCTAGGTTCAGGCAGAACCAGACTGTGGCATGGTCGCTCCCCACCAACGGGTCTTACCTCCAGGCCCCCAATCTGGTCACTGTCTGCAAGGACCACATCCAGTATCCATGCCTCCTGGTCAGTTCCCCCACCTGCTGAGTTAGGAACACATCCTGAAAGACATCCAACAACCTCTGTTCCCTGGCCACCGAGGATGTCAGTCTGCCAGTCTGTTTCTGGCATGTTTAAGTCCCCAACACCACCGCCTTTCCCTGCCCAGTCTAGTGTCTCCCAACATCTGCCACCAGACTCTCCTCCAGCTTCTCCGCCAGCGAGGATCTATACACCACTCCTATTTTATTCTCTGCCCCCTTGTTATCAAGGTGACCCAAATCACCTCACAGTTCCTTCCGCCTCCTCCATGCCTCCTATGGCAATGCAGTTTTGACTATCATTGCTACCCCTCCCTTCCCTCCCCGTCCTTCCTGAACATGGTGTAACCCTCCAGATTCAGGTCCCAGTCGTGCCCTGCGGTGGCCCAGGTCTCAGTGACTGCTGCCACATCCACCTCTCCCTTAGTTAGCATCGCCTGGAGCTCAGGCATTTTATTGCCTAAGCTCCTGGCATTTAGCAGGACTACCTTCCACCCTTTCCCTATACTTCCATTTCCCCTACTCATGTTCCCGTGGGGATTCTGTCTTCCCCTGGTCTGCACCTTACCAGTTGGCCTTTTCCTACATTCCTCCAGCTCCCAGGAGGTGGAGACAGAGTCCTCCTCCATCGGACCCCCTTGACAGCCTTTTCTCCCATCACTCCCCTTCACAAGTTTAAACCCCACCTTTCACTAACAAACCTCTATTTTCAACTTAAGGATTTCCTTCCTCCAATTAAGATGGAGCCTATCTCAGCATACAGCTCCTTATCCTCCCAGGTCTCCCCCAATCCCCATCAACCCACACCTCTGGCCTACACCACTCCCTGAGCCACTGGTTTATCTCCCTAATCTTCCTTTTGTGCTCCCACTAGCCCTTGGCACCGCAGGATTTCTGAGAAGGAAACTGTGCATCCTATGTCATGACAGACCCTGGCGAGCTCCCTGAACCTTGCCTGTATCTCTAGTTCGCTGCTACCCTCAATGTCATTGGTACCCAAGTGGACCAGTATGTCCGGGAAACCTCCACAATCCTTTGCCAGCTGATATACCTCATGCTTGGCCCTGTGCACCGTTAGTCCAGGGAAGCATTTTGTTATAACTGGGCAGGCTTCCACTTCCCTATCCCATTTGATAGCCCTGATCATGGAATCACCCAATAGAGCACTCTGACCACCTCTTTCCTCTAATTCTCCCTTCCATGTCCCTCATCCTTTCTACTGGCCCCTCCCCCAAGTCAGCCCCTTGCTCCTCCCCTATCTGGGTGCTACGTGCTGCCCTCCTTACTTATCCTGGCCTCCTCCCTCCAATCCTATGCCTCCTCCTCCCGAGTATCTGCAAATTCCAATGTATACATCCTCAGTGCTGATAGCTCTCCTGATACTCCGTCATGTACTTCCTTCATCATTCTGGTGGCTCTCCTCTGAATCCTCTCAATACTCTTATATCCTTCTTGTAGTCTGGTAACCAAAAGTCGGCACAATATTCCATATGTGGTCTCACAAGGGACCCATACAGTGGAACCAATACCTCCTCTTTTGCTCTTAATGTGCGTATTTATACAGTTAAGTACATTTCCTGCTTTCTTTTACTATTTGACTGCAGTGCTGACTAAACTTTAAGTCATTTGAAATTTCAACACCCAAGTCACTTTCCTCATTTACTACTTTAAGTATTTGTCCATTTAGTTTATACACTGCTGCCCTATTTTTGCACCCAAAGTGCATAACAGTGCACTTTTCAGTGCTGAAGGTCAGTCTGGACTTCTGAGCCCACCCTTGCAGGTTGGTCAAAGCTTCCTGCGTTTTGACAATGTCCCTGTCTTTGTTAATGATTGTGCCTATCCTAGTATCATCAGCGAACTTGGATTCCCATACCCCCCCACCACCACCACCACCGGCCCAAGTATGTATGTACACGTTAAAGAGACAGGGTCCTAGAACTGATCCCTGTGGGATCCTGCTTGTCACCCCTCTCCATCCTGAGCTGGACCCCCTGATAGACACCCTCTGTTTCCCGTCCTGTAGGAATTAATCCAGTGTGTTATATGTCTCTGTATCTTGTGGTCTATCAGGGCATCCACCAGTTCCCCTTGTGGCACTTTGTCAAATGTCTTAGCGAAGTCCGGTGTAACCCCCCCCTACAAATGGGGGTTCCAGAAAAGTCTTCCTTGAGCTTGCTTAAATGCTCGCTGCCAAGCTGGTGTCCTGTGTTTTAGCAGTTTAAATGTATTGCCAGAGAGTGCCTGCATAGCCTCTGTGTACCGTCTTTTTAAGAGCTGCCTGGATTGCAGTCATAATTAATCTGAGAGGGAGCTCTGTTAGAAGATGTAATATTGCAGTTTGTTCTAACCTGCCTTCTTTGCAGCATGGACAGTTCTGTTTGTTTCCATCATCTTGGTCCTGGACTGTCAGAATAGGCCAATCATTACATTTGAGACTCTAAAATGGAGCCTGCCTACAGGGGCTTGGTGGGGCCAAAACTTGTAGGAATTGTAGTTTTGGGCTTTTGGCGCCTAAAATTACCTGGAGAGGAAGCCCTTGTTGTAACTGACAGACAGATCAGTCAACCGAACCTTTTGGATCTTGGGGAAAGTCCCACACTGCTTGCAGTTTCAGTTAAATCTGAGTTGGGAACTGAAGACACAACAGCTCAAGATAGTTTGAGCAGCAAGCCATAGTGGATTTGTATGGGAGAACTGTGGAAAGGCCTGAGTTTGGCCTGCATACCTGTCTGCTGTCCCTGAGAGGGAACTTGTGCTTTTTCAGACTGGAATCAATTTGGAGAGCAAATTAAGCCACTGAATTGTGACCAGGTTTTAACCTGAAGAAGACCAAGGATTGGCTGAATGTGATCAGCCTGTCAGGACTTCCAGCTACCTCTGAACTCCCGGATTGTGCAGAGACTTTCATGTGCATGGAGAGCCATTTGCCTGATACAGTGTAATTTCCTTATACTGTATGTGAATGTGCTGTGTGCTTATAGTGGGTCGTGATTTGGTTCCCCACTGTGTGTCTAAACTGTGTTTTGATTGCAGGAGGCTGTATCCAGCTCCACAGACTGAATCTGTATCCATTTCCATTTGCCTGGGCCCTGCTACACTAGCCCAGCCAGAACACTTGCTACGCAGAGAAAGTCATCGACGAGAGACCGGCCTGGGGATCAGCCCCCTGCTCAACACCTTGAATAGAAATGATGCCTCTGGATTCGTGTAGGCTCTGCTTCTCCAGACATTCCAGCTCAACAGCCTGCAGTCTCGATTTCATCCTGCCTATGTCCAGTATTGGGTATCATGAGTAAACATCAGGGTAGCTCCCTGCAACAACAGCTAAATCTAAAAGTGTTGTCATCTGACTGTCTTGTTGCCTTTTCTTTCATGAACTGAGTCCTCCGGCTCCAGATTACAAATAGTGTGTGTTGTACATGTTGCTTTCTTCCATCACAGGGCCCCAACCAACTGCAAAGTTCCTGACTAGCCCATCGCTTTTCCTACCGTACCCAGAGTGTGACTGTGTAGGGACGTTGAACTGCATGCATAACTGTCTGACTGATATAGCTTTTAAGCAAATCAAACTAATTATGCCCCTCCCTTGTTCAAATCTCCTGAATAAATCAGATTTAACTTTGTTTGCATTTAACCTAAGTGTGATTCCAGTTTGTGCCAAAATTATTGTACTGTTGCTATTTGCTGTGCTTAACCTTGTTTTACAGTTGGGTCCCCAGGGTCAAGCTAGAGGACCCAGCCCTGGTGGTAAGTGCAAGCAGTGTGGGTAATTGCCTGGTGAATAAGGGTCATTGTGAAAGTAAATATTGTATATTGTGTAGGCCACTAGAAGGGAAAGAGGGGGCTTAAAGTGTCCCGGAGGGCTGTGCCCTGGTTAGCTTGACCACTAACAACCATGACCTCTGGGTGGAGGCACCCGTTTCATTACCCAGGCCCCTTAACCTGCTACTAGCCAAGCAGGCAGGGGTAGTAGCCCTTGGGATAGTGCCACCTAGGGGTTACACCAGGAAGATCACATCCACTGAATTACCCTCATCTAAGGCCTTGCTTACACTTTCATAAAAGTAATAGAAAAATCATAGATAGTATATCTAGACTTCAGTAAGGCCTTTTGACACTCAGTCCCCTGCAGGAGACTGGTCAAAAGACTAGGACCTTGGGGTAGAAGAAACAATAGAAATTGGTATTGACTTGGCTGAGGGTAGAACGAGACGGTGGTAGTCAATGGGGAATTTTCAAGGTGAAGGAGTTGAAAGCAGGGTACCACACCGCCAGTACTAGGACCAGTCCTCTTCAATATATTCATCTGTGACATAGGTGAAGGTATCAAGAGTAAGATCTGCCTCTATGCAAATGACACAAAGATCTGTGCAAGGGTAGACATGGAGGATGGGAGAAGGGAACTAGGGGAGGTTCTGGACAGGTTGTGGAGCTGGTCAAAGATTTGGCAGCTGGACTTCAATGCGAAAAAATGTAAAGTAATGCGCATTGGGAAAAGGAACCCAAGGGTGCAATACAAAATGGGGTGGAGGTGCCATATAGCACAATGAAGGAAAAAGGATTTGGGGTGATAAAATCAGAGACCCTAAAAACATCTGCGTACTGCAACAAGGTGATGAGCAAAGCAAAGACAATGCTGAGGTGCGTAGGGAGGGGGATAAACAGCAGAAATTGGGAGATGATCTTCCCACTGTACAGGTCACTGGTGCAGCAGGACCTGGAAAACTGTACAACATACTGGACACTACATGTTAGAAAAGACTGCAACAAGGTGGAGGCAGTACAATGCAGGGCAACAAAGATGGTGCATGACCTAGGGAAAATGACATATGAGGAGAGGCTGCACAACTAAACTTGTATACCCTTGGGAATAGGAAGGAAAAGGGTGACATGATTCAAGCATACAAGTACCTGCATGGATAAAGAGAGGGGACACCCGTGAACTCTTTTCCTAGAGTTCAAGCACTGGGGTGAGAGGGGATTCACTAAAACAGGCAGGGAGGCGATTTAAAAAGGACTCCTGTAAGCACTTCTTTACAGAAAGAGTGGTGGGCAAGTGGAATAAGCACCAGAAGAAGTGGTACAGGCCAAATTAATCAGCAGCTTCAAGCAGGGATGGAACCGGCATGTGGGTTTAGTTAAAAATGGGGATCAGTAACAAAGGGGAGGATTGACACCAGGACAAGACAGAATAGTTAGGTAGGGTGGAAAGACCAGCAGCCTTCTTCTGCCATTAAAGTCTATCTAGCTATGTATCTGTGTATAAAGATCAACCAAATAATTCATTGAACTGTCAAAAATAAACTTTTCAAAGTCCTCAAAAGGCACTCTGCCTCTTAGACTTCATCTGCTCTTGCTGCGCTGAAGTCACAACCCTTTGCCTCTTAGCCAGCCCAGTGGCACGGAGGGTTGAGGCTCTAGATGCCACATCTCCAGTATGTTGGAGACCCGCCTTCAGTGACAAGCCCTGGATCATTGGGGGTCATCTGGTAGGAAGTGGATCCAGTCTCCCAGAAGATGCTGTCCTCCTCCGGGGAGAGAGGGGGGTGCGGGAGGGTAGTCAGCTCTGACACTGTACTGCCTCCCCAGGTGACCACAGGCAGCAGTGCACTGGAAGCAGCTCATTGAGCGACAGGATTCCAGTGGTGATGAATTCCACACTTTGCATGCTCCTATCCTGACATCCTAAAGGGAAGTCTAAAACACGAAGGAAAATGCCAAGTAGTGCAGAATGAGGGATCCAACCCCTTGCAGGCCCTGCACTGATGATAGGATCCTCTCGCTGGGAACTGGATCCGTTCTTCAGTGGCATGAAGGAGCCTGCTAACCCTGCCACAAGAGGGAGCTGTGGAGGAAGCCCAGCGATCGAACTAAGCCCCTGAGATGTCAGCTGATGGGGCTGGGGGATCAGAGCTGGATGTGGACCTGTACCCAAAGAGCAAATCAAGAAATTAACTGAAAAAAAAACTGCTTGTGACATAGGAATAATTTCCATGGCAAACAAGTTGTGAAATTAAAAGAACATTATGACTTCACAACAGGTTTAAGAAACAAAAACATGTCCAGTCTGAGGGGAACATTACACTGAAAATGCCCTTTGTGGAAAAAAATGTGAACTCCTGAAATTTACCTTTGGCAGGATATTTTTTGCAATTAGATCTGCTGATGTCTGTTGTGAATGTTTTCCTGGAAACTGGAACAATCCTTTTAAATAAACTACCTGCTAAGGACACCTACATGCAAAATTGAAAGGAATTCCAAAATTCTAATGAAGAGATACAAAGCAATTAGAATAGAAAGATTAAGTACAGTATTACAGTCCTTCATTCTGTGGCTTGCCAAAGACCCCCTTGACTTGTAATCAGGTGGTAATAAGGTCATCTGTGATCATTTTAACTCACAGCTATACTTCTGAGCATATTATGTGAGGGTTACAGGTAGTGCTGGGGTATATATCCTAGAATGGACAGGAGTTCCTTGTCGTTTTCCTCCCCTAGTGCTTATCCTGCTCAGGGTGGCTCACTGCCCATGCTTGAGGGCGTTATTTACTTTGTATACCATGCTCTGAACTGCTTTGTAACTGTACTTGATCAAGTATGCAACTGGTCTGCATTCACTGTTATTGTTATGTCAACTTTCTGGCTATTTATTTGGAAATCTGCTACTTGCAGCTTGTAAATATCATTGTATTGTTTCATAGAAACAGAGTTTGACAGCAGATAAGGACCACTTGGCACACCCAGTCTACCCATTTTTTTCTGTCTACAATATTACCGTATACCCTATTTGATTTCTGCTTCTTTTTCCCCCCCCCCCATTTATTTTCAATAAGATCCCTTATGCATATCCTATGCATTCTGAACCAATCACTGTTTTCGCCTTAACACTCAGCTGGTATGCTGTTCCATGAATCCACTACCCTGTCTGTGAAGACGCATTCTCACATCCCTCCTGAACCTCCCTTCCTCTAGATTCACAGCATGTCCCCTTGTTATTATACATCTTATATTCTGAAAAATACTTCCTTACTCTACCTTATTCACCTCTATGGTATTTAAAGGTTTGTATGATATGCCCCCCTTTCCCTTCTCTCTTCCAGGGTGTAAATGTTGAGTTACCTTAAAAAATCTCTACTCACTGGGCTTGTGATGCAGACCCCTCACCATTTTAGTTACCCTCCTCTAGACTGCTTCTACTCTATCTGTATCATTCTGCAGATGTGGCCTCCAGAACTGTACAAAGTATTCTAAGTGAGGTTGTACCAATGATCTATACGAAGGCAACACTACCTCCCTCCTTCTGCTGGTGAGTCCTCTCCCTACGCATCCCAGAATCCTACTAGCTTTCCCAACTGCTTTGTCACATGGCTTGGCCATCTTTAGGTCCGCAGAGATTATTGTCCCCGAGTCTCTCTCTATTTCTTGGTAGTCATCAACAACACACCACCCGTTCTGTACTCTGCCTTTGGGTTTCTGCACCCAAAATGCATTATTTAATAATTTGGCACATTAAAGCCATACTCTTGACCACTCCTCAAGTTTTCTCAGGTCTCTGCTCATCCTTTCTACCCCATCTGAAGTAGCCACCCTATTCTGCATCTTGATGTCATCTGCAAATAGGCAGATCTTCCCTTCCAGATTCTCTACAGTGTCACTTATAAAGACATTAAAGAGGACCGGTCCCAGCTGTGATCCCTGAGGCACCCTGCTACTCACCCTCCCCTTCTATACATACATGGTAACATAGCAGTTGACTGCAGATAAGGACTGCTAGGCCCATCCAGTGTGCCCGCCTCCCTCCTACATCATCAGCCACTGACCCTACTTAGTCAGTGGCTTTAGCTTCCTTTCCACCGCTAGGGTTCCCTTGTGCCTATCCCATGCATGTTTGAATCCCCACACTGCGGTGGCTCCCACCACCTCCTGGGACAAGCTGCTCCTTCTCTGAGTGAACTCCATTTACTATCACCCTCTACCACCTACCCCCCCAAAACTGTATTTTTTTTAATTTTATTTAATGTCTCGGATTACAACAACCTTTCAGCTAGTAGCTCATTTACAAAGGTTCCACATCCAGAACAAACAATGAGATATACACAGGTATTTAAATTATGTACAATCATTTACTCAACAATAGTTACATGATGTGTACTGGCTTCCTGTCTCCTACCAGCTGAACCTTAAGATCCTTCTCTTGACAATACCAAGTTTGCATGATGTAGCCCTTAGTATCTAACAGAACTCATTGTGCCACTTGTTTTAGCATCATGTTTTCTTTGCACTCTGTACGCCATTTGAATATCCCTCAGTTCTAGCGCTTAGTTAACTGTAGCACAGCATTCATTACCAATCATCAACATCGTGGAGCCTCTCCCACTGGGTTGATGGTCTTCAGATTTTACAGTATATAAATTTGCTGCTTCTAACAGTTGCATGTGAATGGATTTTAATTCTAATAGAGAAACTGGCAGACGCAAAGCCACAGTGTTTGTTAGTCAGTAAAAATGCAGTCAGTTTTTATAACAGTAATCATGTATTCCTGAAACCTTTAGATTCATCATCATCAGAGAAAGAATTAGCATTTACTGCATATAGCATTTTTCATACAGACTGTATCCCAAAGCACTTTACAAGCAATGAGAGAGACTGGGAGTGAAGTAACTTTAAATATGTACTGGCAGCTATTTCACACATCAGTGCCCAATCAAGCCTTGGACAATTGTATGAACTGGTTTTATGGAAAGGGGAAGACTGAACAGGACACCCGGGAAAATCCCCTTACTCTACATTATAGGCTTAGTAATATGTACACTCCACAGTCTGAGGCTCAGAAGATAGATCTCTTTTCAGCTGCAGAGCCTTATTTATATACCTCGAGGAAAGTTCTCTTTGGAGAAGATTTTAATTGTAGTCCATCTCCATCAGAGAGAGGGTCACAGAGTAAGACTTATTGCAACTCTAGTGTTTTAGCCAATGTAATTCATATGGCAGGCTTGGTAGATGCTTATAGAGCTAAACATAAGACAGGGGTAACACGTTTTTAAGGGACTGTACTAGCTTCCCAGGATGAATATGTATTTATCTCAAAGAGCTTCCCGTTAGCAGCAACAAAGACCACAGAAACCTCTGAACATTTTTCCTTGGTTGCACTTTAGGATGTCAGAAGCTTATAGGGACACCAGTCTCTGAAAGTCAATAGCTAACAGTGTTGAATCCAGATGTAAGGGAGGGTCTTTTAAATTTTACCAAGACTGTCATACAGTCAAGTGCATGTCACTCATTCTTATCCTCTCCCATCTCCTTCCTGTCCTCCCTCTCTACCTTCCCTCCCTTAAGACCTTGTCTGCTTGGCTCTGTCTTCATTTCTTTCCTCCTCTCTCCCCTCTCTACTTTTATGGCACTTACTGTCCTGAAGCTTATTATCCTCCCATGTTGAATTTTTGCATCATGCTTTTCCCTGTATTTATTGTATCTTAAATTTCAGTTTTTATTATGTCACTGTACTTCTTACACACTGTTTTCATGTGAATTTGTACTGCAGTCATGTGCTGCGTCACATGTTTATTGTTTGTCTGTAAACCGTTCTCTCCCGGGTCGTGCCTGAAAATAGGCATTGTTTGCCTAGTGCACTTACCCGGTCACCAAAAGCAAAATAAATAAATAAATAATGTCTGATACACAGTATGCAAGGTGGAAGACACAAGTCCACAATATGGATTTTACTACAGAAAAATGGAAAAACATTTTTAGGGAAGGATATTTCCAATATTGAACCTTAAGATCCCAATTATGCAAATTCATCTTTGTAGGTAAAGAAGGGATTTCTCACCTCAAAAACAAAATTTCACAAGTTAAAGCAGGCATAAAATATTTACAGTACAACAGGGCTAGTTCTTTATTGGCCAGACCTTTATTAGCCAAACAAAAGTATGGAAGCCAATGGAGACAACCATCCTGTAACCCCTCTGTGGGTTGTGCCTTCACGGTCAACAATAGGATCATGACCCAAGTATATAACAACAGTGGAATAATTCTACAAGATTGCTAGGCTATTACATATAGGGTAAATAAGAATGTAAAAGCAGCTTTCATCAGAGATAGGAAACATTCTTTCACCCTTAGCATAATTTCTTTTCTGTTAACTCCAATGTTGCCAATAGGGAGTATTAGATATGGGCAATGAACACCCTCACTGGGGTAATGGCACAGCCCAAAACTGTCAGTCAGCATAGACCTTGGGCATGTGAGCATTCTGAGATCACTGATTCTTCAGTCACATTTATCCATGCAGTAACTATGTATGCCTATGTAACTAGCAATCTCCATGTCGCCCAAGTCAACTCTCCTTAACCTCACACCAACAACTTACAGTATACATCTAAATAATCATGATATTATAAAAAAGGGATAAATTAATAACCTACCCCATTCTGAAGAGATGGCTGATGGAATTTTGTTGTCCAATTCTGCAGTCCTGCCTTCCAAGCGTCAGACCACTGATCCCTTGACAGCATTGGTATGCTGCTGGTAACACTTTAACATAAAAAGAGGTTTAAGCCACCATAACAGGAAACATAAGTGAAGAGATCAAGTTAAGCATTGACCTGTAATGGTGAAGCACCACGAATGCTCACAGATTGAACCTGTTAACCCAGATGCCAGTAGTTCAATAAAAAGTAAAAATCTCCACTGTTAGCAGACACTTTAGATATTATTTTCATTTCAAAAGAATTCATTAATGCACTAGTTAGGGTTAAACCATCAAAAGTAGGGAAATGTGGTGTTAGGGTTGCCAACCCTAACACCCCACCCCCACCCTTCAGGTAGCAACAAGAAAAAACATTATGATTTGACCTCTCCTGTGTCTTTGTAAATCAGGCATGGCATGTGCCTTGGGGTTGTCAACCCAAACACTCACCCCATTCCATCTGTAAATAAGCTGAGATGTGTGCAGTATGTGAGAATGGGGTGAGTGTTCAAGGCTGACAAGCCCAAGGCACACCGCCATGCCTGATTTTACAAAGACACAGGAAAAATAAAACCACAATGGTTTTCCTGTTGCTGCTGCAGAGTAGGGATGGGGTGCTAGATGGCAAACCCACACCACATTTCCTACTTTTTAGTTTAATCTCAACTAATGCATTAACAAATTCTTCTGCAATGAATTCTTTACTTTCTGAAATAGTAAAATCAGATCCTCATCTGCCTGTGGGAGTGCAGCACCTCCAAGCCCTCTGTTTCCATCCTTCCATAGATGCATCCTTGTATGTTGCTGTGGAAGCATCGAGGGCTTAATTTCTGTCAAAATAGCAATTTCTTTCTTTTGTTATATGGCTTTCAGTTCCAATGTTATCCACAGGAATTCACATTTTTATTTCTTGTGCTTTTTATATTGCCCTAAATGTTTAGGGGAATATGTGTTATTATTTTAGAACTAATTAAGACCTTTGTTTTGATATATAGATTGTACCTTAAGTCCAAATACTGAGAGAGTTATGGCTTGTTGAAGTTCCAATGTTATCCTATGGGATTGTGTATTTTTTATTGGTTGTTTTTTTATATTGCCCCTACAGTAAATGTTTAGGGTATATGTGTTATTCTTGCAGTACTAATTAAGGCCTTTGCTGTGATATATAGATTCTCCCTTAAGTAACTACTTTGGCCTTGATCAAAGTGACTTCGGATTTGCACTGGGCTCTGGACAGAAGAATGTACATTGGAGACATTTTTGTTGATTTGTCAAAAGCATTTGATATCTTGGACCACAACATCCTCCTGGCCAGACTATGGGTGGTGGGATTGTCACCAATAGCGGAATGGTGGTTTAGTGCTTACCTGAAATATTGTAGACAACTTGTGGTTTTGAACAATGTTAGGGCGAGCTTAGCTCACATTATGTCAGGGGTTCCCCAGGGCTCAATTTTAGACCCAATATTGTTTAATTTATATTTGAATAACTTCACTAAATCATCTCCTCAAATTCAACATCATCTTTACACTGATGATACTGTGCTGTGCGTGGAGGGACAAACAGTATCACAAATTCAATATGAATTTCACAGTACATTTGACCAGGTACAAGCGAATTTTTGCAATTCTAGACTAGTTATGAATACAAAAAATCTTAAGTTATGATTTTTCAGAGGGAAAGAAGGGTTGAACCCTCAGCTTTTACCCTGCAAATATTAACTTCCACTAATCAGACTTTGCAAGTGGTACAATGTTATAAATACTTGGGAGTCTGGCTGGATGAAAGACTTAAATGGAATGTCCACATAGAAAATCTAGAGAAAAGTTTGGGCAAACATTAGTGATTTCTACATAAGCATAGATCATGTATGGATAGAGAAACCAGAAAAATATGTAATGAATACCATGGTGTTACCTCTTTTTGATTATGATGATGCCCTCTTTGTGGGAGCCTCGAGTACGGAGCAAGGCTTGATGTGTTGTACCATAAGTTTGCTTGCTTCATACTTGATGCCCCACACATGACACACAGTTGCATTTTATTAAATAAATTGGATTGGCTAAAGCTAAAAGATCAGAGAAATTACAACATGATTATGTTTATGTACAAATGTTTCAAAAATCTTGTACCAGATTACCCATGAAATAAATTATTGCTTAGAAAAATCAAGCCAAGTCTTCAATCTGCTTCTGGTTTGGAATTTATTCCAAGAAAGTGTAATCTTGAAATTGGTAGATCCCACTTTTTACCAGGGGGCCCTAATTTATGTAATAACCTGCACTCTCATCTTAGACCAATACAGATTAAAATCAGTAGAAACAGAATTAGCAAATGGCTGATTAGTCAAGCATCTCAGATATCAGTGCGTTGCTTATCTTGGGATGCTGGATAGTATGATTATAATGTACAGTGCACAGACTGTATTTTGTATAACTGTATATAGCAATGTGTTATTATATATAATAAATGCTTTTACTTGTTTGTAATATTTTTCTTGTTAAATGTATTGAACTGTGTAACTGTACCTATTGATAAAGAACCCCATTGAAAATTAGCTTTGCAGTAATATATTTCTGGGCCTTTTCTAGAACCTAAGTGCAGAACTCATATAATGGGGTCCGATGATGAACATGTGTTGGTGTGTCGTGAGATGTCATTTTTGTGGGTTTGAAAATTCATTTTAGTCAGAAACAAGATGGCAACCGTATGAAAAAATATTTTTTCTTCACAAAAAAGGATTACCCCCATATGAAAAAGGATCCTTTTTCAATGGGCCAAATTCTTTTTTCATTCCAAGCAGCTATACAAAAGACTCTACTGAGCATGCTCAGAACTGGAATTTTAAATTTAATAACTCTGGAATGGATTAATATTTTTTCACCAAACCAGCAACAGGCACATCTGTGGGCCAATCACTTTCTACTCTGAAATTGTCAGCCCAAAATTCCAAACTGTCTAGGCACTAGGCAATGACAAAAAAAAAACAGAAATAACGGTGATTTTTTTTAAAAAGCTTTTTCCACTATCCACGTCTTGGAATCCACATATCCGACTGATCAAAACTTGCACATCAAGAGATCTACCCCCCTCCCCCGAGACCATGCTTGCAAAATTTTGTGGAAATCCGTTGAACAGTTTCAAATATATTAAAGTGCAAAGTTTGAGGTTTAACTTAGAAACCCCTGCTCAAGCCTAACTACTGTATAGTGGTGCTACCACGCCACTGTAATACAAAACATCTTTGATGACAATGTTAGAGTGAACAGAAAAGGAAATTATGGTAAGTATGAAGGACTTCCCAGGTCGTACCTGAAAATAGGCATATAACTTGTCTAGTGTATTTACCTGGTCAACAAAAGCTAAATAAATAAATCAATTTCTCATTTCTATATTGCTTCACATTGTCAATGGGGAGATAATACACATGGGTTCTAGAAAGCAGTACTTATTTCCAAACTGGGCAGGGGAGAATATTGGCCAATATATATAATCCATACGAATGAGATATAACAATTATCTGCTAACCACCTCCTGGAGACTCTGAGACCATAGGCCATATCGGTTGAGTGCTGAACATCCAATCTTTAATGCTTAGTGAATGTATGAACAGAGGACCTCATTGCTGCTTTGCATAACTCCAACACAGATGCCTCCCCTCTCTCCAATAAGGAAGTAGCCAGGGCCATGGTGAAGTGAGCCTTGATGAGAGCAAGCGTTTTCTTCTTCTTCTTCTTCTCAGCTGCATATGCTGTTGTGAAGCAAGCTGTTACCCACTTAACCAGTTGTGGTCTTGGAGGCTTTTTGACCCTTTTTGCTGCTCTAAAAAGAACAACAGACTCTCAGACTTTCTGAACTCTGTTGTCCTTTTAAAGTAAGTCCTGACTGCCCTGCGCAAATCTATCTAGTGCAGCTCATACTCTTTTGAATTTGCCAGCTTGGGACAGAAGGACAGTAGACACAGTTCTTGATTTACATGAAAGGTAGTAAGTATCTTAAGCACAAAAGACAGAACCATCCTCAGCACCACCTTTTCCTTATGTATGATAAGTCATGGTTCCTTATATGACAGTGCCTGAAATTTATCAATTCTTCTGGCTGAGCCAATTGCAATTAAAAAAACACACCTTGTAAGACAGGATGTCTAAGGCACTGACTAGAGAGGTTCGAGGGTACCTTACACAGTGCATTCAACAACACCAGATTCAGGTCTCATGGAGGAATTAGAGATCAAAACAATGGTCTGCTTCTGCTGACCACTCTCAGAAAATGGGTAACAACATGGACAAACCCATGGAAGATCCCAGAGCTGCTCTGATTGCAGATACCTGGCCCTTCAGGGTGCTCAATGTGAGATATTCGTCTGTCCCATTTCGTATTTGCAGAATGGTAGTGTTAGAAGGTCTAATACTCTCTCTCTCTCTCTCTCTCTCTCTCTCTCTCTCTCTCTGGCCCAAGAAGAGAAAGTATTCCATACGCAGTCATAGGCTGCAGACATAGACCTCTTTCTTGAGGCCATTAGGGTATCCACCACTTACCTGGAGAAACCCTGCCCCAACAATCTCCTCCTCTCAGGACCCAAGCCACCAGCTGCATCACTTCTGGTTTTTTTTTTTTGGTTAATTTCTTTATCTCCCCTCTGCCGACTGGCCCCCTTCCACTGGCCCCTCCAGCCCCGTCACCCCTGCATCCACATGTGCTCACCTCATGGCTTTGAGGTGCCAGCTGGCTGACTGTGGTGCCTGTGGAGGGCCAGCATCATCTCGCTGGTCTGTGGCATTTTTATGCCTCTGATTTCCTCCCTGTCCCCGAGTGCGTGGCGTAGCATACAGTGATGGTAATGGCCAAGCTGCACGTGCATCCACATGTGGAACACCAGGCGTCTACTCCTTCTCCACATCTCTCTATGGAGCTGGTGTGCCAGCCTCCAGCCACCACTAACAGGCCAGGCATGTGCTGGTCTCCAGTCCCACCCTCCCGGGAGAGGAGAGGCTGTCCTCCAGATTCTCAATTCACTCCTCCCGCTGACCCCAAGCGACCTGCTTGCACCATGAACACAGGTCATTGGCATGGCAGGAGGTAAGGCAGTGCTGCTTCAGCCCTCCATGCCACTAGGCCAGCCAGCCGCTAGGTTTTCATGCTGAATGGGATCTTGGAAGAGAAGGCCTTCTGAAGCAGGATTTGAAATGGGGCCTGCTGAGCCACATTCACAAGGTCTGAGAATCACAGCCTTCTTGGCCCTCTTGGGCTATCAGAAAGAATCTTCCTCTTGATCACCTTATTTTGAGAATTACCTTGGGAAGAAGTGGTAGTGGAGGTAACAAGTAAGCTCTGAAGAAACCCCATATCTAGGATAGAGCATTTACTGCCTCTGCCTCAGGGCACCGGTACCAGCTGAGGAACCCTCGGTATCTGAGCATTTTCCTTTGACATGAAGAAGTTGATCTGAGGTTGACTGAACCTTCTGCACAGAGTTTCAAACATATCTGGGTTCAAAATCCATTCTCCTGGATGAACTGTCTCTTGACTCCTCAGCCAATTAGCCCTAATGTTCAGTTCCCCTGCCAGGTGAACTGCAGAGAGAGTCAGCAGGTTTTTATCTGCCCTTAGCAGCACCTCAGTTGCTTCTGCCAGCACCCCTTGGCTCCTTGTGCCTCCTTGATCATTTATCTACACCACGGTGGTGGCATTGTCTGACCTTACCTTGGCAGTGGATTGCACTCGACTGTGAAATGAAGAAGGCAAGAAATATTGCCTCATCTCTAATATATTTATGTGTGGCTGCTGCTCCTGTGGGGTCCAGACCCCTTGGACTGGCACTTGGTCCAGAACTGCTCCCCAGCCTGATAGACTAGCATCAGTTGTCAGAATCAGCTCTGTTGTAACTTCCAAGAGATCCTTTGCTGAGGTTCTCAAGGCTCTCCCACCAATCTAATGACAGCAGGACTGACCTTGTTATTGAGATAAAAGCTTGCAGTCTTATGAGACCAGATTCAGGCCTCCAGCAACCTGTTCTGGAGGGACCACATATGTAATCAGGCTCACAGTACTAACTCTATCACTGCAGTCTTCAGTCACAGATTCCAGAGAGCCTGTGAACAAAGACTGATGACTGGCTTCTCAGCCTCTGAATGTCCCTCCTCAGAGTCTCCATCCTAGAGGAGGAGGGAAGACTTTCTCCTTGTACATCTGGAACACCACTCCCAAGTGTTCCATCCTCTGAGATGGGATCAGGGAGCTCTTCTCCCAGTTGATGACCCAACCATGTGTATCCAGCACCTCCAGGGTTCTTGGTGCTGACCTTTCCACCATCCAAGCAGTCAGCGCTTGGATGAGCAAGTTGTCTGGGTAAGCCTTAGTTGCACCACTAGCATGATCAGGAACCTTCAAAAATACCCTGGGCACTGTTGTCAGTCCAAACTGAAGTGCCCTGTACTTGAAATACTGTCCCTGAATCACAAACCTCAGAAATGTCTGGTAAGACTGGTGAATGGGGATGTGGAAATAGGCATCCTTCAGCTCTATGGATGCTAAATAATCACCTGGTGGGACAGTCTGAATGATTGACAGTAAGGACTTCATCTTGAATGTTGTGTTATACACAAACTTATTTAGGTGCTTTGGGCAGAATAGATGGACCTTGCAGTCCCCTTCTGCCATCACTTTCTATGTTTTGCTTCAGGTCTAGAATTGGTCAGAACCTTCCACTGATTTCTTGGGCCCATGAAATAAATTAAGTAGAATACCAGACCCTCCTTGCTGGGGTGTATCGGAAGGGGTACTGACAGCAGGAAAAGGCCTACTGCAGGCTCTGTTATACTGGCTTGATTGTTTGTGGAAGTCACTAATGAGGACTCCCAGGTAACTTTCCTCTGCTGTAGTGCTTAGTTTAACCTTTCCCATCTAGTATTCTGTCCTTTTTTTTTTTTCCTAAGGTGCATAACCTGCATTTTTGGCATTGACTTTCAACTGGCAAACCTTAGGCTACTTATCGAGCCTTTATAGATCCCTGTGCTCCTCCCTGATCCCTTTGTCACCATCTACCCCACCGCTGAGCTTTGTGTCATTTGTGAAGAGACAAAACTTGCCCTGGATGCCTTCTCCAAAATCTCTGATGAACATACAGTATTGAAGAGGACAGGACTCCGGGCAGATCCCTGCAGCATCCCACTCATGACCTCTCTCCTTTCTGATTGGACCCCATTTAGCAAGCAAGCAAGTAATCAAGGTTTCATTTGTAAGGCGCCCTATCCCCGAGGCTCAGAGCACTGTACATGAAACAGGCAGATGAGGAAACTAAAAAGCTTACTTAAAACTTAATAATAATTTCTGTACTAAAACAGTAAAACTAAGCCCTGATGCTTCCTAACAAGGTGCACCTTCAGACCTGTCTGAAAGCTTCTACCAAGGGGCCTTACTCAGGGACCAGGGTGGCGAGTTCCACAGGACCAATGCCTCCTCCTCCTCGAGGCATGATCTCCAGATGTTTTCAACTAGGAACTGCCCGAGGCCCTCCTCAGCAGAAATAAGGGAGCACAGAGGGTGAGCAGGAGTCAAGAAGCCATGCAAATAGCCTGGACCTGAACCATATAGGGCCTTGTAGGTGAGAAGACCCACATTGAAGGCAATCCTCCATCTAACCAGCAGCCAGTGCAGGATGCGCAGAACCAGGGTCATATGACATGACCTAGGAAAGCCCATCAGTAACCTGGCTGCCGCATTCTGCAACAGCTACAGGTGGTGCAGGATCCCCACTGACTCTGAGATATAGAGTTTTACAGTAGTTGAGTCTAGATGTCACAAAAGCATACACCAGCATTAGTAGGTCATCTGGAGGATTAGGGTTCTAATTTGGGTGATATTCCTAAAATAGTACAAATCTATCTGAACAACAGATGACACCTGAGCCTTAGGGTGTCAGCATGGCTCAGTTGGTAGCACATCTGCTTCTGGACCAGAAGGTCATGGGTTCTCATCCCACACCAGGATTGGACTTGTACCTAAAAACATTGGCACCTAAGTGCAGCATTAGGGGTGCTGTACTGTTGGGTGTGCCATCCTTTGGATGAGATGTTAAACCTAGGTCCTTCTACCCATCATGGTGTTGTCCTGGTGGGTGTCCAGGTGGAAGTAAAGAACCCAAGGCATTCTTCGCAAAGAGTAGGGGACATTCCTAGTGCCTTGGCCAATATTCCCCTCCCCATAAAACTGGTTCATGCAAGCACCCAGACTGTGTATGGGTGTTGATGTGCGATATGGCCGCCACTACACATTCAGTCACTTCACTATCAGTCTAGCATTGCTTGTAAAGCGCTTTGGGATATATTGTGTATGAAAAGCGCTATATAAATGCTGAGTCACAATTCAAAGTGTCAGTCTGCTGTCTTACTACCACCCTCTGCTGTCTCTCCTTCAGCCAGTTTCCTATCCATCTAATTATGCTCCCAGCTGACCCCAGGACCTTCAGCTTCTTCGGCGATCTTCTGGTGGCACCGAATTGAAGGTCTTGCTGAAATCAGTTCAGAGGTGGTATGAGATGTGACAGCATGGGAGACATTAGGGATCAGCGACCACATCTCTGTTTGGTTTGAACTACCCCTAGGGACTGCAAAGCCCAAATCAAGAGCTGAGGTCCTTGATTTCAGAAGGGTGTACTTCAACAGGTTGATGGAGTTGGTCCAGAACAAGTTAATTGGGGTAGACAGCATAGGTGGTGTGGAAAAGAGATGAGGGGCAATAAAGGGGGCCATTCCCAAGACATTTAAGTTGTGCATAGAACAGTAACACAAAAGTAACAAGTACAAGAGACCACTATGGTTTTTGGTAAGGGTCAGGGAAGCAGTGAGGGCCCAAAATGATGCTTTCAGCAGGTACAAAGAAAAGCTGAGGGAGGAAGAATTGGAAGAATACTTAATGAGAAATAAGGAAGCAATGAGGGTAGTTAGGGAGGCAAAAGCAGACACTGACCTGCATATTGCAGAGGGGTTAAGAAAGGAGAAAAACAATTCATTTGGTATAGTCACTATCAGTCTAGCATTGCTTGTAAATCACTTTGGGATACATTGTGTAGCACAGTCAAGCCCCTAACCTTACTGTCTGCTGTACCCACTACTAAAATAGTGGTCGGCTAATAGAAAGCTCTCAGCCAGAAACAACCAGAAGCAACAGCTCAGACACAAAGGGCAACCCTGGGAGGCATACATCAAGTGCGGTCCAGCTCCTAGCCTTACTGTCTGCTGAACTTCACTGATCTTCACCAACTGGGGAGAGAGACCTCCTCTCCTCCAGTCTCTAGTTGTGCTACTAAGTGGCAGACCTTAACAAACTGATTATTTTTTTCAGCAGGAAGGAGAACAAAGGTTCTTCCCCCACCCTAATCCCACCCACCCCTGGGTCCTCTTCTTGTATAGGTTCTGCATGTCCGCCACTTCCTACCTGAACTAACTAGAAGGCAAAAAAAACTTCAGAAAAAATGTTTTTCCTACCTGTCAATTCTCTCCAGCAGAACAGCTCAGACACAAAGGGCAACCTAGAGGCATACGTCAAGTGCAGTCCAGCCCCTAGCCTTACTGTCTGCTGAGCTTCATTGATCTTCACCTGAGGGAAGCGCAAGTAGGAGATTTAAATTCTCCCATGCTCTTGCCTGCAGATCTGCTGACTGAAGCTACAAGCAGAACTCGCAGCATAGCTGCATCCAGGTTCCATTTCATTGGTGGCTTCTACTCTCTGGCGGCTTCTGTTGCAGCAGTTCCTGGGCACTCCAGCATTTGAGAAGGGCTGGTATTTGTCCTGCAGCCAGTGGATCGGTTCCCTCTTCCTCACAGCAGCAGGAAGCCAGGACGCGTGGGCCACGGGCAGGGGTTTTTACTGCAAGCAGCAGGGACTTCATGGAGCTGTTCTGAGCCAAAGGACAGAACAACTGAGCTAGTAACCAGATTTCTTTTTACCTTGCAGGAGTACAAGCTAGACCTCATCTGTTCAACAGCTGTCTGATTGTTTTTGTTTTGTGGCCTGCAGGAACCGACAACAGTTGTTCATTTACCGCAAGCTCAAGCTGGGAGCTAAAGGAAACATCACAGTGTGATACAGCCTGTACCTTAGTGGCCCAGTGAATCGGGTGCTAAAGGAAAAGGAGTGCAAACCCAACAATTGCGAGGGCTTAAAAGGATCCTCAACTCACAAAAGCGGCAGACTCCACCTGAGGGAAGCACAAGTAGGAGATTTAAATTCTCCCATGCTCTTGTCTGCAGATCTGCCGACTGAAGCACTACAAGCAGAACTCGCAGCAGCATAGCCGCATCCAGATTTTATCTCATCGGCAGCTTCTACTCTCATCTAGGTGGCTTCGCTGCAGCAGTTCCTGGGCATTTTAGCCTTTCAGAAGGGCGGATATTGTCCTGCAGCCAATGGATCAGTCCTCTCTCCCTCACAGCAGCAGGGAGCAGGGACACACGGATCACAGGCATGGGTTTTTACTGCAAGCAGCAATGACTCCACAGAGCTGTTTTGAGCCAAAGGGCAGAACAACTGAGCTAGTAACCAGATTCCTTCTTACCTTTCAGGAGTACAAGCTAGACCTCGTCTGTTTGACAGCTACCTGATTGTTTTCTACAGCAAACAGGAAACAGTCGGATATGCCCACCCACCCTCCACCTAATCCCACCCTCCCGAGTGCTCTTGATTTATGGGCATGTAGCGCCACCCACAACACCTGACAGGAGGTAGTAAGGTACAAAAATTAACAAAAAACTCACTGTTCTATTTTCTTTTCATCCACACTTCCTGCCAAGAAGCAGAAATCAGCACTATCTCTCAAGTAAAACAAACAAAAAAATGGACCTTGTCAGTTGTGAAAACTGTGGTGCAGTGCAAAATAGGATCTACAAATGGCAACCAGGACCCTGCCATGCATGCTGCACCACAGCAGATCTTGCAGCCCAACTACAGGATGCTTGGACTATAATATATGACCTTCAATACAGGGAACTCTATAGCACAGGTACTCAACCCCCCCCCTCCACCCACCAGTACCAGAATGTCAGCCAGGGGCCAGGACTCGAGGCAGGCCCAGAGACTGGCAGGTGGTAAGGAAAAAGAGGCATCATAGGAGGCCCAGGAAGGAAGTCAAAAACCAGGAGCATTTCCCCGCCATCCTAACCAAAAACAGGTTCGCTCCACTACTACCAATCACAGATAAAGTAATACAAGGTAAAGAAATCAAACCACCAAAAAAGGCTAACATGCAATTAAAACCAATACAAACTATGATGAAAACAAAAATACTAATACTGAAAACATAACCAACAATACCAAAACCAAATGCAATAACAAAAATACTAAAACTCAAAATAAAAATGACATAAATATAAACAAAAACAAAATGCTCATAATCGGGGATTCCATGATCTGAGAAGTGGAACACCACCGAACACAAAATGTTAAAAGCGACATTGTGGTAAAGTGTCTACCAGGAGCCTCTACAAGTAGGGACATTAACCACATAAAGACAATTGTGCAGGAATCAGGGGATGTTACACATATAACAATTCACCTTGGTACCAATGACATGGCAAATCACACAGTTCAGGAGGCCAAGAAACACTTTGATGACTTGGCCAACAAACTTTCTTCCCTTCTGTCCAAATTAGCCTTCTTAGAAGTGCTACTAGTACGAGAAAAAGAAAAAAACACCAAACGAGTCAGAGAGATTGAAGTAGGTGAATTCAACTCATGGCTGCGTGATTGGTGCCAAATCAAGGATATCACTACATAGGAGCTGACACAACTTTTGGGAAAAAGTTTTTTTTTTTAAGACGACGGATTGCATCTAAACAGAGAAGGTGTGTGAGCATTCGGACAAAAATTTGATGTCTATACTGGTAGTTTAAACTAAATAAAGGGGACTATGACCCAGCTCACACCCCCGCGCCGGTGAGCTGGTCATCACTTCCAAAACACCAAATGTGCACATACATCCTCAGAAAACAAATCAGAGCCAACATCCGCCCGAACCAGCAACCTCCATAATCTCGTGGTTGGAAAGAACAAACTAGAGCAGTCCAGGAAGAGGGTACAACCTCATGCCAAAGAAGATGTACATTCCTGGAAGGCAACGGTTACAAATACTAGTAGCCTAACCAACAAACTTCCCAAGCTCACAGCCATCTTGGAAACACAAAGGTTGGACTGGATGGCTGTAACAGAAATGTGGTTCACGGAAAACCATGGATGGGATACGGCCATTCCCAGGTACAATCTGTTCAGGAAAGATATGAAGAGCAAAAAAAGGAGGGGGGCATATCCATTTACATTCGGGAGGAAATAAAAGCCACAGAAGTAAAAGAGCAACTTGGGGACTTCGAGCCAATGTGGCTAACAGTAGACACGGGCAAGGGGAAAACCCTTCAGAATCAGCGTCGCGTACAGGCCCCCAAATCAAGGAGATAAAGGAGACATGACCTAATAGAGGAATTCCACAAAATGCCTGAAAAAGGCGAAGTAATACTGGTGGGGCACTTCAACCTACCAGATATTAAATGGAGCACACTAACAGCAGCAACAACAAGAAGTAAGGACTTCTTATTGTCACTACAAGACGTGGGACTGTGCCAGCTTGTTAAAACCCCAACAAGGGGAGATGCCATTCTTGATCTTGTCCTCACAAACTTGGAAAGGATCAAGGACATCAAAGTGGGATGCCATATGGGCAACAGCGACCACCGTATGGTAAGCTTTAATTTAAACATAACACAGGACACTAGCCACTCAAAGATAAAGGTGCTAGATTTCAGAAATGCTGACTTCCAAACAATGAGGAACAGCATAAGTAGCCAGTTATTGGAAACAGAGGTTGAGGAGGCGGAGGTCATGTGGGGAGACTCAAGACAGCAATAAAGACTGCCACAGATTGACGTGCCAGATGGGTCAGCAAAGCAAAACGAAAAAGAAATCCTCTATGGTTTTCCAAGGAAGTGGCTACCACAGTCAAAGAACAAAAGAAGGCATACAGCATATACCAGGAAACAAAAATTGAGAAAGGCTGGGAGTCATACAAGGAAAAAATGAAAGAGTCTAACAAACAAATTAGAAAGGCAAAAGCCCAGACAGGGGAAAAAATAGCAGAAGAGGCAAAGAGAGGAGACAAATCATTTTTTAGATACATTAGGGAATGTAGGAAGGCAAAAGGGGTGATAGTAAAGATTGCTACTGAAGAAGGGAAATGCACCAAACATGACCCAGAGAAAGCCAAAATCCTCAACAAATACTTCTATTTGGTGTTTACCAAAGAGGACCAAGGGGATGGTCCAGCTCTGAAAAAACACAACACCCCAGGACCAAGAGTAGACACAAATCCCTTTACAGAAGCCAAAGTACAGGAGGTGCTATATAAACTAAAAGCAAACAAAGCCATGGGACCAGACGAGATGCACCCCAGAATCCTTAAGGAACTGGGGGCAGAATGAGCAGTCCCTCTGGCACTTCTATTCACAAAATCTTTGAAGAGTGAGCCGGCAGGTGGCACTGAGGGTGAGGAGCTGGACACCACACCTCACGCCCGCCGGCGACCTCGGTTTGGGAACAATCCCGGTCAATGGGGGTTGGCAGAGATGGGGAAGGATTGAGCATCCTATGGACAGCTCTCCTTCCCCAGGGAGGGGGGTTTCCATAAGCCGATACACTGGCGACTTCTAGCAGAGGCTGGAGGCACCACAGTGTACAGCTGCAAGAATGCAGGGGAGTAAAGCTGGGCGGACGTCTTTCGTGGGTGTACAGAAGAGTGCACCAGCTGAGCTGGATGTCATTGCACATCCATAGCTTCAGGGGAAAAAACAATCAAGTAAAAATCCCCCTATCGGCGGGTGAAGGGACAGCAACCATCAGTAGCCCAAGGCCACACGTCCAATGTTGTCCGTACCTTCACCTCTCTCTGGGGGATCCTGGGTCCTCTCCATGGGGTAGGGAGAGTCCAGAATCCTGAATCACAGAGGATGGTTCAGACAGGCGGTGGAGCTGTGGAACTGAGCATGGGAACCCGAGAAATGCCCTGAAGGTAGGGAGCATAAATAGAACTGAAAAAAAAAAAGTCTTCAAAGAGCTTTGTGGTACCCGAAGACAGAAAAAAGGCAATAGTGGTTCCACGTAAAAATTCAGGCAGTTCTGAAGAGGCTAGTAATTATAGACCGGTGAGCCTCACATCTATAGTAGGGAAACTAATGGGGACACTACTCAAACAGAGGATCATAGCATTCCTCAAAACTAACGGCCAACAAGACCCTAAACAGCACAGTTTCACAGCAGACAGGTCATGCCAGACAAATCTGCTTGAGTTTTTTTTGACTACGCTACAAAAATAGTGGACGACGATGGGGCAGTAGATGTGATCTACCTAGACTTTAGTAAGGCCTTTGTCTCAGTTCCACACAGAAGGCTGATAAAGAAGCTTGCCCACACAGGGGTTGGTCCAAAAGTAATCAAATGGGTACAAAACTGGTTACTAGGCAGAACCCAGAGGTATAGGTTAATGGAACTAATCGAAGGAAGGCAGGGTGACCAAGGGTGTCCCAGGCTCAGTGCTGGGGCCTCTGTCTTCAATGTTTTTATAGCAGACATCATTGACAGACTGGAAGGGAAGGTGTATCTTTTCACAGACGATACCAAGATATGTACCAGGGTGGACACCTCAGAAGGAGGGAGCAAGATGGAAGCTGACCTCAAGAACTAGAAAAATGGTCTGGAGTGTGGCAGCTGAGATTTAATGCCAAAAAGTGCAAGGTCATGCACATAGGAAAGAAAAATCCAAGAAAGGAGTATTACCTAGAAGGCGAAAGACTGGTGGCCTCAAACCAGGAACGAGATCTAGGAATCATAATCTCAGATGACTTGAAGGTTAGTAAGCAGTGTGAGAAGGCAGCATTGAAGGCCAACAGAATGCTGGGCTGCACTGGGAGGGGAATCACAAGCAGGAGGAGAGAGGTGGTACTACCACTGTATAGATCACTGGTCAGGCCTCACCTGGAATACGGAGTCCAATTCTGGAGGCCTCACCTCAGGAAGGACATTGATCGGGTGGAAACAGTACAGAGAAAGGTGACAAAAATGATTTAGGGTCTGCAGTACATGTCCTATGAGGAAAGACTTAGGGAACTGAACATGTACTCCCTGGAGCAGAGAAGAGAGAGGGACATGATTGAAACATTCAAGTACATAGAAGGCATTAACAAGGTACAGGCACAGGGGCTTTTTCACTTCAAGAAGGCCCTGAACCTGGGAACATGACCTCAAGCTGCAAGGAAGGAGGTTCTCTACCAACACCAGGAGATATTTCTTTACAGAAAGAGTGGTGGATGCCAGGAACACCCTGCCTCAAGAGGTTGTAGGGGTCAACACTGGGAAGGGATTCAAGAATGCATGGGATAGACACAAGGGAGCCCTGACTACAAAGAGCAATTAGAGTGTCAAAACAGGTCTAAAACAAATGGGCAGACTAGATGGACCTAGCGGTCGACCTTCTGCCGTCAACTTATATGCTTCTATGTTTCTATATTAGGGGAAAAAAGGAAGACTGGAGAGGGAATTGTTAGGCTATCTGGGGGGTAGGGTGATAGAGGAGGACATGCAAAAGGCAGTAGTCCTTAATGATTACTTTTGCTCTGTCTTCACAAGGAAGACAGCAGGCTTCTACCAGAGAGTGGTATTAAAGCGCCACAAAGGAGGTCCCTGAGATGAGAAAGCCAGTATTTAGATGCAAAAGGGTATGGAAGGGCTAGCAGCCATAAGGCTAGGTAAGACCAGGATCGGATGGGATGCATCCAAGGGGCTCAAGGAACTGGCAGTGGAACTGCTCACCCCTGGTAGGACTATTCAATAGCTCATTACTGATGGCAGTAATTCCAAAGGACTGCAAGGTGGCAGGCATAGTTCTGCACCATGGAGAGGGCAAGGAACAAGTGAGGAATTATAGTCCTGTCAGTCTTACCTCTGTAGTAGGGAAGCTAATATGAGTCACTGGCCAAAGAACCTCTTGTAGACTACCTGGAGATCAGTGGTCTCCAGGATAGTAAACAGCATGCCTTCATGGCAAGGAGGACTTGCCAGCCTAAAGAAGGAGGCAGTATAGTGCTGTGGTTTAGGGCCCTAAGCTGCAAACCTGGAGACCTAGGTTTGAATCCCACAGCCCCCACTTGCATACTATGTGACCCTGAGCAAGTCACTTAACTTTCTTTGTGCCCCATATTACCCTGGAAACAAGCTACAGCTTAGTGTACCCTTCCTGGTTAAACAATTCCCTTTCCCTAAACTGATAGCTTTCTTTACGGGATGATGAGGGCACTGGATAAGGGCCACTCCATGGATTTACTCTACTTCAACTTCAGCAAGGCTTTTGACTTGGTGCCTCACAGACAACTGCTGAAGAAGATGGAGGACTTGTGTGCAGCTAGGGACACAGTAGGATAGGTAGGTAACTAGCTAAAGGGGAGGTAGCAGAAGGTTGTGGTTAATGGGTTCAAATCAGAAAAGAGGGAGGAGGATATGGGTGGGGTACAACAGGGATTTGTCTTGAGTCCAGTCCTCTTCAATATGTCATTAGCAATATCGGAGAAGGAATCTGGAGCACGTTGTGTGTCTTTGCAGATGACACTAAGCTCTGTGGGATGGTGGATAGCGATGAGGGAATCGGGGAAATGCAGAGTGACCTACAAAGACTAAAGAGGTGGTCTAAGATTTGACAGTTGAAATCCAATGCCAAAAAGTGCAAGGTGATGCACCTAGGGGACAAGAACCGCAGGACAGAGTATTGGATGGGTCTAGTAAAGATGTAGCACTACAACTGAGGAATGGGACTTAGGGGTTATCATTAGTGACTCCCTCAAATAGGCAAGTCAGTGCAACAAGGCTTATGGTAATGCAAATTGGATGCTGGGATGTATTGGTAGGGTTATTGACAGCAGACGAAAGGAGGTAATACTACCTCTATGTAGATCTTTGGTGAGGTGACACCTGGAGTACTGTGCCCAGTTCTAGAGTCCTTACCTCAGGAAAGATAAGGACAGGCTGGAGGTGCTGCACCAAAGAGTGACAAAAGATGATTATGGGCCAACAGGGCAGGTCTTGTGAGGATCGCCTCAAACCATTGAACATGTACTCACTGGAGACCAGATGGGAGAGGGAAGATATGACAGGGACCTTCAAGTTCCTGAAAGGAATAAGCAACACGAACTGCGGGGAATTTTATAGCATGAGGAACAGTTCGAGGTCACAAGGGCACGAGTGGAAACTGATAGGAGGGGAGGGTCAAGAGGGATATAAGAAGGTATTATTTTACAGAAAGGGTGGTGGAACCATGGAAGTCTACCACCTGAGGTGGTGGCGCAAAAACTAATAATCATTTCAAGTACAGTTGAGACAGAGTGAAGGATATTGTGGTTACTCAGGACCACAGTAACAGGCAGGGAAATAGGGGTGAATAGGAAGAGCTAGAAACCTGTATGAACTATAGGTCCCAGAGTTAGACATTGAACCATGGGAACACTGTCTTTTTCTCCTGTCAGTGTCTGTGTTTATTTTTAAATGGCAACATTTTATTAACAATCTTTCACATACCATACATAGCTTACATCAAACAAGGACAAATGAAGCTGAAACAATACAGCAAGCAGTAGAGCAACAAATGAGAATATAAAATTAAAACTTTCCTGGTTTGATAGTCATTGTCTATGTTTTTATATTTATTTATTGAAATTTTGGAGAATAACTTGAGCACAACTGCTCTTTTACAAAGGTTCCACGTCAGTGACAGAGATTACAGGATAACATAATTACAAAAAGCAAATTCCAGTGGAATGTAGTCAAACAAGTACAAAGTGGTCAAACAAGTACATAATGAAGAGGCTAGATCAATTGCATACAACTTTACAATAAGTTGGGTACTCAGAAACAGTGTAAAACAAGAATAGTACTGGTACATGGCCTCAGAGCCAGAGTCTAACACAGTCCAAAGTGCATGCCAGGAGGAACTTTAGTTAGGATGACTAGCAGTTACAGTTGCACTGAACTGTTGGGGTTGCCCGTAGTGCTCTCTTAAGTTGGTCAAACTTCGGTAGATGAAGCAAGGTATCAGGCAGCTCTTTTAACCAGCTGGCAGCCCTAACAGCGAATTAACGCCTGCCCATCTGAGCACAACAAAAAGGCAGTTCAAGTGCATTCTGAGCCGCGCTCCTGGTGTAAAAGATTGGTGACAGGGTGAAAGCAGTGAGTGAGTGCAGTGGGGGTTAGGCCCAGTAGCAGCTTCTTGTCTGGCAGACATGTTTGGAATTTAATTCTGCTAGGAAGGAGTAGCAAATTAGTTTGGGTGTGCAGGGTGCAGCAATTGGTGCGCTTGTTTGCCCAAAGCAGAAAGCGACAAGTCTTATTTCAGATCAGCTTTATTCTGCTGAGAACTGTCTCATACGCAGTTTCCTAGACAAGTAGACCACAGTCAGCTAGCAACAGTGCTGAGCGAGCCACTATGAGGTGTTAGCATCTGCAGTGAGGTTGATCCAGTTATGGTACTAGGCACCCAGTCTTCTGTGTACTGTGAATACAAGCTATTCAATGTAAGGAGCAAAAGATAAGGTGTCATCCAGGATCACCCAGAGGTATTTAAAGGTTTCACCTGTTCTATTGTATGTCCCAGGTAATTGTGGATGACGTTGGGGGGCTTTTTCATTTGCAGGCTTGTGAAAAGCATGGTCTTTGTTCTTTACTGATTTAGAATCCATTTGTTATGGGAGCACCATCTTTCAAGGACCTGAAAATTACCCTGGAGGTCAGAGGTGAGGCTGCAATGTCAGGTTCCTATTACAGATGAGAGCATCATCTGCATAGAGAAGTACATTTGCAGGCTGGCAGGTATCCAGCAAGTGGTTTATGAATAAGCCAAATAACAGGGTCCCAGAGTGGAGCCCTGGGAAACGCCAATGGATACATTCCTAATGCCTAACAAGGAGCCCTCTATCTTCACATGTTGAGTACAATTAGTAATATAACTCTGGAACCAGGTGACTGGGACTAGTGACAGGCCAAGGCCATGGAGTTTGCTGAGAAGGAGCTTATGACTGACTATGTCAAAGGCTTCTGTCAAGTCAATATAGAGGGCGCCAACCTTGTTTCCATTGTCATAGGCCTCAAAGATCAAATTGGAATACTCAGTTTGTGCTGTAACGGTGCTATGTTTCATCCAAAATCCATTCTGTTTGGGTACACTGTATTTTGTGTGTTTCAAGATATGAGAGAAGTTGATTGGACACTATCATCTCAAGGGCTTCGAACAGGGGGGAAGAGTATGGATATTGGCCTGAAACTGGCAAGATTAGAATGGTCTCTGCTTTTATTTATCTATGTATTTATTTGTTTGTTTATTAATTAAATTCATTATTTATTTATTTTTTTATGCTTCCATCTCCTACCCGTCCCTCTAACTCCCACCAGTCCACCCAGCCCTGTCACCCTGGCTTCTTCTAGGACTTATCACTTCCATAATCCTCCATGGCTTGCCCTCCAAGGCAGGATGGCAGGGAGTTCCATGACCCGCCAGTACCGGATCCAGATTCTGGGAGGAGCATGAGGTGCGGGTCTTGCAGAGGACGGTGATCATCCTTGCGGTGGCCAGGGTGTTTTCCCATTTACCATCCCTGTGGGAGACATGGCATGCAATGACGTCATGGCACTCACACTGACGTCTGCCACACCTCCCCAACCTTCTAGCTCGGGCTGCCTCTCCCCTGGCTTCCGCCAGTGGCCATTTGAGCACTGGCCTCTTCCCCACCCCCATCCTGGGAGGAGGAGAAGAACAGTCCTACGGATGCTTTATCCTCTTCCACCCAGCCAGCACTCTGACACTGCGGGCTCACTTCCGATCCCAGGTCACCAGCATCAGAAGCGGTAGTGCTGCCTCTGTGCTGACAGCCCAGCTGGTCTCTGCTTTTAAAGACTGATGTAACCAGTGCAGATTTCCACTTTTTGGGGACCTGGGAGTAGCACAGAGAGAAGCTTACAATTTTGGAAATGTGGTAGAAGAGTTCCTCAACCACTTGAACAAATAGGTGGTTTAGCAGCAGAACAGAGCCGACATTTCTGTTTTGAGCTCCCGAGGAAAACAGCCAAAAATTGTAATAACATATATCTAATTGAGCTCCTTTTTCACCAAAACCTTCTTCTGACACCATATAATTACCTGGTCAGCAAGGATCGGAAAACAAAAAATACAGCACCAGCAACAGTCTTTTTTCAACCAAGAAACACAAAGCCATGAGGTGCTGGTCCTCTGCTGTGGGATGGAGCTGTGGGTTTTAATGACACCAAAACTGAGGAAGTATCCTTGAACATGAGTCATACTACCCTCATGCAGTTAGTTAACATGGTCTGAGACACAGGCAAAAAAATAGATGGACTAACTCCTTGGGTGGTCACTCTTGAAGCACGAATGGATGTTGCAGAGAAAGTGGTCCAAAGAGTAGATGGTTCAGTATTCAAGTTGATTGATACCACAGCGAAGCTGATTAAGGAAAATTCCCTTCTCTGTTATCTTCTGGAAACTGCGGAGAATCAGACATGGGAATGAAATGTGAGGTTACTGGGGCTGCCAGAGCACATTGAGGTGAGGCATCCCAGGCTTCATCAGTTATGCTACCACAGATTCTGGGACTATCTGAGGATGATCCTGCAGTCTTGTTAGAGAAGGCACATAGGATTTCACAAGGAGGCCACAGCTGGTATGATTCGCCTGGACCTTCCCTTTGTTTGCAGTGGTGTGGGTGTCCAAGATAGAATCCTATCTCTAGATACCCGAAAGAGATTTCGTTATGGCGATGCTTCACTCTCATTGTTTCAGACCTTTCTTATTCGATGAGGCTGCACTGAAAGGCCTTTGATCGAACGAGAGAAGCACTCCGTGCATTGAGGATCCAGCATCAACTTCTTGCACCTGCTAAGCTTAAAGTATCCTGGAATGGACATGTGTATTTGTTTAATGAGCCAAAAGACACTGAGAAACTTATTCAACATGTTGAGAGTGAAATGGCAGGCACAGAGGAGGGCAGCTCAGATGACAGTGTTGCATGAGTCCAGTGTGAGAACTTTCTATAATGCTGGATCTTGTGAGTACTGGTTCAAATGGTCAAGCCACAAACTTTGTCCTCACTAGAAGTGTTATTTGGTGTATGTTTTATCCTTGCTAAACCGCTACTGGACATTATCTTCAGCATATCTCTTCTCTCCCCAACTTGAAATGTTATTCTGCCAGTTCCTGAACTTCCTGAACCTTCAATGCCACATTGGAACAATTTTGTTTGTTTAACCTGTATGGTACAAATGCACGATTATGTTTTGTATGGGAAAATTATCAGGCATATTGTTGGGTCGGGGGGGGGATTATGGACACATGTAGTTATGGGTCACTCTGCCTTGTAAACATGTGCAACTAGTATTATAAGATGGCGGGATCCAGGTCTACTTTTATGTGGTTGAGTATTGGTATGGCACCCTTTCAGTTGTGCAACTTTAATCGCCCACTCGGCCAACCCATACAATTATACTCTACTACAAAATAATTCCTTTTTCCTTTTATTATATGCCAAATGGGTGCATATTAGTTGGACTTTTCTGCTCTGAGAGTGGGGGGGAGGTATAAAAACCATTGGCACTGGATCAAGACAGTGAACACCAGAACAGCGCAGTCAATGACCGTGAAAGACAAGCATTTGTCAATGTCGAATGTTGTCTCACTGGCATTAGCAGTGCAGGAGTTAGAGATGCATAATAGGAATGGCAGTGAAGTATTGAACTGAAGCCAATGCCAACCCCACCCTGCAGAGAGTGACAGGCATTGGGGTGTGCCTTTGGGTCATCAGCTATAATGCTCATGCCATTCTACCTCACCCTACCCTGTAGACACTGGCAAGTGTCCTGGTGTGCTTTGGGGTCTTTGGGCATTATTTATTTTATTTTTTTATTTTAGTCTTTGGTAACGGTAGGCCCACTAGGCACAAGTGCCTGTTTTCAGGGGCGACCTGGGAGCACTGGCGTTAAGTGACTTGCTCAGAGTCACACAGTATGCAAGTGGAGGTTGTGAGAATCAAACTCAGGTCTGGTTTGCTGGATGCATGCTTGTTCACACCTCGTTCCTTCTAACCTCTAGGCTATACTGCCAGCTCTAGGCTATATGGTATTCCATAAGGAAATATGCTGAGGTGGGTGCAGTATAGGAGAATGGGGTGAACTTTAGGGGCCAACACTCCGAGGCAGACCTCGATGCCTGTCACTGCTGCAGGGTGGGGGTGGGGTGGAATGGCATGAGCATTACAGCCAATGATCCCAAGTTACACCCCTAGTGCCTGTCAGTCTCTACAGGGTGGGGAGTTACAGTTGGAAACCCTAACGACTTTGGCATTTGTTGGTATTTCCACTCCAAAGATTCAACATAGGCTTTTTGTGACCCCACCTCCTGAAGAGCGGCACTATCAGTTTGTTAGCTGAAAGGTAGTTTTACAGATGCTATGCCATTTGGTAACACAGGGATGAAAATACATTTTGGGCAGGATGTGAAAAATGACAACTGTATTGTTCATGAGGAGGTATAAAAAATTGCAATGTTGAAAATCTGGGTGAAAATATGAAAAATTGATGAAGTCATGAGCATGCATAGAAACTGCAATACACGCTGTAACCAAATTATGTTCAGGATTTTTAACCACATTTTCAACATAGGCATTTTCTGACCTCTCCTCAAGAACAGTGGCACTGTGATTTTGTTAATTTGTCCCAGAAGTTGACTTCCCACAGTGACCATGCCACTGTGCGCCACAGGTGCGAAAACACATTTTGGGTAGGATGTGATAAATGACAGCTGTACTGTTCATAAGGAGGTGTGAAAAAATGGCAGTGTTGAAAATCTGACATGAAGATATTGCAGATTTGCGAAGTTACAAGGGTGCGTGGAAACTGGGGCATTATGCCAACAGGGAGTGGGCTCCCCCGTCGCCAAGTGAAGTGGGTCAGGGCAGCCTGCAGCTGCCTTATTGGGGAATGAGGGACACACCTTCTGATGCACGCCCTGCATTCATCCACAGTGACCACACCTCCAAATCTGCTACTAATTCAATATGTTGGCTGGCGAGCACACATGAGCCAACATAAAAAATGGCACTAGTAATTACAGCACCCTACCAAAAGATCAACCTGCAAAAACAAAGCCAATGGTAGCGATCCACAGACACACCGACCGCTACCAGGGCTAAAAAGAAATAACATGTACATGAACCTCCCCAACTAAATATAATCACCTCGGAGGGGGGGACTCAAGGAAGGGAAGAAACCTCGGGGGGGGAATCCTAGGGGAGGGAAGAGGAACTGAGTACCCACATAGGTCAGGAGGGGGGAAAAAAAAGAAAACAGTCCCTAGAGAAAAAAAACTGAAACAAACACAAGCATAAGTTTCGGGACCAGAAAACAAACGCTGGTTCACCAACCTTCTGCCACCCTCCACTGCCTGTAGCACTACCCTCTGCGCCAAGGCAGCTGCTCAGTGGCAGACCACCCAACAGACCCTATATCCTCTTCTTTCATATGGCAAACAGCTACAGGGATAGCGCTTATCCTACCTGTGCTATACTATCCATGTCGCTGTTTTCTCATTCTCTATTTTGACAGTTGGGTTTTGACCATGCCATTGTTTTAACCCGGTACGAAAACGATTTGTATCTGAACCTAGATCATGTTCATCTGCATCCTGGAGGTTATTGAGTTAAATTTCTTAGGTAGTAGGCTATTCCTTGGGGTTAGAAAGTTCTTTTTTTATTGATTAATAGTTCGTATGTGAGTTACTTAGCACTAGAGGCTAATTGGTAATTAGGGCATCATCTTTAACCAGCTATCTGTTGCAGTAACCCTGTTATGTTCTGTGCTGTTTTTAGCCAATTTAATTCAAATAACTTTAAATAGTATTTCTTCTGATGCTGTAATGCTGTGAAAAGAGTCTGAATTCCACCTTTGTAAGTGGAAGTCTACTGAAAATTAATTACGGTATTCTTTTGTCGGATTGTTTTGTAAGTATTGCATGTAAAAATTATAAATAAAAAGTATATAAAAAAAAAACTTGGACAAATAGCCACATGCCAACTGAATCCCCCCCAATTCTGGTTCTGCCCAGCACCTTTCTTATGTAATTAGAGGTATCCCTTACTAAGGCAGGTTTCAAATAAAATTTAGGATTCCTGGCTCAGGGTCCAGTGGTTGGGTATCAACAGGACCAGGACCTCCGCTGGAGGGCAAGCTTGGCTCAGCGGGGATGACAGATATAAGGTTAATGCAGGCAACACTGAATTTGTTGGCAATGGTGGCTGGATGAAGTACTCACTCCCATCCACCATGAGCAAGTCTGGTGAGGTTATAGCACCCTTTCCAAGGAGTTCTGAGTCATTCTCCCAGAATCTTTACCATTGCTCAAGTTCTGGGTTTGCTGGGCCTTGCTGTAGCTGGTCCTGGCCAACCAGATCCTATTAGTGCATTTATTCCTGGCTTCATTGTATTTTTGAAGATAGACTAGAGGCCCAGACTCCTGGCCAGGCCCTCAAATTATCCATCTCTCTCATGAGGGCATGGAGTTCTGGGGTAATCCATCTAGAGGGTGTACCTATAACTTTGCACTTTTTGAAGAGTGAAAATTTATTTCGGGCAATTGTAATTTCCATGACAAAGAATTCTCGGGCTGATTCAATATCAGGGATGGCATCAAGAAAGCTCCAGTATAGTTGGGCCGCATAGGATTACAATTCTTCCATATTCATTTTGCTTATGGCATGGTTGCTTTAGAAATGGAGGGTGTAGGGCTGGGCTGTTTCACTTCCCACAAGCATTGCGCTGGTAAGTGGTCACTGAGTGTCAGGCAGAACTTTGACATTTTTGACCTGTCTGGGTAAGTCACCAGTACCCAGTCGAGTAGTGTCACAGTGCCTGATTTATACTTAGTTCTGGTGCTCTCAAAGAACATATGTGTAAGAAATAGACTGGAGATTCTGTCTCTGAGCCTGGTACTGCACTCTTGGTCCAGTTAATATTAAAGTCTCCAGTTACTATGAATTCCCAGTTCTAGTTAAATTGTTTAAGATGATTAGAAATGGACTACATTTCTGCTTGTTGTTTACCAGGTGGAATATAGACCGTCAAGTGGACAGGAGATTTTTGACATCACCCCAGCAGCAGCTTAATGGTTAGGCATTCACAGTCTTGAGTCAGGTCTCTGATTGCAAGTTTCAAGGCTTGCATTTCAGATCCGAGATAGATCACAGCGTCCCCCACCTCACTTGCCTTGTCTATCCTCTCTGAAGATATTAAATCCTGGTGATAAGATGGCAGAGTCAGGTATATGGGGGTTGAGATAGGTTTCAGTAAGGGAAATAATATCTGGTTGCAATAATGCCACCCAGGCTACAAATTGGGCAAGTTTAGGTAGGATACGACCAATGTTTACAGAGACTATGTTCAGTCTCCCTTACTCCCAGAGCCATGCTCATGGCTATCTGTTTCTAAACCAAAGCAGGGTAAATCTACAGCATGGCCATTATCTACTACCTTTGTTACCACAATCAAAAGAATGCTATCAGGTTGGTCTGACAAGATCTCCCTGCCACAAACCCGTGCTGTTTACTATCCTGTAGGCCACTGCTCTCTATGTAGTCCACAAGGTCCTCTTTGATCAGTGATTCCATCAGTTTACCCACTCCAGAGGTTAAGGCTGACAGGTCTGCAATTCCCTGGTTGCTCGTTGTCCCCCCCTCCCCCACTTGTGTAGTGGAACTACCTCTGCTACCCTTCAATCTTTCTGAACTACCCCTCTCTGAGTTGAGCTGTAGAATAGAAGTATTTGGGGTTCATCCAGTTCTGCAGCCAGTTCCTTTATCACCCTTGGGTGCCCCCAATCTGGCCCTGGGGCTTTATCTACCTTTAGGGCTTCAAGCCCCTTTGTACCCTTTCTACTGGTGGGAATACTGGCTGCCTCATTTCAGCAATGCCCCTAACAGCCACCTTGATGCCATGTTTAGGCAGGGATCCGCTGTCTTCCTTGTGATGACAGAGCAGAAAATCATTAAGGATGGCTGTCCAGCCATAAAGATAGGGAGCACTGGGATGGGGTGCCGTCTTAATTGAGTGGTGAGTGCAATTCAAGTTAAGAAATAATTAAGGATGGCTGATTTTTGTGCATCTTCCTCTAGTACCCTCCCCCTCTTGTATCCTAAAAATACCCCCTTCCTTCTTCCTTTTTTTCCTTAAATATCTCAAGAATTGTTTTTTTCCCACCCTTGTCCCCCTCCACAATATGTAGCTCTGTGTCTGTCTTTGCCTCCCTGCGCATCCTCTTTGCAAACCTAGTTTCCATCTGGTAGTTTCCCCATTCCTTCTCCCCCTGCTTTTCCTTGTATTGGTGAAAGCCTTTTTCTTGGCCCTCACTGCTTCTCTGACCATTTCTGAGAAAAATGTTAGTCTCTTTTACCTGTTTCATTTTGTAACAATTCTCGTGTATGACTCTGTTGCCTCAAGAATGGTCCCCTTGATTACCCCCATTTTCCTGTACACCTGGTCAGTTTGTCTCAGACCAGCTCCCTCATCTGGTTGAACTCTGCTGTTCTAAAATCTAGGACTTCAGTTTTTGATAGGGGCATTCTGGTCCCAAGGGCTGGCCTGAACTAAATGGAGTTATGGTCCCTGGACCCCAGTGACTCCCCTACCTTCACTCCACTCACCACTACCGAGTTGGTGATCACCAAATAGAGAATGGCCACTTGTCTAGTGGGTTTCTTAACCAGCTGCACCAGGGGGGAGGTCATGTCAGACCAACCTCATTGAATTTTTTGACTGGGTGACTAGGGAGGTGGATCAGGGGAGGGCAGTGGACATGGCCTATCTGGACTTCAGCAAGGCCTTTGACACTGTGCCACATAGAAGACTATTACACAAACTGGGGGAATATTGGTGTGAGCAGGACAGTAGTGTGGTGGGTAGGTAACTGGCTGGGTGGCAGGACACAGAGGGTGGTGGTAAATGGCTGTCACTCCACAGAGGGAAGAGTGACCAGTGGGGTACCACAGGGATCAGTGCTGGGACCGGTCCTATTCAACATCTTCATCAGTGACATTGCACAGGATCTAGAAGGCAGAATTTCACTATTCGCTGATGACACAAAGCTCTGTAACAGAGTAGACACACCAGAGGGTGTAGACAGAATGAGAAGGGACCTGCAGAAACTTGAAGAATGATCAAGGGTTTGGCAGTTGAAATTCAATGCAAAGAAGTGCAAGATAATGCATATGGGGCACAAAAACCCTGGCACAATATATCAGTTGGGGGTGAGGATATAGCATGCACCAAACAGGAAAGGGATCTTGGGGTTGTCATCTCTGATGACCTCAAGGTAGGGAAACAGTGTGACAAGGCAGCAGGTAAAGCAAATAGGATGCTGGGATGTATAGGCAGGGGCATCACCAGCAGGAAAGGAGGTCATAATTCCGCTATACAAGACACTAGTGAGGCCCACCTGGAGTACAGTGTACAGTTCTGGAGACCATACCACGTAAGGACATAGACAGGGTAGAGAAGGTTCAGAGGAGGGCAACAAAGATAGTGCATGGATTGCATCACAAGTCCTATGAAGACAGGTTGAAGGAACTGAACATGTACTCCCTGGAGGAGAGGAGGGAGAGAGGGGATATGATAGAGACATACAAGTATCTTACAGGGAGGAACAGGGTGCAGGAAAACACTATTTTTAAGCGAAAAAGATGTTCCAGGACTAGAGGGCATGGGATGAAGTTGGAGGTGGACGATTCAGAGGAAACATGAGAAAGAATTTCTTCACAGAACAGGTGGTGGACAAGTGGAACACCCTGCCAGAGGAAGTGGTGGGGGCTGAAACAATCACGGGATTTAAGAATGCATGGGATAGACATAAAGGAATTCTAGAGGTCAGGGGTAAGGGGAAATAGACTTCTAGGAAAACAAACTGAACTTACAAGCTGAAATGGGCAGACTGGGTGGGCCATAGGCCCTTATCTGCCGACACTGTCTATGTATCTATGTATCTATGCACCAGAAGACAGTCCCACAATGTATCTAACAGGACCCAATTTCTGGTGCACCTGGCTGCTGGATTTTCCCAGTCAATATCTGGCAGGTTCAGATCATTTACCACACCACTCCCCCCTTCATTTCCCTTGCCAGCTCTTCCTAAGCTCTCTATCGCTCTTCTCTTTGTCCTGGTGGTCTAGATCACCCCACCTGTGTTTTCTTGCTTGAGGGTGTCATGAGGTGAAGCTTTTAACTCAGTTTCCCATTTGTGTCCCCTGATACATCCATCCCCCACAGCTTCCATGTCCTGCCTGACATATAGGGCTATGCCCCCAACCCCCCCATTGCCTATCTCTCTATCCTATCTAAACATTGTGTAACCTGGGACTGACAAGTCCCAGTCATTATTCTTTATGGCCATGTTATGCATATTTTCCAGTGTCATGTTTGATGGTGAGAGTGGTCTACCCTTGTTAAATTTATAGGATATGGCATTGGGCTAATAAAAATATGGTTGACATTTTATGAGTGGTTCGTGACCCCATAACCACAAGCATTGAAGCCACAAGTGATGCCACAGATCACAAGTAAAAACTTCAGATTTATTTTTATGAGGCCCGCACTATACTTGATTCATGCAATGGCATGAGTTTGTATGGTAAAACAATTAGATATACTGCTGTTATGGAGAAGTTAACAAGTTTTATAAAATAATCTTCTTGATAGAACTAAGTCCCAGAATGAGACTTCTAGGAGGCAGTATATCACAGTGGTTTAAGGCTCTGAGCTACAAACCAGGAGACTTGGGTTTGAATCCCACAGCTCCCACTTGCATACTGTGTGACCCTGAGCAAGTCATTTAACTTCCTTGTGCTCCCAGGTTGCACCTGGAAACAAGCTTTAGCTTAGTGTGCCTTGTGGCACGTGGACAGCTGGTTCTGATTTCAATATGATATTTTTTCTGCAATATAAAATATGTAAGGGAGTGTCCGTCAGGAGAAACCACAGTCTTGCTGAAACTGACACATCAAAACCCCCCAGAGATAAGTTCAAAGGACAGGACATAGCTTAAACTGCAGACATCTGGAATGCAATTACCTTGTCAATTTGCTTTTAAGCCAGGAACCAATATATCCATTTTATAATGCCCTCAGGGAAATCCTTTGATTTGCACTAGGTGTCATGAGCAAAGGGGCATATGCATGTGTTTAGAGTGTCTTCCCAGGTAGCCAGCTAATTACATCAAAGAGACTTTGATGTCTGGGTGAAGCAGGTCCCAGACTAAATTAGGAAGTCCAATATGCATTTGCTTGGGGTATCCAGTGAATTACATCAAAGAGGCTTTGATGTCTGGGTGAAACAGATCACAGACCAGTTTTGGCAAGTCACATGAAGAGAGGCGATTCATACATGTCACCTATTATTTTTTTAAATATCTTAGTAGGACACCCTGTGTTATAAAATATAAATTTTAATACACCAAGGCGGAGTTAGGTGACCTCAGCGAGAAGGCCGGCTCAAGACTGCTTTTGAATATACTGAGCAGACCTTACAGAGACACAATCATTTTCTGACTGAGAAAAGAGGAACATCGAAGCACTGAAAGATTAGGAAGTAAGGATACATTAGCTAAGACCAGTCTGAGTGTATGGATTGTAGGAATTTGCACTTTTAAACCTGTTTTGTTTTTAAGGCTGTATGTGTTGGGATATCTTGTTCTGTATTTTACTGTTTTCCTATTTTACCTATTTTAAAGTAAAGATATATATTTTAAAAACAGAAACTGCCTGGTGTGCCTTGAAACCTCTTTTTATAAGTGAATCTTAGATGGTTATAGTTGACACTGTGCATGTGCTTATTGTGATACCAAACTGGGGAAACAGATAAGAGTTCTCTAGGTCTTGCATAGAGCTCTAAGGGTTCATTTTGTATACCTGGTTAGGTGCCTGTAGGCAAAGATATCTGGCCCCTCAAAGACAGAATTATCTGAGCCTGATAATTGGGTATGCTAACAAGAGGCTATCAGTTTGAATCCCTCCAGAATTTGGGACAAAGGTGACTCGAACCCACAAAACAGACAAGAGGGTTACCTTGTTCTGTTCACTGTTTACAATTCTATGCTCAGAGGTTGGCACTTTGGGAGTAGAGGGCTGACCTGCTGAGTGGGGTTGTGACATACCTCTCCTGGTTAAACAATTTCCCCTTCACTTCTCCTTCTATTCTGAAGGACCAACAGTGAGAATGTTGGTTTTGTCACCCACCTTGAGGTAGAATACATAGGATAAGCAATGTGCTGACTCAGAAAATGCTATTTATCTTTATGACTGACTGAGGCAGGAGTGAGTTCTGCAAGTCCTGCCCCTCACAAGTGATCATAATTGTCATATTCTGAGTCAGGCCAATCTGTTGCCAGGTTATACAATGTATTTCAAATTGTAGAGCTTTCAGATTAGTTCTGTTAACTAAGGTTTAACTGGTTAGCTTTGATTTCACCGTTATGCTTTGAGTAAAGAAGGGGCTAAACATCAGAGCAAGGTAGGAGACAGCAGTGTACTGTGTACAGGTTTACTGAAATAGTCAGCTTAAGGTTAAGTGGCTACAGATAGTGGAGTAACAACTAATGAGTGAGGAGAAGTAGGCATCAGGAAACGGTAGTTACTGGTAGGAGGGTTGAAAAGGGAAATTAGGAGACACCCTATCTATGGTAGGGTAACAAATACAATTCAGACAAACAAAGGAGGAGGTAGCAAGTCAATAAGCATATAAAGGAGACAGGAAGTTACAGGATATATTTCAGCAGATGAACATATGAAAATTGCCAGCAGCAAAAAACCATCATGTGAATGCAGCTAGCTCCCTATTCAGCAACTGCCCCCTTCCCTTACCTCCCTTTACCCTCCCCTTTGCTCTGTCCCACCCCTTCTTGAAGCATTCCACTGTGGTACATGCCACCACTTCAGCTGGTAGTGCGTTCCACGTTGCCACCACCCTCTCTGTAAAGAGATGCTTCCTCACCTCCCTCCTGAATCTACCCCCCTCCAATCTCATGTCATGGCCCCTAGTATCTCTCCCCACCCTCCTCCTGGATAGACCCTCTGTGTCTGTTTTGATTATCCCCTTCATGTATTTGAAGGTTTCAATCACATCCCTCCGTCCCTTCTCTCCTTCAGTGTGTACAAATTTAACTCTCTTAGTCTGACCTCATATGGCAGTTCCCCCGGGCCCTGAATCATCTTCGTTGCCATACGCTGCACTACCTCCAGCAGCCTAATGTCCTTTTGTAGGTACGGGCACCAGTACTGCATGCAGTATGCCAGGTGGGGTCTAACCAACAATCTGTATAACAGTAGAGTAACCTCCCTTCTTCTCGAGGTAATTCCCCTTGCAATGCACCCCAGCATTTTGCTGGCCATTGCTGCTGCCTTTCTGCGTTGTGTGGAATTGTTCATTGCTCCCGTGATGAGCACCCCCAGATCCTTCTCTTCTTCTGTTACCTCCAGCTGCATTTTCCCCAGATGATAACTTCTCCTTGGATTTTTGGTTCCGAAGTGCAGCACCTTGCATTTTTTTGCATTGAACTCCAGTTGCCATCTATCAGGCCATGCCTCCAGCCTTGCCAGATGCTCCTGTAGCCCCCGCCACCCCTCCGGGTAATCCACCACCGCTTCCATCTTGGTGTCATCCACAAATAGGCTGATTTTGCTGCTGATGCCCTCCGAGATGCCTGCAATAAGTATGCAAAACAGCAATGGGCTCAACACCGAACCCTGTGGAGCACCATTTGTCACAGGCTTAGGGGACGAGTTTTCCCCACCTACCACCACCCTCTGCTGCCTATCTTTTAGCCAGTTCTCCACCCACCCCACCAGTTTTGCTCCCGCCCCTGTGCCCTGTAGCTTGATTCCAAGTCTCCCATGTGGTACTGAATCAAAGGCTTTGCTGAAGTCTAGGTACAGGACATCCACTGCATGGCCCCCATCAATTTGCCTAGTCACCCAGTTACAGTATTCCACCAGGTTGGTCTGGCATGACCTGCCCTTGACGAAACCATGCTGCCTCCCGTCCTGCACCCTGTTCACCTCCAGTAGTGCCACTAGCCTATCCTTTAGGATGGTCTCCATTAGCTTCTCCATTATGAACGTTAGACTTACTGGCCTATAGTTCCCGGGTTCGTCCTTGGGTCCACTCTTGTGGAGGGGAACCACGTGCACCAGTCTCCAGTCATGCGGTATGCATCCTGTGTGTAGAGATTAATTAAATAATTCTGCCAAGGGTCCTGCCAGGACATCTGCCAGCTCCTTCAGCACTCTCGGATGTACTTCATCCGGTCCTGGAGCCTTGCCTACCCTCAATGCCCTTAACCTCTCCAGCACCCTCCCCTCTATGATTTTTCTATCCATCACCACCATCCCCATCTGTTTCTATCCTCCCTCCTACTATGGGTAGTGTCCTTCCTTTTCTTTTGTAAGACTGAACAGAAGTAGTCATTAAGCACTTCTGCCTTTTCACCCCCTTCTTCCACCCGTCACCCCTCCTCCTTAATTCTTACAATTTGGTCCTTACAGCTTCTTTTCTTCCCAATATACCTAAAGATGTCTTTCTCCCCTTTTTTTATGCCCTGTGCCAGCCTGAGTTTCCTTGCTGCCTTGTCTGCCCTTACCCCCCTGGTCACTTCCTTCGCTTCTTTCAGGTATTCCTCCCTATCTTCCTCCCTCCCCGATTTTCTGTATCTCCTGTAAGCTGCCCTTTCTTCTTCACCATGTCTAGCACCCTTTACTTATCCAGCTGGGTTTTGTCTCCCTAGTCTTCTTAGTCTGAGACCTGCAGCAAGATTCTGTTGCCTCCACTATCCCTGTCTTATCAGTTCCCACCTTTGCTGTGTGTCCATACCTGGTTGAATTTTCTTGAGGAACCCCTGTACCACTTCCTCATCATCTTAAAGTTAGCATTCCTGAAATCCAGCACCCTTGTGCCTGATGCCATCCTCTCTTTAGCCATCTGTAACTGGACCCATACTGTCTGGTGGTTACTGCCCCCCCCCCAGTGGTTCCTCCACCCTCACATCCCTCACCCACTCCCGGTTCATCAGTACTGGCAGTATAGCCTAGAGGTTAGAGGAACAAGGTGTGAATGAGCTTGATACATCCAGCAGACCAGACCTGAGTTTGATTCTCACAACCTCCACTTACATACTGTGTGACTCTGAGCAAGTCACTTAACCGCCCAGTGCTCCCAGGTCGCCCCTAAAAACAGGTACTTGTGCCTAGTGAGCCTTATCCGGTTACCAAAGACTAAAATAAAATAAAAATAAATAAATAAATAAATACCAGGTCAAGGGTGTTCGTTCTCTAGTTGGTTCCTTGATCAACTGTACTAGAAAGTTTTCCTGGAAGGCATCCAGCATTACCTGCTCCCTTCTGCTCTTTGTGGTAGGTGTGTCCCACTCCACCCCCGGCAGGTTGAAGTCCCCTACTATCACCACCCCCCTTCCCGCAGTTCCTCCTTATCTGTTCTGCCAGTACCCTGTCCATCCCTTCAGTTTGAGAGGGTGGCCTGTACACCATCCCCAGTCTTAGTGATCTATTTTTGAGATCCTGTAGTTGCACCCACAGTGCTTCTGCATCTCTTTCGTCTACCTCCTCTCTTACACATTTTAATCCCTCCTTTTCATACAGTGCCACCCCTCCCCTTCCCTTTTTCCTATCCTTCCGTGTAATCTATACCCCAGAACTGCCATATGCACAAGTAGTCATGGATTTGGGTGGCACATGTCTCGGTTATAGCCGCCAAGTCCATGCCCATCTCCTCCAAGAGAGCCTGTAGTTCCACCCCCTTATTCCCCAGACTCCTACCATTTAGTGTTACCACCCTCCAACCCTTGTCTCTACCCTCCCCCCCGCCTCGCTCCCCTTATGTCCGCTCCCTTAGTAGTTGCCTTCCTCCTTACCTTGCTGTCACGGGGGGGGGTAAGCCTATTTGGTTTCACATCACTAGGCCTCTGAACACCACTAACCGTCCTGCTACTTCCTCTCTCCTAGTTTAAATGCTCCTCAGTGTGCTTCCCTATCCTTGCCTTTAGTACATTTTTTCCTTCCTCATTTAGGTGCAGTCTGTAGTTTGCATATAGACTGCTGTTCTCCCAGGTCCCCACCCCTACCCTCCTACCAGCCCTTACCCCTTTTCCCGACACCAGGCCCCCAGCCATTCATTAAACTCTTGAATTCTCCTTTTTCTTGCTATGCTTGCCCTGGGAACAGGAAGTACATCCAAGAAGGTAACAGATCTGCCCACTCTCTCACACAGAGGTCCCAGTTCCTCAAACTTCCTCTTAACCTACCGTGCTGGCCCATCAGCCAGGTCATTCGTCCACAGGTGCATTATTAGGTGAGGCCTTTCCTTCCCCTGCTTGCATATCTTAACATGGATTGCCCCACCCTTTCCGCCTTCATTCCTGGCATGGCTTCCACCTAAATTCTACTGTGCCTCTCCCCTTTGCTTCTCCACCTGACCTCTCTTAGTATCAAGTCTCCCAACACCAAGGCACCTCCCTTCTTTCCCTCCCCTTCCTCCCCATTCTCCTCTCCTTCTTCCTCTTGCACAGACAGTAAGGTGAAGGAAAGAGTAAGGGAGTGGTGCAGTGCAATAGGTGTTGGGCCGCAGTCATTCAGGACACATTCTAGAGGCTGAGATGCTGCCCCTATTTGTACTCACCTCTCTGAGTTGAAGGCAGAGGTTGCTGAACTCTGGGCTGAATTAGTAAGGGTACAGAGGACCTCCTGCCCCACCCAGGGGATACCAACTCTGCAGCCGCTCCCCCTGAGGATGAATAGACAGAGGCAGAGTGGTCAGACCTTGGTGGGCTCTGGGAGGGTGGAAAGGGTGCTCACTCCTCAGCCTGTCCACTGTACAGTTCCTTTGCTGTACTGGCATGACTGGACAGCCAGGAGGAGGCACCTGCAGCAGTGTGAAGGGAAGAAGTGGGGGTCCTCAGAAGGGGATGCCTCAAGGAGTGAGGAAGAGGCCCTCAGCCAAGGAGGAAACAGCTGTTGGTGGGGAGTCTATTGTTGGGGGATAGACTTGTGAGCATGGGAGGAAGGGAGAGGAAGGTGAAGTGCCTCCCAGATGCTTCAGCATGGAGGGATGGAGAGCAGATCCAGAGGATCATTAGAGCAGCAAGAAATGAGAGGGAGCTAGATGTCATTGTCCATCTGGGGACAAATGACCTGTCAAGGGATAGGTGTTGGGTTGTGCAGGGAAATTTCAGGGAGCTGGGGAGGGACCTGAAGCTGGTGGCATGCATGGTGCTTTTACCGAGGTGTTACCTATGTATGGCTGGGGACAGGAAAGAGCACTACACCCCAGGGCTTTTATTTATTTATTTAAGTCTTTGATTACTGGCTAGATGCACTAATCCAAAGGAGTGTTTTTAGGAACGACCCGGGCCCAAAATTTGGCACAACAGAGAGAGATACAAACAAATTACAATGAATTAGGGAACTACAAATACAATTACAATGAATTGTAGGGTAGGGTGACAAACACACAATGGGGATATAGGACATGTTGAGCTAGTACAGACTCATACAATTCGTTGAAGGCATGGTGCATGGAGGAGGGCTTCAGCTACACTGGGGACTGGAGGCCAACCTGGAAGGATGTGGGCCTCTATAATGGAGACAACCTCCATTCTTCCAGGAAGGGGACCACAATCATTAGAGGGAGGTTTAAATGCTACTTGGATGAGCATTTAAACTAGCCATGGGGGGAGGCTTCAAAACCAAGAGAGACAACAATTCCCCCCCCCCAAGATGATGAAGCAGCAGGGAGGGAGAGCCTGAGGGGAGTAAGCTCCTCCAGGGCAGGGACACAAGATGACAGGGGTTGGAACAAGGCAGAGGACAAGGGGGTATAAATCAGGAAAGCAAGAAGAAAGGAGTAAAGGAGACAGGTAATGGAGAAGGCAACAAGAGAAGAAGAGGGTTGGGGGAGATTCAGGGAACAGCACAGGCAGGAGGGGGAGAAAGCAGGAAAGTATGCAGGGAAGTAGTAAGGTATGGAGAGACATCTACACTAACGCAAGGAATCTGGGAAATAAAATTCCAGACCTGGAGGCCATTATGGAGGAGACTAGTCTGGATCTCGTGGCCATAACAAAGTCACCGTGCATGAACAGCCATGACTGGGACATGGCCATACCGTGGTACTCTCTCTTCAGGAGAGACAGGGAAGGGATGAGAGGAGTAGGTGTTGTACTATATGAGGGAGGAATCAAGGCCACAGAAGTACAGGAGTACTCAGAAGAAAAGGAAGGACTGAGATGCGGGTCCTCTAGGGACAGGTGTTGGGGCTGCCATCTGTACAGGAGTGGTATACAGACCTCACAAAATCAAAGCAGAGCACTCAAACCCATAATGAGCAAGGGCACCAGTCTTGAAATATTATAAAAATTACTTTATTTACAGAGGCAACAGCCTGACATGTTTCAGATGACTATCCTTTTCAAAGGCTGACAAATTTAAAACAATGACTCTTAAATACTTTAAAACATCATGATATCACACATCACATGTTCAAATTTAATTAAACACACTTGTGTGGCTCTAACCATCCAATTAATAATGAAATGAAATGCTCTAGAGGAACTAAATAAGAGATCATCCCAAGCAGAAAAAATACACTAATGTTAATATTAATACATAATGAAAAGAAATATAAAGGAAGGGGAAAAGATTAGAAAAAGATAATAAAGGAGAAGAATAAGAAAAAACAGGAGGAGGAAAGGGGGAAAGGGGAAAAATAAAAACTAAAAGGGAAAAAGGGGGGAGAAGGGACAGGGAGAAAAAGGAATGGGAACAAGGGGAGGAGGGAGGGGATAGGGAAGAAACAACAAACGAATGAAAAATGAAAATGAGAACATATAGATAGGTATGAAAGAATAATAATAATAACTGGTCAGCAATTTTTTCCATACTTGAATGAGTTATAATTTCCCGTTATAACTCTCGAGTCAGAACGGGGAACACACAGACTCAGTCAACAAAAACTGCTCCCTAATTGGCTGTGCGTGGTGTCCTGGGTGGGCTTTCAGTTTCCGAAACATGGCGGTTTATTATCATCTTAGCGAGAGTGGGCAGATGAGTCATCATTGCTTCTTTTATTTTATTTTTTTTTTAAAAAGCACAACGCAAGTTCTACATTAAAAAAATCTGCTTCATCCTACCATCCCGATGCTACAGCTGCCACCAAGAACGATTCCGAAGTCACTCAGTAAGGTAAGCGTTATCGCAGGTGTTTGGCCACGTAACTACACAGCTCTCCAAAAAACAACCAACAATAATTAAAAAAGAAAAAGCAACTAAAAAAAAAGACTGTGTCACAGAAAATCAGAGCGACAGAGAGAGAAAGAGAGTGTGTGTGTGTGTGTGTGTGTCTACGTCTGCCTGCATGACTGAGAAAGAGCACCAGTAAAGAGTGTGGCAAAAAAATTGTAGACCAGCAATTATAAATAATAAAAGATGGGGAAGTGTGCTTAAATTCGAAATGAATAGTTGCCCTCAGTGTGGGATGCTTTAATAAACCCCTCGGGCTTCACCCTCAGGGTTTATGTAGCATCCCACACCTTGGGCAACCATTAATTTCTCATTAAGCATACATTCCCATCTTTTATTGCATAATAATAACCAGTATTATGAACTAAACCAGCTACATAAATTATTTTCTACATTTTTTTTAAAAAAAGATTTCAATTCAAAACCACTATTCAAGCCCCAATTTTGGTTGTATTAAGCTTAATGATCCACAAAGCTTCTCTTGCCAATAAAAGGTCATTAAAATGTCACCCTCTTGGTTTTGACAGACCTTATCAATTCCATAAAAGTAAACTCATGTTCATCCTTGGCTGTGGCTTTATAATGTGCAATGCTGTCGATAGGTAACATCTGTCTTTCCATTGCCTTTACATGTTCTTTAACTCTGACTTTTAAGCTTCTAATTGTTTTACCAACATAAAATACCCCACATTTACATATTGCTAAATAAATAATTCCTACTGAATCACAGGTAATTAGCTGCCTAATTTCAAAAGTACAATCTATATTTGAAACCGAAAAACCTTTCCTGTTTTAATGTACTGTATGTATATCGACTGCAATTCCTACATTGAAAGCATCCAATACTTTTGTAACCATTATTATCTAAACCCCCATTTCAAAATGGCTATGGTTTAGCTTATCCCCTAATGCTGGTGCCTCTCTATAGGCCATCCGTGGTGGGACTTGAACAATATCCCTTAAATTAAATTGCTCCCTTGTATATTCCTTCTCATTAACCGTTTTTATTTTCAGTAACTCTTCTCTATATTTACTTACTACTAAATGCATTCCTTCTTCGATATCCACTTGTTTATAACCTCTCTGCTCCAATCTAGTGCTTAAATTTATAAAGCCTTGTCTACATGTGATTTCATCCCCACAATTTCTTTTCGCACGCAGAAACTGTCCTTTTGGTAAATTTTTTGTCACATGTCTTGGATGTCAACTCTCTGCCCTCAGGAATATATTACCATCTATTGGCTTTCTATACATACTAGCAGTTATTTCTTTCTCATTTTTAACAGAGATTCTAAGGTCTAAAAAACATATTTGTTCACATGCTATCTGATATGTAAATCTAAGATTTTTATCCATACTCTCCAAGTAATCCTTGAATAATACCAGTTCCATTTCGCTGCCATGCCAAATAACAAATAAATCATCTCTGTATCGCTTCCATAATTTAACTTTTGAAAAAAAATGGATTTCTTGTTTCATTCAAAACATACAACTGTTCTCAGGCACCCATATAGAGGTTTGCTGTAGATGGAACACATGCTGCTCCCATTGCAGTTCCTTTCTTCTGCAAAAAACATGTTTATTAAACAAAAAAACATTATCACTGAGTACATAATCTAACATTTTAACCAAATACTCAGTGCTTGGTTTTATATCACTCTGTCTTGCATTTAAAAACCCAGCCAATGCAGCCAATGCTCCTTCATGGGTATATTAGTATACAATGCTTTCACCTCCATAGTAACCATATAGCTGCCTGGTTCCAATTTAACATTATTTAAAAGACGCAACATGTCATTTGTATCCTGTATAAATGAGGGTAATTTATTAACAAATGGATGCATATAAAAGACCAAAAACTGAGAAAGGCTTTCTGTGAGCTTCCTATTCCACTAACAATGGGACACTGGGGAGGATTATTAATAGACTTATGTATTTTGGGAATAAAATGTGGCCCTAAAAGGATCATCTGTAATAAGAAACTTCATAGTGGTTTGATCTATTTCACCTACAACTAATCCCTCCCTAATAACATTATCTATAATAGATTTAAATTCAAAAGTAGGGTCATGATCTAATTAAGCAATAAGGCACGACAGGGTGTGTGTTATCGTGTAATAACGTCACTCCTGGGGTGGGTTGAGCACAAGCGAAGCAGAGTCCACCACCACCCAGGAGTGACGCTATATTACCTATAACACACATCCCTGGAGTGCCTTATTACTATTATACAATGGCTCGTTGTTATACAAAATAAAAAAATAAACATAAAAATGATTTTAAGGGATCCAAATGGTCATGATAATGGAGGTCAGGATCCATAGAAAAGCAATACAGTGCGTTATTGTGTAATAACATCACTGTCTCAGGCACACATTGACCAATCAGAGTCCAGGAAATGTTCTTGCCATTGTATAATTTCTCATAATATTCTCTATCTCCTAACTGTCTTTCTGCTTCTTTGACATAATCAACTTTATTAAGAACATCAACACACCACCTTTGTCAGCTTTTTTGATAATCAAGTCAGGATGCATTTGTACATTTTTTAAGGCATCTCTTTCAAGCATATTTAAATTATTATAAGACTTTTTAGGCAGAGTCTCAGATAAAGTGTCAAGATCTGTTTCCACGAGATGTTTGAATACTTTTACTGCTGCACTTGGGGGCAGATTAAATGTAGATTTTGCCTGAAAAGTATGCTGCCAATCTTTGCCATCACTCAAAAGAGTTCCTTCATCTTTAGTTTCCTGATTTTTGTTATTATAGAAGGATTTGACACTTAAGTTTCTGACAGCCAGGTTAAAGTCCACCATAACTTTAAATTTATTCGCCTGTATCGTTGGTGCAAAATTCAAACCTTTACTAAGGACCAAAACTTCTGCTTCTGACAAAATGTAGAAAGATTCAGTACCTGTGTGGTAATTTTGTCATCTGAAATGTCTCTCACCAACGCATCCCTCGATGATTCCGTGTGCAATACACCCACTGTTGTCTCCCTCTCCCACATCCTCTTCTTCCTCTGTCCTCTCCTCATTCTCCTTGGTCTCCATTGTTGGTTTCTCTTCCGATTCCTTCCAGACAGGGGCTTCTCCGAAGTTGGTGCAGGGCTGCAGGTTCCTGTTCCATCTCACGAAAATGGTTCCGACCTGTAAAGGATTCTTCTGTTTTCGAATCATTCATGTTGCTAAAATCAAAAGGCACATGTCTATTCCTAGTCTTAAGAATGTTTCTTGGATTTTTCTTCCAGTTGAACGCTCTGCCTAATTCAAAGTCATTTTTGTCTTGAGTAAACTTTTTTTGTTTTAACATCTTTAACTCAATGTCCATCTTCGCCATACTTTCCTTTAATTTTTCATTCATAAAATCAAAGTCTGGGTGCTGTTGTAGCTGCAGAATTTCTGGTTCTCTGCTTTGATCTCTAATTTCAACTTTTCCTCCTTTTCTTTACTGTATTTCATAATCAAATTAATTAATTTGAAGCTGGCTTCAATCAATATCTCTTCCCAAGCTTTTATAAATTCTTCACTTTCATGACCGAACCCGGTTCTTTAATTAGTCTTAAGCCACGAGGTACTCTCTTTACTGTCAAGTATGCCTCCATACTCACTGTTGTCCAGTATGCCTTTGCCATTGTTTGGTAAGTCTCTCCAGTTCTCTAAACGCCTGGGCAAGATTAAATTCAGCAGTCGTCCTGTTCACATTCTCTCTGTTTTCAACCAAAATGGATTTTCTTTTGCTGCTGTTTCTAATAAAGCATTGACAAATTCAAAGGCCCAGTTCTGATCTTCGTGCATTCTGTGAAGATTGAATTCAGTGTAGCTTCTAATGACATACTGGCAAGTGGAAAACAGATTCAATTAAAGACAGAGACTAATAATGTGCTCCTAGGATGGGTTTTAAGCTTGGAGAAAGTAGTTTTGCATTTAATTTTCTCCTTTCTAAATGGTGCCAAACCTCTCCGAATTTCAAACAGTTACAAAAACAGTGTAGAGAGGGCACACGGACCAGGTGCAACAGGGTAATTGCACAGTAGTTACACGCTTGTTGTATGTAACTAATTGCAGTTACAGTGCAGTTACACCATAACTACAGTGTAAGGTGACACTTAAACTATAACCCCCCCCCCAATCTGGCCTCAAGCAAGTTCATGTTTGGTGCCCTAAGCCAGTCCTCAAAGGATCTGCCCTGCTGGATGGGAATCATTTTGGTTAACCTACGCTGCACCATCTTGTAGAGTGGGGGAAGGGTCTAGTTCCCAAATGTTATGATAGCACACACCATACAAACCCACTACATGTTCCTACTTCCACTAAATTCAATATTGCAGATGCTGGGACGCTGGTCTGTCCCAGACTCAGCCTGCGTCATTGTTACCAGCTTTCTCAATACTTCAGTAGCTTCTACCACTCAGCTTAGACACTCTTTTTGGGGTATCTCCAGGTTTCGCGTCCCTCCAGAGCCACACCTCACACAGTACAGCGCTCCATGCTCAAAGGATTCAGTCACAGAACATGAAATATATAAAATTAATATCTTTAATATTTCAAGATATTTACACAGATAATATAGGATACTACATACACAGACTATGGGGAACACAACAGACAGGAAACACACAGAAAATCCTCTCTGTCTGTCTCTCTCTTTCTCTCTCACAGGGTAGATTGGCTTACCACAAGGCATTTTGAATTAGGCAGACACAAACTCTTAAGATGGCAGCTTATTCATAGTCCCAAGCCTGACTTGACTCTGCTAGGCCCTGCTGACCTAAAAGCCCTCTAGTTGTTCCCTCATGACACATCATCCAGTATGTTATCCTTTGTCTAGAGCTGGGACTGGGAAGACCAGCTTGGACCAGTCTGTTAGAAAACTACCTCTGTGTTCTGTCCAAAAACTTTAGCCACCAATGAGAATGTTTGTGTTAGCAAGCCACTCCTGATATCAAAGAAATTTCTAATGCCCACCCATAAACTGACAGGGGTCCAAGACTTCCTGTGATGTCACCCTACATGGCAGTCTAGTCTCTCCAGAGCTCTCCTGGGTCCAGTCCTAATCTAGCACCATCCATCATTAAAAACTGGCTAATCTTGGAAAAAAAGCTATGCCTAGAAAACATTATAGCCTATACTTGCAACAGGCTGAGAGAATTTGCAGCAATAGCAGGGGAAAAGGAGGTTCCGGGCAAGCCGAGTGTCCCTGACAGCATGGACCACAAGGCCTGCAGCTGAGCTGCCTCACCGACCCACAACTCCCAAAGCAGACTTAAGCTCAGAGAATGAGGAAGAGGTTATGATAACCTTGAGAAAACTTTGCCAGGAACTGAGGAGGCTGGGGGACACTATCTCACAATTTCAACGAGAGCTGTTGGATTTAAACAAAGACCAGCAGAAGCAACAGCACCAAATTACTGACCTGGAGCAACACACTACGGACCACTCCAATTTGGTGGACCTTCCCAATGGAGCAATTCTGCAGCTCCATGATAGGAAGACCCGACTTCAGCAGAAGATAGAGGATCTCGAAAATCAGTCCAGACGGATTAACATTCGAATCCATGGGATACCCAAGGGAACTGAGTCAGGGATATAGTAAAATTCATGGAAAGCTTCCTGAGAGAAATACTGGGCCTAGACGCTGAGTATGCCCTGAATCTAATCACGCACACACAGATCTCTCTCCTCGTCCCTCTGATCCCAAAGATGTCCTCATTCTGTCATAATTGCTTTATCACAGAATGAAAACGGACATCCTACAGAGGGCTTGGCAAAAGAAATAAATTATTTTTGGTGACATCCTATTTTTTGGCCATGATTATGCCCCATCACAAAGGATCAAAGAAGAAAGCTGCTACCCATTTTGAAGCAACTCAAGGAGAAGGGGAGGTTAAAGCTCGGTTGGAGTACCTGGTGACCTGAAGAATTACCACAGACTCCGGCACTCACCTATTTCCAATGATTTTGGAGGCTAAAAAGTTTTTGCAGCAGTGGAACATTGCTGTGGATGATCTTCTTGATCCAGAGGTAATTAAAGACTTAGACCATCATCTCTGGTACACTGTCCAGGATGCAGGGTCGACAAGGATGCAGAACTTAAAGAACAACCAACCCTTGTCCTACCCCTGGACCTGATGGAAAACACCTAGGAATCCCCAATGGAGCAGAAAACATCAGTACCACAAAGGAGAGCTCACGGAAAATGCAAGCATAGGGCAAAGAGCTCAACCAACAGGGCAGCCTCCTCCTCGGCTCCAAGTGTGGCAGAAACATGAAAGCCATCCATCTGCATCTTCTAGCTATGCAGTTCTTGGTGGCTTCCTGGACTTTCTGGAGGGTGAGTCTGACATGGAATATGTAATTCAGCCATCTTTCTTTCTCCACATCCCCCGGGTACTGTCTTTCTGGTGGCCCCCACTTTTAGAGCTTTGACTTCATTTAACAGCTCTCAGGCATTCATTTACCCGGTTGGTCGGCGAGTTTGGCTCAACGATCCCCCTGCCTGTTACTTACTTATTGTCCCATTAGAGTGTTATTGATGAGCATGCCAGGGAAGACTTGGGGTGCTAATCTGGGACTGTGAACTGAACTTATGGCTTAGAACATATATTAAGCGTGCCCTTGTTTGTTTTGGACTCTCGGGGGACTCAGGAACCTTATCTAACAGTGAAGTGACAGGCTTGCTGAGACACTTTTTCCACTGGACTTAGGACACCCAGGTGTTATTTGGGGGATCATCCTGCTTATTTGGAACAATCTTAACTTGCAGGATATGGGAGAGAGGGTTTATTCTGACTTGTTTTGATGCTGCCAACACAAAATGAGCGTGTGTTGATTTGCCTGATGGTCTACTATTAAGAATATTTGCTGGATGGTAAAAAGTTTTCTTTCCCCAAGTGGTTAAAGATATTATTTTCTGTGGTGCCAAGGTGTCCTGGGGGGGGGGGTGAGTGAAGGTGGGGCCTTCCCTCCTGTCAGGGCTACTAAAGGACATGCAGAAGAAGTGCTGGGCAGGGGAGGTGGATTCCAAGGGGAGAGGGCTGTGGTTGTGAGCAAACATGCTCAGGGAACGATGCACCACCTTATCGTGAGGACCTCCAGGAAGAGGTCCTCGGATAGGCGTGACCTTGGGATGTCATGCCCCCCCATGCTCCACTTATAACTTTAGAGGATGGGTCTAGGTGGCACAACTGGAAGTTCACTATCTGGTTCCAAGCTATCTCTAATAAGTTGGTAACCTTTTTGTACATGAAGGTTACAGGTTCATTGTTCTGGTTTTGGTTCTATGTTTATATTCTCTGAACTGCTCAGGTTCTAGAGAGAGGCAAGTTCAGCGATTCTGCCTCTCATATGATAGGAGAAGATTTAAACAGAATTGTTCACAACCTCAGCCCTCTCCCCTGACAATCACTCACATCGGCCTTACTTAACTACCTAAATACCAGCTGTATTTGCATATGACCCCCTCCTGGCTTCATGCCACTCTGTGCCCTTTTTGCACTTCTTGCCTCCTAGCACTTGTGCCGCCAAATTACCGCCTCAATCCCTAACCCCAAGATTACTCATTTACTATCCCCAAATAGCCTGTAATTAATTAGTTGTATTGCCTCCGCATCCTGTCTGGCGTTAGTCTTAAACTTCTGCCTGCTGAGCTCCTGTCCTATGTCAGTACCTAATTTTCTGCAATCCTATAGCATGTTGTTTTGCCTCATGCTGCATGTGGGTATATCATGATATAGCTATTGATCCCTATGTATTACGCAATGTATTTTTTCTACTTTGTCTCATTTATGTTTTCTATGTTAAACCAAACTCCTGCCAGTCTCGCTATGTAATATAACTGCATCATATATTTGTAAGGCTCAGCAAGTGCCTTGGTTGTCATTCGAGCAGTTCTCTGGCTATGTAACTACAGTATGTCATTGAATGTACTGAAGCTGTTTCATTTTCTGTATTTATCCTCTACCCTTTCCCCAGGATGTGCCATGAGACAAACATATTGTTGCTCAGTGCACTTTTCCTGGTGAAACATTTCAATAAATAAATAAATGTGTTTTTTACCTTTTATTTGAAATATATGCCAGAATTGTCTATTGTAAAATATAATGTTGATGGTCTCGATGGACCTATCAAGGGCCCAAATTTTATAAGAACTGAGTAGGTTAAGAGTCTCTGCAGCTTTTTTTGCAGGAGACCCACCTCTCAGAAGGCAGGCACCGGAAGCTGAGAAGATCTTCGTGGAAGGTCTGTGTGGCCCATTAGCCTGAACATCCTCACAGGAGGGGCACTGCTGTCCTTCTCAGACGAGACATTCCTCTTAGGGCCACTAATGTTGATTTCGACCCGTTGGGACGTTACGTAACACTTCAAGCTTTGTTATTTGCTATTAAGTGCATATTTTTAATTATACAATGGGCATAAAAATGCAGCAAAAATTCTGTACTATGATTAGCTGGCTGGCACCTTTCTGCCATGGTAAATCTTACTATATACCCACAGCAAAGGTGCCAGTCAGCTGCATCTCCAAAATATCAACACAACCTCCTAAAATCAAAGCAATTAAGCTGCCTTATTGATTTCCCACTACAGCGGGATTTTTAACAAGAAAAACCGCTACGCATCCAGACTTTGTCCCCTGAGCCTCTCCGAGTCACAATTCTCAGGGCCCTAGGGAATGAAGAGGTCCTATATGGTCATGGGATGCAGATCTTTCAACCAAGAAATGATCCATGGTCCTAGGAAAATTTCACCTTCAACGAATATTTGGGAGCTATATGTCAGTACACTTTAATTTCAGCCACTTATAGAACAATCACCTGTTTGGAGGGAAAAACAGAATGGTCTATCAGGTTTTTAGATACTTAGACAGGAAGCATTTGTATACAAGCTATGATGTTTCTACTGTATGACAATGGCTGTGTTAACTACATGTATATCTGTCACCTTTACACAATAAAAAGAAATTAAAAAAAAAGGAAAAACCGTTACTCAAAAGCATAATTTTAAAACATTTAATTACTGTACTTGTAAATTAGTGGATCGCAGCAGTCCAGAACCCACTTTAAAACGCACAAAACAATATTTACCTAAATACATGAACAGTTCAATATTTTTGAACTATGCGATGTAGCTCGGAAATACAATAGGGGCCCAACTGAGATCACGACTTTCTCCCCACTGTGTTCCGCTCTCCCTTCGATATCGTCAGCTACAAGCTCGTCTGATGGTCATTCTCTCCAGCTTCACTTCCTTGTTGCAGCCTCCTTCAAAGTTCCATTGTCATTGTTGCAGTTCTGTTGTCACCGTTGGCCCACCCCGTGCCAGACCACGGCTTTCTCAATTCAACTCCCACCACCGAGCGACTCACTAAAGTGGCGTGCTGTCCATCAACTAAGCAGCATCGCATTACAGGAACAGGGGCAGAGAGATGGCAAGATAGAGACAAGCTTGCGCCTCTGCCCGAAAGCTGAGCCTGAAGCACTGGGGTGTCTCCTCGCTTGTCCTCTGACCGGAACCAAAAACAGAATACGGAGCAGTTTATGTTAAAGTTGGTAACTGGGAGTTCATAAAATACTAGCTACACGCATTATTTGTTCTGCTTGCACTAGCAATCCGTACCTTCATTGTACTCCCAGCGCTGTGTCCCTCAGCTGTCTCTTGAAAGGGCCATTGTTATTTAAAAAAAACTGTTCCTTTCCAGCACACCCACCATGCAAAATAAATTATCTCCTGACTTGTCCTCCTACCCAACGGCTTTCTGATTAAAACATCTCAGAATCCTTTTACAAGTGCTAAAGCCATTTTTCATTTTTATGTTGATTGTGCGCATGCGCAAGAAACATATTGCAGCAGCTTTCTCCAGAAGCAGGCTGGGAGGCGCAGCACTGTTGTAGCCACGCCCCCTACAGCCTTAAAAAGGCTTGTCCCACTTCCTCACGTCAGCACGCCAAGCTGCTGACACTAGTTCAGCCAGCGCTACAACCTTTGTAAAAATTTAGCCACTGCAATCAGGGGCCACCTCGTCATTGCAGCATCAGCCATTCGCTGCAATGAGGGAGGACCCGTCATTGCAGGGTGGAACTTGAATGCTGATATTGTTTAGAACATGGCGCGCGCCTTGCCCCGTGTTCACAAACAAATTAACTCCTCACGAGGGTGTGCCTAACTTCTCGGCAGCATGCCCTCCCACCATGTGTGTTTGCCGACGGGGGCCCCAATCCCCATAGGCTTCAGTGGCCCAAGATTTATGTTGCCGACGGGGATCCCACTGCCCGCTGACATTGTGTAACCCCACCCTGCTTTTGTTGTCTGCAAACAGGGTGCCCAATCCCTGTCGGCATAATGTCACCCCCCCTTTTGTTATGTGCTGACAGGGGTGCCCAATCCCCCATCGCCTACAGCTGCACCCCCAAAAAAGACTCCGTTGGCACACTGGGAGCCCACCCCAGCATGCCACATGCCCCTGTAAAATCAAAAACGGTCCTGCGATGTATTTTTTTTTACCCTGTAAAAAAGGAAACGGTCCCTCAGCTGTCTCCCTGCCCCCTCCCACAACCCGCGCCCACCCACCCACTGCACACCCTGCCTCCCCACGCCCCTTTTACCTACTTACCTCTGAGTCCGGCACGATGTTCTTCGGTGGACCGGGGAACACGTCTGCACTCTTTAAAGCTGACCACGAACTGAGAAAATGCCGGTAAGCTGTATAATGGAATAAATACTGTATAATGGAATAAAGGCAAAAGTACTGGACTTCAGGAGGGCTGACTTTGCCAAAATGGGTGAATGCCTAAGGAATGCACTAGCAAATGGGCAGGAAGGAGGGGTGGAAGAACAATGGGGAATAATAAAAACTGCCATCACAGAGGTAACACGCCTTTGTGTGAAGCAAATAAACAAAATGAAACAATGTAAGAAACCACTATGGTTCTCAAAGGAAGTGGCAGTGAAGATTCAAGAAAAAGAAAGCATTCAGGAAGTACAAGGAATCACAGAAGGAGCAGGGCAGAGAACTGTATCAGTTAAAGCAAAAGGAAGCTGGGAAGGCAGTCAGAATGTAAAGGCCCAAACCGAGGAAAAGATAGCCAACTCAGTTAAGAAGGGGATAAAACCTTTATAGGTACATCAGGAAGCAAAGGAAGACCAAGGGAGGGATAGTGAGGCTTAATAAAGGGAGGAAGGTGGGCAGAGGGTGACTGTGAAAGGCAGAGATACTAAACAAATATTTTGCTCAGTATTTACAAAGGAAGAGGGGGAGGTACCTAAAACAAACAGTAGAAACACTCTAGATACAGAAGTTGATACCAGCCCATTTACAGAAGAAAGGGTGCTGAAAGAACTCTTAAAACTGAAGGTGAACAAAGCAATGGGACCTGATGGGACTCATCCCAGAATTCTAAAAGAACTAAGGGTAGAACTAGTGACACCACTGACTACTCTCTTTAACAAATCATGGGAGGATGGGGTAGTACCCGAGGACTGGAGGAGGGCAGATGTGATTCCCCTTCACAAAAGTGGGAGCAAGGCAGAAGCAGGAAACTACAGACCTGTTAGTTTAACCTCAGTGGTAGGGAAAATTATGGAATCACTTCTGAAGGAAAGAATTGTCAAGTATCTAGAGGCCAGAGAGGCACAGGACCCAAGGCAACATGGATTCACAGCAGGAAGGTAATGCCAGACAAATCTGATAGATTTCTTTGACTGGGTGACCAAAGTAGTAGATCAGGGAGGGGCTGTGGACATGGCCTACCTAGACTTTAGCAAGGCATTTGATACAGTCCCACACAAAAGATTAATATACAAGTTAGCCAGCCTGGGAGTGGGTCCCAAGATGACAGCCTGGGTAAAGAATTGGCTGGAGAATAGGACACAGAGAGTAATAGTAAATAGAGTTCACTCTGAAGAAAGGGGGGTTACTAGTGGGGTACCGCAGGATTCAGTATTAGGACCGGTCCTCTTCAATGTCTTTATAAGCGACATTGCAGAGGGACTGGAAGGAAAAGTATGTCTCTTTGCAGATGACACAAAGATCTGCAACAGAGTTGATGCACAAGGTGGGGTGGAAAGGATGAGAAGTAGTAGTAGTAAAAAACTTTATTTTTATACAGGAAAAGTACATGTCATTTGGATAATACAATCCAGTTTTCAAGACAGTCCTGTGCAAAATTTCCAAGTTTCACATAATCACACCAATTACAAACAAACAATCTAATACATACTATATATAAAAAACACAATAACAAGATTATAAGACAAAAAACAATATCAAACACATGTACATGAAAAAACCTGATACATCTTTAACCCCTTAAGAAATTTTTTAACAGTTTTCTCTGATCGCAGTGAAGGAGGGAATGTATTCCAACATGCTGATGCTTGTGATACTAATGTTCTGTCCCCAAATTGATTTTTCGCTTGTCTGGATCAATTCTATTTTGATACAAAGTTCTAACTGAGTGTCTCCTAAGGGCAGAATTTTATCTGCCAATATTTTAGCTATGTTATGTTTTAAATGAATTGTCCTATATTTATAAATAAATAAGGACCAGCTATTCCTATGTTCCAAATCAAGAGATAACAAATTTAACTTAATTAACAGATCACAATGATGAGTCCTAAAACTACAACATAGGACATATCTTGCTACCCTATACTGTAACTTATCCAATTTATTCAAAAGTTGTTTTGTTGCAACTCTATAAATAACCTCTCCATATTTAATTACAGGGAGTATGAGCTGTTCTGCAATCAGTTTCCTATCTTGCAATTTTAAGCTCTTTGTTGTTCTCTTTAAAGCTCCTAACTTTTTATGTGTTTTAATAACAACAGACTCAATATGACTCTTGAAAGTTAATTAAGAATCAATATTAACTCCCAAAAAACTCGTTCTATTTTGGTTTGGTTCAATGATGTGATCTGTACATCTGAATATCTTTGTTGTCTATCTATACCAAAGAACATTAATTTTGTCTTATTTATGTTCATTATTAGTTGAGACTTGGTGAACCACTCCTGTACCCTGGTAAAGTCACCCTGTAAGTTTCTCTGGAGATCCACCAAGTTATTTCTAGAGGCCACTAAAACAGTATCATCTGCATACATCCTTATATCGGTATGCTGAATCATTGAAGGTAAATCATTATTGAATATCAAAAATAACAAGGGTCCCAAAATGGACCCTTGTGGGACTCCCCTTTTAACAGTCCAAGGGTTCGAAAGATGATTCTGTAACTGAACTCTCTGGGAACGGTCAGTCAAGTATGACATAAACCATGTTAGTGGATCCCATGAGAAACCCAGACCAACCAACCTCTCAAATAGAATGGAGTGGCTCACCAAGTCAAATGCTTTTGATAAATCAATATATATTGCTGCTGTATCCTTACCATTATTCAAAGATGTACAGATCAGATTGTTAAACTCAATCAAAGCCGACGTAGTTGAAAAACCCTTTCTAAAACCTGACTGATATTTCGTTAATAAATCATATTTTTCCAAATATTCTCCCATTTGCTGATTTACCAGTCTCTCCAAACATTTGGACAGAACTGGCAAGACAGTAATGGGACAATAATTATTGGGAGATGTTTTATCTCCAGTCTTATAGATAGGTATTATCTTCCCTGATTTCCATAGAGTAGGAAAATGTCCTTCTTGTAAGCTCCAATTAAATAATGCTAAGATTGTTTGTGCTATATATGGGGTAGCTATTTTAGAAGCGACCTTCCAGGTTATCTAATCCTGCTGATTTGTGTGGATTTATTCTTGATAATTCCTTAGTAACCTCGGATAATGTTAATTTTTAAATTTAAAGGAGGATATAGATTAGAATGATATTCTTCACATTTAACATCAGTTATTATTGGTCTATCTCCTATTAATCCTAAGTTAGGAAGATCAACAAAGTGATCATTTAAAATATTCGACACCTCCTCTGGATCTTCTATTATAATTTCATTTGTTCTCAAATTTAATTTTACTTGTCCTCCATGCCCTCCAGGGTTTGACAGGTTTTATAGTCGTCAAAATTTTTAGGATTAACATTATGGTTTAATTTACTACGATAGTAAAGTATTTTTGCCCTTTTTGTTAATTTTCGACACTCATTTCTTTTGATTTTAAATAACTCCCAATCATAGCTTTTTTTTGTCTTTTTAGCTTTTCTCCAAATTCTATTTTTAAATCTAATTTTTTTTTGCAATTTGTCTGTTATCCACGGAAATTTAGGTAGATCACTAAGTTTTTTTGTTATTTTGGGGGCACGGGTATTGCAGATTTTTTGGAAAGTATCCGTAAAATATTCAATACTGGTATTAATAGACACCTCTCCCATCTTTCTAATCTAATACTCTCCAAAAAAAGAGATTCTGAAAAGTGTCTCATATCACGAGACCAGGTTTGTTTCAGTTGTTCACCTGACCCCCTTTTACGATGGATAGTGAGAACAGTCCAAACAGGATTATGATCACTGAAGTGAGGAGACTTGGCAAGGTTAGAGGAATGGTCAAATGTATGGCAGCTTAGATTCAGTGCTAAGAAGTGCAGGTAATGCACCTGGGAAACAAAAACCCAGGGGAAGAGTACACAATGGGGGGTGAGATACTAACAACAACAAAATGGAAAGGGACCTGGGGTAGTCATATCAGATGACCTAAAGGTGGGCAAGCAATGTGAGAGGGCAGCAAGGAGGGCTGGGGGATACTGGGATGCATAGGAGAGACATCACCAGTAGAAAACAGGAAGTTATTATCCTCTGTACAGACAGTTGGTGAGACCCCATCTGGAGTACACGTGCAGTTCTGGAGACCCAATCTCCATAAAGACATAGACAGGATGGAAGCTGTCCAGAGGAGGGCAACTAAAATGGTGCAGGGCCTGCACCGGAAGACATATGAAGAGAGACTTAAGGAGCTCAATATGTATAGCCTCGAGAAAGGAGGAGGGAGAGGGACATGATAGAAACTTTCAAGTACCTCAAGGAATCAACAAAGTCCAAGAGGGTATCATCTTTCAAAAAAGGTGTGCAAGAACAAGGGGCACAATTTGAAGATGGGGGGCTCAGAGGTAATTTAGGAAGTGTTTTTTCACAGAGAGGGTTGTGGATGCATGGAATGGCCTTCGGAGGAGGTTGTGGAGTCAAAAACAGTGGTGGATTTCAAGCATGCATGGGACAGTCATAAGGCAATTCTAGGGGTTGGGGGTAGGACAAAGTAGGCTGCTGGTTAACTAGGATCTGCAGCTTATACATTAGGTAGGGAAATGGGCAGACTGGGTGGGCCAAGCGGTCCTTATCTGCCATCAAATTCTATGTTTCTATGTTTCTAAATAGGGTTTTTCAACTTTGATGCATATCTCAGGCATTTTTTGGAATTCTGGCACCAAATTTTCAACATGCGGCTTGGGACCCTTCCTCATGAATTCTGGCACTGTCATGGCATTATTTGGCAGCAAGCAGATTTTGTGGTCACTGCATGGAATCCCCTTTCAGGACCGATCAATGAAAAAGACAGTGACAGTGTTCATGAGGTGAGCTCTCAAAAAGCCTATTCTGCAAATTTGGTGGGAAAAATCCCATAAATGACTGTTTTACGAACGTGCATTGTGCAGTTGCTACTCACTCGTAACTTTGCGAATTTGCAATATTTTTATGCCAGATTTTTCACATTGGCATTTTTTCAGACCTCCTTGTGAACAGTATAGCTGTCATTCTACACATCCTGGCCAAAATGTGTTTTCGCACTTCCGGCGCAGAATAGCGTGGTCGGTGTGGGAAATCAGTGTTTAGGACAGATTAAGAAAATGACAGTGGCACTGTTCATGAGCAGAGGTCCTAAAATGCCTATGGTGAAAATTTGGTGATGATACTCCATAAAATGACTGTGTTAGGAGCGTGCATTGCGCAGTTTGCATGCACAGTTGTAACTTCAAGAATTAATAATATTTTCACTCCAGATTTTCAACATTGCCATTCTTCTGCACCTCCTTATGAACAGTATAGCTGTCATTTTTCACATCCTGGCCGAAATGTGTTTTCACAGTTCCGGTGCAGAATAGCGTGGTTGCTGTGGGAAATCTATTTTCGGGACACATTATGAAAATGACAGTGACACTGTTCATTAGCAGAGGTCCTAAAATGCCTATGTTGAAAATTTGGTGGTGAAAGTCCATAAAATGACTGTTATGAATGTGCATTGTGCAGTTTCCACGCAGGCTCATACCTTCGCAACTTTGCAATATTTTCACTCCAGATTTTCAGCATTGCCATTTTGCCACACCTCCTTATGAACAGTGCAGCTGTCATTTTTCACATCCTGGCCGAAATGTGTTTTCACTCTTCTGGCGCACAATAGCGTGGTCGCTGTGGGAAATCAGTGTTCGGGACATATTAAGAAAATCACACTGACACTGTTCATGAGCAGAGATCCTAAAATGCCCATGTTGAAAATCTTGTGATGAAACTCCATAAAATGACTGTGTTACGAGCATGTGTTGTGCAGGTTCCACGCACCCTTGTAAGTTTGCAAATTAGTAATATTTTCACGCCAGATTTTCAACACTGACATTTGTTCACACCTCCATATGAACAGTACAGCTGTCATTTGTCACATCCTGACCAAAATGTGTTTCCGTGCTTCTGGAGCAGAATACCACAGTCGCTGTCTGAAATCAGTGTTTGGGACAGATTAGAATTGAGTGACTTGGGGGGAGTGACCGAGCTCAACTGAGCTCTGTCGGGACTGCTGCAGATGTCTTTGTGGCCAGGAAAAGGCGACAATGCACGCAAGAGCCCAGTACAAAAGGCCATCCTGCAGCGCTGGGAGGCACAGAATGAGTGAGTGAGTGAGCTCAGTGGAGCTCTATTATGACTGCTACAGATTTCTTTGTGGGCAGAAAAGGGAGACAACGCAGGCAGGAGCCCAGTACAAAAGGGCAGCCTGCAGCGCCGGCAGAAACGGAACGAGCAAATGAGACAGGGGGAGTGAGTGAGGCCAACGGAGCTCTGTCAGGACTGCTGCAGATTTCTTTGTGGGCAGAAAAAAATGCCAACAGAGGCAGAAGCCCAGTAGAAAAGGGCAGCCTACAGCGCCAGGAGAAACAGAATGAGCGAGTGAGACAGGGGGAGTGAGCGACTTCAACAGAGCTCTGTTGGGACAGCTGCGGATTTCTTTGTGGGCAGGAAAAGGTGCCAACGCAGGCAGGAGCCCAGTAAAAAGGGCAGCTTGCAGCCCTGGCAGAAATGGAATGAGCGAGTGAGAGAGGGGAGGAGAGCAACCTCAATGGAGCTGTGTCAGGACTGCTGCACATGTCTTTGTGGGCAGACAAAGCTGGCAACGCAGGGCAGGAATCCAGTAAAAGAGCAGCCTGCAGCGTAGGAGAAACAGAACCGAACGAAAGTGAGAGAGGGGGAGGAGGAGTGACCTCAACGGAGCTCTATTGTGACTGCTGCAGATTTCTTGTGGGCCAGAAGAAGGCAGCAACGCAGGCAGGAGCCCAGGTAAAAAGGACAGCCTGCAGCACCGGGAGACACAGAACAAGCGAGTGAGGGAGGGGAGGGAGTGAGCGACCTCAATGGAGCTCTATCGTGACTACTACAGAATTCTCTGTGGCCAGAAGAAGGAGGCAATGCAGGCAGGAGCCCAGTACAAAAAGGGTAACCTGTAGCACCGACAAAAACAGAAATGAGTGGAGTGACAGAGGGGAGTGAACAAGCTCAATAGAGCTCTGTCGGGTCTACTGAAGAGTTCTTTGTGGGCAGAAAAAGGCACCAACAGAGAAAGAAGACCATGGCAAAATGGCAGCCTGCAGCTCCAGGAGAAACAGAATGAGCGAGTGAGACAGGTGGAGTGAACGACCTCAACAGAGCTCTGTCGGGACAGCTGCGGATTTCTTTGTGGGCAGAAAAAGGTTCCAACGCAGGCAGGAGCCCAGTACAAAAGGCCAGCCTGCAGCGCCAGCAGAAACGGAATGAGCGAGTGAGAGAGGGGGAGTGAGCTACCTCTATGTACCTGTGTCAGGATTGCTGCAGATTTCTTTGTGGGCAGAAAAAGCTGCCAATAAAGGCAGGAGCCCAGTACAAAAGGGCAGCCTGCAGCGCCAGCAGAAACAGAATGAGTGAGTGAGAGAGGGGGAGTGACCCACCTCAACGAGCTCTGTTGTGGCTGCTGCATATTTCTTTGTGGGCAGCAAAACATGCCAATGCAGGCAGTAGCCCAGTACAAAAGAGCAGCCTGCAGCACCAGGAGAAACAGAATGAGCGATGAGACAGGCGGAGAGAGCGACCTCAGCGGAGCTCTGTTGGGACAGCTGCAGATTTCTTTGTGAGCAGAAAAAGGTGCCAATGCAGGCAGAAGTCCAGTACAAAAGGGCAGCCAGCAGCACCGCGAGAAACACAACAAGTGAGTGAGAGAGGGGGAGTGAGCATGCTCAACAGACCTCTATAGTGACTGCTGCGGATTGCTTTGTGGGCAGAAAAAGGCGGCAACACAGGCAGGAGCCCAGTACAACAGGCCACCCTGCAGCGCCGGCAGAAACGGAACGAGTGAGAGAGGGGGAGTGAGCTAGCTCAATGGACCTGTGTCAGGACTGCTGCAGATTTCTTTGTGGGCAGAAAAAGCCACCAACAGAGGTGGCAGCCCAGTACAAAAGGGCAGCCTGCAGCGCCAGCAGAAACAGAATGAGCGAGTGAGAAAGGGGGAGTGACCCACCTCAACAGAGCTCTTTCAGGACAGCTGCAGATTTCTTTGTGGACAGAAAAACATGCCAATGCAGGCAGGAGCCCAGTACAAAACAGCAGCCTGCAGCACCAGGAGAAACACAATGAGCAGGTGACACAGGGGCAGTGAGCGAGCTCAACGGACCAACGCAATCAACATTCGGCATTGACAAATGCTTGTTGTTCTACCTACCAACAAGGAACTACTTTTTTTCTGGCGTAACAATAAATTAAAGAAAAATTATTTAATGTGTCAAACAAAATGTATTTTTCTTTCATTTTTGTTACCAAAAGTGAAGGAGGCCATAGTATAATCGCAATAAACCACTCAAGGGTGTGGGTTATGGGGGGATTTATCATGGCTGGCCAGGATTTGACCACTCAGCCTGCAGCCTCATGACCAAACCACACCATCCTGTGGTAAATCCCCCATAAACCACAACCTGCACCTCTCATGGTTTATTGCTTAAATATTTATGCCCCAAATGAGGACAGGGAGAATCAGCTGTTCCTTAGGAAAGTCATTTTACAGTCCATTTCTGATCCCAGTGCCTTATGTGATCGGGAGATTTTATTATGGTGATGTCCCCTGCAGGGACAGGCATGGTGCTCATGCTTTGATGGGGGCTCTGCCTCGACTGGTTTCCTGAGACACCTAATGGGAAGCTGGCATGGTGGATGCATGGCGGAGACTCATCCTGACATGGATGATTCGTCTATTTCTCCCCTAGGCACAATAGTTTCTCCCATATAGACATGTTTCTTTTTGCCTGTGTGAGAGGAGAACCATGTTGCAGGAGTGTCACATCTTGCCTATGACTTGGTCTGATCACTCCCCAGTGTTGCTGAGACTGTTGTTCTCTCCTCCCAGTGCAACTCCACTTGGCGAATGAATGTGGGCCTGCTACATGAGGAAGCTTTCAAATACAATTGGGGAGGCCATACAGGACTTTCTTACACTTAACCCACAGACAGAAACTTCCCCTCGACAAGGTGGTTCGTTGAAGGCCTCCTGAGGGGGGCATTATTCGTTACAGCTTCACCAAAACAAATGCATCTCAACGCCAACAACAGCCCGAGGCTGAACTTAGGGAAGCAGACTTCTGTTATAAACTAACTTTACACTTGGAGGATAAGGCACTCTGGCTAGAAAAAAAGGGCACTGGAGTCCTTGCTGACCCATCAAATAGATGGTTTAATAAGGAGAACAGCTCAAAATATTATGAAGGAGGGAACAAGGCTGACAAGCTTCTAGCTTTGTCCCTAAGAAAACAGATCAGTTCCAGGGCCGTTCTTTGGATACAAAATCCAGGTGGGGGTGCTGATTTCTTACCCCTTGGGATTTCTGCAGCTTTGCTGCTTACTGCATGACACTGTATTCACAGGAACCAATAGACCAATATGAGAGTCGGTGGATGACTTTCTTAGTCAGGTGGCGCTGCCAACTCTCCTGGAAGAAGACAGAGCTCTTCTTGAGGGGCAATCATGGCCCAGGAGGAGTTGAATAAAATAGAACAATTAGAGGTAGGTAAGACTCCTGGGTTGGATGGCCTACCTTCGGAATTTTATAAATCTTTTATGGACAGTTTGGCACCGCCATTACCAGATTGCTTCCATCATATACAGTATGGGAAGGGGAGGGGAGATTCCGGGCTCTTGGAGATATGCCCAGATTGCTGTTCCTCTGAAGGAGGGCAAGAACCCAGAACTCTGCAGCCTCCGCCCAATCTCTTATCAAATGTAGATATGAAAATTTTGCAGGGATCTTGATGTACTGCCTCCAATGGGTGGTATGGAATTTGGTACATCCAGACCAGATGGGTTTTGTTGCAGGAAGGTATCTCTCTGACAACATCAGGAGCTTGTTAAATATAGTCTCCTCACAGTGGAAACGGGGATACTTCCAGATAGCTATCTCCTTGGATGCTGAAAAAGCTTTCAATAGGGTTCATTGGCAACTTTTACAAAAAAAAACATAGAGAAGATGAAACTCAGCCAAAATTTCTAGAAATCTTTTCAAACTTATATACCCTCCCCCATGCCCAGGTTAAAGTTGATGGTGTCAGTTCTGATAGATTCCCCTTACACAGAGGTACTCATCAGGGATGCCCCTGTCCCTGCTGCTATTCGCGATCTGTCTGGAGCCCCTGGCTGCAGCAGTCCACCAGGATACACATATAGTGGGGTTGGTGGTGGCAGGGAACAAAAAGTTGCTCTGTATGCCAATGACTTGATCTTTTTCTGGGATCCTCTGAAACCTTGGTCCCTCATCTAGTGATACTTCTTGAGTGCTTTGGCACACTGTCAGGCTACAAGCTTAATTATGAAAGTCAGAAGCCTTTATTAAATGGTACCCCCAAACTTTAAGTCCATATTCCCTTTCATTTCGGCTAAAAATAATCAAAATAGATACTTGGGGGTCCAGATTAATGTGGATACTACAAAACTCTTTGATGCCAACTACAATAGAGTCTGGGGAGTAATGCAACAAGAGCTGGCCAGATGGTCGCTATTGCCATCATCCACAGTGGGCAGGATAGAGTCTGCTAAAATGAATCTGTTGCCTCGTTTCCTTTTCTACCCATTCCTCCCACATATTGGTGTATGATTACTACAGGTATCAATAAATTAATTTGGGATGGCTGCCACCCACGTATCTCCCAAGGGATCCTTCAGCTTCCCAGGTAAGTGGAAGGACTGGCTACGCCAGGTTCACGCAGTTATTATTTTGCATGCCAGACACAGGCGGTGTGCACGTGGGTCACCCAATGAGTGGCATCAGGCTGGTGCGCGATTGAGGAGGGGGACTGCTTGGGCCCTCCTCTGTTCTCACTGACATTGACAGAAACTGGGGATACTATTTCCTTTCTAACCCATAATCTCTGGACTCAGCATATCTTGAGGATGCTGCAGTGGGTTAGGCATTCCCTGACCTCCGCAGTGACTCTTGGATCACTGTCCCTCATACGACACCACTGTTCCTTTCTCCCATCTAGGTTAGATATGGGATATGCCAGGTGGGAACTTAAGGGCCTAACTCATTTTGCACAATTCCTGGAAGGGGGTACCTGTGTGTCCTTTCAGCAAATTAGGGCTAAATACAGTATGCAGGATGTTGACTTGCATAGGTACCCTTCAGGTGCAGCATTTTATTAGAGAAGCTGATCACCAAGCCCTCCTAACTCACTCACACAATCCCTGGTAGGAATTTTTCCAAAAAGTGTCCGCCCCAGGTGTGAAAATAAGATGTATTTCTCATCTTTATTGTCTCCTAAAACCCACAGAGGTTAGACCATTAGAAAAGATAAAAGTGGCCTGGGAGAAGGAGATTTCGAGTCAGATATCCTGGAGTGACTGGCTTCGTAGGCTGAGGCTGGGGTGGTGGGTAACTTCCTCACCTACGTGGAGGGAATTTTATTGGCAGATTTTGTGCACGCTTTTCAGGACCCCAACAGTGACCAACTATTACAACCCAACTAACACTGCAGACTGCTAAAGGGCATGTGGAGCCATGGGAACACGCTGGCATATCTTGTGGGGATGCCTGAAACTTGCCCAATTCTGGTCAGGCATGCTGACAGCTGTCCAGCAGATTTTATCTTTAAATACACTATACCGAATAACTTCATGGATTGGGTTCTGGGTTTCCCTGTTTTGGTGAAACTTCCCTCGTCAAAAGAAAATTGGCTCTAACTGTTTCTGCAGCCACTCTGAAATGTATTACGGTGCATTGGCTAAAAGAACCCCAGTTCTGTGGGAATGGGTGAATAGGGTTAATAATATCCTTGATTTAGAAACAATAACAGCTTGGTCGCACCTAAGGGAAGAAACCTTCAGAACTGTCTGGAATCCATGGATAGCATGGGAGGCCAGTTGGGATGCAGCTGATACCAGTAAACTAAATCTACCCCAAGTATCCTTTGCTGTCACACCAAAAGGGGTTGGGATTCTCTCCTCCTCCTGTCCTGCTGAGTCAGCCTTACCCAGTTGAACACAAGGGACCAACTCTGGCTGCGGGCCGGGCCACCGGTATGCAAACTGACATTCTGAACTACAAACGAGCACGTAATGATTGCACAAGATCCATCCACCTTAAGAAAAGTATCTACTTTAAGGAAGCTCTTACTAACACCTGGGGCAATGGGAAAGCTTTCTGGAATAATATCCAAGAGGTTGCTGGGAAACATCCTAAAACTTCTCCTACTTGGCTTGACATTGATGGGATTACAACTCTGGACCCTGCAACTATTGCCAATACCTTCAGTTCTGCATTCACAGTCCTCAGCAGTGTTCTCTCCCCTGACTTTTCGACGAAGATGACTCCCCAATATACCCTGCCAGCTCTCCCCCTTCTACCAATTACCCGCCATTCTACTTTAAAGTAGTCAGGATGCACGAAGACTGTAGGTATATCTGTAATGCAATTGGTAAATCCAGAAGAAGCGGGGACTCACTCGACCTCAAACTGTTGTCCCTCTCCCTTGATGAAGTGTTAGCACCTTTAACTAAGATCTTTAACCTGTCCCTCAGCCAGTAACCTGACAAATGCAAATCCACTACAGTTACCCCTGTCTACAAAGGTGGTGACAGGGCTCTCCATGTGAACTACCACCCGATCTCCATATTACCTCTCCTCTCCAAGGCCATCGAATGCATTGTAGCGGACCAACTTACTGAATACCTGGAAAACACAAGATCCTATGTGCCTAGCAACATGGGTTCAGACAGGGGCACAGCACCAATTCTGCCCTTCTGGAATTCACTGGTGCCATCCACAGTTCTCTGGATAATGGTCAATTAGCTGGGTCGGTCTTTATGGACTTAAAGCATTTGACACTGTCCACCACTGTCTACTACTCGAACAGCTTCATAATGCTGGGCTCTCCCGACACCTTGGCCTGGATTAAAGGCTATCTGGATAACCGCTCTCAGAGAGTCAAAATTACAGATGTCCTCTCTGACTCAAGACCTGTTCACACAGCAGTCCCCAACGTTTCATACTGGGCCCTTTTCTATTCAGTCTCTTCCTAAACTGCCTACCCCTATCTTGCCCTGAACAAATCCTCCTCTATACTGATGATGCCATTATTCATACCACCCATAAGGAACCCCTACCCCATCAAAGCAAACTACAACTCGGATTTACCTCAGTAGAGAAACGGTTTAGTAAACATAAATTGGTACTAAACTGTAAGACAATGCTCTTAAGCAGCTCCCACAACAAGCGCAGGCTACATCCCCTGACTATTACCATCTGCTTTGGAACTGCCCTTGAACAGGTGCAATCCTTTAAATATCTTGGAATCACAATTGACAGTAACTTATCTTATGGTGTGCACATAGATAGCGTCAACAAAGCTGCAAATATTCGTATCACTCTACTCTACAGACACAGGCAATACCTCACTCCAGAGGCCTTAAGGGTAGCTGTACAGAGCTCCGTTATCTCCTTAATCGACTATGGCCTGATCATCTGTGGCTCAGCCACTGTTACTGCCCTGCAGCGCATCTCCACGGCTCTCAACAAAGCATGTCATCTCATCACGGAAGCTCACCGTCTCACTCACACATGTGACTTCTATGCACAAACTGGCTGGTTACAACTCACAAACCGCATCAAGTATCAAACATGCATAACGGCAAAGAAAATAGAACTAGGCCTTTCACCTCCCAGAGTCCAAGGTCTCCTTTGCCCCCTTCATAATCCTCGCCACACCTGAGGCTCCGAATCTCAACTTTTGCAGGTCCCTCACTGCCGTACCACTCAGGGACAAAGATCATTTGCACACAGGGCCCTGATCTGGTTGAATGGTCTCAGCAGGGACATGTCCTTTCAAATCCAAGCTCCGATTCCTACTCTCAGCTTGAAGCTCCTGGCGATTGTCTCCTTTAATCTGCTCTCCCTAACAGGACCTAATCCCTAACATCTTAGCACTTCTGTTATTAACCCTAATTACCTCCTACTTCCCTCCCCCCTCCTCCTCCCTCCCTCTCTCCCTCCCCACCAATGATCCTCTCCTCCACCCATCTCCTCCACTCCCCCTTCTATACTCCGTGTGTCCTGACAATGCCTCTGGCTGATGTTGACCTAAATGTATGCATTCATGTTCTTGTAACTGACTGATTACCTTGTATCTTGGATTGTTACTTAATTGTCCTGTTTGTATTGTTTATCTACTGACGTGGGTGGAACCTCTGTGAAAGAGCTCTCAGCTCAAAGGTATTTGTAATCCTAGACTCAAAATAAAAAATAAATAAATAAAATAAAATAAAACACCCCAATGGCCCTGATGGCTAGTCCTTTATAGTTCTCCTTTTTTGTAATGCCACTTAGCTTACATTTCATCACAGAACATATTCTGTTCGTACCTTTCTTCTCCTGTCATTCACAATTTTTAAGACCTGACAGAAAGTTAGCAATTAACTTTTTATTGAGGGTCCCTGAGCAGTGCTAAGGTTGATGTTAATTGATTATTTATTTATTTATTTATTTATTGAGGATATCGGATTACAACCTTTGAGTCAGGGACTCATTTCCAAAGGCTCCACGTTAGGGTACAAAACATAATAGAAGGCACACATTTATAATACATTTATACAAATATTACAGTGGGGTAGTGAAAGAGTTAACAACAGGGTTAACAAAGTGTGTGTGAGGTAGTAGGCAGTATACAATATAAGAGCGAGAGTAGGAGACAAGGTACACAGCAGGGCATGAAAAGCTACTAGTCCTATACAGATTGGGTAGTTATACAAGTCCTGTGGGGAGCTTGTGAACGTCTGAACTGTCTAGTCAGAATATGGTATAGCATATGTGCTGGCAGGAGGTGTGAGCAGTCGGATTACCAACATTGTCATTAACAGATAGTGACAGCATCGGGATAAGTGTATATTTGATCCAGTATCACGCTGCACATAGGCAGGTGCCAGTTCTTAGTGGGAACAATGGCAGTGGTGGGTGGAGATGATGTGTTTTTTGAGGGTTGTTTTGAAGGGGCCTAGCCTGGAGATAGAAGTGATGGCCTGGGGGAGATCATTGTACCAGGATGGAGCTCTATAGGAAAAGAACCGTTGTGCAAGGATGGTTGTGACCCTGGGAACAGTCCATATTAATTTATCTGCCCACAGGTGTTTACAGAGGTATGCGCCAAGGGAGGGAGGCTAAGACTCCAGTGGGAGTGAGGCCTAGCTGGATTTTCTTAGCAAGGAGACATGTTTGGTAGTGCACTATTTCATCCAGGGTGAAGATTTTCATTAGGTCATACAGGGTGCAGCTGTGGATATGCCTATCCACTCCAGCGAGGAGCCTACATGCTTTATTAATGGATGGATGTATTTTATCTAGTGCAGTACGGTCAGCAGCCAAGTGGATGGTTAGTCCATAGTCTACGAGGGAGAGAACAGAGGAGGTAATCGCAATGTTTAGGGCCTCTGGTGGTAGGCAGGCTTTGTGTCAAAACAGTCGTCCTGTGCGTATATTTATGGCAGAGGAAAGATTACTACTATGCGGGTGGAATGATAGGTTAGGGTCGAAGGTAATGCCCAGGTATTTATAGGTGTAGACCTGTTCCAGTGGGAGGAGGGTTTTGGAAAAGATAGTTAGCTGGGCATTGTGGTCCTTACTCTGCCGGTGTGAAAGAGCATAGATTTAGTCTTTTTACATTGACCACGAGTCTGTGGTCAGTGAACCAGTTTTCAACTTGATTGAATGCAGTTTGTAAGGAGGACTGAAGGATAGTGGTATCCGAATGGGAGGCATACATTACCACATCATCTGCGTGTAACCCCTCACCCCTGCCTTTTTACCAAACAACAGGTGGCATGCTGTTGGCGCTGGCAGCAATACCTGGTGGGGACCTGGGTTTGGGGAGGATGAGGTTACCTGACACAAGGGGACCTAGGTTTGGCTACTCTGCACAGGGACACCCAAGTAAATCCGAACACAGGAAGCAATAACTGTAATGTCCAGAACCAGGAATGGGATTTTTCAGTGTGGCTTTTATTCACAACTAGCTGAACACAACAAAGCATGGATGGACCCCCATGGGGCTACGTTTACTGATAATGCAGATTAGAGACTACAACTTGGTCCACTGGAAGAATGAACCATTTCTACTGTTTTCAGGCTCTGGACCCACCAGGTACACAGCCCGGACTTGCACGAGCTTTGGGTACAGAGCCCGACTGGCCCGGCTCCCCTGCCGGCTACTTGACTGACGGTCCATTGGAAGAATAAACCCATTTTACTTGTTGTGGCTCCCCACACCACTTAGAGTCTGCGACCCCTAGAGAGATTTCCTTCTTACTTCTTCTGACTCCCATACTTGGCTAATCATGAGATTAGAGCAGTGCAGAAGGACTTTGTAGAATTGGGAGGGGCCTAAGACAAGTAGCACACACAATATCCTTCTCTGAGGTGCTGCCTGTTAATGGCATGAGTGAGGCAAGGGTACTTTGCACCATGCAGTTTAATGAATGGTTGAAAAAATGGTGTGGAGCACAGGGGTTTGGCTTCATTGGGGACTGGGGTTCCACCTGGAGGGACACCAGCCTATACTGGCAGGATGGTCTGCATCTGTCCAGGAAGGGAACAAGTCTTTTGAGCAATCGGTTTAAATGCTTCGTTGGCAAGCTTTTAAACTAGTCAAGGGGGGAGGCACTGATAAGCAGCAGGAAAATCCCAGCCTCTCCCTACAAAACAGTGTACTAAATGAGAAAAAGACCGAGGTAGACAAGTCAGTGGAGGATGCTGCAAAAGAAGGTAAAGCCATCAAAAAATGGAGAGCAGTGAGTAACAATGCCCGTAGTCTGAGTAACAAGTTTCCTGAATTAGTGGCCTTGATGGAGGAGGAACATCTGGATTTCGTGGCAGTCACAGAAACATGGTACACACAAAACCATGACTGGGACATAAACATACCAGGATGCACTATCTACAGGAGAGACAGGGAGGGTAAAAGAGGAGGAGGAGTAGCTCTTTACATAAGGGAAGGAATCAAAGCAACAGAACAAAAGGGAAAACAGGGAGGAGAAGAAGCACTGTGGGTAAATTTGGAGACCGGCAATGGCATCACAATCCGCACAGGTTGGGAGCACAGATCCTTCTCAGGGGGAGGAAATGGACAAGGAAATGATAGAAAGTATACTTAGAATGGCAGAAAAAGGGGAGATATTGCTGATGGGTGATCTGAATATGCCAGATGTTAACTGGAGTGCAGTTGCAGCAGCCACTTCAAAGAGTGGGGTTATTCTAGATGCCCTACAAGGGGCATGCCTTAGACAACTAGTATTGGAGCCCACTCGAGAGGGAGCAATCTTAGACCTGGTTCTCTCAAATGGAGATGAAGAGAGGATCACAGATGTAGAAGTGGGTAGCCATCTGGGAACTAGCGACCATCAAACAGTATGGTTCACAATAAACACAGCAATAGAGTCAAGCCATACAAAGGCAAAAGTACTGGACTTTAGGAGGGCTGACTTTGCCAAAATGGGTGAGTGCCTAAGGAATGCACTAGCAAATGGGCAGGAAGGAGGGGTGGAAGAACAATGGGGAATAATAAAAACTGCCATCACAGAGGTAACAAGCCTTTGTGGGAAGCAAATTAACAAAACGAAACAATGTAAGAAACCACTATGGTTCTCAAAGGAAGTGACAGTGAAGGTTCAAGAGAAAAAGAAAGCATTCAGGAAGTACAAGGAATCACAGAAGGAGCAGGACAGAGAACTGTATCAGTTAAAGCAAAGGAAGCTGGAAGGCAGTCAGAACAGCAAAGGCCCAAACCAAGGAAAAGATAGCCAACTCAGTTAAGAAGGGGATAAAACATTTTATAGGTACATCAGGGAGCGAAGGGACCAAGGAGGCTAGTGAGGTTTAATAAAGAGGAGGAGGGTGGGCAGAGGTGACTGCGAAAAGGCAGAGATACTAAACAAATATTTTTGCTCAGTATTTACAAAGGAAGTGGGGGAGGTACCTAAAACAAACAGTAGAAACACTCTGGATACAGAAGTTGATACCAGCCCATTTACAGAAGAAAGGGTGCTGAAAGAACTCTTAAAACTGAAGGTGGGCAAAGCAATGGGGCCTGATGGGATTCATCCCAGAATTCTAAAAGAACTAAGGGTAGAACTAGTGACACCACTGACTACCCTCTTTAACAAATCATGGGAGGATGGGGTGGTACCCGAGGACTGGAGAATGTTAGATGTGATTCACCTTCACAAAAGTGGGAGCAAGGCAGAAGCAGAAAACTACAGACCTGTTAGTTTAACCTCAGTGGTAAGGAAAATGATGGAATCACTTCTGAAGGAAAGAATTGTTGAGTATCTAGAGGCCAGAGGGGCTCAGGACCCAAGGCAACATGGATTCACAGCGGGAAGGTCATGCCAGACAAATCTGATAGATTTCTTTGACTGGGTGACCAAAGTAGTAGATCAGGGAGGGGCTGTGGACATGGCTACCTAGACTTTACAAGGCATTTGACACAGTCCACACAAAAGATTAATATACAAGTTAGCCAGCCAGGAGTGGGTCCCAAGATGACAGCCTGGGTAAAGAATTGGCTGGAGAATCGACACAGAGTAATAGTAAATGGAGTCCACTCTGAAGAAGGGGAGTTACTAGTGGGGTACCACAGGGTTCAGTATTAGGACTGGTCCTCTTCAATGTCTTTATAAGCGACATTGAAGAGGGACTGAAGAAAAATATGTCTCTTTGCAGATGACACAAAGATCTGCAACAGAGTTGATGCAAGTTGGGGTGGAAAGGATGAGAAGGGACTTGGCAAGGTTAGAGGAATGGTCAAATGTATGGCAGCTTAGATTCAGTGCTAAGAAGTGCAGGTAATGCACCTGGGAAACAAAAACCCAGGGAAGAGTACACAATGGGGATGAGATACTAACAACAACAAAATGGAAAGGGACCTGGGGTAGTCATATCAGATGACCTAAAGGTGGGCAAGCAATGTGAGAGGGCAGCAAGGAGGGCTGGGGGATACTGGGATGCACAGGAGAGGCATCACCAGTAGAAAACAGGAAGTTATTATCCCTCTGTACAGACAGTTGGTGAGACCCCATCTGGAGTACTGCGTGCAGTTCTGAAGACCCAATCTCCATAGGACATAGACAGGATAGGCTGTCCAGAAGGACAACTAAAATGGTGCAGGGTCTGCACCGGAAGACATATGAAGAGAGACTTAAGGAGCTGAATATGTATAGCCTCGAGGAAAGAAGGGAGAGGGGGGACATGATAGAAACTTTCAAGTATCTCAAGGGAATCAACAAAGTCCAAGAGGGTAGCATCTTTCAAAAAAAGAGGTGTGCAAGAACAAGGGGGCACAATTTGAAGATAGAAGGGGCTGGCTCAGAGGTAATTTAAGGAAGTATTTTTTCACAGAGAGGGTTGTGGATGCATGGAACGGCCTTCCGGAGGAGGTTGCGGAGTCAAAAACAGTGGTGGAATTCAAGCATGCATGGGACAGTCATAAGGCAATTCTAGGGGGTGGGGGTAGGAAGAAGTAGGCTGCTGGTTAACTAGGATCTGCAGCTTATCCATTAGGTAGGGAAATGGGCAGACTGGGTGGGCCAAGCGGTCCTTATCTGCCGTCAAATTCTATGTTTCTATGTACTTGACTGACGGTCCATTGGAAGAATGAACCCATTTTACTTGTTGTGGCTCCCCACACTACTTAGAATCTACGACCCCTAGAGAGATTCCCATTTGGGCCACGTCCGTGCTTCCCTCATCACTGGCCAGCGCATGAGGCAAGCAGCAATCACAGCAGAAATCCATAGAGGTGGACCTGGTTACTAAAGATGGGGGGTGTTCCCACCTCCAGCTCCCACAGCCCATACCCGGCCATTTCTCTGGAAAAACTGAAACTTCGGACTGTAGATTAAATGGTGGATGAACTGTCGCACCCCCTCTACAATATTACTTGAATTCACACAGCACTCTAGCTTTTGACACTACTCCATTTGTTTGTCCTAGTACTATAGGCCTCCTAAATAGTAGTTCAAATCCCAGATTTCTTCACATATCCCAGGCTGAAGAAACACATTTTTTGCCCTCTCATATTAAAGCAAACACTCACCCTTTTGTTGCAGGTGCCCCACAGGCGAAGTACAACTCTTCCCACTTTCCAAACACAAACTGAAACTGAAATAGGCAGCTTTATTTCTTCAGCAGAAATTAGGGGATTGCCCTTGGAATCTACATGGGGATCTTCACTCCCCCCCCCCGGTGGAGGGGCACTGAGACCCGAACAGCGGTCTCCACCACTTGAAGGCAAAAACTAGAACTACTCCTTCCTCTTTGAAAACAAAACTGGAGACTGTGACCTCCTTCCCTTACAGAAGGTAAACAAGAACTGACTTTGAAAACTCCCAATGTTCTATCTAACTCCCTCTGCTGCAGATTCCAATGTGGCTTATGCAGCTGCGACAGTTCTTTTGGTGATGTCATCTCTCAGTCTCAGCTGAGACTGAGAACAGAGTGAGACAGTGTGAAACCCATTTAACTGGAGTTTCACAAGCTGCCTTCCCTGCCTACCACTAGGTCTTACTGGGATTCTAGTAACCCCGGGTAACAAGGGGTTACACTTGCCCTTGACCAGGAAAATGACTGTCCCCAGTCATTATGCACCCGGCCTTAGGCCATCCCACCCTATGTGCTACCTACGGAGAGGAGTGATGAGGGTCCCTCCTACCATGCGCAAGCACAGGCAGGCAACACTAAGGGCCTAGAGGCCTGTAGCTGACATATCAGCCTCTACACTATCCACTTACTATGGACACCCAGTGGCTCTGGTAGAACTATCCAGAGCATAGTCCTGATAGATCAGCACTGCAGTCCCAATGGCCATTCAGGACCACAGCCTGTGTATCTTCCCTAACCCTCTAGGGAAAACCTATCTGCCTCTAACATAATATCCCAAAACAAAAACAACCTGGGGACCTCTCCGACCTTGGGCAACCTGCAACCACACCATTAAAATACCAATTAATGCCTCCTCCCTACCCCCACAACCACACCTGTGGAAACAAAAGGGTTAATACAGCAATAACCATAACAATAACACCACAGTACTTTAAATTTCTACACAATGAAGCACTGACGAGGAACTCCGATGAGCCCCTCCTCCTCTTCTTGTCTTCTCTTCTGTCTTCCCAGGAACACCTGTAAGAAAAAGACAAAACAAAACACACTCTAATCTGCATACACAGTCTAACTAAAACCTTCCATGCAAAACACTGAAAAATCCCAAAGATTTTTAGAAAAAGTAGAAAACAGTACTTACATTAGAGTACAATAATGACATTATTTACAATACACATTTGGGGATGGAGTGCCTAAAAGTCCCAACTAGTGACCACAAGGCCCGAAGGCTAGTCCAATAAAGAGTCTCTCCTGGGCCGGAGCCCGGTGAAGCACAGTTCTAACAGGCTAAAGTCCTGAAGGGGAGAGTCTTTGCGGACAGTTCACACATTTTTGAAGTCTGTAGTGTAGGGTGTGTACTGCAATGTCATAAAGATAGGAAAGTTTCAGACTTACCAGCCATTTGTAGTACAAGACTCTGCACGAACCTGCCCCACAGCCGAAGACTCTCCCTGGAAGCATTTCTTCTGATACAGCTGGGCAGACATCTTCCGGGAACCACAGGAGGGCACATCTGGAAACAGCTGGGCTGATGTTATCTCTGGAGACAGAACCTTAGAACAGGAACAAAAGGAAAAAACAGCTGGTCCGGCGTCATCCGATTACCAGGCGATGAACATGAAACAGCTGGGGTGGTGTCTCTCTGGATCTGAAGTCATCTGGTGGGCCAGTGGATGGTTGCTGGACAGGACAGTACACTGTGGACTGATGAATGTGGGGCACCTGAGTCCTGGTTATTCATACTGGCAGATCAATAAGGGCACTTCACAATCTGGTGTGGCAGTATTGACTACCACTGCTCAGCTCTCCATTTTGTAGGCACAGGCACATTTGCTGGGAGGTCCTTGCACTGATGTCAATAGTACCAGGGGTCCGGGGCTTAGTTATTACCCATCTGGGCACACATAATTCACATAGTGGGAGATTTCATGTCCTCTCCGTCCACTATTCTCACTCTGTCCATAAACAGTGCCCTGCCTCTCTTCCACTGGGTATACTTTTCGTGGAACAGTCTATTCTTTACATGCTTGTTGGCCCCAGGATGCACCTTTTCATTGCTTCATCTCAGATCCAGGATTTCCTGCAGTTCTCAATCTCCTCACGGACTTTCCGAGGAAAGGTAGGAAAGGTCATACCATAGATCTCATTTGCTTTTCTACAAACCAGTCTCTCCTCTTTACTTGCTTTGGTCAATCTGAGACCGCTGGCCTGGCTTGGGGGTGGCCAGTCCTGGTTCTACCAGTTTCGCATTCTCAAGGAAATTAGAAATGGATCCCTGACTTCTTCCTCTTGTAAAGCCAGGGCAGTGGCATCACCACCTTCTTCAACACATTCCTCCGAGGCAAGATCTTGAGGCTGTGTACCCGTTCCTTTCTCACAAGGCCACATAGGTTCTCCCTCATCTTCCTCCTCACTGAGGATCTGAGCCCAGGAGTGAGCAGTCATTCTCACCCCTGAGACTATCCATTCATCACTAGGCACGGAGGTCAACACCTCCCATTCAAAGGCCGCCTGCATCTCATCTTCATCTAAGAGACTTGGGCTAGGCCCCCCCACCCAGGGGTCTATTGATGCTTTATCCGAACTTTCTTTCTGAGATCCAGCATCCAAAACTTCAACTTCTGGTTCAGTCTCTAACTCTGCACCCTCTAGCTTTGTGCCACACTCCCCCAAGGGACCTTCCTCCACAGGCCCCGCTTGGTGCTGTGTGCTGCCAACTGCAGATTCCTGAATTTTTGTCCATGTGGGAGCCAAACGAATTGGAGGCGCTTTGTACAAGCCATATTTTTCAAGGCATCCAGCACAGAGAGGAATCATGAAGACATCCCTTCCAACACTCAAGCATATTTGGCATACACGCACTGGATAATTAGGAACTGCCACATCAGGAGGCGGTTGCCCTCCATAGCACCACTTTTCAATATCTCTCAGTCTATTTACTGCTGCTGTTACTGCAACCCAGGCATGATCCGGTGAACGGCTGGTCCTGAGGCCATAACTGCAGAAAATAAACAAAAGTTCACTGTAACTCAAAGTCCCACTTTACTGAACACACTCTGTAGCTTTAAATGGCTCCTCTGCTGCTGTGTTTACTTTACTACCCCACCCTGTAATGGCGGCGGCACTCCTGTGCATCAACATTTAGAATCTGGGTCAAGCCACTGCGCATCCGATTTATACCAGCTACTGATAACTTTTACTCAAACTGCACACCTTGCTCTGATCTGGCTTTACACACATTTACAGGATTTTCCTTCGACTTTTCACAAGCTGGTAACATTCATTTAATTCACAGTCCCTTAAAAGCTTCAGGTTTTAGCTCAGGATTGCCTGCTTCTACTAGTGTTGCATTTTGCTACAACCTACAGTCTCTCTCTGGCTGCAGACTTTAAACTGAGGCTATTTTCACTTCCATGCACACATTCAATGGCTTTACAGACTTGCACTTGCTGGCAGGACTTCACACAGTCATTACTTGCAAACTACACTGCTGCACACATTTTATATGGCATAACTGAAAATCACTGTTTGAGCAGTTTTGGGTTGTTTATTTACTGTGGTCAGTAGCAATTTGCTGCGATGGGGAAAAACGGTCTGCAGCCAGTTTTTTAAGGCCTCTGTACACAAATGGGCGGGCAGTCTTAGTGATCATTGTTTTAACCACCAAACTTTTAATTTCCACGATCGATTTGTGGGTTGAGCCCGATTTTAAACTCAAAAGTCTATTTTACATAGAAACATAGAAGTTGACGGCAGATAAGGACCGCAAGGCCCATCCAGTCTGCCCATTTCTTTTTCTACCTTATAAATGTGCCATTGGCCTTTGCTCTGTCAGTGGCCTATCTATTCATACTCATTTGTATTGCTCCCTTATGCCTATCCCATGCCTGTTTGAAGCCCTGCACTGTATTCATAGCCACCACTTCTTGAGGTAGGCCATTTCATGCATCCACCACCCTTTCTGTGAAAAAGAATTTCCACATTCCCCTTAATCGGACCCCTCTAATCTCATGCTGTGTACTCTTGTCCTGCTATTTTTCTTATATTTAAACATGTTAGACTCTTTCACCTTGTTAATGCCCTTAAGGTGTTTGAATGCCTCGATCATATCACTCTCTCCCTCCCTCCTTTGCTCAAGGGTATACATATTGAGCTCCGTTAATCTGTCCTCATATGTCTTCTGATGCAGTCCCTGCACCATTTTGTTGCCCTTCTCTGGACTGCCTCAATTTGGTTAATGTCCTTGTGAAGGTGTGGCCTCCAATATTGCACGAGTACTCAGATGGGGCTAACCAGTGTCTTGTAAAGAGGGATTATTACCTCCCTCTTACAACTTGTGATACCCCTACTAATACACCCTAACACCCCCCTAGCCTTACCTACTGCTTTGGAGGTCTGCTTAGATGATTTCAGGTCATCAGTAGTGATGATGATGCCCAAGTCTCTTTCTTCCTTTGTGACTGTTAGCAACTCCCCTCCCAGCCTATAGGTGGCTTCAGGGTTTCTCTTCCCTATGTGCATGATCTTGTACTTCTTTGTATTAAATCCCAGTTGCCACTCTTCTGACCATTTTGCTAGTTTATCCAGATCTCTTCTCATTCTGCCCACCCCATCTGGATCATCTGCTCTGTTGCAGATCTTGGTGTCATCTGCAAACAGACAAGCCTTACCCTCTAGTCCATCTGCAAGGTCACTAATGAAGATGTTGAAGAGGACTGGCCCCAGGACTGATCCTTGAGTACCCACTTGTGACTTGCATCTCTTATGACTGTATACCATTTACCACCACTCTCTGTTTCTGCCCGTCAACCAGTTTGCCACCCAGTTGACCAACTTCTGACCCACCCCAAGCCTACCCAGCTTATTTATCAATCTTCTGTGGAACACTGTCAAGCTTTGCTGAAGTCAAGGTAGGCAACATCAACTGCTCCCCTTGGTCCACCACTCTGGTTACCCAGTCAAAGAAATCTATGAGATTAGTTTGACAGGACCTTCCTTTTGTAAACCCATGCTATCTTGGATCCTGTGCCTAAGTTCCAGGTGTTTGACTATCCTTTCCTTAAGGAGTGCCTACATAATCTTGCCCACTACTGAGGTAAGACTGACTGGTCTGTAGTTCCCTGTCTCCTCCCTGCTACCACTCTTGTGGAGTGGGATCACATGAGCCCTTCTCCAGTCTTCTGGGACCTCTCCTGTGCTCAGAGACTCACTAAACAGTTCTGCTAATGGCTCTGCTAGTTCCACCTTTAGCTCTTTAAGTACCCTGGGATGTATGCCATCAGGTCCCATTGCCTTGTCCACCCTGAGCTTAGCAAGCTCTTGTAGGACCCTTTCTTTTGTGAAAGGAGTAGTGCTCACCTCCCTCCCCCGTGTCCATGGTGCTGAGCTGTGGGCCCTGCCCTACCTTCTCTTCAGTAAATACTGAGCAAAAGTATCTGTTTAGGATAGATGCTTTTACATGGTCCTCCTCCTCACATGCTCCCTTTTCTCCATTAAGCTTAGCAATACCCCCTCTGGACTTTCTCCTTTCACTAATGTATCTATAGAAAGTCTTGTCACCTTCTTTTACTGTTCGTGCTAGTGTTTCCTCAGTTTGGGACTTTGCCTGCCTTACTGCCTTCCCTGCTTCCCTTAGGGCAGTTTGGTATGCCTCCCTATCTTCATCCCGCTGTGTTCCCTTATATTTCCTGAAGGATTTTTAGGATGTTTACAGCACTTTGAATACTCCGTGACGCTCCTCCACTGCCAGTACACGCACTTCACTCTGTCTCCCTCTCGAATGCTGAGGCAGTCTCAGAAGAGCTGGCTGAGGGACAGGACTAACTGCAACCTGACCAACCACATGATGCCATGCAAATGAGCCTCTCTTCTTCTCGTGGGGGCTCCTCTCCTCACGGCGATCATCGAGCAGGCAATTTAAACTGCAGAATGCACATTTTTTCAACTGACTCCACGGTGGGAGCCCATTTCAACCATGTAACATTGCCATTAACTCTGCAGTCTCTCTATTTACACAGAAAGCATTTCCAGCATCCAGGGCATAATTTCTCTGTTGCTACCCCTAGTCTTCCACACTTTCCTTCACAATAATTAATTTTAAAAGCATTTCAAATGTCCAGGGCATAATTTCTCTGTTACTACCCCTAGTCTTCCACACTTTTCTTCACAAGAATTCATTTTAAAAGTATTTCAAACGTCCAGGGCACAATTTCTCTGTTGCTACCCCTAGTCTTCCACACTTTTATTTACCACAGTTCATTTTTAAAGCAGGCAAAAATGCTGTAAACAACTTTGATGATGCAGAACAAGGGCACACTCTTTGGCTTTACAGCTCCTTGGTAAACAGTTGGCATTTTTTAAACAGCAGCACAAGATTCACAGCAACACACACTAAGGAAATTGCTTCAGCTTATTGGGCTACCAACTGCCAGATAGCCAAAACGCTAGCCCCCTTGCCCAAGCACCTTCCTTCCCGAACAAATCCAAAGTGGTGCCTCCATTTTTGTAACCCCTCACCCCTGCCTTTTTACCAAACGACTGGTGGCATGCTGTTGGCGCTGGCAGCAATACCTGGTGGGGATCTGGGTTCGGGGGGGATGAGATTACCTGGCACAAGGGGACCTAGGTTTGGCTACTCTGCACAGGGGCACCCAAGTAAATCCAAGCACAGGAAGCAGTAACTGTAATGTCCAGAACCAGGAATGGGATTTTTCAGTGTGGCTTTTATTCACAACTAGCTGAACACAACAAAGCATAGATGGACCCCCATGGGGCTACGTTTACTGATAATGCAGATTAGAGACTACAACTCGGTCCACTGGAAGAATGAACCATTTCTACTGTTTTCAGGCTCTGAACCCACCAGATACACAGCCCGGACTTGCACGAGCTTTGGGTACACAGCCCGATTGGCCGGCTCCCCTGCCCGACCACTTGACTGACAATTCATTGGAAGAATGAACCCATTTTACTTGTTGTAGCTCCCACACACATAGAGTCTGTGACCACTAGAGATGTTCCCATTTGCGACCCACGTCTGGGTACTTCCCTCATCACTGGCCAAGCGCATGAGGCAAGTAGCAATCACAGCAGAAATCCGTAGAGGTGGATCTGGTTACTAAAGATGGGGGATGTTCCCACCTCCAGCTCCCACAGCCCGTACCCAGCCATTCCTCTGGAAAAACTGAAACTTTGGACTGTAGATTAAATGGTGGATGAACTGTCACACCCCCTCTACAATATTACTTGAATTCACACAGCACTCTAGCTTTTGAAACTACTCCATTTGTTTGTACTAGTACTATAGGCCTCCCAAATAATAGTTCAAATCCCAGATTTCGTCACATATCCCAGGCTGAAGAAACACATTTTTTGCCCTCTCATATTAGAGCAAACACTCACCCTTTTGTTGCAGGTGCCCCACAGGTGAAGTACAACTCTTCCCACTTTCCAAGCACAAACTGAAACTGAAATAGGCAGCTTTCTTTCTTCAGCAGAAATTAGGGATTGCCCTGGAATCCACATGAGGATCTTCACTCCCCGGAGAGGGGCACTGAGACCAGACAGCGGTCTCCACCACTTGAAGGCAAAACTGGAACTACTCATTTCTCTTGAAAACAAAACTGGAGACTGTGACCTCCTTCCCTTACAGAAGGTAAACAAGAACTGACTTTGAAAACTCCCAAGTTCTATCTCACTCCCTGTGCTGCAGATTCCAATGTGGCTCATGCAGCTCGAGAAGTTCTATTGGTGATGTCATCCCTCAGTCTCAGCTGAGACTGAGAACAGAGTGAGACAGTGTGAAATCCATTTAACTGGAGTTTCACAAGCTGCCTTCCTGCCTACCACTAGGTCTTACTGGGATTCTAGTAACCCTGGGTAACAAGGGTTACATCGTGAAACAGAAGTTTACCTGGGCAGAATTTGGTAAGGTATTCAGGAAGGCTGAATAGCAGTGGGCCAAGGATGGAGCCCTGGGGGACCCCTGAGCGGACTGGTAGAGTGGGTGAGAGGGTGCTGTGTATCTTTACACAATAAAGAATGTAATGCTGTTTGAATTGATTCACCTGGCCAGGTTTGAGAGGCCAGCCTGAAAGAAGAAGTGTTGAAATTACCCTGTTAACATACTTTAAACTTATTGTTGTTTTAGAGGTGTAGTGGAGTTTTGTTTGAAGCTTTGCAGGACTGTTTCCACTGCTCCGTAACTTTTTATTTTATGCTATTTTTATACTGTATGATTATATTTTACCCACCTGTGATGGATGTGATGAGACTGCTGCTTAATCTGCTTTGTCCTCTGTATTTATTTTTGTTTTGAATAAACTTGAGTTTAAAAAAAACAAAAATGATAGAGGTCCGAGACTGGACAGCCAGATAGTAAATTTACGACAAGGCCATTTGGTCTGTTTTCATTTCAGAGTCATTGATAAGAAAGCTTGTCTTCTTCCGAGCATCTGCTAAATTCAGACTGTTACACTAGCAGGAAGAGGTACGTAAAAAACAAGGACTTCTGTGCAGATATGTCACCATTGTTACTGCCGGTCATTGTTCCAGGCAGGGTGTAGCCAGAAATTTCCGTTTTGTACACATTCTGCAACAGTTACACCCCCCCATTAAAAAAATGTACACATTGTTTCCAAATGGCACCCGTTTCCAAACAAGTCAGATTGTTGTCAGATGATTCCTCTAATCTTTAAAGAGATTATGCATGTATCTGTCTCCTAAACAACATACTTTTAAACAGAGACACTCCTCAGTGCCCTTCACTAACAAAAATACTACAGATCAGAATTTATTTAGTTTTTTTGTTGTTGTCCGGGTAAGTGCACTAGACAAATCCTGCCTATTTTCAGGCACGACCCAGGGAAGGGGAATACAGATAAATGCCAACTGATCTTGAACCAGATTAAGCTGTTGGTGGCATTTTTAGTGAATGAGGGAAATTTGGCCAGGACACCGGGGAAATTCCATTACTCTTTTCGATAAGTGCCATGGGATCTTTAACATCCACCTGAACTACCACCAATCCAGGCAGATGGGACCTCGGTTTAATGTCTCATCCGAAAGATGGCACCTCAGAAGTGCAGCGCCCCTCTCATGCTGCACTATAGTGTCAGTACTGGGATATTAACCCAAGTGCCAGATGTGGGAACTGAACCCACAGCCCTCTGATCTCCCGGCCTCAGAGGCGAGTGTGCTACCTACAGAACCACTGACACTGGTATGAATGGAATGAAAATGTTAACAGAAAGCATGTGGTTTGTGACAGGCACTCAACAAAACTGTACTCAAATGTGTACAGTGAGTATGCCTGTCTACACCCTTGGAACTTCCAGGCAGTAGCTTAGACAAGTCAAGGTGACCTTTTGGTTGACAGCAAGACTTAATCCTCTCCACGCTGCCAAATAAATCAGGGAACTTGTATTAACTGTACACTGGTTTTAGAATAAACCCACTCAACTTTGTAACTGTTACACAGCCAGACACAAATTAAAATGTATTTTAAAAGGTCAGTACTATAACCAGAGGCTGCAGTAATCATTTGACTTCCATTTAATCACAACTAATCAACTAGAAATGAAGAAAAAAACAGTCACTGAATAGAAATAGGAAAAACTAAACTACTGCATGATGAAAAGGTCCAGAGGTTAATAAAAATTTGGAATGTAGCGCAATCATGAAAGAGAAGCTTTAGGATATTCTGTGATGGGATTAAAGTTTAATTTCAGAAAAAGAGATATCATGAAATTTATACGAGTTACACTTTGCATAATAGATCATTATATAAAGCAAGTTAAATGTACTTCATATGCTCGGTCAAACAGTTTTCCAACTCATCAACACTTTTTTCAGTTCTAAGTGGATGTGATCATTATGCATAAACAAAACCTCTAAAATGTACCTATGTGCATATTTAATTAAGCATTAGGCATAGCCAGGGGGTGGTTTATTTATTTATTTATTTATATAGTTTTTGTTAATCAGGTAGGGTGCACTAGGCAAGAATACCATCAGTTCTAATTGAGTGGATTGCCATGAAGCAAAGGGAAGGTCCTTATGCCCTTATGGTTAGATTAATGGAAGTAACCCAATACCTGGAGTGCTTTAAGACTATTGTTAATTAATTCATTTATTTCAAAAAGTTTCTCCAGAAAGACATACTGAGCTTCTAACAGCTCATTTCCAGATGTGTCATGGGAAAGAGGGTAAATAAAGATAGTTTGAGAGAAAGCATACATAGTATTAAAAGAAGTCATATATAGAAATACAGTACAGTGTATCAAGGAGTATAATTACAACATGTAAGGCAAATCAGTGCAATGGGTGTATGTAGTTGATAATAGAAAGAACTTTGATAAGTAGGGGGAATTACTGGTACAAGTATAGTGTGGGGAGCAAAACTTCAGTACAGTATAAGTGGGGGGAAGTCAAGAGGTACGGGGTCATGGACAGTAGAAGGTGCGAGTAGAAAAGTCACAAAGAAGAGATGTAAAGAGAAAGCAGAAGCAGAGTGGATTTACAGGAGAAGGGTGGACCAGAGTTTAGGAAAGAGATATGAGAAAGCAGTTTGACCAACAGTAGATTTCCTAGATGGAATAGAAAGGAAGTAGAAAATATTGCTGCGGAGAGGGTAAAAGAAAGGAGGGGGTGGTGATAGTAGGGAGGTATGGTAGGAGGGAAAGGAACTAAATCAGAATCTGGATATAAAGGAGGCACAGTGGGAAAGGCACCTGGCATCAAGAGAGGAAAGTGATTGGGCAGAGTACAATGGGCAGTGGTGGGTACGAGAGGGACGGTCTAAGGACAAATGACAAAAAGAGTGAAAGTCCAGTCTGTCAAGGAAGGATTTCGGAGTGCCAATGTATACTATAACTATTAACCTTTAAACGGAGTGAAACTCAGTGGCTAGCAAAATGTTATTTTTGGTGTGGCACCTGTAGGTTAGTGATCTGTGAGGTATAGGGAAGTGTTAGATAGGGGGTTTTTGAGTGAGGTTAGGGGAGTAATTTTCTTATTTTTATGTTGATTGCACGCATGTGCAAGAAACATAGTGCCATCATCCGAGTTTTCGGAGGTGTGGCACCCGTCTTCCAATGCAGTCAGTGTGTTTGCAGGAGTGGCCCCAGTTCCCCAATCACTGCTGCAGCTGTCTATGACAGCAGTTGAAAATGCAGTGGTTGTACAGTTGAAAGGGAGAGCTCCACTTCAGTGAGCAGAGCTCCCCCCCACACACACACACGCACGCCGCACGCATAGTAGGCACCATGCACAGTATGCTTAACATTAAGTGATGTCAAGTCTGTTTTAATTTCAATAGTGTGTTCTGTCCTGAAATAGCTGTAACATTATGAAGATGTCTGTTTAACTCCATGGAGCAATGTATAGCAGTTGAGAGACATGCTCGCTCTCTCAGGCTTACAATATCACATACTTTCACATTCATACCTCTCAGCTGTCCCCGTTTTTCAGGGATGTCCCTGATTTTGTCTCAAAATGTTGATCTGTCCCTGTTAAAATGTTGGTTTCATTGACTGAACAGTGGAATTGTAAGCACAAAATATTAATAATGTAAAAACATTACAGTTGCAAACGTGTTCTTCAGAAAATGCTTTTTACGCTATTCCTCTTATTCAACCAGTATCCTGAGAGTATATCATCAACTTTTAAAATATGTCCTAATTTTGGTCCAGTATCCCTGACTGTTAAGCCTTGTCCCTCATTTATGAGGCAGGACAAAGGAGGTTGAGCAGTATGCATAAGTAATGCTGCTCCTCCCTTCTTTGTAACTGTGTACTGGCATAATACATGGCGTGGGACTCGCTAATACTTAACAGATAAGAAGTCAATCTCCTTCTGGGACTCTTACCCCAGCTGCATGCACCCTTCCCGGTCGACTGGATTGTGCTGTCCCTTTAGTTTCTGCGCTTTCAGGCTGGCGACTCTCAGCTGGTAGGCGTTGCTGTAAGTGACCCTGTCGCTGCCGCACACCTCCGAGCGGCTTTTACACACACAAAGCCCATCTTTCCCCCGATGCTTCTTTGTCGCCTTGTCCTTGGTAACACACTCCAGCCCGGCGGCACAGCGGCTGGACATCCCGCAGGGTTCTCCCTCGCCTGCTGCGCATACATTGCAGCAGCCGCATGGGTCCCGCACAGGGGAGCCCAGGGCGCAGCCACTGGTGGGCAGCGGGGTGCAGAGCGCCACCTTGCAGGGGCCACAGTCGGTCCGGCGCTGGTGGGAGAGCTGGAGGGCACCAATTCCCATGGAGAGTAGGTGGAGCAGCGCAACCAGCGGTAGCGGTGTTAGCAACATGTCGCGATGAGACCAACGTTTTTTCTGTAGCTTCTGTGCTGCACCGACTCGCTCTATCTGCTGAGTGGGGCAATGATGCCGCTCCTTTGGCAGCTGCACTTGTAGAGCAGCGGCTAACCCCACCCAGAAACACAGGAAGAATGTCTCCATCCCTCCCTCCCTCCTCTCTCCTGCTGAAGCAGAACCAGTGTGCCCGGATTGGAGTCAGGGATATGTTGTAAAAAGTTTTGTGTGGTCCGGTTGAATCCACACACGGTACCGTTTAATCTGACAGACACGTTTTAGTAGAGGGTGGAAAAAATAATCCCAGGAGACAAAATGTTTCAACAGTGGATCAGAAAGAAGCCTTCTTCCCCAATCCCCGTGGTCCAATCAAAAAGCAGTTTAGGAAGTTGCAAACTTGTGTGGCAATCACCATATCCACCTGAATAAGTGAGAAAGGCAAAAATCTGATACACAGTAGCATGGATATGATAAAGAAGTAACACCGAATACGATTGCAGTTCATGTTCACAAGGTTTTTTTATTGCCTGAGCATCAAGAATTAATACGAATTTCTGCTTTAACAGTGCAGCTTATATGGACAGCACTGTCTTCATGTGGGACATTGAATTCTAGTAGTATGGGATGCCACTATTGATGTGGGACAGTTATGAGATATTGCACTGCTGTGAATTGCTGGGTGATCATATTCATTTTTATGTTGCTTGCGCATGTGCAAGAAACATAGTGCCATCATCCAAGTTTTTGGAGTGTGGCACCCATCTTCCAATGCAGTCAGTGTGTTTGCAGGCGCGCCCAGTTCCCCAATCACTGCTGCAGCTATCTATGATAGCAGATGAAAATGCAGTGATCGTACAGTTGAAAGGAGCTCCACTTCCAGTGAGCAGGCTCCCCACACACAGCACACTGCCTTACGCACTTGTACTGCGTGCTCATGCACCTCCCCCAGCGCACACACTGTATGGTTGATGGGTGCCCAATCCCCGTTGGCTCCATGCCCCCCCAAAGCTTCCAGGTGCCACGCTGGGAGCCCACCCCAGCGTGGCAAAATTTGTTATGGCCGACAGGGGTGCCCAATCCCCCGTCGACTCCAGCCCCCCCAAACAGCCTTCCAGCTGCCATGCTCCAGCATGGCAAATGTCCCTCATCGTCTTATAAAAAAAATACACCTGTAAATACAAAACTGTCCTCGGCGCTTCTCCTGCCCCTCCCACAACCCGCACCACCACTGCACCTGCCTCCCCACCTCCCTCACGAATACTTACCTCCGGACAGGCGCCCAGCGATCTTGATGGACCGGGAACATGTCTGCACTCTTCAAAGCCGACCATGAAATGAGGAAATGCTGGTAAGCTATATAATTGGATAGATAGGGTTTTTTTCAACTTTGCTGCATATCTCAGGCATTTTTTGTTATTTTGGCACCAAATTTTCAACATGGGGTTTTTGGGACCCCTCTTCATGAATTATGTCACTGTCGCGTTAATCGGGCCCGAAGGCTGATTTCGTGATCACTGCGCAAAATCACCTTTTGGGACCGATTAATGAAACTAAAGTGCCAGTGTTCATAAGGTGGGCTCTCAAAAAGCCTATGTTGCAATTTGGTGAAAAATTCTAAAAATGACTGTTTCTAGCGTGCATTGCGCCCAGTTCCTATACTGCGCTTGTAAGTTATAAATTTTAATATTTGCACTCCGGATTTTCAACATTGCCATTTTACCACACCTCCTTATGAGCAGTACAGCTGTCATTTCACATCTCACCCAAATGTGTTTCCGTGCATGTAAGCGCACAATGGCATGATCGGTGTCGAAATCAATGTATGGGACAAATTAAGAAAATCACAGTTACACTGTTCATGAGCAGAGGTCTTAAAATGGCTATGTTGAAAATTTGGTGAAAAATTCTAAAAATTGCTGTTTTACAAGTGTTAGCAGTTCCTCATGCACGCTCCTAAGTTCGCAAATTTTTAATATTTGCACTCTGTATTTTCAACATTGCCATTTTACCACACCTCCTTATAAGCAGTACAGCTGTCATTTTTCACATCTCGCCCAAAACATGTTTCAGCGCATGTAGCGCACAATGGCGCAGTTGGTGTGTGAAATCAATGATTGGGACACATTAAGAAAATCATAGTGATACTGTTCATGAGCAGAGGTCTTATAATGGCTATTTTGAAAATTTGGTGAAAAAATTCCTAAAAATGACTGTTTTTCGAACGTGTGTTGTGCAATTCCTACGCACGTTTGTAAGTTTGCAAATTTTTAATATTTGCACTCCAGATTTTCAACATTGCCATTTTACTACACCTCCTTATGAGCACTATAGCTGTCATTTTTCACATGCCTCCCAAAATGTGTTTCCGTGCATGTAGCGCACAATGGCGCATTCGGTGTGTGCAATCAACGTTTGGGACAGATTAAGAAAATCACAGTGACACTGTTCATGAGCAGAGGTCTTAAAATGGCTATGTTGAAAATTTGGTGAAAAAATTCCCTTCAGACGTTCTGCAATGTTATTAATGAAGACATTGAACAGGACTGGCCCCAGGACCGATCTCTGCAGCACCCCACTGGTCACCCCCTCTCCCTAGACTGCACACCATTTACCACCACTCTCTGCCTCCTGTCTGTTAGCCAGTTTCTAACCCAGTTTACCACCCTTTCCCCCATGCCCAGCCTACCCAGCTAGTTTGTCAGCCTCCTATATGGGATGGTATCAAAGGCTTTGCTGAAATCAAGGTAAGCGTCCACTGCCCCACCCTGATTCACTTCCTTTGTTACCCAGTCAAAGAAATCAACCAGATTTGTCTGACATGATGTCCCTACTGTGAATCCATGTTGTCTATGGTTCTGGGCTCCAATGGCTTCTAGATGCCCCACTATCCTTTCTTTAAGCAATGTCTCCACGATCTTCCCCACTACTGAGGTGAGGTTGAACGGCCTATTGTTCCCTGCCTCTTCCCAGCTGCCGGACTTGTGTAGAGGGACCACATGTGCCCTCCTCCAATTCACTCATGTTGAATGACTCAGTGAACATGGCTGCCAGAGGTACTGCTATCTCCCTTCACAGTTCTCTTAATATCCTTGAGCGTATGCCATCTGGTTCCATCGCTTTGTCCACCTTCAATTTAGTGAGCACCTGCAGGACTCTTTTGCCTTTGAATGGACTACTGTCCACCTCTTCACCCTCTTGGTAACTGCTGTACTGCTGTGGACCTTGCCCCTCCCACTCTTCTGTGACTACTGAACAGAAAGACACAGTGGATGTCTTGAGAGGAAGGCATGGAACTATCACTTCCAAATACCTAAACAGCACATACAAGCAAGCAACATTCGGCATTGACAATTGCTTGTTTAGTTAGAATCTCACCTGTAACCAGCAAGAAGCTTCATTCTCATAAATGTATCCAGCAGTTATAACACATCGTTTGGTGCGGGTAGCTGCCCCAATGTCCACAGAAGAGTAAGGGAGTCAGCGGGATTGCCCCGGTCGGTGAGTTGAGAGTAACCGCCAAACACAAGCCAGCGAGTAAGAGAGAATGTGGGGGAAGATTCTACTCTGAGAGGAATGCATCAGGACATCTAGTGTTGCTGGAGGACCAGTTTAACAGCAAACAATGTGAAGAGGAAGGCCATGGAGTGAGTCTACTCTGGAGCCTGGGTAGCTAAGCGCATGTAGAGTGGGCTTGTTCGGGTTATGGCAAAAGGTGTATCTGCTGTGTTAAGCTCTTCTTTGGCCCTCTACACTTATCTGGCCTGCTGAATATTTGGAATTGGTGATTCACCAGTGGAATCATGGAACAACACAGTGAAAAGGAGAGAATTGTGGATATGTATTGGAGACTAAGCAACTAGCTGGGAGTATGATGACCTGCCAATAAAGTTCAGTGAGCGGTGCTATAACCACAGTGCAGAAGGTGAGAGCTTCTCTGATGGGAGGCAACTCAGTCGGTTTGGATCTGTGGTACTTTGGTTTGGTGTAAAGGGGAGCCATCGAGGCACCTGCTGTGACTTTATTATCTGGACCTCTTGCTGTAACAGAGCAACTGCGATGGATACCTCACAATGGTTGGACTCTGTTGGAAGTTCTTCAGTGGTGTGAGCACTGACTAATTCTTGATTAAATCTTGGGCAGTTTGTGGACTAAGCTGCCATTCATAAACTGAAATAACTGATATATTGAGCTCCTTGCTGTTTACTATATATGATTCTCCTTTTGTAAAGGTGTATTTTTTGAGTGATTGGGTTTTATTGGTTAGTTAAAGAGTGTGTGTGGAGGATTCTAGAGGGTGGATTAGTGTGTGAATGAGGCTAGCTAGTTAGGAATTAAGTTGTGTTTGGGGGTGTGGAGGGTATTGTTTTGAGTGTAGGAGGGTTTGGGGAGTGTTTAGGGCGATATGGAACCCAGACAGGATCTGCAAGGGTAAGAGCAATGGTTGCATAGCATACTCAGCTTCCCAGTTGCACAATCTCTGTCCTTTTGACGATGTACCCATATCAGAGACCACGGTCAAATGAAGCAGGGAGGTTGGTATTGGGAGGAGAGGTAAGAACGTGCAACACGTTGCTGGGGATACGACTGGGGTGAGTTGCATTAAGATGATCAGGCGCAGGAGGTACCCTGGAGTAAAATGGGACCTAGAGAAGGCCAGATGTGTTTGGTTCCCATTTCCAGATATACCATTGGACCAGTGGGCAGGCAGCTATAAGACCGGCAGCCTCCACTGGTTCCCTTCAGGTAGTGCTGTGTAATGCCGGAGTCGATGAAAACAAGACAGCTATTATAGCTGACGATTTCCTCTTAGACCTGGCATGCATTATGGAGACCTGGTTGGGGATGATGTGGTCCGATGTTGGAGCATCTACCCCACCAGGATACTCCATTGTGCACTGCCGAGGAAGGAACATATTGGTGGGGTGTGGCGATCTGTTTTAGATCTGTCTTGAAATTTTCTGTGCACCCAGTTGAATCTACTTCATTGTTTGAATAGTGGCCATGTGATGGGGTCCAGGTGCAGGTTGCAGGATCCTCCTCGTTTATCACCCTCCGGGACACGTTGGAGATTTCCTGCAGGAAGCCACGGACTTTGTTGCTGACTGGGTGTTGAGTCACTGAGGTGGTTAATTCTGGGGATTTCAATGCCTGGATTGAAATTAACTCTCACATTTTGATAAAGACTTCCTCCAGTTGATGACATCTCTGGGTCTTACAGTGCGGTTGCTTCACGACCTACTGCCATAATACGCCTTAGACTTAATATTTTCACTGCGGGTTGAGATTACAGATCTCAAGATTGATCCAGTCATTTGGTCCATCACTCAACAGTGAAAGTATTATTCACCCCCGTTAGTCCCTTCCTGTTGAGATATCCGTTACTGCACTTTAAGGGGCATGACACCAGAGGGACTGCTGGTGGGGACAGACTTATCTGGTGTGAGTGCTGTGTGCGCAATGGGATTGAATGAGGCAGTAGCAGTGTATAATACTGCTGTCACCAAGGCATTCTATACCATTGCTCTGATCCATATATGATCCAGGTCTTCTCGCTTGAGATCCCCTTGGTCTGATGGGGCTCTCAAGGAGATGAAGACCAGGGGCTGGAAGTTGGAGCGTTGCTGGAGGAGGACTGGGGCTGTGGATGACAAACTGGCTTTGAGAGCTCACTATGGTGACTACCAAAGGGCAATTAACCATAATATGGCAGAGCTCCTGTGCAGGAAGATTGCTGCGGGAAGGAACAGACCAGCTTTGCTCTTTCAGACTGTAGACACGCTTCTCCATCCAGCTTGTCTGCAGCTGAAAAGAGCAACTTCAGTTGCACAGTGCGAAGAGTTTGCTCTGTTCTTTTCTGACAGGATGTCCTCCATTAGGTCTGGAATCTCACCAGTGGGAAAGATCTGTCCCACAGTGTTGGGCCGGTGGTGACAGAAGCACTCGCCTGTCTTGGAGGAGTTTCGGCTAGTGGGGGTGTCGAAGGTTGTCAAGGTGATTTCTATGCTGCAGCCCACTTTTTGTGAACTGGACCTGGGCCCAATGCTTCTCCTACTAGGATGCATGGAGTCTGTTGGTCCAGTGTTTGCCAAGATTGTCAGGTGTTCACTCTCGGGGAGGCTTTTCCCTGATGCCTTGAAGGAGACGTTGGTGGGGCCCCTTCTGAATAAACCATCACTCGACCCTGACATCTTGGTGAATTACAGACCTGTCTCCAACCTTCCATTCTTAGGAAAGTTACTGGAGAAGGTGGTGGCACTGCAGCTCGAGGCCCCCTTGACAGCCTTTGACATCTACATGCCACTCCAGTTTGGTTTTAGGAGAAAGCATAGCATGGAAACAGCACTAGTCAGTGTACAGAATGATCTCCTTAGGGTGAGAGATGAGGAGAGCAGTCAATTCTCGTTCTCCTCGATCTCTCCTCAGTGTTTGATACCATAGACCACGTGGTACTGCTGAATCACCTGAGAGACACTGTGGACTCGCCAGCATGGTCATCAGCTAGTTTGAGTCCTCCTGACAGACAGGAAGCAACGGGTAGTTATGGAAATTGTTCCTCCTGCCCAAAGCCTCTGACCTGTGGCGTGCCTCAGGTTGATCCTGTCACCCATGTTGTTTAGGTATACGTACTACCCCTAGAGGATATCATTAGGCATTACGAGCTTGGTTTTCACTGCTATGCAAATGATACCCAGCTGTATATGCCCTTTGCTCATGAGCATCGGATGCTGTGGAGGTGCTAAACAATTGCCTATCTGAGATCCAGACTTGGATGTCCTCTAACTGGCTGAGGCTCACCTGGACAAGACGGAGGTACTAATGATTGAACCGGGCTGTTGGTGGGATATGGCTGCCTCTGGACCAGGAACAGGGTTGTTTCTGGGTACTACCACTTTGGAGGCGGCCACTAAGGTGCACAATCTGGGCATCATTTTTGATGATGGCTTGACACTAGAATATCAGGTGTCCGATGTCATCCGTAGTGGTTTTTACCAATTAAGAAATGTCGCACATATTAAACCCTTAATTCCACCGGAGAACCTACAATCATTGGTGCATGCTTTCATCACATCCAGGCTCGATTCCTGTAATGCTGTTTACTTCTGGGTCAGTGGAGATAACCACCATCAGCTGCAGCTGGTGCAGAATGCTGCAGGCAGGTTATTGACGGGCCTTCCGAGGTCCACTCATATAATCCCGGTGTTGCGCAAACTGCACTGGCTGCTGGTCAGATGGAGGATTGCCTTCAAGGTAGGCTTATTCACCAATAAGACTCTCTACGGCTTGGGTCCTGGCTACCTGACTGACCTCCTAACACCTTCCTGCCCAGTACATTCATTCTGGTCATCCACGGAGGGCCTCCTGGCAGTCCAAAGGCGCATTTCAAAAACAGCTGAGGATTGTACCTTTGGAGTGGCTGGATCAGTTCTATTGAACTCTTTGTCAAGAGTTATGAAGGAGACGCCTTCCATGGAGGCATTCAAGCGGGGTCTGAAAGCCCATATTTTTTATCTGGCATTTGACGTCCACTAATTTCAATCATTTATGATGTTTTAATATTTATGGGTGGAATTACATTATTTATTGCCTGATTAATTTGATTTTAAACAGTTTTAATTGTATGTTCCCATTTATTGCCTCTATGTAAAACACCTAGAGCACCAGGGATAAGGCGCTGTACAAATAAAGTTTGACTTGACTCTGTCACCATAGTCAAAAATAGGGAACATCATCTTTAAAACAATCTCTTGGTGGGTAGCAAGTGGGATACTTACTTTGTCCATGTACAGTGCACCAAGCTTGGGGTGGAGCTTATGGAGAATGGAATCAATATGTACCAAGAAATCAAGATGTTGGTCAAGCGATACCCAAGGTACTTAAAGGAGGATACATACTCAATTGTAGCACCATCAAGGTTGTGGAATATGGGTAGAGGTGAATCTGGTAAGCTTCTGTTTTGTGTCAAAAGTCATGGAAACCTTTTTTTTGGCATTGAGGGACAGTTAGTTAGACTAGAACCAGTGCTGAATATTGTCAAAATTCACCTGTAGCTGGGAAATAAGGTCATGGAAGGGGAGACCAGATGGGGTGCACCCCAGGGTCCTTAAAGAACTAAGAGAGGTGGTGGCTGAACCTCTGGCTATCCTGTTTAGCCGATCACTGGAAACAGGGGAGGTACCCAAAGACTGGAGGACAGCAGATGTAGTCCCCTTATACAAAAGCTGGAACAAAGAGGAAGCAGGAACTACAGACCAGTCAGCCTCACCTCGGTAGTGGGGAAGATCATGGAAGCACTACTGAAGGAGAGATTGGTGGAACATCTGGTTGTCAATGGACTACAGGACCCAAGGCAGCATGGTTTCACCAGGGAGGTCATGTCAGACCAACCTCGTTGAATTTTTGACTGGGTGACTAGGGAGGTGGATCAGGGGAGGGCAGTGGACATGGCCTATCTGGACTTCAGCAAGGCCTTTGACACTGTGCCACATAGAAGACTATTATACAAACTGGGGAATATGGGTGTGGGCAGGACAGTAGTGTGATGGGTAGGAAACTGGCTGGGTGGCAGGACACAGAGGGTGGTGAAAATGGCTGTCACTCCACAGAGGGAAGAGTGACCAGTGGTGTACCACAGGGATCAGTGCTGGGACCGGTCCTATTCAACATCTTCATCAGTGACATTGCACAGGACCTAGAAGGCAGAATTTCACTGTTCGCTGATGACACAAACCTCTGTAACAGAGTAGACACACCAGAGGGTGTAGACAGAATGAGAAGGGACCTGCAGAAACTTGAAGAATGGTCAGGGGTTTGGCAGTTGAAATTCAATGCAAAGAAGTGAAGATAATGCATATGGGGCACAAAACCCTGGCACAATATATCAGTTGGGGGTGAGGATATAGCATGCACCAAGCAGGAAAGGGATCTTGGGGTTATCATCTCTGATGACCTCAAGGTAGGGAAACAGTGTGACAAGGCAGCAGATAAAGCAAATAGGATTCTGGGATGTATAGGCAGGGGCAGCACCAGCAGGAAAAGGGAGGTCATAATTCCGCTATACAAGACACTAGTGAGGCCCCACCTGGAGTACAGTGTACAGTTCTGGAGACCATACCTACGTAAGGACATAGACAGGGTAGAGATGGTTCAGAGGAGGGCAACAAAGATGGTGCATGGATTGCATCACAAGTCCTATGAAGACAGGTTGAAGGAACTGAACATGTACTCCCTGGAGGAGAGGAGGGAGAGAGGGGATATGATAGAGACATACAAGTATCTTACAGGGAGGAACAGGGTGCAGGAATACACTATTTTTAAGCGAAAAAGATGTTCCAGGACTAAAGGGCATGGGATGAAGTTGGAGGGAGGATGATTCAGAGGAAACATGAGGAAGAATTTCTTCACAGAACGGGTGGTGGACAAGTGGAACACCCTGCCAGAGGAAGTGGTAGGGGCTGAAACAATCACGGGATTTAAGAATGCATGGGATAGACATAAAGGAATTCTGGAGGTCAGGGGTAAGGGACAACAGACTTCTAGAAAAACATAAACTGAACTTCCAAGCTCAAATGGGCAGACTGGGTGGGCCATAGGCCCTTATCTGCCGACACTGTCTATGTATCTATGAGACAGATCGAAGAGTACTGTATCATAAGTGCACATATGAATGGATACAGAGGAATACACAGAGGGGAGGTCATTCAAGAATATGGAAAATAAGGCCCAGGACAGACTCTTGTGGGACACCTGAGCAGATGGGGAGTTGGGAGGAAATGGATCTTCTGACAGCTTGAGACCTTCCCTCAAGATAGGAGCTAAACCAACTGACTGAGGAATCAGAGAGGTCTGCTGCTTTAAGCTTGTAGATAAGGAAGAGATGTGCCACAGTGCCAAAAGCTTTAGCAAGATCAACGAATATGGCAGAGGTGATCAGTCCCTGATCCCATACTTGAGAGGATGGAGTCAGTGAGCTGGAGGAGGGAGGTGGACATAGAGTGGGATTTCCTAAAACCAGACTGGAAGGTGTCCCTTGAATAGAGTGACTCAATTTAAGTGAGTCAATTTTGGCAAAGTAAAAATAGTGGCTGTGAAATGTGCTGTGTGTTTTTTTATAGCGCAGTGTAGGTTTAGCGATTTCCTTTTGGTAGGGAGTTCTTTAGTTGTGCAGTAGATAGACGTTTGTTGGTTGGGCCAGTTCTGAGCTGGCCATCTGCTGCAGTGGTGAAAGTCACTGCCTGTGGTGCTGGTGGTCCTAGGTTCAGGATCTGGCAGTGGAGAGAATTTTGTTTTGGGCTGTTGTTCCCCTCATTGTGCCTGCCCTCCCAACCTCATTCTCCCCTGCCCGCAGGTTGCCCCCAACATTCTCCCCTCTCAACTTGGTGTCCCTCCTGAGTTGCATCCCCCTGAGTTTCCCCTCCCTCCTGAGATGTCCCCAGGGTTTGTTATTATAAGTTGGGGGTGGGGGTATAGTCCCCAAAACAAAGTAAATGCAGATGGGCTAGCCAGTGGTATGGAGAGTGAGGCATCATGCCTTACCTCCTGCCATGCTGGTGACCCATGCTTGCAGTGCTGCGGGTCGTCGAGGGTTGACCCGGGTGGGAGAGGATCAAGCCGCCTGAGGAGGTTCCCTCTCCCAGGAGGGTGGAAACAGAGACCGGCACCCGCCTGACACCTAGGGTGGCTGGGTGTTGACACGCTGGGTCCCAACACTGGGGCACGGAGTCGAGCAGCCAACCGGCGTGCTACATGTGGACATCCACACAGCTCAACTATTGTCAGCAGTGCACGCTCCCCTCCACAGGAAAAAAGCGGAAAATCTGATCTCAGCTGAGGAGCATGATGGCCATCCTCCCCAAGTGTTGCCCCTTAGAAGACACCTCCTAGACACTGGATCTGGACTTGGTGGGTCAAGTCACTCCCTGCCACCCTGCCATGGAGGGCAAGCTGTAGGGGTAAGACAGGAGACAGTCTGATGTTTTGGGGACGGGGCTGGGAGGACAGCAGGAGAAAGGGCCAGCCAGGACAGAAGGAGAAATAATCACATAAAAATAAGTGCAGATCACCCCCCACAAAGAAAGTAGGTGCCCATCACTGTTTCTGGCATTTGCTGAAGTGCACATCGCCATTTTGACTTTTCGGCAATGTGCATTTGCTCTTTTTGTCAGCACTGTTTTTAAGTCACCGATATTATATAGAACCAACTGGAAGGGGGTGAAGAAGGAGGAGGAGTCCAAAAAAGAAGGAGAGCTGTGAAAGAGCACTGTGTTCCTGTAACTTAGCCAGGGTGGGAAGGAGAGCTATAGGATGGTAGTTACCAGGAGAAGAAGATCATGTCCTTTAGGGAGAGGGATGACAGTAGCCTGCTTCCAAGCTTCAGGGACAGTAGAGAAAGGGGAAACTGTTTAACTAGGAAAGGCACACTAAGCTGAAGCTTGTCTCCAGGTGTGACCTGGGAGCACAAGGAAGTTAAGTGACTTGCTCAGGGCCACAGTATGCAAGTGGGGACTAGGAGTTCAAACCCAGGTCTCCAGGTTTGCAACTCAGAGCCTTAAATCACTGTATTATACTGCCTCTTGAATGCAGGTATGCAAATGCAGCAGAGGAAAAGAGAGGCTGAGTAGTAGGGTAATAGGCAGAGCAATGACAACAGTTGAGAGAAGCAGAAACTTAGGATCAAGACGATGCTGGCTACCTCTCTTGTGAGGATTAAGGGCATGCAGGGCTTTAAGGGAAGCAGTGGAAGTGATTGGCACAAAGGAAAAAGAGTTAAGGAGGGAAGAGAAGGGATGGGGCAAGGAAGAGATGAGAGAGTGAGCACAGGTAAAGGAGGAGTTAGTGCTGGCCCGCCGGCTCAGCAGTAGTGCTACTGTTTGAGACACTAGTGACCTGCATTCGGGAATCAGCCAGAGACATTGGATGGCCAGCTGGGGAGGTCAGCTGAGTATCCAAAGGGGACGCTCTCCACCTTGGGTAAAGGGGGATTTGGTCTCCAAGCCAGTACGCTCACCTGGGTGACCACAGGTTCCATGCAGCCGGAGTCAAGGCTCAAGCAAGGAGTCGATCAGCACAAACGTGTGTGCACAGCACGTGTGTGCACAGCTCACGTGTCGCACACTCCTCTACGTCAGCATTCTGGGGAAGGAAACAAGGAAACATCACGCTGCTGTAGCAGGATGAGTCCCACCTCACATCACAGGCCCCGCACCACTGGCCAGGTGCTCTCCTGACACTACACCCTAACTCCACCGGGGACTGGGTTCATCCATGGCAGTCCCACCCTGGGAGTAAGCAAGGGGGGAAACACAGGCAAGGTAAGTCCCAGCGAAGGCAGCTGATGGGGCTGGATGGGAGCCAGGGCCAGTGGGGAGCCAGTCCAGCTAGAAAAGGGAAAACAGAAAAGTAGGAGTTAAAGAAAGAGGAAACAGCAGAAGAGTCAGAGATGATGGAGTCACCGACCTTAAGAACAGGGGAGGAAGACTGAGTTAGACAGATAAAAAGGGAAGGGATAACCTTTCAGAAACTTGGAGGGGTGATTTATGTTGTCTTGGAGTGTGGATGTAAAATATTGACTTCACAAGCCTAATGGCTTTAGGACAGGCATTGCGAAGATGCTGATATTTAGCCAAAGCATCCAAAGAACCAGTGATCTTAAATGAACACCAGACAATGTCTCTGGTACTGAAGAATTTAGGAAGATGGAGCCCATACTCTGGTTTTCCTCAGGGGTGCATGTTGATCTCATACAGCAAAAAGTGGACTGAACGTATTGAACGGCATCATTTACTGTATATTATTGACTGTAGAGACAATGGACCAATCAGATACCCATAGGTCGGCCAGAAGGGAGGATAAGTCCAGTGACCTGAAGGATCTGAGATAAATGGATTGGGGGTTCTTAGGACAATGAATCTTACACACAGTAAACAATATGATGCTCACTGAGAGTATCAGGAAGGATACCTGCATCCAGAATATGGTGGGAGGAGGATGGACCGGAACCAGTCTAACAGAGTGATTTAAAGATTTAAAATTTAGTTGTGTGGGGTCAGAAATCAATTGAGTCAACAAAAGTGAGTTAAATTTTGGGAACAGTCATTGGTAGTGGGGAAAAGCCAGTTAATGGTAAAGTCACCAAGGGTAAGCAGCTCACTTCTGGAATAATTAGAACTGATAAAGGAAAGGAGCTCAGTAACTAATGCATGGTACACGCCAGGGCAAGAGTAAATCCCAACAACAAAGATGGGACCAGAAAAAGGAAGGGAGAGTTTAAGGAGGAGCAGTTCCTAGGAGGAATGGGAAGAGATAGCAAGCACAGTCACAGACTGGATGCTGGTGGAAATGTAAACTGTAGAGTTGTGCAGAATATAAAATTCCACTGGCTGAATGCCCATGGAATTACCATTCTGAGTCCATGAAATTTGCAGGACAATTCTGCGGAATTTTGCCAAATTTTAAACTGCAGTTATTTTTGGTCTAGTTTTAAAGTACTGTAAGCATCCAAATTATACCAAATGTGTTAGGTATACAGGTGCTAATGGCTTGCATAAGTGTACCAAATTTCAGAGTCTCAGGCCCTGTTCAAAATGTAACGATCTGAAATGGTTCTCTGGGGTTAAATCATTTCACATCCGTGCAGCACCCTTCACGTCCGCACCTATTCCACTTTGGGAAACGTTTTGGGAACCATGCAAAACCCTGATCAGATCTAGGCTATAGCACTCGTTCCTGAAAAACGCTGTTTGATAAAAACGCTTTGTACTCACAGTGCGTAACACCATCCGTGGCAGAGCCATGTTGATCCTGTTACCACTGTTGTCTCTCTTGACCCCTGATCTGACCTACCGCGCCATGCTACACAGAGCATGAATGCTGCCAGAAGTGCGAACAGATAAGCGCATTTCAGAAGAAACGTTTCATGAAACGGATTGCAAATTGGGAGCACTGAAGCATGGTAACGCTTAATGCTTTTAAAAATGCTTCTCCTTACTGTGCTATAGTGTGAACAGGGCCTCAGACTGAAAGGGAGCTGAGTTATGGGTGGCCAATAGAGCTGTGTGGAATGAGAAAATTTGAATTTGAAGATGTTTTATGAATTTTGTGAAATTATGTTGAATTGTGCAGAATTTTAAAATCTATTAATCTGGTCATGCCTGGGCTGTCTATTAAGCTATAGCTCTGAAATTTGTCTTGCTTACTTTCAGGAGGAGTTCAATGCTGTGCTAAGTATCAAGAAATTGGGATAGCTTGTCTCAAAATTATAGGTGCTAAACTCTATCATTCTTCTGTAGGAAATTTATAAAAAATGAATAAGCATATAACTCAGGCACCTTTAGAGCTAGACATGTAAATTAGCATGAATAACCTTGTAATTGTTATAGTTTACTGTAAATATGGAAAGAATTGGAGTAGAGATTTTAAGTTACAGGGTTCAAAATTTTACTATGTAAATATTTACAAATTTTGTGAAAACTCAAAATGTGGATGTTTGTAAATTTTCTGTTCTGCAGGTATACACTTGACATTTGACATGCATAATCAATGTGAGTGTATCCTGGTGTCAAGCACAACTATTTAAATTTGTTTAGCAGTTTAAAATTTTCAGTGGTAAAAAAACAAAAAAAATATTGGTAAAATTTTCTCAAATATTTAACATAGAAACATAGAAGTTGTCTGCAGATAAATACCTCCTGGCCCACCCAGTCTACCCTATTTTCTCTTCCTACAGTGTTATTGCAGACACTGTTTGGTATCATGTAGAGGACGCATCCAGAATTCTTTTTGTGGAATTTAACGTTCACAATGCATGCATCACTATTTCATTTGATATGCTGGGCTGAGCTTTTTATAGTCCAGCTGTTCCTCTCTTGGTAATTATTTTGCCACCCCACTTCTCTCTTAGCATGGCCAGATTGACTCAGTAGAACTACTGTACTGATCCCGCTGATATCCTCTTTGTTCTTTACAGTGACAAAATCCCTTACAGCGAGAGTCACCTACTCCTTTTCTTATCATCCTATCCTGTTGAAATAGCCAGAATTCTTCCTTCCTGGTGCCCCGGATATTGTCTTACCCCCACTACTTTTTGAGTGACTCTAAGTCCCAGACTTGCATGTACATCGGGGTCCCTGGATTATCAGTTTACTGGATGTGGTCCTTATAATCACCATGGATCCGCTTGAAGGTCCTGCCACAGAGAGGTCATGAGGGCTGGTGAAGCTGCCCTCCTGCCCCAGAAAGCAACCCAGAATCACCATGGATCCGCGAGTATCCTGCCACAGAGAGTTGTGAGGGCTGGAGGCTGCCTCCCCCATCCCCCACCAAAAGCAACCCAGGTAAACCGCCAAACATAGAAGTGCCAGGGTGAGGTGATCAGGCCTCCAACCAATCGCCTGCTAGCAACTCTAAATTTTTACCCTACGACATACTCGCGTCCAGCCCCCACCTCCCCACCACCACCCTTGCTCAACTTTGTGCTTATATAGGCAGGAGGTCAAGGGCTGAGCCAATCAGCCAACTTTTCCATCTGCAGCCTATACCCCTGTCACCACTAGAGGCAGCTCTACTTGGTTTTACTCTGTCTCTCCCTCACTACTGGCTAACACTCACCATCCCAACTCCTCTACATTACCATGATTCTTTTCTCCTGTCCTCTATTCTGTTCTGTCCCCTGCACACATTCTCCTTCCCACAAACTCCCTACCACTCAAGCATCTGGAACCACTAACTACCCTAAAGCCAGCTGAACACCACCCCCACCATCCTCACTGCCTGGCATTCACAGGCTCCTGCAGGGCATGCCAAGGAGAACCCCTCCGACTCTGAGTCCACCCCCCCCAGATTTTGGGACCTTCCCCTGCCCACCTAGACCACATACAACTATGACCACTGCTATAAACAGACTACCCTCATTAGGGCTTTTCTGCATCGAATGTTGCTCCCCACTAAACCTATGAATCATCCTCCTCCTCCTCTCTCATCTCTCCCTCTCCTACTGTCAGCCCCCTGCACGCTAACCCTCCCTAGTCCCTCCCTCTCCAACTCACCTGGGACCGCAGCCCACATAGCTCATCACATAAGAAAATTAGCCTGGAATGGCATGCTTAGGTCCCTCCTCTTACTGCTCTTCCTTATATCCAGTAATATCCACCCTAATCCAGGCCCAATTGCAGCCTCCACACCTAACCATACCCCCAATAGCAGACTTCACATTGTCAGCCTCAATGTCTGTAGTCTGCTGAAAAAGTGGAACTTGTTCCAGGGATGGGTCCTCCAACACCAGCCTGATGTCATTGCCTTAAATGAAACCTGGCTCTCCCTCGTGATCCCGGACTCGACGGCAGCCATGCCTAGTTTCAACCTCTTCTGAGCCAATTGACAGGGGAAACATGAAGGGGGTTGTGCCATCTACATTAAGGATACAATACACTGTCAGCTACTTCCCCTCCCCTCGCTAGTACTTGGGCCACAGACCATCACACTCAAGCTCACTCTAGGTCACTCCCTAACCCACCTTCTCATCACGGCAGCCTACATTCCCCCTAGAGACCAGAAAGTGGCCTTCCACTCAATCCTGTCATAGCTTGCCTCCCTCCCGCAACAAAGCGAACAAATTATCCTCGGGGACTTCAACGCCATCTGGCTGGCTAAGTCGGCCACCCCGCTTACTGACGCAGCTACAGCCCAGGACCTCACTCAAGTAGTCCCCTCTCCCACTCATCAGGCCCCCTGCACCAGAGCCTCCTCCCTTCTGGACCTGGTCTTCACTAACCATCCCCTTAAACTCACTAGCACCATGGTGCTCCCAAATATGATTAGCGATCACTCCCCAGTATTCTGTACAAGGTCCTGCAAAATGACCAACCCCCCCCCAAGGTAATCTTCCTTCGCAAACTAGGACCAGGAAAACTTGTTCTCCTAAGATCTCATCTCAGGTCTCTGGACTGGTCCTTCTTAGCTAATACTCTCAACCCTGACCTAGCCCTTGACCTCTTCATTTGCACCTTCAACTACACCTGTGACCAATTTGCCCCACTTACCAAAAGGATGGCCAAAGGCAACCCTGTCCCTTGGATCTCTGTCCATCTCCATGCCTTGATGTGAACTTGTGACTCTCTCTTTGGCACCTCTCAAATGAGAATGGTCGTCCATCTGATAGACAGATGTATAGAGAGGCCCGGAACAAATGCACATGGGCACTACAGAAAGCCAAGGCCGACCACTATAAAGCTGCCCTCACCGACACCTGGGGCACCGGGCGCAAATTCTAGAATAATGTCAAGGAAATCACTGCCAAAAAACCTAACACCACCCTCAACCAGATAGCAGTGGATGGGCACCTGACTTCTGACTCCTCCAGCATAGCCTCGGCATTCAACCAAGCTTTCACTAACCTCAGCCACATCCTCCCTCCCAACTTCTTCGACCCTCCCCTGCCCACCCCTCCCCCAGCTTAGCCCTCCTTTCACCCACAGTGCATCACTCTCAAGGCTGCTGAGCCTTATCTCAAAATGCACTAAGCAATGCTCACTATAGTAGTGACTCCATGGATCCGAGGCTTCTCGGCTTACCCTCCAAGACATACTCTACCCACTCACCCATATACTGAACCTCTCTCTCTGCCAAGGTAAATTTCCCTCCCATTGGAAATCTGCCTCCATTACCCCCATATTTAAGAGTAGGGACCATACTGACACCAATAACTACTGGCCCATCTCCATCCTCCCCCCCATACAAAGCTCTCAAACGCATTGTCTATGACCAGATCACTGACCACCTAAACAAGCATGACCGTCTCTGTAAACAGCAACATGGCTTCCGCAAAGGGCACAGTACTACTACAGCCCTACTGGAATTCACCGCCCACATCCTCTCTGCATTAGACAAAGGCCACACCACTGGCGCTGTTTTTGTTGACCTTACTAAGGCATTCGACACCGTCAATCACTCCCTCTTGCTAGCCACACTCTCCAACATTGGTTTCTCACAGGATGCCCTACACTGGTTCACCGACTACTTATCAGACAGGTGCCAACACGTCAAAATCAGCACTACCCTATCCAATAGGCTCCCAGTTCTCTCCTGAGTCCCCAAGGGGTCCATCCTTGGTCCACTTCTCTTCAGTTTTTATCTTAACTCCCTCCCTAGTGCCTGCACCAGCAGCCTACTACTCTATGCGGATGATGCTGTCCTTTATGCCTCCAGCCACAACCCTCTCCTACTCCACCAAACCCTCCAGTCCTCCTTTAACGAAGCCAAACAGTGGTTTACTGCACAGTGCCTCATATTGAACTACAAGAAGACTAAGTTCGTGATTTTTACCAACCCACAGAACACCAAGCAGAAGCTATGCCCCCAGATTCTAACAGCTGACCTTACCCTTCTCGAGCAAGTGAACTCCTTCAAATATCTAGGCATCACCCTGGACCCAGCTCTCAATTTCCACCAACACATACACCACCTGTCCACGGCCCTCAATGTCCACCTGGGCCTGCTATATCACTTTAAACACTGCCTTACCCAAGATGCCCTCAGACTTGCCATCTGATCCTCTATCCTCTCCCTCCTCAACTACGGTATAGTGCATCATCTAAAGCACTGCCACCACCTCAGCCCTAAACAGGCTCCGTCTCTCCCTCAACAAAATCTGTCACCTTGTTCTGGGCTGCTACTGACTCACACATACCTGCTCACTGTATAACTCCACTAACTGGCTTAACCTAGACAGTAGAATCAAATTCCACACCTGTCTCATGGCCAAAATAATCATCCTAGGTCTCTCCCCTCCAGGTCTCATCCTCCCCAATCTATCCGTCTACAGCCCAAAAAGCAACCCATAGCTCCAGCAAGCAACTTCTCACCATTCCCCAATGTCAAACCTCCCAATTTCAGAGGTCCTTCAGCTTCAAGGCCCCCTCCTGGATGAATGGCCTACCCAGCTTCAGCGCAACCCAAAACTCTATCTACCTCTTCAAAACCCACCTAAAGGGTCATCTCCAGTCCTAAAACTACTGTGACTGTAACTGAACCCATCTCTCATCCATTCCCCCCCCATGACAACAGCCCATGGCTGGCGCTTACCCCTTTTCTTTCCTTCCTCTTACTGAATGCTTACCAGAACCACCATAGGTGTGTCAAGTCCAGACTGTTTGAGCCTTACTTTTTTTTTACCTATACCATTGTATCAAGATTGCTATGTTCCCTGCTCTGTATGTTAACTAAGCTCTGAATTGTTCAATATATGTGACGTGGAGCCTTTGTAAATGAGTCTTTGACTCAAAGATACTTTCCAAACTTAGAATAAATAAATATATCCTGCATTCAGACTGGAATTGTTGACACTCCGTGCTTCCTTGCTCCAAGTGGGAGTCTACCACTGGTGTGTTACCCAGCTCAGCTGTCCATTTCTTGGTGAAACTGTGCATCTAACTCCTTAATCTGATGATCCCCTGCACTACCTGCCTCTCATAACCCTATCCTTTAATTTGAATCCTTCATATAAGGCTGAGTGAAATTAGTAAATTCCAATTTTATGGAATCTTTGTGAAATTCCACAAGTTTTACAAAGACACGTGGAATCTGACTTTAAGTACAGACATTATTTTGCAATTTCTGGCAGCAAGCAATAAATAAAATTGACACACACAAGCTCTTTCTAAGGTCTAAGAACCTGACAAATGTAATAGCATTGCATTCTCTAGTTTTAAACTTTCAAGGGTTTATAAATTTGCAGTTTACATTCTTGCAAAATTTTATTTTAAAATGTTGTGAAAGTTTGATTACTTTTAATTCAGTCTCATTTAAAGCTGCAACTGTGACCTTTGTCAAAAATGATCATGTGGTATAGTAGTTTAAATGTTTCAAATCTGGTTAAATTGGGATATGTTGTTTTAAAATTAGACGGTAATGACTGAAATTTAAATTTTGGCAACATGTTTGGCAGGCTATAACTCAGCCCCATTTGAAGGCAGAAATCTGAAACTATGCACATATATAAAAGTTGTGACATCATGTATACCTGTAACATGTTATAACATTTCAATCAATACTATCAAAATTATGATAAAATAAATCTAAAGTTTGGCAAAATCTTTGGTTGCCTAAAACTCCACTCCTTTTGCTGCTTGAGGATGCCCATGTTGTATGTTTCTCTAAATCCTGAAACAGTGGAGAAATTTGAATAAGAAATTTTTAAATTAGATTGAAATAACTGAAAATTAAATTTTGATTAAATGTTTGTCCACGCATAACTTCACCCCTTTCAATCTTTGACTCTGACATTTGGTACACTTACGTACACTGTTACTAATTGTATACATGCCAAAGGTGGTGTCATTTGGAAGTATACTTTTAAATTACAGCAAAACAACTGAAATGTAAAAGTTGGTGAAATTCCATGGAATTTTCATGCACATTCTGCAAAATTCAGTGGGATCAGAATGGTAATTCTGTGGGCATTCTATGGGTGGAATTTTATATTCTGCACAGCTGTAGTAGCCACAAAATTAATCAAAATTTAATTTTCATTTCCTTTCTATCTAATTTTAACATTTCTGTTCCAAATATCTCCACAGTTCAAAACTTAGAGAAACACACAGCATGGGTACATGCGCCAAATCTTAAGTCTCAGGCTTTAAAGGGGGCTGTGCTATAGGTAGCCAAACATTTTGCCAAAATTTAGATTTATTTTATCATAATTTAGATTTTAGGTTAATATAATTTTGAAAGCTTTCATAAACACATTATAACATTTTGCAGATACATGGGTTACTACTGCATCTACGTATGCTCCCAGTTTCAGATTTCTAGCTGCAAAAATGCCTAAGTTACTGTATATGCAGATAAAACTTTTCATTAAATTTCTCACAAAAAATAAAATGACAGACGTTGAGCATCTACCACTTTATGATGGTGCATCCTAATGTTATGGCATTTGGCACACCATTAGAAGTCCCATCAACAGGTAATACTGCCAAAGCTCATACCTCTAGCTCAACAGAAGCCTGAGTTACGACCAACTCAACAGAGTTCAAAACTTCCACTGAATTTCATCTAATGTTAAATGTCAATTATTTGGGTCTAGTTTTTAAAGCACATACTTCACTGAGAGGGTGGTGGAGCCATGGAATGCACTGCCTAGGGGGCTGGTGGAGGCAGAGACGGTGGAGGGGTTCAAGAGGGGCTGGGACAGGTACAGGGGAAGGGTTCTGGAAACAAAATCCAATGCAGCAAGAATATCCGGAACTGGGAAGGGAGAAGCCAGAGAAGGCGAGGGGGCAGCAAGGTCAGCACCCAGGGTGGGGGCTGACCAATCGAGCAGACTCGAAAGACCATTAGGCCTATTCTGCTGGCATTTTAGTATGTTAGTATATCCAAATGATACCAAATCTGGCAGCTATACAGATACTAATGGTCCCCCCCCCCATAAGTGTACCAAATTCCAGAGTCCTAGACTGAAAGGGGGTAAGTTGTGGGTGGCCAAACATTTAATTGAAATATAATTTTCAGTTATTTCCATCTAATTTTATAAAGTCTTATTATTCATTTATTTATCTGTTCTTTCGTTCATTTAGTTTTTGTTTACTGAGAAAGGAGGGTTAGACAATTCTGCCTATTTTCAGCCTCGTCCTGGGGGAGAGGGGAGCTGCTGATGGTAACAAACTGAAATTGAACCAGATTAAGCTGTTGGTGGTCTTTCTAGTGAATGGGGGAAATTTGGCCAGAACACTGGGGAAATTTCCCTACTCTTTTTTGTCGAGAAGTGCCATGGGATCTTAATGCCCCCGGAACAACCATTAGAACAAGCAGACAGGACAGCTGTTTAATGTCTCATCTGAAAGATGGCACTTCAGAGGTGCAGCATCCCCCTCATGATGCACTACAGTGTTAGTATTGGTATTTTACCATAAGTGCCTGGTGTGGGGCTTGAACCCACAACCTTCCACTCTACCAGCTTCAGAGGTGAATGTGCAACCTACTGAGCCACTGACACTAGCCTCAATGTCCCACCCTAACCCTAACCCTAATGTCCTAACACTAATCCTTGCAGAAACCTGACTGGCTCAGTCCTGAACAGCAAACAGTCCCTCATACACACTCGGCGAGAACAGTGGCAATCAGCTGTTCACAAGTGGGTTTTGAAAGCTGTGCCACTCCAGATGAGACCACACTTAGACAGACAGTCTTACCTCCTGAATAGAGGTTGGGGCAAAATAAAAATAAAAAAACTGCTGTAGGGAGCCCAAAGCTGTGCCAACAGGTAACAGAAAAAGGGTTTAGTTCACAGGAGCCTGACTGGCTCAGCACTGAACAGCAAACTGTCCCTCATACACACTCCATGAGAACAGCGTCAGTCAGCTGTTCTTGAGCAGCTTCTGAAAGCTGCATCACTCTACACAAGACCATGCCACTATGAACAGTCCTACCTACCAAATTAGAGGTTGAGGCAAGATGAAAAGCCCAAACTGCTGTAGGAAGTCCCAGCAGTGCCAACAGGTACCTGAACAAAGAAATGAGTTCAAAGGAACTTAACTGGCTCAGCCTGAACAGCAATTTCCTCACATAAACTCAGAAGAACAGTAGCAATCAGCAGTTCATGATCATCTTTTGAAAGCAGTGCTGCGTCACACAAGGCCACACCCCCAGGAACAGTCCTACCTCCGGAATAGAGACTGGGGTAAGATGAAAAGCCCAAACTGCTGCAGGGAGTCCAGTCAGTCCCAACAAGTACCAGAACAAAGGGATTACTTCACAGGAGCTTGACTGTCTCAACCCTGAGTAGCAAACAGTTCCTCACACAGACTCAGGAGAACAGCAGCATTCAGCTGTTCATGAGCAGCTTTTGAAAGCAGTGCCACTCCACATGAGGCTGTGCGCCCATGCACAGTCCTACCTCCTGAATGGAGGTTGGGACAAGATGAAAAGCCCAAACTACTGTAGGGAGTCCAAGCAGTGCCAACAGGTACCAGAACAGAGGGATTAGTTCTCAGGAGCCCAACTGGCTTGGTGCTGAACAGCAAACAGTCCCTCACACACTTCTAATGAGAACAGCGACAATTAAACTATAATGTTTTCATTTTTTTACATGTACCCCCTAGGTGGCGCTATCTCAAGGGCTATTACCCCTGCCTGCCTGGCTAGTAGCAGGTTAAGGGGCCTAGGTTCTGTAACGGGTGCCTGCACCAGGAGGTCAGGGTTGGTAGTGGTCAAACTAACCTGGACACAGCCCTCCGGGACACTGTAAAACTGCTTTTTCCCTTCTAGTGGCCTGAACAGTACACAAGAATCACTTTCACAGTACCCCTTGCACACCATACAAGTACCCACACTGTTTGCACTTACCACCAGGGCTGGTTCCTCTTGCTCGCCTCTGGGAACCCCCTGTAAAACAAGGTTATGCACAGCAAATAGCAGCAGTACAGTACTTTTGGCACAAACTGGAACCGCAGTCAAGTTAAATGCAAAAAAAGTTAGGTCTGATTTATTCAGAGGATTTGAACAGGGGAGGGGCGTAATCAGGTTAATTGGCTTAAAGACTATAACAATCAAACAGTAATGCATGTGTTTTAAGTCCCCACACAGTCACATTTCTGGGTACCCAGGTAGGAAGCGATGGGCTAGCCAGGAACGTTGCAGCTGGTTGGGGCCCTGTGATGGAAGAAAGCAACATGCACAATACCAGAGCACTCAGTTAGTGAAAGAAAAAAACAACAAGTCAATCAGATGACAACACTTTAGATTTAGCTGTTGTTGCAGGGAGCTACCCTGATGTTTACTCACAATACCCAATACTGAACACAGGCAGAACAAAATCGAGACTGCAGGTTGTTGAGCTGAAGTGCCCGAAGAAGTGAGGCCCACACAAATTACATAGGCGTTGTTTCTGTTTAAGTGTTGAGCAGGGAGCTGATCCCCAGGCAGGTCTCTCATCGATGACTTTCTCTGTGCAGCAGGTAATAGGGCTGGGCCAGTGTGGCAAGACCCAGGCCCAATGGAAATGTTTTTAGATTCAGTCCGTGAGGCTGGATGTAGCTTCTAGCAAGCACAAGCAGAATAAATTCAAACCACAGTGGGGAACCAAATCACAACCCACTATAAGCACACAGCACATTTACATGTAAGAAAATTCTAATGCAGCTTCCAGCAAGCAGAATACAATTCACACTACTGTTGGGAACCAAATCATGACCCACTATAAGCACAAAACACATTCACACGTAAGGAAATTCCACTGTACCAAGCAAATGGCTCTCCGGTCGCAATCCCAGAGTCTCTGCACAATCCAGGTGTTCAGAGGTGGCTGGAAGTCCAGACAGGCTGATCACATTCATCAATTCTTCGGTCTTCTTCAGGTTAAAGCCTGGTCTCAGTCCAATGACTTAAATAGTCATCACAACTCGGATTCAGTCCGAATAAACTCTATTTTCCCTCTCAGGGACAGCAGGCAGACAGACAGGCCAAAACCCAGCCCTTTCACAGTTCTCTCATGCAAAACTACACAGAACTGCTGCTCAAAATCACTTGAGCTGTTCTCATTTTACTTCCCAGCTCAGAACTGAAACTAGCTGCAAGCTGCCTGGGAAATTCCTCAATATCCAAAATGTTTGGTTGGCTGAACTGTCTGTCAGTCACAACAAGAGCTCCCTCTTCAGTTCAGTCGCCTGCCCTCCCAGCAAGGGAAGCCTGGGTCTTGAGGGTTGCTGGACAACATGGACGACCCCCCCAAGCCGAAAGAACAAGCATCAAGCTGGTAGCCGCGAGGGCTACGAGTCGCCTGCCCTTCCAGCAAGGGAAGCCTGGGTCGTGAGGGTCACTGGACAGCACGGACAACCCCCCCCCAAAGCCGAAAGAACAAGCATCAAGGTACGAGACCGACCAGTGCATACAGACTACAGAGCCCGCTGATTTCGTCAGCGAGTCCTGGCTGCCTCGGGCGCTTGAAGGCCCTATTTGAATTTTGGCGCCTAAATTTAAAAGTCACAGCCTACAGAATATGCGCGGTGGCCCAAGACAGCCCAAAAAAACCTCTATGTTAACTCTGTACCTCACAATTGTTGTGAGCCAGAACTGCTTGCTAATCTAGCTGTTTTCTCCCCCACATTTGGGCACCAAATCTGCTTTCCCTAACTAATTTAGTTATCGCTAAAGTAACTCAGCTGAAAAAGACAAAAAAACAAAACAGCCTCCCGATTCAGTTGTTACCTGCAGGGCTAGATTTTACTCAGTTTTTACCTGCTGTATTAGACCTCAACTGCTATCAATATTACTTACAGTGCTAGATTGAAATCTGCTTTTTACCTGCTGTATTAGACCTGAGCTGTTATCAGCTATCCTTGCAGTGCTAGATTGTAATCAATTCGTACCTCCTGTGATAGTTTAAACTACCTAGCAGGACTTGCATTTTATTCGTTAGCTGCCAGCCTCCATTGCTTTGTTTAACAGTTGAAATTAGCTTAATCTGCCTATGCCTCCCTCTACTCACCTGCTTTTCACCATGCCTCCCCATTCAGACCCTATTTAACCCATGTTTCTCTTCCTCTATCCGCAGCTAGTAGCCGCGAGGGCTACAAGTCGCTTGCCCTCCCAGCAAGGGAAGCCTGGGTCATGAGGGTCGCTGGACAGCATGGACGACCCCCCAAAGCCGAAAGAACAAGCATCAAGGTACGAGACCGACCAGTGCGTACAGACTACAGAGCCCACTGATTTCGGTCGGCGCGAGGTCCTGGCCCCGTTGGCGCTTCACGCCAGCTCCCCACCACCCCCACCACCACCCTTGGTCGACTCGCATTCTTATAGGTTTAATCACGTGGTCAAGGGCGAAAAAAAAACAACCTGCCCACTTTTCCATTAGCAGGTTATCTTCTCTCGCCACCAGTGGCTGCTATAACCTGCTTGTCTACCTACACTGAAAACCAAAAAAAAATAAAATTAAAATGTTGCTCCTCACTCTCTCTCTGTGCTTGCTTGCTTTCCCATTAGCCTCCCTCCCCCCTGCTTCTCGCCCTCTCAAACAACCACTGCCCCATCTTCACCATTTGGACAAAAATACTGAACCAACTCGCTCTCCCACTCTCCCTATGTTAGCCATTTCCAGCCCCCCCCCCATAACTGGGTAATCGGGCAGTCCATTCTTCCCCCTTCTCATACCCTTGGTTTATTGGCTCTGAGCAGACTCAAGGCTGATGTTCGCAGCACAACTCTTAGCTCTCACAGCTACAAGCGCAGGTCCTGGGCTACCCAGTACACACTTGTCCATCTCTCTACTCTCTTACTGCTTCTAGCTGGGGATGTAGAACCTAACCCCGGTCCTACCCCTCCTATGGCACCAGCCCCCCTGGCTCTTCCAAAGGGACTGAAAATCCTTCACCAAAACATTTGCAGTATACTTAACAAAACCCCTGAGCTACAATTCTCAGTCCAAACACTTCGCCCTGATATCCTGATACTCTCCGAAACTTGGCTCAAACCCCACCATCTGGATTCCTCTGTTGCTATCCCCGGATACTCCTAACAAGGCAAGACCGCATGGGAAGTAAAAAGGGAGGAGGCATAGCCATGTTCATCTCTACTAAACACCAGTTCACCCCTGTTCACATCCCTCCACCCTCCCCTTTAATTGAGTCCCTTACTGTTAAATTCTCACTTCCTTACACCGCCCCGATATTCATAGCTGGAATCTACTGTGCCCCTAATACCCCTGCACCTAATATATTAGACCACCTGACCAAACTAAAATCCTCCGCCGCAACAGGAGAGCTATACATCCTAGGGGACTTCAATCATAACTGGCTTGCTACAGATTGTGCCAAGCTACGCTCCAAGGTTAATGCCCTGAACTTCGCACAACAAATTTCCCAACCCACCAGGATGAACCTAAAAACCCTCAACCACTCCCTTCTGGACTGGGCCCTGACCACTCACCCCCATAGATCGATAAGAGCAGGCCTACTCCCTGACTCCCTAAGTGATCACCATATGGTCTATGTGGTCCGTAAAGTGCATAAGCCCCCCAAACCTCCCTCCCGGACCCTGCTAGCCAGATCCTTTAAGTCATTAGCTCTCACACCACTCCTGCTGGACCTGACTATGGCTGACTGGTCCTTCATCCCCCAGGCCCCCTCGATTGATGTTGCGCTAGACAGCTTCAAAAACATGTTCCTGAGGGTATGGGATCAACACGTGCCACTAAAAAAAAACAGAGTTAGGGGTTCCCACGTACCCTGGATATCCGTCGAAATCATATGTCAAAGCCGCTCCAGGGACCTGGCCTGGAAAAAACACAAAACTACTAGTTCCCACCCAAGACCTACAAACTTACCGTGCCCTCCGTAACTCCTGTACCAAGGATTCGCCTAGCCAAACAGAAATGCACGTCGGCTCGATCATGCGAAATCATAACCACCTTCCTCTTCTGGAAAGCCATCAAACTTCTACTAACGCCGTCCCAACCACCCATCCCTGCTCTGTCAATCAATGGCCGAGCCATCACTGACCCATATGAAGTAGCCATGGCTTAACATACACTTTACCAACAGTGCAGCTTCCTGGTAAATAGTCTCCCTCCCCACCCTGAGCACTCCTCTCCCAACCCACAGCCTCCTCCTCCCACCTCTCCTTCTCCTTCCGACCTGTCATCCGCCAAAGTCTACCAAGCTCTGTGCAACCTAAACCCTAACAAGGGCAATTGCCCCTCTGGCTTGAACTCTAGACTACTCCAGCTGTCAGCTCCTGCAATAGCCGTTCTGTTAGCCGAATTGTTCAACCTCTCCTTCTCGACGTCTTCAATACCCACCACCTGGAAGCTAGCTACTATCATCCCTCTGCCGAAGGGGGGTGACCCCGCCTCGCCTGGGAATTATCACCCCATCTCCCTCCTCCCAACTCTGGCTAAGATAAATGAACAACTTGCCCTCGCTCAATTCTCCCAGCACTTAGCTGATTCTGCTTTCTTCACCCCATACCAATCTGGTTTCCGAAAATCTCATTCCACCACAACCTCCCTACTAAGAGTAACAAACGATATCCTCTCAGGTATGGATAAAGGGCATATCACGTTGGCTATATTTATTGATCTGGCCAAAGCCTTTGATACCATCTCACACACTCTCCTTAAAGATAAGCTAAAGGTTTCCAGCCTCTCCATCCATGCCACTAACTGGTTTCGGGCATACTTGAGCTGCAGACAACAAGCTGTGAAAATTGGCCCCCACCTATCTGCCCCTCTCCCCATCACCACAGGTGTCCCTCAAGGGTCAGTCCTGGGCCCAATCCTATTCTCGGTTTCCCTTAATGAACTCCCGCTAGCCTGCTCCCACTCATCTATCCAAATGTACGCGGACGATATGGTATTATACAACACTGGCCCCTCCATGGTAACAGTACATGACCAACTTCAACAGGACTTCAATGCTGTACAACACTGGCTCTCTACAAACCAGCTGTTCCTAAACGCAAAAAAGACTGTCTCTCTAACTTTCGGTTTGAAGCCGCGTCTCTCCCGGCTCGCTGAGCGCCCTCCTTTCGAAACCCTGGACCACTCACCCTTAGAATCCTGTACATCGTTCCGATATCTAGGTGTTTGGCTCAACCAAAACCTAGATTTCTTTACTCATGTGGAATCCTTGCACAAAAAACTTAATCCTAAACTAGGGGCCCTCTACAGCAACAAAGGCTGCCTGTCCACCACGGTCAGGCGGGAACTCGTGCAAAAAATGATTCTTCCGATCTTTGACTACGGTGATGTGGTCTATGGTGCCACCTCACCGTCTACTCTGTCCAGTCTGGACACCCTTTTCCACTCCTTCTGCCATTTCATACTGGAATGTTCAAAACTGACCCACCACTGCGACCTATACAGCTCCCTGTCCCTCCACTCACTTGCGGACTGCTGGCTAATCCACTGCTCCAGAGATGCTGCTAAATACTGGTCCCATTCACTCCCCCCTTACCTGGCCTCATCCTTAACTCTCTCAGCTCCCCGGTGCCTTACCGCCGCACTCGGATGCTAGGCTATTCCAAACCCTCTTATGTGCACCTCCATGGGCCAGGCAGCACTAAGCTACCCATCACCAAAACTGTGGAATGACCTACCAGCAGATATCCGCCACTACCCCTATCACAGACACTCAACACCCGCCTCCTATAACAACATTTCCTCGGCTCGTTTCCTGCTCCTGCCCTGCCTCTAGAGGCCCCACTTCCTGATGGCCTACTAATCAGCTTAAAATCGCTTATTATAACCACCCGGCTAGTTTAGCTACACTTGGTGCTCCCTCCCTCTCTCCTAATCTAGCTCAATACTCTATGGAGGCAGTCACCTCTCTCCTATCTAAGTATGTCTTGCTGTTGCTCTTAGTATCTGGATATAAGTTCATGTCTACCCTAGCTACCTACTGTATAGGTTCCATGAGAGTGCCTCCTTATCTGTACTGAATGTTTGTGTAATTACTGTTCCTTCCCTTATGCTACCCCCCCCCCATGTTTCCCAGGTCACATCTGGAAACGAGTGGTCCTCCGCTCAGTATGCCTGCCTGGTTAAACTCTAGAATAAATAAATAAACTTAGGCACCAAAAGCACAAAACTACAATTCCTACAAGTTTTGACCCCACCAAGCTCCTGTAGGCAGGTTCCATTTTAGAGTCCTAACTGTACTGATTGGCCCACTTTAGCAGTCCCAGGCCAGAATGGTGGGGATAAACAGAACAGTTCTTGCTGCAAAAAAAAGCAGGTTAGAACAAACTACAATATTAGTACCACTCTAATAGATAATCAGCAGATAAGCATATCTTATAACAGAGCTCCCTCTGCGCAAATAGTGATGGCAGAATGGAGCAATTATCTGGCCGCCCGAGTGGGACTCAAGCATAAAAACACTCAGTCCCCCCCAAGGTTAATTATGACTGCAATCCAGGCAGCTCTTAAAGAGACAGTACACAGAGGCTATACAGGCACTCTCTGGCAATACATTTAAACTGCTAAAATGCAAGACACCAGCCTGGCAGTGAGCATTTAGGCAAGTTCAAGGAAGACTTTTTGGGAACCCCCATTTGTAGGGAGGTTACATACACACGTGTTTTTATAAATACAGTTCTAGTTGTTTTATCATACAAGAAGATTTCTAGCTGCTAATTTAACCATTTTAGACTGCTTTTTGTCAGACTGCTCTGTTCCAGCCACTGGGTTTGGCTGACGTGTCGCCTCTCTGATATTTAACTTTGGTGTCTCCTCACCATGTTAGTCTGCTGACTTGATATCATACAAAGAGTGTGACACTAGGGACTGTTAGTGCTGTACAATCAATGAATTAAGCAGTAAGACATGACAGGTTGTACATTGTTGTGAGATAATGACACACCTTAGGTGTGTTCTTAGGAACAGGGTATTAACAATTGCCTTCAGCGATCTTCGAAGTACTGTTATCACAAAACAACATGCACCCTGAGTGCTGTACTGTGATTATAAAATGAGTCTAAGTTTACCAATAAATAAATGTTTGAGGTAAAAACATTTTTTTTTTACCTTGTCTTTATACTCCTTCCTCTCTTGCAGTAGCCCGTCTATGGGGCCCCAGTGTGTCCTGCGTCAGAGCTCCCCCGAGGTTTGCCAGCCCATATGGTGCCCCGCTCCTGAACCCTGAGACTCCGGATGACCCCCCGGCTGGGGTGGAGGAGCCTTCCCTAACTCCCCCAGAACTGTAGCTGAGCGTGCACCTTGAGCTGTTCTCCTCAGGTTCCTCCAAATGCCGATGCTGGGACCCATCTACCTGTGCCACTGCAGGGTGAGTTTCATGTTTTCTCCCACCCCCTGTGGTGTCAGCGCACTGGGAGGACCAATGAGACAAAGGCATGGTGAGACGTGCCTTTGCTCCGGTCCTTGACTGACGTCTGCCCCTCCCCAACATATCTTGCTGCCTCAAACTGCACCTTCCACCTGAGTTCCCCCAGGTGGCGGTATTGCAACGAGGTCTGCAGCCCTTCCCACCCGGAGAAGGAGAGCAGCCATCGGGTGCTCAATCCTTCTCCTTCACTGCCGACCCCCAGCAGCCCATGCTCGTTCCTGAACATGGGTTGCTAGTGTAGCGTGAGGTAAGGTGTCCAGCGCCTCAGCCCTCAGTGCCACCGGGCTGGCCAGGTAAAAACATTTTTATTGGAGTTTCAAAATGTACCCTTACACCATAGAGAAAATAGCCTTTCAAAGTGGAATTCACCTAAAGTGTATGGATGCCATGGAATACCAAAATTCTGCTTATTTCAGCATTTGGAGTGTTCACCACATGCACACACATGTATCCTTGGGTCGCAGCCTGAAAAAGAGCCTTGCCTCCCTTGGCCGTCCCCAGTTATCAATGTTTAAATAAATAAATGTATAGATACACAACAGGTGGCCTCATATAGAGCCATGGCTTCAAATGTATCTGAGGCAGGGCATGCAGCAGAGATTTCCCTGGCAAGCTGGTAAGGAAAGCAGCCACTGCACTGAACAGGACTCGGAGGAAGCAGAATAAGTGACCTCACAAACAGGGAAGTGCTTTTGGATTTTTGGAGATTTTTGTACTGTGCTCTAAAATGTTTACTACCTGAATTCTGAGGGTCGGAGATTTGGGCAGCAGGGTAGTGGGATGGTGACTGCAAGGGCAGGCTCGAGGAAGGACAAAGGATGTCAGACCTGGCAGCCATAGGAGTAGGCTGTACCCCACATGACTGCATCCAGCTACTAGTGCTGCTGCAGCCATGGGAGATTTAAACTAAGGTCCTCCAAGAATCTTTCCATTGGAAGGCAGAGGCTGTGCTGATCAGGACTCGGGGGAAGTGGGATAAGTGAACTCACAAACAGAGGGAAGTACTTTTGGCTTTTTGTACTGTGTTTTAAATATTTACTCTCTGAATTCTGAGGGGTGGGGATTTGGGAAGGTGGTAGTGGGAGGTAGACTGTGAGGGAGGGCTAGGACTGCAGACTGCAGGCTATGCTGCCCAGCAGGGGGCAGGCAAAGTAAGGAGGGAGAGAAGGACAAGGTAGGGAGGGGGAGAGGGACAAGGTAGGGAGGGGTAGAAGGACAAGGTAGCACAATAAAGAGACTTGGGGGCTGAGGAAAGAGGATAGGGTGGTACTCCCTATCCAGGATATGCCTATATAAAAGTACATGGGGCAATCTACACCATGTGTGCAAAGGTTGCCACAGTACTCCCATCTGGAGTAGGCACAAAGCACGGGGGAATGAAAGCATTGTAGTATAACTCCTTTTTAGGGTAAGTATTTCCTAGAGAAAGTAAACTGACAAGGGAAACCGAGGGCTTGCAGCTAACTCCTATCTGGGGTCAGCTTACAAACGAGTTAACAGACAAGGATTTCTGAGAGGATTCAGCTAATCCCTATCTAGGGTCAGCTGACAGAAGAAACTAGGGGTTGCAGCTTTGCAGCCAACCCCATCTAGGGTCAACTGATAACGGAGCTACAGCTAGTCTCTGCCTAGGGACAGCTAACAAAGTGCATGGAGGGGATGCAGATTTGCAGCCAACCCCTATCTAGGGTCAGCTGACATAGAAACCTGAAGGGTTACAGCTTTTCAGCCAACCCCTATCTAGGGTCAGCTGACATAGTAACCCGAGGGTTTACAGCTTTGCAGCCAACCCCTATCCAGGGTCAGCTCACACTGAATTGGAGGGGGTGCATCTACACCCTATCGGAGGTACGCCATTAAGGTGTGGTGGGAAGGGATCGACAGAAGTTAGGGGAGAGAATCAAACCTGTACAAGAAGTGAATGGATCTGGATTCAAGTAGTATGTGGGTGAGTGGAATGACATACAAGCAGCAGGCAACCAGGAGTAGGGTGGTATGCTGTGAAGGATGCAAGGCAGCCATATTTATGGAGATGCTGAGGGAGGAGGGTGGTTGTCCAGTGTGTAGGAATCTGAATCATCTGATGGCAAATGTGAGATAGCTTAGTTGGAAGTTGGGAAGGCTAGTTAGGAATGGAGGGGTGGGGAAGAGTCTGGACAGAGACAAGTGGGCGAGGGCAGCCCAGGTGAGAGAGACACGCAGACAAGGGAGGGTTGAGCAGGGGAGGATCCAGATGTAGTGGGCATACCTGCCTCAGAGGGTGAGGGACCCCAAGTGGGACAGATGGAAAGGGGTGGGCGTTAGAGGTGGGGCCACAAGGGGAGAGACTAGACTGGGAGCACCTGGCAGGGTGCCAGTATGGAACAGATTTCTCCCACCGACTCGGGTTGGGGAGGGGGTGAAGGAGGGAGGGGTCAGGTACAAGTAAAGGGGACTAAGGGGGTTAGACAGGAGGAGGGGGTGGAAGGCTCCCTGACAGCAGAGGATGAAGGGGAAAGTGTCCAAGGAGAGTGTAGCAGGTACAGGGGAAGGAGGAGACAGAAGATGGGGAATCGAGGCAAGGAATTTAGGCAGTACAAGAGGCAAGTCAGAGCAGAGGGAGATAAGGCAAGAGAGTGACTGAGGGGGACAGAGGGGCAGTCAGATGGGGGTTGGAGCAGGGGAGAACTGGAGTGCACAGTAAGGAGGGATCAGACAGGCATTAGAGGAGCTTGAGGATAGTTAGAGGTGGTGCAGACAGGATTCGGGGAGGAAGTCAAAATCTTGGGGGTCTCAATCGGTAATGGTATTCACTGGGGGGAAAGGGAACGCACATAAGGGAAGGGAGGTGATATGCACACTGGGGATGACAGCAGAGAGGGTATGCCCAAGGACTGAGTAGCTAATACGGGAGGGGGGGATGACACCATGTGATTAGCCATCTAGGAACAAATAACCTACAGCAGCTGGAGAGGAGGTGTGACTTTCGACACTGTTCCACACAGGAAAGAAGTAAACAAGGTGGGTAATTTAGGAGTGGTTACAAAGGCGGTAAACGGGATAAGAAATTGGTTAAAGGATAGGTGAAAGAGGGTGGTGGTAGATGGAGTTCACTCAGAGGAAGGGAGGGTGACCAGCAGGGTGCCTCAGGGATCAGTGGAGGGACCGGTCATCTTTAGTGTCTTTACAAGTGACATTGCAGAGTAGCTGGAAGGGAAGGTCTTATTGTGCAAAACATCCAGAAATTCCATGATTAAATGTAATGTAACCAACAGCAATACAATATAACTAATATTCAAGTAGTTAATGATAGAATTTACAGTTGGTTCGGACATTGTTAATTGTACCTAACTAATATACAACTATTTATTCTACAGTGGTATCACACAAAATTGGTAAGAAAAAATGATGTGGTCTAAAACTAGTGATTCCCTATTATTCAGCAGCTTGCCTAAAATTTTACAGTCCACATTTAACAGGGTGATGGGTCTCCAGTTATCTAACAACCTACGGTCTCCTGATTTATATAGAAAAATAATGAGACCCTTATACATACTGTTAGGAAGCGCCATAGCTTGTAAAAAATGTGAATAAACCACTACTAATTCTTTAGCTAATTTTGGAAAAACGTATTGATAAAATTCACACGGGAGGCTGTTAGGTCTGCGGCTATCCCACTACGTAATGTCTTAGCCACATTATACAGTTCTAATTCTGTAATATCAGGGCTAGGTGAGATGTCATGTTCCATAAAACAAATTCCCACATTACTACAAGCATCCGGCCTAGAACCCCAAGCCCAGGTATTACCGGCAGATACAATATCATTAGCCAATGATAATCTAGTGTCTTGTAAAAAGATGACATCATAAACAAAGTCAGAAAAAAGTGAGAAAGTAGCTAGCCTCTTTTTTTCTGAAAGAATGCTGTTGGCATTTAAAGAGGCTATCCTAATATCACAGTGTTGCATGAGAAGCGGGAAAACCAGAATACACTTTAAGGTACTTTCCCAGACATAGCATTTCTTAGTTCTAGCCAGAATAGTATCAGGAATATCCTGTTTCTCAGTATCAGCATGACCATCAACCTGAGAAGAGGCCCAAGAAACTGTATCGGAGTCTCTGTGTCCCTCAGAGACTCCGTCTTGCAATATAGAGAAAGGGTTTACTAATGGCATAGAGGCAACATTAGGGGGAGACCCTTCCTTTGCAGCTTTTCCCTTCCTCTTAGAAAGAACAGGTTGGAAATCTCTGAGTTTTTCTCCCATGACAGATGGGGGGAGGATGTGCCATAATTACAGCATCAGGTAGCTCCTGTGGTGGACCAGGAGGGATTACAGGTGCTGCCCATGGGGGTACATTCTGGGTCTCTGACGAGGAAGCAGCAGAAGACCCGGGAGCACTAGGAGGCGGGGACCTGTTGGTAGGAGCAGGTCCTGAAGGTCTAAACCCAGATGCTGATTTAGTCTTTTGTATATAAAAATCCTGCACTCCATAATCGGCATCTTCTGTGTTGCGAGATGCCCATGGACAGTCTGCAAAGGAGTGTTCTTCATCATCACAGAGATTACATCTTTGTACATTATGACAATGGAAACCAAAATGCCCCACTTCCCCACATTGGGTGCACTTAAGCACTTCACAGTTGGGGCTAATATGTCGTGCTGAACTGCATTTAAAACATCTGCAGGGCTGTCCAGGGTAGAAGATAAAGCCTTTATCTCTATCAATGGAAACACAGTTTGGAAGATGTTTCAAGTCATTTCTCTCATATAACAATTTAATCTTTATCCTCCAACCCCCATTCCAAAACCCTTCACTATCTAAGATGGGTTCAGGCGTACCTTGCATGGTACATTTATTTTCCAACCGGTAGAGGACATCCACAATGTTAATTCCCTCATTACCGAATAACACAGTAATTACCCAAAACGACTGTTTAGTAAGGGGTATAACTTGAAAGGGGAACCATAGTGTGCTTGTTATTAAAGTCATAAATTTACCCCAAATCTTTCCAGTAAGTCTGGAGTCCAAAAACTGATATCAAACGTCAACTCCCCTGGAGCATGTATCAGAGCATACACGTCTGCTGGTGTAAACCCTAAGGACAACTTCAAAAGGGTTTTACCCACATAAAAATTATCTGAAGGGGTTTCCATGCTTCCTAAATACCACACATGAACAGCATTGCGGTGTTTAGCTAGCTCTATAGGCTTCCTGAAGAGGCTAGCATACGTGGGATTTTTTCAGACTGGGAAGTTTCCTCGTGAAATATATACTCCTCAGTAGCCAGTGGAGGGTCTATAGTTTGGGCATGGCCAGTCTCAGGCTCAAACTGTGCCTAAGTAATAGGAGAAAAGTAATAGTATCTAACACCTCACTTGGTGGCTGAGCTATAGTTGTCTCCACTGAAGAAGGACCTCCTTCTCCCCAAACAATCCCATCTGTATTGGCCTTTTCTGCCTGTAGAATATGCCTGGGATTAGTGTCTTGTGAATCCAGAATCCATGTTCCGATGTTATTCTGTCTCCATCCAGCCCCCTGTAATGCACATTCTGGTGACCAACAATCGGCGTTGGTTTGCTCTGCTAGAACTGTTTCCGCATTCTGGGGCATCTCAGTAACTGTGTTTGTTGCCGAATCGTGTGCTACACAAATACTTTAGAAGTAATTTCCACTCCGGACCCAGGTGAGCCATCTGGAGAGCGCTAGCTGCTTTTTCTCCTTGTCAGCGGGGTAAGTCTTTTTTGCAAGCTGTTCCTCAGTTTTTAAGAGCTCTTGTTGGAGAATTGCTTGCTTTTCATCGAGTGATAATTCAGAAGCAATCTCATTGCCTACCTCCGGTTCCTTGGGCTGATGCTCTAAATTCATACTTTGGTCCCCGGAGGCATCCAGGAAGATATCTGCTAGTTCCTTTTCCATTGAATCCTTGAGGGTGTCAACAGCACCCGAGCACATAGCAGTTACACAACCTGCCTCTACCACAGCAACTGCAGGACTGGGGTCCTCCTTCACAGTAACAGCAGTTCCCCCTACTGGCAGAGTAGGGAAATTTCCCCAGTGTCCTGGCCAAATTTCCTCCATTTACTAAAAATATCACCAAAAGCTTAATCTAGTTCAATGTCAGTTGGCATCCATCTGTATCCCCCGGTCATGGGATGAGGCAAAGCATAGGCAGCATTGTCTGGTCCTCCTTTCCTGGTCCATAAAAACTAAATAAATACAGGAACGGACTCTGGCAGCTGGAGGGCCAGCTGGGGGGAGGAGGATTGAGCACCCATAGGCTGCTCTCCTCCTCCGGGGAGGGTGGGTTGCGTGTCCCACTGCTCTACTGCCACCTGGGTGACCACGTGTGGAGGTGCAGTGGGACAGCATGAAGCGGTTGGGAGGACATCGGCTGGGAGTGCTTGCATATTGAGATGTACTCAACCCCTTGGCTCCCTTAGCATGCTGATGTCCAGAGGGGTGGCACCAGAACAAGGAAAAGCCCCATGGATGCCTGCGTAGAAGGGATCCAGCTCCCAGACACCATAATCTGGCTCTCATGGGGAGCCATCCAGACCTCCTGACACTTACTAATGGACTGGAGGGGGAAGTCTCGGGATCCCCCTCCTCCCTGCCTTGGGGGTAGACTGAGGCAGCATGGGGTTAAGGTCTGGCAGCCCCCTGAGAGGTCCTGGGAGTGGGCAGAGAGAGCATAGGATACCCGGAAGACAGAGGCATCCGTGGAGAGAAGGGGCCAAAAACAGACATTATAAAAAAATAAATAAATAAATAAAATAAAGGCAGACCTTGCAACAGTAAATTGCCAACTGCTGGAGATTATGGAAGACCCAAATAAGACAGTGGATTTTTCTTAGAAAAATATAACAACATACTATGTTTCAGAGCCCTATTACAGAAGAAAAGAGTAAGAAGAGCACACAATAAGTGGCTAATTATGAACATAATGGGTAGTATAAAAGCCAGAGACTCTGTGTGGGCAAGGTTTAAAAGCACTAGCAGGAATGAAAACTGGCTTAAGTACAGAGGATTAAGGAACAAAAGCAAAAGAGTAATAAAGACAAGGGTGGACTTTTACAAAAACAAACAGCTGCCTAATTTTACAAACAAGAAAGTCTTCTGGAATAGATTGAATAATTTAATTAAACCAAAGAAAAGAGGGAGCATAAAAAAAGTCTTATTTAAGGCGAACAGGATATAATTGGGAGTACAGCGTTAGCAAACTGTTTTAGTGACATTTTTACCGATTTGTCCAATTACGTGGGAGGTTTTAATGAAGACACTGTAATGAAAGATAATCATGTACTGAAAAGATAATCATGTACTGAACAGGCCGACTTTTTATTTTAAGCAAATAAAGAGGCAAGAGGCAGTCAGTGAGACTGGATATATCAAAGGGACCAGGTCCTGATCTAGTAGAGGCAAAATTCTTGAAGTTTGTAGCAGCTGAAGTGTGTTTTCTCGTAGAAAAGAGTTTTAATAAATCTTTGTAGAAAAGGGTACATGTCATCCCTGTGTACGGGGGTGGGGTCGGACTAATTGAGTAAGTAATTGCAGGCCAATATCACTATCATCGCTGGTGGAGGTGATACAGAAAAGGTTGATACACTCAGAAATAACAGAGCACTTAGAACATTATAATAAACTAACAGAGGCTCAGCATGGCTTCAGGAGTGACTGTAGCACAGCAACTGCCTTTATCAGGTTCACAAACTATCTGCAGGAGAATTTTGAAAAGGTATTTTCACAGTGCACACAGAGAACCATGACTGGGATGTTAACATACCAGGCTACATAACCTACAGGAGAGACAGGCAGGAGAGAAGAGGGGGAGGAGTAGCTCTCTATGTAAAGGAAGGGATAAAAGCAACTGAACAAAAGAGTAAACAGGGAGGAGAGGAGGCACTGTGGGTGACCTTAGAGACTGGAAAGGGCACCACAATCTGTACAGGGGTTGTGTACAGACCCCCAAGTCAGGGGGAAGGAATGGACAAGGATATGATGGAAGGCATTCTTAGAATGGCAGAGAAAGGGGAGATACTGTTGATGGGAGATCTGAATATGCCAGATGTTAACTGGAGCACATTTGCTGCAGCCACATCCAAGAGCAGGGCCATTCTTTACGCCCTACAGGTGGCAGGCATTAGACAGCTAGCTTCGGAACCCACTCGTGAGGGAGCAATCTTAGACCTCGTACTCTCAAACGGGGCAGTGAGAGGATCTCAGATCTAAAAGTGGGTTGCCATCTGGGGACAAGTGACCATCAAACAGTGTGTTTCACTTTAAACTCAGCTACAGAGTCAAGCCATACAAAAGTAAGGGTACTGGACTTTAGGAGGGCTGACTTTGGCAAGATGGGAGAGTGCCTCAGAAAGCACTAGCAAACAGGCTAGAAGGAGGTGTGGAGCAACAATGGGGAATTATCAAAACTGCCATCACAGAGGCAACAAGCCTTTGTGTGAAGCAAATAAACAAATCAAAAAAAGAAAAAGCCACTATGGTTCTCCAAGAGAGGTGGCTGTGAAAGTCAGGAAGAAAAAGATAGCATTCCAGAAGTATAAGGAAACACAGAAGGAGCAGGACAGAGAGCTGTACCAGTTAAGGCAGAAAGAAGCAGGGCGGGAAGTCAGAATAGCAAAGGCCCAAACTGAGGAAAAGATAGCCAACTCAATTAAGAAGGGGGATAAAACCTTTTATAGGTACATCAGCAAGCATAGAAAAACAAAGGGAGGGATACTGAGGCTGAATAGAATGAACAGTGGGTGGGCAGAAGGGGACAGTGAAAAAGCAGGAATACTGAATGAATATTTCTGCTCAGTATTCACAAAAGAGGAGGGGGAAGTGCCTAATCCAATTAACAGAAGCACTCTTGATAGGGGGGTCGATCCCAGTCCTTTCACAGAAGAAAGGGTTCTGCAAGAACTCCTAAAACTGAAGGTGGACAAAACAATGGGTCCTGATGGAATTTAGCCCAGAATTCTAAAAGAATTAAGGAAGGAACTAGTGAAACCACTGGCTACTCTTTTTAATAAATCATGGGAGGATGGTGTAGTACCCGAGGACTGGAGGAAGGTGGATGTGATTCCCCTTCACAAAAGTGGGACCAAGACAGAGGCAGGAAACTACAGACCTGTCAGTCTGACCTCTGTGGTAGGGAAAGTGATGGAGTCACTTCTGAAGGAAAGAATGGTGAGTACCTAGAGGTCAGTGGAGCACAGGATCCAAGGCAGCATGGGTTCTACAGCGGAAGGTCATGTCAGATGAATCTAATAGATTTCTTTGACTGGGTGACCAAAGTAGTAGACCAGGGAGGGGCTGTGGACATGGCCTACCTAGACTTTAGCAAGGCATTTGACACAGTCCCACAAAAGATTATTAGTCAAATTAACCAGCCTGGGAGTGGGTCCCAGGGTGGTAGCCTAAATAAAACATTGGCTGGACAACAGTACACAGAAGATAATTGTAAATGGAGTCCACTCTGAAGAAAGAGGGGTTACTAGTGGGGTACCGCGGGGTTCAGTATTGGGTCCAGTCCTTTTTAATGTCTTCATCAGTGGCATTGCAGAGGGACTGGGAGGAAATGTATGCCTTTTTGCAGATGACACAAAGATCTGCAACAGGGTTGACACACAAGGAGGCATGGAAAGGATGAAAAGGGACTTGGCAAGGTTGGAGGAATGGTCAGACGTATGGCAGCTAGGATTCAATGCAAAAAAGTGCAAAATAATGCACCTGGGAAACAAGAACCCAGGGGAAGAATACACAGTGGGTGGGAGAGGTAGTAACAACAACAAAACAGGAAAGGGACCTGGGGGTAATCATATCAGATGACCTTAAGGTTAGCAAGCAATGTGAGAAGGCAGTAGGGAGGGCCGGGGGTATACTGGGATGTATAGGGAGGCATCAGCAGCAGAAAACAGGAAGTTGTTCCTCTGTACAGACAGTTGGTGAGACCCCATCTGGAATACTGTGTCCAGTTCTGGAGACCCCATCTCCGCAAGGACATAGACAGGATAGAGGCAGTCCAGAGGAGGGCAACTAAAATGGTGCAGGGTCTGCAAGAGAAGCCGTATGAGGAGAGACTAAAGGAGCTTAATATGTATACCCTTGAGGAAAGAAGGGAGAGGGGGGACATGATAGAAACTTTCAAATACCTCAAGGGAATCAACAAAGTCCAAGAGAGAGAGGCATCTTTCAGAAAAAGAGACTTGCAAGAACAAGGGGACACAATTTAAAGATAGAAGGAGGGCGGTTCAGGGGCAATGTGAGGAAGTATTATTTCACAGAGAGGGTAGTGGATGCATGGAACAGCCTTCCTGAGGAAGTTGTGGGGTCTAAAACTGTGGGAGAATTCAAGAATGCATGGGACAGACATAAGGCAATTCTTGTGGGGGGCAGGAAGATATAGGCTGTTGGTTAACTAGGATCTGCGGCCTATCTTGTGGGTAGGGAAATGGGCAGACTAGATGGGCCTAGCGGTCCTTATCTGCCGTCAAAGTCTATGTTTCTATGTTTCTATGTATTGCTCATGGGAGTGGTGTTTGTGGACCTGATCAAGGCCTTTGATTTGGTGAATCATTCCCTGCTGAAGTCACAGCTGAGCGAAATTGGTTTGGGAAAGCCTGTGGTAAATATGATTGGGGGCTATTTGGAACATAGACAACCACAAGTCAGAGTGAATGGTGCCTAATCAGCACAACATAAAGTGGATTATGGGGTCCTACAGAGGTCAAGATGAGGACTGTTGCTATTCTCCCTGCTCATAAACAACCTTCCACCTGTGTGCAGCATGGCAAAGATAACCCTTTATGGAGGGGATGCTGTGCTCCATGCAGTAAGTAAAGATATACCCAATCTAAACAAAATTTTAGAAAAGGAATATGAGAGAAGGGTAACTTCATTCAATTGAAATAGGCTTATACTCAATCGGAGGAAAACCAAAGCTATGCTACTTAGTACAACTCAGAAAATGAGTAGCGCTAAGGAAGTGTTTCAACTGTCCATTGGAGGGGGAGACTGGCTATGGTCAGTGAATTCAAATACCTGGGTATCCTATTGAACTCCCACTTAAAGTCTGGAAAATGTGTGGAACAATCAGGTAAGCAGCTGCACAAAAATTAGGTGGACTATATGCAATAACTTGGTTGATAATGTTAGAATAATGTTGACCCATTATTGCTGACTGTCATCAGTGGAGTATGGGATACTGATTCATTGTTGTTTACTGTCATCAGTGGAGTATGGGATACTGACCCATTGTTGTTCACTGTCATCAGTGGAGTATGGCATACAGGCTCATAGTTGTCTACTGTCATCAGTGGAGTATGGGATGCTGACTCATAGTAGTCTACTGTCATCAGTGGAGTATGGGATGCTGGCCCATAGTCGTCTACTGTCATCAATGAAGTATAAGATGCTGACCCATAGTTGTCTACTGTCATCAGTGAAGTATGGGATGCTGACCCATAGTTGTCTAATGTCATCAGTGAAGTATGGGATGCTGACCCATAGTTGTCTACTGTCATCAGTGGAGTATGGGATGCTGGCCAATAGTTGTCTACTGTCATCAATGAAGCATGGGATGCTGGCCCATAGTTGTCTACTGTCATCAATGGAGTATGGGATGCTGGCCCATAGTTGTTTGTCACCGGCATGGGTTTAGGATAAAACAATTTCAGGCAGACCACATGGCAGGTGCATAAAAAATGCATGGCTGCATTTGTCATTTTATTTCTATCAAGTAAAATATACAGAAAGCAAGTCAGACAACTGCTTAGCTTCAACAGTTTCCAAGGCTTTTCTTCAGCTTAGCATGAAACAAACAGTGTGAAAGCACACACTACCAGGAGGTCTTCCACCTTCCACAGTCAGTATACAACTGTCCTCCCTATCTATCCTCGCTGTCTTCTCTCAGCACTGGGGTAGAGCTTTTTATAAGGTCACAAGAAGTTGGAAAAAGAATTTCCCCTGCCTTTTGATTAACAGCAGACATAACATACAACTAGCCACTAGGGGCCACTGTTGCACCACAGAGAACAGTTTTTTGGCACCTGAAGAACATTACATAACTTGTTTACAACATTGTCAAAGGTAAGAGACGAGGCCAGAACATTTTGTGTTCTACTAAACTCTCCTGCAGTCATAATACCTCATGCTGTCTGCTGCAAAATATATCTTAGAAGGGGGCTGCTAACATCTAGAAAAAGAAGACACACACATTTGTTATTCTTCTGTTAAAACTAACCTCTTAGTTTTGTAACTGTACTTAATTTATAATCAGCATGTTGGACATTATACAAAACATATAAACTGCTTGGGGAAGGGGTTTCAGTTTATCCTGGGGTGTTCACTATGACAGGGGTCACCCTGTCACACATCCCCCTGCATAAGAGGGCAACCATCCTACAGTTGTCCAAATCTCAACTAACACCCTAGAAGGGTGTGGAGCTTCAGATCACCTTCACCTGAAGCTTTGTCTCAGGGTTCCTTTCAAAAAAAACATTTGTAAAGTATCCTTTCCATAATAATACAAACACCTTGAGACACTTTACTAGTTTACCACACTAGTAAACTACAAAACATTACATACATTTAGGAGAAAGAACCACTAATGACAGTTTTATGCCATCTACTGACTTTCCCTAACCAGATACATTTGGACAGCTGGACCGTCCAGCACCAAGTAGAACTGCCTTCGAGGGAGAACTACCTTGCTCCATCCCCACTTAGACATTTAAAGGTAGATTCATAACATACCACACTGTATGTCTAACAGCCTGTCCCTAACCTCTGGGTTCTTGTATCAACTCTTTTATGCTACTAGTGGTGTTGGCTACCACCAAGTCTCTTCCATTCTATGTGAGAGTCTCCCCCTTCCTCTAAAGGTCCCATCTATTGCCCTTCTCTCTCTGTGTTACTCCTCCCACATCACTATCAGGGGTCACTATCTGTCTGCCCCTACAACAGGTCTTAAAGTATGCTGCCACTTGCCTACACTGTACATGCCGGGCCAATAGGAATACGGGGTGAGTCTAGCCAGTACCTTCCCATCACGGCTCAGATGCCCGAGTGACTGAATTGTGCATCCTCCATCACCTTTTTCCTGTATGCCACAGGCACCACCTCCTGGGCATCCACCTGCTTCATCCAGGGGTTTGGCCTCATATGATGGAGAACTTCCTTCTAAGTTCATACCACCATAACCTGTCCCCCGCACCACCATTAACCCTCTCCCATCCATGATTTTTACATATACTCTTAACTGGGTTACTTCAGGATCCCCCACCTGCAACTTTCCCCAGTCAACATCAGGAGAACAATCATTTTTTTATGGGAGGAGGTTTAAAACATGCAAAAGTTCCTTCCATGTTGCTTGAAGTCTTCTGCCCCAGTAATACATAGCCAGTCAAAGTCTTACCTGGTTTCTCTTCCTCTCATTCACTGTCCTCCACTAAATAGCATCCTGGAAAAATGGGCAACAATGGGATTTCCACAAATGTTGGTTGCAAATGCTCCATCAGGGGGTCCTCCTCCTCCAGAGCCCATGGATCCTGATCCACTGATACTTCCTCGACATCCTCCAAGTGGGACCTCTTGAGTAGCTCCTGGCTTCTGCACCCCACCTCTCTTGCTTTGATCAGCCTCCAGCCATCTCCCACTCATCCAGTGAAGAAGACATATCAGGGTCTCCATTTGGCCATTGGGCCCATCTCATCCCATCCATGGTGTCTTGCCCAGGTCACCATCTCCATCAGGCACTGTCCTCATCTCACCTGGTGCCATGCACCTCTGCCATGTATCCTTGGTACTAGGTCTGGTGCCAACTGACTGGACCCCCCTGTTTCCTTGGATGTCCAGTCAGATCCCACTTTTACCACCATATGTCACCGGGTGTGGGTTTAGGATAACATGATTTCAGGCAGACCACAAATCAGGTGTATAAAAAATGCATAGCTGCATTTATCATTTTATTCCTATCAAGTAAAATATACAGAAAGCAAAATGGTAAGTCAGACAACTGCTTAGCTTCAACAGTTTCCAAGGCTTTTCTTCAGCCTAGCATGAATCAAACAGTGTGAAAGCACATACTACCAAGAGGTCTTCCCCTTCCACAGTCAGTATACGACTGACCTCCCTATCTATCCTCTCTGTCTTCTCTCAGCACTGAGGTAGGGTTTTTCATAAGCTCACAAGAAGTTGGAAAAACAATTCCCCCTGCCTTTTGAGTAACAGCTGACATAACATAAAACTAGCCACTAGGGGCCACTGTTGCACTACAGAGAGTAGTTATTTGGCACCTGGAGCACAATACATAACTTGTTTACAACATTGTTAAAGGTCAGACCCGAGGTCAGAAGGCAAGGCAAAGCACAGCAACACATATTTTTTGAGGTGCCCAATCCCAGAGGCTCTGGGTACCATAAAAATAGATACAAACTAATCAAAAACTACAGCACATACATAAATCACTAATAAATAAAACAGATGGTTTAAAACAGTTAAAAATAACAATAATCATTAAAAGGCTATTCCAGAAATAAATACTAATAGATGTTTTCTGGGAAAGCTTGACTAAACAGTAGGGTTTTGAGGCAGGCCTTAAACACTTCCACTGAATGGGCCTCCCTTACAGATGGTGGCAGTGAATTCCACAGAATTGGGGCCGGTGACACTAAAAGCTCTGTCACCAGAGGTCTTTAGCCTCATCCTGGGAATTGCAAGTAGGCCCCTGGAGGAAGAACGGAGGGAGCGGACCGAGGCAGCAGGTGTCAGAAGGTCGGAAAAGGATCCAGGGCCCAGCCCATGTTGGGCCTTAAAGGTGAACAAGTCCACCTTAAAGAGGATCCTCCACCCAACCAGCAGCCAGTGCAGTTCACACAGCACCAGGGTGATGTGGTAGTATTTAGGCTGCCCCATCAGCAACCTCTTGGCCACGTTTTGCATCAGCAGCAGGCTGTGGAGGGTACCTCCTGAGACCATGAAGTAAAGCATATTACAGTAATCAAGTCTAAACATTATGAAGGCATGCACTAAAGTGGAGAGGTCCATAGGCGGCACTAGGGGCTTGATCCTGGCGATGTTCCTTAGATGGTAAAAGCTGGTCTGGACAATGGATGATACCCGTGCTTCAAATGTCAATCCACTGTCAAAGGTCACACCAAGATCGTGCACCCTAAAGGAGGCCTTCAATGACACAGATCTCAGGACTAATCATGTATCTGCGGCAGATGCCCTCCTATCATGCCTTCTGTTCAACTACACCACTAGTACCTCCATCTTACTGGGGTTCAGTCGCAACCAACTGGAGGCCATCCAGTCATTGATCTCAGCAAAGCACCTATTTAGCACTTCCACTGCATTGGATGTCCCAGGAGCAAAGGAAAGATACAGTTGGGTATCACCAGCATAGCATTGAAAACCCAAACTGTACTTCCTAATGAGCTCTCCCAGGGGCAGCATGTACACGGCAAACAACACTGGGACATGACAGAACTCTGAGGTACTCCACAAGTCAGGAGGCTAGGGGAGGAGGAGGAGGAGGAGAAATTCCCCATCACTACCCATTGCCTTCTGTTCATGAGATAGGCCACAAACCAGCAAATGACAGTGCTGGCGAGTCCACAGAATTCCTTTAGGTGGTCAAGCAACACTCAATGGTGTACCATGTCAAAGGCTGAGGAGAGGTTGAGGAGTATGAGAACTGTCCCCCTCCTCGGTCTCTAGCCCTAAGGAGGTCATTATGCACCTGAACTAATGCGGTTTCCATGCTATGCCTCACCTGAAACCCTGACTGGAGGGGCTCGTACAGGTCAAAGATCACAAGGTGCTCCTCAAGCTACTGTGCCACAACTTTCTCAACAACCTTCCCAAGAAATGGGAGGTTGGAGATTAGGCGGTAATTTGCCATGATGTTAGGGTCTAAAGATGGTTTCTTCAGAAGTGGACTTACCAGAGCCTCCTTCAAGGCATCTGAAAAGACCCCCTCTGAAACAGAACACCAGACAATCAAGGTGAACACTGTGCCAATGGAGTCGACACATCTCGTCAGAAAATGTGTCAGAACCGGGTCCAGTTCTCAATACGTGTGCTTTAGCCTGCAGGCAACCTCAATGACCTCAGCCACCTCCACTGGTTTAAACTGACTCCCCCAACTAGGCAGAGTGGTCTCTGAATGCCAAAGGTGATCACTGTCAACCACAATGTGGCACACTGCTGGAACACCCTGCCGGATAGTGGACACCATGTCCGAGAAGAAACGAGCAAACTCATTGCATAAAGCAACAGAAAAGGATTTTTTCAGCTGGAGACAGGCTGGATTTAGTAGCCTCTCCACAGTCTGAAGGAGCATAGTTGATCTATGCTTCCTGGCAGCAATGTCCCTGGATAGGAAATTTGCCTTCTTATGGGTGATTGCCCCCAATACTCATCATAAGAGAGCACAGGTCCAATTTATCCACCTCCAGCCCAGACTTCCGCCAGCAGCGCTCTAACCTCTGACCCACAATCTTCATTGCCTTGAGCTCCCCACCAAACCATGGAGACCTCAAGTAAGAGGATTTGGGTCATAGATGGACAGGTGCAAGAGAGTCAAGTTCAACCGACATCGCCCTGTTATAGGTGGCAACAGCCTCGTCCACACCCCCTACACATGAACTGCTCACACTGGATAGATCTGCTACCACCAGAAATCCCTCTGGGGTCAAACCCCTCAAAGGGCAGTAGCTTACTATCCCAGCAGGGGAAGGGCTCTCAGGTGGGCCCCAAACAAGCACTCCACTGTGCGATGAATGATTGGACCAAACGAACCACTCAGTCTTGAGGTTATTAATCTCAAGCCCAAGTGAGAAGACCAGATCCAACATGTGGCCGCCCTGGTGGGTCATGGAAGAAACTTCTTGCGACAGGCCCAGAGATTACATCATCTGAAGGAGGTTGTAACCTAGCCTAGAAGATTCGTCATCAACCCAGACATTGAAATCCCCCAGAACTAAACATCTGGGGGATTCCAACATCTCACCAACAACGGAGTCTGCTACCTTCTGCGTGAATTCAGCTGCCCCCCCCCAGGAGGGTGGTAAATCAGGAGAATCCTGCAGCCTGCACCCAGATCATCACTTATAGCCAAACATTCAAATGAACCTGGTCTTCCCACTTTGTGCACAGTGAAGCCAAGCTCAAAATGTAAAAACAGATGGCCACTCTGGGGCAGTGCACCACCCAGTACATTCTTTGCTCTACTAAACTCTCCTGCAGGGTCATATTATCTCATGCAGTCTGCTGCAAAATATATCTTAGAAGGGGGCTGCTAACATCTAAACTTGTGTTATTCTTCTGTTAAAACTACCCTCTTTGTTTTGTAACTGTACTGTAGAGTACTTATCCTATACTCAACAGATAGCACACTTGCCTCTGAGACCAGAAGATCAGAAGGCTACGGGTTCTCCCCACACCAGGCACTTGGGTTAAAACCCTAATACTGACACTGCAGTGCAGCATGAGGGGGGTGCTGCACTCCTGAGGTGCCGACTTTCGGATGAGTCGTTAAACCAAGATCCCATCTGCCTGTTCTGGTGGTAGTTAAATGGATGTTAAAGATCCCATGGCACTTCTCAAAAAATTAGGGGAATTTCCCCAATGCCCTGGCCAAATACCCCCATTCACTAAAAATACCACCAACAGCTTAATCTGGTTCAAGATTAGTCGACATTCATCTGTATCCCCCTCCTCCAGGTCATGCCTGAAAATAGGCAAGAATTTGTCTAGTGCACTTACCCGGTCAACAAAAACTAAATAAAAAAAAGTAATAATTTATAACCAGCATGTTGGACATTATAGAAAAAATATAAACTGCTTGGGGATGGGGTTTCAGTTAATCCCAGGGGTGTTCACTATGACAGGGGTCACCTTGCCACGTTGTCTACTGTCATCAGTGGAGCATGGCATGCTGACCAATAGTTCATCATCATCAACAAAGTTTATTGTGTGGCTTGATAAGCCTTACAATGTAAAAGACAAGTCAAATACAAAACTGTAAAAATACAAATATTATCACATCTATTAGACTTTGAGAAAACATAAATTAAACAATTTATCATATAGCAACTACAAAAAGTTATCTAAGATTGCATTCAAATACACCTGGAACGAACTAAGTGCACAATCAAACAACATTCATATTCCTCCTAGCTTTTTCTATTGCTAAAAAATATTTGCAAGCTGTTCTAGTGACCAGAGGTCTCTTGTGTGTAATAATATATTAGTTAAAAGCTTTTTATCCATCACATACAATTCATTCAAAAAGGGACCCAACCAATAGGCCCTCTGTAACTGATACCAGCTACATTCCCATAATGCATGTTCAAGGTTTTCTATCCCCCCGTTAGTACAGTCATATGCATGCTGACCCATAGTTGTCTAATGTCATCAGTGGAGTATGGGATGCTGGCCCATAGTTGTTTACTGTCATCAGTGGAGTATGGGATGCTGGCCCATAGTTGTCTACTGTCATCAGTGGAGTATGGGATGCTGGCCCATAGTTTTCTACTGTTATCAATGGAGTTTGGATGCTGGCCCAAGGTTGTCTACTGTCATCAGTGGAGTATGGGATGCTGGCCCAAACTTGTCTACTGTCATCAATGGAGTATGGGATGCTGGCCCATAGTTGTCTACTGTCATCAGTGGAGTATGGGATGCTGGCTGATAGTTTTCTACTGTTATCAATGGAGTTTGGATGCTGACCCAAAGTTGTCTACTGTCATCAATGGAGTATGAGATGCTGGTCCATAGTTGTCTACTGTCATCAGTGGAGTATGAGATGCTGGTCCATAGTTGTCTACTGTCATCAGTGGAGTATGCCAGTCTGATTTTTTTTTTGAGGGGGAGCAGCATCTGAAAAAATCCTAAAAAAGTGGCTCTGTTTGTGCAATGCAATATGTTGGTTCACTTGGAAAGTCAGGCAACAAGAACATCACTGTGCCTTATACAAAAGGTGGAACTGGCTACCAGTTGCCCAAAGGGATACATTATATAAAAGCTGCTTTATATACAAAAAGATACATGTGGGTAAAAATAATCCCCCTTGCCAGAGTATTTCTTCAGAAACAAAGTACAAAATCTTTAAGCTCAGATGACGCAGTGACACTCTCCATGCCTTTGTGTAAAACCTCTGAAAATCAAAAGGCTATTAAATGTACTGCTGCAAAACTCTGAAACAGTACAGAACCATTATCCAAGCTTTATCCCAAACTAAACTGTTTGTTTCTCTCCTTTATTAGGTTTTAGGTTTACTGTCCTTTGCCTTGTATATATGTAAATATTTGTACATCTGTCTCACTCAAAAATGATTGTATTTGTGTTTATTCAGTATCATGTTTTTGTATACAACTTGTAACCTTTTTGTTATGACCAATCAGGTCCATCTTGTAAATGAGCTATGCTCAATGATGTTCGCCTGAATAAATAAAGATTTTGATTGATTGATTGATTGATAGAACCAGAGACAATAAATGTCACGGATATGCAGCAATTTAAAGCACATTACAGAAGCACTTTACTACTTGAAGCTCAGTGCTGCTGCTCATAGTACTAGCTTTTAGAAATAAATAATTGTTAAACTTGAAAGTTAACTAGCTTCTAATTTTTATAATTGAATGAGTGTTTTACACAGTAATGTCTTTGTGTATAAGACTGTTCAGTTAAGTGAAATGTGCTGATGTCGATTATGTGCACCCGGGCCAATCCTGTAAAAGGGCCATGTAACCCAGTGCTTTTTCACCAGGTTATTACATTTTAAAATAAAAATAAATAGTTTGTGGCTGTGGGATTCAAACCCAGTTATCCAGCTTAGTGCTGTTAACCACTTATGCTATATTGCCTCCCATCTGTAATCTACTGATTTAAACGATACCCTAGTCTGACCATAACCTTGAATGTGTGCAACAGTATCATCAGTGTAAATAACACAACGTATTCCAACGTATTCCCTTGCCTCAGTGTTTGCGCACAGAGGTTCTTTGTCTTTTAAATAGTTTTTTATTTTAATGGGTTCACCACAACATAACCCAGACAGACCGTCTTAGGATAGCTGGTTCATTCCACTGGAGTGTCAAACAGACGAGGCATACTGATGAGTCCTGGTAGGACGAAACACGTGTCTATGTCATCTGTTAGCACCCTTTGCAAATTGTGTGAGAGGCCTTTCGGCACCATGCAATTTCTGCTTAAAGTTGAACCAGTATAACATCCTGTGGTGATTTGCATATGCAGCCCATGATGCTTTGCATTGTGTGGGCATGTGTGATTTTGTATTTTCTTGAAACTTGGCTTCCCAGCCAAATGCCCTTTGGGGTAACCCTTGCCTCAGTGTTTGCGCACAGAGGTTCTTTGTCTTTTAAATAGTATTCCATCTTTGTTTTAAATGTATAAAGTCTGTCATATAATTCAATATAATTAAACTGGGGTTGCCCCTGAAAATGGGACATTAGTCTCAGTTGGTCTGCAAGGAAGGAAGGAAGGAAGGAAGGAAAGAAAATCTGTTGTAGTGCAGTGGATAATTATACAGTCTGTGAGCCATGCTGTGTAATCACAGCAGTTCAGCCCTGGAACATATGAAGATCTTAACATATGTGTATAAACAGATAAATAAACTATAGATTTATTTTTCATAGCTTTCATAGTTGACTATCAAGTCAGTGATGCAATTTGCCTTTAATGATTTGCCATTTCTCAGTGGTGAAATCCTTCTCTGTTGCTACTTTGGTAACATAGTTTTAAGTGTATCCATGATATCATTTAATACCACTTCACTAGGCAGTTTATTCCATAGAGCAACAACCCTCTGTGTTATCCATTGCCCTCTGTTGTATTTGGTGGCTGAAAAGAAGTACCTTAAACACATCAGGTCTTGGTAGTAAGAAAAACATGTCACTTGAAATCTAGGCCTTCTCTGTTTACTTCCATTCAGCAGTACATACAAGAGAAAACTGGACTCAAAACACAGACACAGTTACAGAAAGTACATTCTCTTAAAGCTGTACTGTCTCTAACATTTCTTAAAACTATACTACACATAACAATCCCTCCTGACTTAGCTAGGAAGTACTTAAATCGATAATGCAGAAGTAATATGAAACTATTAAAGTTTTTACTGCAATGTCCCTTTTAGTTAGTCTATGTCATTAGGCTATAGCTCTACAAGTCCATTCTCTTTGGTGGATGTCTTATACATCCTGACCAATGCAATAGGACTCAAGGCTGTTGCACTGGAATCTGATTAGCATCAGCCACATCTTGTCTCAAACATTGTGGTTCCTCTATCTCTTCCTGTTCTTGTTCTGGAACAAATAATGCTGGATAACTACTCCGACTCTAGTGTATCCCTATTTTGTTCTGTCTCAATTCTAGTATGTAATTGGTCCACATGTTTTTTCACTCTTCTCTGGTTAGTCGGTCAAACACTGTAGACAACATTTCCGAACTTTTTTTCCACCACACCTTAGGTCCATCTCTTTGGGTCTGCATACATCCTGACCCACACAAGATCACTGGGTTTGAAGGATCTGGTCTTAGGAAGTATTTCAGTTACTGACTTATAGCCTAGAGGGCGAAGAAGGTCCAATTGAGTTAGAATCTGATGTCCAAACAACAATTCTGCAGGGGATATTCCTGTGACACAATGTGGTGCTGTTTGATACATCGCAAGAAGGTCCAAAAGGCCTGTTTGCATTGCCGTCAGTGTAGTAGGATTAGCTTTGTCCATACTCTTTTTAAAAGTCTGAACCAGGTGTTTTGCTTTACCATTTGAACTTGGATGTAGGGAGGTGAGAAAATATGACGGATACCACGTTGCTGGCAAAATGCTTGGAATTTAACAGACGTGAACTGTGGCCTGTTATGCGAGACAATCACTTGTGGAAAACCATGGCTAGCAAAGATAGATTTCAACACTTTGATCGTACTCTCAGTAGTTGTCGAAGACATTTGATGAATTTCTGGACATTTACTATAACCATCAGTTAAGAGTAACCACATGGAATTAAAATAGGGTCCGGCAAAATCAATATTCAACCTTTGTCAGGGTTTGTCAGGTTGTTCCCAATGGTGAACTGGAGCTCTTTCCAGATTTCCCACTGATACAGCACAACCATCACATCTTTGCACAAGTTGGTATATGTCTGTGTCAATGGAAGGCCACCATATGTGAAGTCTGGCCAGGGATTTCATTTTAGCAATGCCTGGATGGCCCGCATGCAAAAGAGTCAACATATTTGAGTGATAACATTGGGGTATTATGACACTCAATCCCTATAGAAGACACCCCTCTGCAATGGACGACTGCTGTCTCTTTGTATAGTAGGGTTGTAGCGCAGTCGAACAAGTAGTGCCTTGTGGCCAACCCTCAAGCATATTCTGATACACTTGTTTCAAAATTACATCTTGACTAGTCACCTTTGCAGTGTCCTTGGCTAGTACTGGAAGCTGATCTAGCTGTTGTAGCTCCATTGTACACACAACAGTAGAGTCCTCCGTATCTTTGAATTGCACTGGAAAACTCTCTGGCTCCACCTGGCATACTAATGGATCCCCTTTAAGTCCCACATTGAACTCAATTTCTCTGGATATTGGTAACCTTGACAAGGCATCTGTATTTCCATGCTGGTCTGTTGGTTGGTATATGGCCTCGAAATTATAGGCAGACAAAATTAATGCCCATCATTGAAGTCTGCTAGCGGCTGTCTCTGGAATTCCTTTTTCAGGACTGAAAATTGTCACTAGTGGTTTATGATCTATCTTCAGGTGAAACTTGCAATCTAGCAAGTATTGGTGAAATTTCTGGACTCCGAACACAATTGCTAATGCCTCTCTTTGAATCTGGGCATAATTCATTTCAGCTGCAGTGAGTTTGCATGAAGCATGGGCTATCGGCTTCTCCACTCCATCTGGATCTATATGGAAAAGGACAGCTCCTATACCCACAGGACTAGTCTCACAGACCAATGTGATACATAAGTTAGGGTCATAATGAGTTACATTATTTCACATCGGTTAGAGAGCTTGATGGCTTGAACTGCCTTACTGTGGCCCTTGGTCCACTTCCACTGAGTAACTTTATGTAATAGTTCATTTAGGATAGCACATTTAGTGGCTAAGCCAGGCATGAAACAGTCATAGTAGCACACCATACCCAAGAATGAGCACAACTCTGAAACTTTATGTGGTTCAGGCATGTGCACAATGGCTTCCACCTTTTCATCATTCTGATGAATTCCATCTTTGTCAATAGTGTGATCTAAGTACGTGACACTTGGTTGACAAAATTGACATTTTTCTCTCCTAAGTCTGAATCCACTCTGTCACAATCTCTCTAGTCTTTTGTAAGTTAAGTAAATGTTCTGCTTCTGACTTGTCCATGACAATGATGTCATCCAAATAATAAGCAACACCTGGTATATCACCCACCATTTGTTCAATCACTCTTTGAAAAATAGAAGGTGTGGAACTATGGCCAAAACATAACTGTTTGTACTTGTGCAGTCATTGGTGTGTATTAATCACTACCAATTTCTGAGAGGCTGTATCCAACTCCACTTGAAGGTATGCATCAGCGAGGTCCAGTTTAAAGAACTCCACACCACCATTCAGTCTGTGAAAAAGTTCCTCTGGTAAGGGTAAAGGAAATACATCTGTGCTAAGTACTGGAGTAAGTGTCACCTTAAAATCTCCACATATCTGAACCTTACCACCTGGTTTAGATACCACCACAATTGAAGTGGCCCAATCTGAACTGGAAACCTTTTCTAGCACACCCGCTTTTTCCAGTCTGTCCAATTCTGCCCCAACGACCAGTTTAAAGGCAAAAGGGAGTTTCTGTGGTTTACAAAACTTAGGAACTGCATTAGGCTTTGTAACTAGCTTGGCTTTAGCTGTTGTGCAACATCCCAGGCCTTTCCACAACTCTGAATACATGTCTAAAATCTCACCAAGCTTGGTCGGATTACTTCTTTGTGGTACCTGGATGGCAGCAAGTAGCCCAAAAACTGCTGGATCTATATGAATGTTTAGAAGAACCTGGGTGTCTCTGCCCAAAATGTTGACACCCTTTTTTGAAACCAGAAAAGTTAAAGATGTACCAGTCTTGGGAGAATTAGTCCTGCTTACCAAAGTGGTAAATGAGCTGCTTGGCTGAATTGGTTGCCCTTCAAATGCATGCAGCAGCTTATTACAAGGAGTCAATGGTGGCTTATCCAAATCAGGCCATGTTTGATAGTTAATAAAAGTAACTGGAGAAGCATAGTCTACCATTAAACGCAACTGACACTTCAGTTGTGGCAATTGAAGTAACACATAGAAAGAAGGAACATCTTTAGTGTGCATTTGTGGTGCAATAGAAACCACTGCACTGTCTGGGCCCTCTGAACTGACTTCCACGGTTCTCCTGCTCCTGCAAACCTTAGCAATAAGCCCCTAACATTCAGATGCATGACACTGAACTTCTCTCAATTTGTACTGGTCTCTGCTATGCTGAGACTACCCACATAATGCATATTTGTACTGGCCATGCAGTTTGGGTGGAGTGGTTGAATTTTTCTTTGAAAACAGTGGCTTAAACTTAGGTTTGAGCTGTTTCAATTTGGGGTTTACTACATCTACTTGTATCTCATTTTAGTGGCCATCTTAGCATATGCTTCATTTTCTGCAGCTTCATACATTTGTGCCAACTGTAAAAGTTCCTCAGTAGACTTTTTGACACTTACAGAGAGTAATCGCTGAATACGATGTTCATTATTCAACCCCATAACAAACTTATCAGCTAGATTAGATTCAAGATGCTCCCTGCTCCACTCACATATGAGAGCTAAGTGTTTGATCTCAGCCAAATAAGATTGCAATGACTGACCTTGTTTCTGGTGGTAACTGTAGAGTTTATAACATTCAGCCCTTGGAAAGTTGTTAAACTGTATTGTGCATTCAATTTAGCCTTTAGCTCTTGATATGACAAATCTTCCAGCCAGTCCGGAGCACACAGACTGCATAAAAGTTTGAAGGGTTCACTCCCCAAGAAAGTACAAAAAGCAGCTTGAATAAGCTTATTCAGTTGCTCAACATTTGCAGCTTATATGGCAGGATTAAGTAATAACCACTGATCAAACTGTCAGGACCATGTATCCTAGTCCGTTCCGGTAAAAAATGTCAAAGCTGGCTGAAGTTGCCATGATATTGCACAGTTCCAAACTGTTTACTTGCTTCCAATGCAGAAAGTCACAAAATGGTGTAATTCAGTAAGCTGGAGCTATTGAAATGTTCACCACCCATCTTTGCCAGTTTGTTGTGTTTGGTAGCCGAAAATAAGTACCTTAAACACATCAGGATCTTGGTTGTAAGAAAAAAGTGCCACACTGAAATCTAGACCTTCACTGTTTACTTCCATTCAGCAGTACATACAAGAGGAAACTGGACTCAAAACACAGGCATACTTACAGGAAGCACATTCTCTTACAGCTGTACTGTCTCAAACATGTCTTAAAGCTATACTACACATAACACCCTTTCTTTTCTGTTTTGTATAATTCTCCCTTTAGTTATAACCCATGCTTTCTAGTATCCTATGGTATTGATTTTTATGTAGTCTTGTGCGCGCAGCGCAGACAACATATTGTGGTTGCTTGAGTGGAGAAGCAGGTTTTGGAGGTGTGGTCCTGCTGCAGCCAATGGTGCCACTGCTTTTTCTGGTGGGGCTCTGAGGCACCAATGGCACAGCACAATGTCTATGGCAGCAGTTGAGAAGCATGCCACCAACTTGAAAGAAAATAGCCACTGCAATCAGGGAGCACCCCAGGGAGGTCCCTGATTGCAGCAGCGAATTACTGCTTGCCTTGTCTGGTTATCCCTTACAAGAAACATGGCAGTGGCTTCCCCGTCACTTTTCACAGTCCTCACGGAAACCCACGGATAGCCGCCACCACCTCTCACAGTGCCCCTGAAAGCTGATGGGGGTGCCCAATCCCCCTGTCGGCATGCTCCCTCCCAAATTAATTTGCTGACAGGGTGTCCAATCCCCATCGGCAAAATGCCCCCTCATTTCTTTTGTGCCAAGGGGCTGCCCAATTCCCCCTTGGCTCATGCACCCACACTCTGTATGTGCTGATGGGGATGCCCAATCCCCATTGGCTACAGAACCCTCCCAAAAACTCAGGCGGCATGCGGAAGCCTACCCCCAGCGCAAAAGTACGTAAAATAGAAACCTTCCTGCAATGTTTTTAAACCTGTAAAATAAAAAGGTCCCTTGTTGAGTTCGATACCCCTCCCCAACCCATACCCACCTCCCCACACACCCTTACCCCATACTTACCTCCGGAGCCTGGCACGATGATCTTCAGTCCAGCAGGAACACATCTGCACTCTTCAAAGCCGACCGCAAACTGAAGAAATACCGATAAGTTGTATAACGGCATAAATGTTTTTTTTCATCTTATGTGGATATCTCGGCCATTTTCATGAATTTGTGCACCAAATTTTCAACATGGGGTTCTTGGGGCAACACCTCATGAACTCAATCACTGTTGTTTCATTAATTCGTCCCAAAAGATCATTTTGCAATCACTGTGCAGAATCACCTTTCGGGACCGATTCACAAAACAACAATGTCACAGTTCATGAGGTAGGCTCCCAAAAAGGCTATGTTGCAAATTTGGTGAAAAAATTCCTAACAAGGACTGTGTTACTGGCACATGTAGCACAGTTCCCACACACGCTCATAACTTCAAGAATTTTTAATATTTTCACTCCGGATTTTCAACATTGCCATTTTTCCACACCTTCTTATGAACAGTACAGCTGTTGTTTTTCACATCTGGCCCAAAATGTGTTTTCGCACATGTGACGCACAATGGTGTGGTTGCTGTGCGAAATCAATATTCGGGACAGATTAAGAAAATCAGAGTTCATAAGGAGAGGTTTCAAAAAGTGAATGTTGCAAATTTCGTGAAAGAAAATTCCCCAAAATGACTGTGTTACCAGTATGCTTTGTGCAGTTTCTACACACGCTTGTAACTTTGCCAATTTCTTGTATTTTTACTCCAGATTCTCAAAATTGTCATTTTTGCACACTGCGTGACAAACGATACAGCTGCAATCTTTCATATGCTGTCTGAAACATGTTTTCGCACCTGAGGCACACAATGGGCACAGTCTATGTGCAAAATCAACATGTGGGACTGTTTAAGAAAATCACAGTGCCACCGTTCACGAAAATTCCTATGTTGGAAATCTGGTGTAAGAAATCCCCCAAATAATTGCATTATGGGTGTACATTGCACAGTTTCTACACACGTTCGTGACTTCACCAATTTTGTTATATTTTCACTCCACATTTTCAACATTACAAGTTTTTTACACCTCCTCATGAACAGTGCAGCTGTCATTTTTCACATCCTGTTCGAAATGTGTTTTCGCACCTGTGGTGCCGAATGGCATAGTCATTGTGCAAAATCACCTTTCAGCTAACAAACTGATAGTGTCACTGTTCATGCACTGGGGTAACAAAAAGCTCATGTTGAAAACTTGGAGTGTAAATACCAAGAAATGCCCAGGGCATTAGGCTTTCCAACCATAACGCCCTACAGGTGTTAGGGATGTGACTTGAGATTGTCGACAGCAATGCTCACACCATTCCACCCCCACTCTGCAGCCAGTGACAGGTATCGAGGTGTGCCTTGGACTCTTCAGTTCCAAAATTCACCCCATTCTGCTATACTGCATCCATTTCAGCGTATTTCCTTATGGAATGGGGTGAGTGTAAAGCCTGAACACCCCAAGGCACACCTCGACACTTGTCGGTGTCTGCAGGGTAGGGTAAGATGAAATGGCATGAGCGTTATTGCCGACAACCCAAAAGCACACCCCAATGCCTGACAGTCTCTGCGGGTTGGGGTGGGGTTGATGTTGGTTCCATACTTCACTCCCATTCTTATTATTCATCTCTCTAACTCCTGCACTGCCAGTGTCAACACCAACAAGACAACATTCGGCATTGACAAATGCTTGTTTCCTTTAGCCCTAAGCAGTTCCATAAACCAAGTTCTTGAAAAGCTATATACTGTATATATATATATATATATATATATATATATATATATATCAGAAAAAGGACCCCTTTAGTCTTCTGTATTCAATTATTAGGTCAGAAATAAGTCTCTTATCTGCCATTATATAGGCTAACAAAATAAACTGGTGCAATGGCTCCATCGTCAGCAGAGGCTAGACCTTGGGGGGGGGGGTGAGGTAGAAATTCTATGGTTCCTTGAAAGGTAAGTGATAGAAATGCCTGCCATACTTTACAGTACTGCTTACATGGCTCTCTCGCTACTCCTTCCTCACATCTGCTTATGTCATGGGCTGATGTCCTTCCAGCTGCAAACAATACATTAATGTTTGCTTTATATGGTACTTTTCCAGAGGCAGTGTTAGGCACAAGCTAACCAAGTAGCCGCTTGGAGCACCAGCTCTGAAGGGACAAACTAAAGTAGAAGGCATAAGCAGATATCAGCTTGAAATTCAAAAAGTGTCAATATGAAAGTAAAACTGTTGTTGTCACCCTTGAGGTTGCCATGGCATAGTCATACCTGGACATTGTGGCCATCACAGAGACCTGGTTTAATGATATCCACGACTGGGAGATGGTCATACCTGGCTACAACATATTCAGAAGAGACAGAGCAGGCAGGAAGGGAGGAGGAGTGGTACTTTATGTGAAAGATGGCATAAAGGCCATAGAGATCCAGGAGGAACAAAATGGGGGAAAGATACTGTGGGATATGCTGGAAAGGAAAATGGGGTCAACCATCCACATAGGGGTGGTCTACAGACCACCAGCTCAGGAGGAAGAGACAGACAGGGAGTTAATGCTAGCCATCCAAAGATAGCAGACAAGGGGGAGGTGGTGCTGGTTGGAGACTTCAGTATTCCAGATGTGGACTGGAGCATCCCAGCAGCAGCATCATCCAGGAGCAGATTTATCCTGGACTCCCTTCAAGGTGCCTTCTTTAAGCAACTGGTCATGGAACCAGCTCAGCAGAAGGCAATACTGGACGTCATGCTCACAAACAAGGACACGGGGTAACAGTGGAGGAGCACCTGTGATTTAAAATCACAGAAGGACCAGAACCAAACCACACAAAAATACGTATCCTGGATTTTAGGAGGGCAGACTTTGGGAAAATGGGGGCATGCTTGAAAGAAGCTCTAATGGGAATGGGGAGGGAATCAGAGGTGGAGGCCAGTGGGAAATATTCAAAATAGGGATTACAAGAGCAACAGAATTATGCGTTAAGCAGGTTAGCAAGGGGAAAAGGAAGAGGCGGTCATTAAGGTTTTCCAAGGAGGTAGTGGAGAAAGTGAAAGCCAAAAACACTGCATTCAGGCAATACAAAAAGACACAGGCAGAAGGGTATAGGGAGAAGTACCAAGAGAAGCAAAGGGAGGCAGGGAGGTCAGTAAGGGAAGCCAAAGCTCAGACAGAAGAACGCATCACAAAATCAGTGGGTAGAGGGGACAAAACCTTTTACAGGTACATAAGTGAAAATAGAAGGGCAAAAAAGAGGGATAGTTAGACTGAAGGGGGAGGATGGGGGCCGCGTGGAGGAAGACAGCAGAAAAGCTGACATACTGAACAGATATTTCTAAACAGTCTTTACTGAGGAAGAGGAGGATAATTGGTGTACAAGGGGTGGGAATGGTGCAGAAATAGACACAAGTCCCTTTATACGGGAACGGGTCCAAAAGGAACTGGAAGGAATAAGAGTTGATAAAGCAATGGGGCCAGATGGGGTGCACCCCAGGGTTCTAAAGGAACTCAGAGAGGTGGTGGCCGAACCTCTGGCAATCCTGTTTAGCTAATCACTGGAAACAGGGGAGGTACTCAAAGACTGAAAAACAGCAGATGTAGTCCCCTTATATAAAAGCGGAAACAAAGAGGAAGCAAAGGACTACAGACCAGTCAGCCTCACCTCGGTAGTGGGGAAAATTATGGAAGCACTACTGAAGGAGAGATTGGTGGAACATCTAGTTGACAACGAACTATAGGTCCCAAGGCAGCACTAGGGGAGGTCATGCCAGACCAACCCCATTGAATTTTCCGACTAGTTAACAAGGGAGGTGGATCAGGGAAGGGAAAGGGAACATTGTTTAACCAGAAGTAGCACACTAAACTGAAGCTTGCTTCCAGATGTGACCTGAGAGCACAAGAAAGTTAAGTGGCTTGCTCAGGATCACACAGTATGCATCTAGGCAGCTGTGGGATTCAAACCCAGGTCTCCAGATCTGCAGCCCAGAGCCTTAACCCACTGTGCTATACTGCTTCCCAAAAGAAGAGCATGGGCATAGCCTATATTGACTTCAGCAAGGCCTTTGACACTGTGCTGCATAGAAGGTTATGGTATTCTGTGATATGGGCAGACCACAAGTGGGCACCTGCCGAAATGGCGACTCACTTGCGGTGATTGCCCTGACAGTGAGAGTGTGGGGTTGGCGACCGGATGGGTAGGGTCACAAAAAGGCAACAGGATGTTTCACGTATATACATGCACGGGGCGGGGGGTGAGCAAGCCGACCATGGGACAGAAGGGTTTGTAAGGTGTGGTGCCGTGGGTTGCTGGCAAGCTGGTGTTGTGGTGTGGTGGGGTGAGTGGTGGCCTGGGGTGGCAGGGATGCAGGGTTGGAGAATGGGCGCTGGTAGTTTTTGTTGAGCCTGGCCCGAGACAGTTTTTTTTTTTTTTTTTTGCTATATGCACCCCCCCCGACATGCACCCCCCTTGAGTCGATAATCTTAATTTAGGGGGGTGCGGGAGGTGCACATTAAAGCAATGAAACTATTTGTTTTGTGCCGCTTTTACTGGCGCCGGATTCCACATCGCTGAAATTCAATTTTGGTGATGTGGATTTGCGATAAGGGCATTCGGCATTCCGAATTTACCTTTATCACATGGAACCAAAGGCTATTAAGCAAACTGGGGAATATGGAAGTGGGCAGGAAAGTAGTGTGGTGGGTGGGTAATTGGCTGGGCGGCAGGACACAGATGGTGGTAGTACATGGATGTCACTCTACAGAGGGATGAGTGACCAGTGGGGGTACCACAGGGATTAGTGCTGAGACCGGTCCTAATCAATGTCTTCATCAGTGACATTGCGCTGGACCTAGAAGGCAGAATTTCACTGTTCACTGATGACATGAAGCTCTGTAACAGAGTGGACATGCCAGAGGGTGTAGACAGAATGAGGAGGGACCTACAAAAGCTTGAAGAATGGTCAAGGGTTTGGCAGTTGAAATTCAATGCAAAGAAGTGAGTGCAAGATAATGCATATGGGGCACAAAAACCCTGGGACAACATATCATTTGGGGGGTGAGGATATAGCATTCACCAAGCAGGAAAGGGACCTTGGGGTTATCATCTCTGATGACCTCAAGGTAGGGAAACAGTACGACAAGGCAGCAGGAAAAGCAAATAGGATGCTGGGATGCATAGGCAGGGGCATCACCAGCAGGAAAAGGGAGGTCATAATTGCACTATACAAGACACTAGTGAGGCCCCCGCTGGAGTACAGTGTACAGTTCTGGAGCCCTTACCTACATAAGAACACAGACAGAGTGGAGAAGGCTCAGAGGAAGGCAACAAAGATGGTACAGGGGTTGCATCACAAGTCTTATGAGGACAGGCTGAAGAACTTAAATATGTACTCCTGGAGAAGAGGAGGGAGAGAGGGGGGATATTTATTTGTTTATTTTTATTTTAGTCTTGGTAACTGAGTAAGGCCCACTAGGCACAAGTGCCTGTTTTCAGGGGCAACCTGGGAGCACTGGGCAGTTAAGTGACTTGCTCAGAGTCACACAGTATACAGGTGGAGGTTGTGTGACTCAAACTCAGGTCTGGTCTGCTGGATGTATCATGCTCATTCACACCTCGTTCCTCTAACCTCTAGGCTGTACTGCCAGCCCAATGATAGAGATATGACAGAGACTTACAAGTACCTTACAGGGAGGAACAGTATGCAGGAATACACTATTTTCCAGCAAAAAAAGATGTTCTAGGACTAGAGGGCATGGGATGAAGATGGGGGGTGGGGCGATTCAGAGGAAATGTGAGGACGAATTTCTTCACAGAAATGGTGGTGGACTAGTGGAACAACCTGCCAGAGGAAGTGATGGGGGCTGAAACAATCACAGGAATTAAGAATGCAAGGAATAGACATAAGGGAAACCCGGAGGTTAAGGGTAAGGGGCAACAGACTTCTAGAAAAACATAAAGGGAACTTACAAGCTCAAATGGGCAGACTGGGTGAGCCACAGGATGTATTTATACATTTTTAGCACATCTTGGATGCAGGTGGGGGCAGAATAGAGAAGATGGGGCTGTGAAAGTGATGAAAGGGTTACCAGAAATATTTTATTTTGGCTTAGTAACTGAGCCTGTGCTCAGAATGTTTCATATTTCTGTTAAGTTAAAGTTTGAGGGGCTCTGGGCACTGTACAGTAGAAACAGATTTGACAGGGTGTATAAACAATCATTTAAAACAATCATCAACAAATAAAGTTATTTACAAAGTTTAAATAAGTTAAAACAGTTTAAAAATCATTGGCAGAAAAGCCTAGACTACAAAGTTGAGTCTTTAGACCCCTCCTGAACACCTCCACTGTAGGGGTTTCCCTCAAAGGCCTTGGCAAAGAGTTCCAGAGGACCAGGTCAGCCACCCCTAATGAGCGATAACCCGAGGTTTTCAGCCCAATCCTCTGAACCACCAGGAGGCCCTGGGTGTAGGAATGAATGGAGTGAGCCTGAATGGCAAGAGTAAGGAGGCATGACAGGTAGCCAAGGTCCAGTCCATATAGGGCCTTTTAGGTAAGCCAGCCCACTTTAAAGAGAACCCGCCACCTGAACGGCAGCCAGTGCAGACCCCACAGGACCAAGGTCACATGACAAGACCTGGGAAGTCCTGTCAGTAGCAAATGAAAAAAATGCAGCACCATCTACCAATGCAATTAAAAGGCTTATATTACTCACAGTTCATTTGATGAATAAAAACCCAAAGTGCCACGCAGGTATTGAAAACATTGCCTCACACATCAAAAGGTCCGACTGGGCTTGCTCTAAACCATTCGGGACTTTTGATGTGTTGTGCAACCTGTGGCATACTGACGCTATTCATAAAATGAACTGCAAGTAATAAGCCTTAATTGCATTGCGGGATGGCAAAAGTGTTTCTTTCATTTGTTGACTGTGACTGCTCTACATGGGCACATCTTCAACAGAGCTGCACCTGGCAGAGGTCCCCCCCACCCCCACTGACCTCGAGATACAGAGCATTATAGTACTTGAGTCTGGATGTCACAAAGGCATGCACCAGTGATGGCAGGTCCTCAGGCAGAATTAAGGGCTTAATCTGGGTGATGTTCCTCAGATGGTAAAAAACACTTTGAATGACACTCGACAGCTGAGCTTCAAATGTCAGCTTGTCGTCGAGGACCACGCCCAGATTTCTCACCCTAAAGGACATCATTAAAGGGGTCAATGCCAGGATCAAACCTGTTGTCACCCCGGAGGCATCTCCATCATGCCCGCAACCTGGCTCAATAACCAGTATCTCCACCTCATTGGGTTAAGTCTCCACCAGTTAGAGTTCATCAAGTCCTAGATCTTGGCAAGGCATTTTTTCAGAACTTCAACTGCACCACTTGTACCAGGTGTAAAAGACATGTCCAGCTGAGTATCATATGCATAGCAGTGAAAAATCAGACTGTAACATACATAAAAACATAGAAACATAAACTCTGATGGCAGATAAGGACCACTTGACCCACCTAGTCTGCACATTTCCCTACCTACTGGATAAGCTGTAGATTCTAGTTAACCAATAGCCTACTTCTTCCTACCCCTCACTAGAATTACCTTATGTCTGTCCCATACATTCTTGAATTCCTCTACTATATTTGACCCCACAACTTCCTCAGGAAGGTCATTCCATGTGTCCACAATCCTCTTCATGAAAAAATACTTCCTCACATTGTCCCTGAGCTGTCCCCCCTTTATCTTCAAATTGTGCCCCCTTGTTCTTGCACATTTCTTTTTCTGAAAGATGCTACCTTCTTGGACATTATTGATTCCCTTGAGGTACTTGAAAGTTTCTATCATGTCCCCCCCCACCCCCTTTCCTCTAGGGTATACATGTAAATCTCCTTCAGTCTCTCTATATATGACTTCTGGTGCAGACCCTGTATCATTTTAGTTGCCCTCCTCTGGACTGCCTCCATCCTGTCTATGTCATTGCAGAGGTGGGGTCTCCAGAACTGCAAATGCAATACAATATACTGCAATGTGATACAATATAATACAGTAGAATGCAATACAATGCAATGCAATACAATACAATACAGTATAATACAACAATGCAATACAATGTAATACAATAAAATACAGTACAGTATAATGCAGTACAATACAATGCAGTACAATACAATACAATACAATACAGCACAACAGAGTACAATACAATACAAAACAATACAAAAGTATACTATACAATACAAAACAAAATAATACAATACGTATAGAATAATATGGTGGTAGGTATAAATAACGAGAATTTTATACACACCCAAGGCATGTGATGCATCATAAACCCCAAAAGCAAAGCTCGAGGTGTTTATAATAGTGTCACACACTGAAGGTGTGTAGAAAAATTAGAGTTTTTTCAACACCAACCCATGTGTTATTTTATATAATTGCTGGAGAGTGTTTTCTCACCTGCATCGTTGTAGTTAAAAAAAAAAGTAACTGTTTGGCCAGTAGATAGAGCTACCGTTTAAAGCATGAAGGCAGCATTGGTGTTTAATCCCTTCCCCAAGTTTGAGAGGTTGCTCTTTGTGTTCTGTCTCCCTTTTTACTTCCACTTGCTTTCTCTCGAAGATTGCAATCCCAATTTCACTGTGACTTAATGAAGGGAAATCTGTGGTACTGGCAGGTAAAGTAGTATCTGTCCTATAAACTGTAGAAATGTTGAAGAAGGTGTGGTGGAAATGCTGAAGTGAAGTAGTGTTAGTGGATGAGAAGCAATGTGTGCATGTGCGGAACAAGAGAAACATGGTGTGCGTTTGCCATTATAGTCAGCCAGTTATAACAGGATTTCTCTATGGGAGAAAATACTCCACAGTTATAATACAATAACATGTAATGCAATGCAATATCATGCCATACCGTACCGTACCTTACTGTACCTTACCGTACCTTACCCTACCATACCATACCATACCATTCCATACTATTCCATACCATACCATACCATTCCATACTATTCCATACCATACATTACCATACCATACTGTACCTTACCATACCATACCATACCATTCCATACCATACCATACCATACCATACTATTCCATACTATTCCATACTGTACCTTACCTTACCATACCGTGCCTTACCTTACCTTACCTTACCATACCTATTCCATACCATACCATACCATTCCATTCCATACCTTACCATACCATACCATACCATACCATACCATACCATTCCATACCATACCATACCATACCATATTATTCCATACCATACCATACCATACCATACCATAAAATACAATGTAGTGCAATGCAATACAATACATAGAGAATAATATATAGAGTGGTGTGTGTAATGAGATTTTATTTATTTAGTTAGTTTTTGTTGACTGGGTAAGTGCACTAGACAAATCCTGCCTATTTTCAGGCACAACCTGGGGGAGGGGGATACAGATGAATGCCAACTGACCTTGAACCAGATTAAGCTGTTGATGGTATTTTTAGTGAATGTGATTTTACACACACACCCGAGTTGTGGGATGCAGTATAAACGCCAAGGGTGAAAACTCGATGGGTTTATGGAATTCATCCCACAATGAGGGTGTGTGTAAAAATCGAGTTTTACACAACCACCCCATATTTTATTTTATATAATTGCTGGTGTATGCTTTTTCACCTCAGCAATTATACAAAATAAAATAAACAAGCAAATTGGTGTTCAGGCAGCCACGGATCAGTAAGAATTATGAGCAATCTGTGGTCTGCTAAGTTACAGTGCTCCACTTGTTTGCGGCAGAAAGAAGTGGAGTTGTAGTCAAAGACATTCTGTATTTTTCTCTTTTTTTTTTTGTATACTTAAACTTGCTGCTGAGGGGGTGGTCATGGAGCTGCATGTCCTTGCATTATGAAGAGGTGGGGATACCCACTGTCTCATGCGTGACCAGCCCAACTTGTTTAAAAAATGTCTGTTTGGTTTTCCTTTTTTTTAAGGGTCAGTGAGTGGAGAAAGAGACTATCTTCTTTTCTTTTTTTGATAAAAATTCAACTTACTGCCAGCTGTGAGTGGTGGTGAAGTCTGCGGCCCAGCCAATTGCTCCAGGGGACATCGAGGAGTGAAAGAAGACTGCAACTGGCGCATGCGTTGTTCGAGGGAAACCCGACACATGTTTGCCATTATAACCAGCTGGCTATAATGGAAAATTACGACTGGGTTTCCCTCTGGGAAAAAGTGTGTGCCAGTTATACAATAATGCATAGGGGTGAGTGCATAAATTGAGAAATTATGTGCACCCAAGGTGTGGGATGCTACATAAACCCCAAAGGTGAAGCCTGAGGGGTTTATCTGAGCATCCCACACAGAGGGTGCACATAATTTCTCATTTATGTACTCATCCCATGTATTGTTTTATGAAACTGCTGACATGTCTTTTTTTGCCACACAGTAGAAGGAAGATTTGTAGCGATGGTTCACAGGAAGTATTTTTATTGAAGGAACACTTCAAAAACATTGCTGAATCTACTGTGATACATTAAAGGTGCAGAAAAATAGTAACTTTTAAGTTTTTTCAATTAAAACATTTTTTTTTACCTTGCGAAATGTCATGCAACTGAAAGGTGAACGCAGGAGTGCAAACCACGGGTTAAAGTGAAAGGGAAACTCAGTAGTCAGAACCGTTGTTAAACAGTAAACTTTTTTTAAACTACTGCTTTAACAAGGAGTCCAGAAAAGTCCATGAAGCTGTTCTCTTTTGCTTTTTGATGTTCCTAAAATAAAAACTATGCTAAGATTTTTAGGGTGCCATTCATTTGCCCACCGCGACTGAGCTGTGACAGGATTTCTGACGGAAGTGTTTTTCCTTTGCGAATGTGCGCCTAGGTGCAGCATGAGATAGGGGGAGCAGAAGATGTTGCATGCTCGCCATTATAACTTGCAGGTTATAATGGCGAATTATGACTTGCTCTTCCAGTGGAAAAAAAAGATGTGTCAGTTATTACAATACAGTACCGTACAGTACAATGAATTCAGTGCAGTACAATGCAATGCAATGCAATGCAATACAATACAATACATATGAACATAAGAACATACGAACAAGACAGCAGAAGAAGGCCATTTGGTCTATCTAGTCTGTTCATATTACAGTTGATATACAATATATATATACCCTAGAGCAAAAGAGAGAGAGAGGTGATATGATCAAAGCATTCAAACATCTAAAGGGAATTAACAAGGTGAAATAATCTAACATGTTTTAATTTAAGAAAAATAGCAGGACAAGAGGACACAGCATGAGATTAGAGGGAGACCGATTAAGGGGGAATGTGAGGAAGTTCTTTTTCACAGAAAGGGTGGTGGATGCGTGGAACAGCCTACCTCAGGAAGTGGTGGATATGAATACAGTGCAGGGCTCCAAACAGGCATGGGATAGGCATAAGGGAGCAATACAGATGAGTATGAATTGATAAGCCATTGACAGAGTACTGGCCTATGGCACATTCATAAGGTAGAAAAAGAAATTAACAGACTGGATGGGCCTTGCGGTCCTTATCTGCTGTCAGCTTCTATGTTTCTATGGTCCACAGCTTGAGCTAATGTCTCTGCCCCCCACTCCTCCCATCCTCCCTACCCATGATCCTTACCTTCCCCCATGCCTATCCCAGCCTCTCTTGAAGCTGCCTACAGTCTTCAATGAGACCACCTCTTCTGGGAGCGCATTCCAAGTGTCCACCAGCCTCTCCGTGAAGAAGTGCTTCTTGACCTACCTGTGCATAACTTTGCATTTATTTGCATTAAAGCCAACCTGACAGATCCTGGACCACCTGCCTAGCTTTTCCAGATCATCATTTTGGTCCTGTATCCCTTCAGCTGTGTCCCCAGTACAATGCAATAAAACATAGTAGAATACAATACAGTACAGTACAGTACACTACAATACCATACCATACAATGCAATGCAGTACAATACAATACAATATAATGCAATACAACACACCACAGCAGAATACAATACAATACAATAGAACACAGTACAGTAAAATACCATACAATACAATTCAATGCAATGCAATACAGTACAGTGCAGTGCAGTGTAGTGCAATACAATGCAATATGATGCAGTGCAATGCAATACATTGCAATGCAATACAATACAATGCAATGCAGTAAAATGCAAGACAATACAATGCAATGGCAGTACAATGCAATAGTATACAATACAATGCAATACAACACTCTATAGTAGAATACAATACAATACAATACAACAGAACACAGGACAGTACAGTAAAATACCATACAATAAAATTCAATGCAATGCAATACAGTACAGTGCAGTGCAGTGTAGTGCAATACAATGCAATATGATGCAATGCAATGCAATACAGTACAATACAATGCAATGCAGTAAAATGCAAGACAATACAATGCAATGGCAGTACAATGCAATAGTATACAATACAATGCAATACAACACACTATAGTAGAATACAATACAATACAACAGAACACAGGACAGTACAGTAAAATACCATATAATACAATTCAATGCAATGCAATACAGTACAGTGCAGTGCATTGCAATACAATGCAATGCAATACAGTAGAATGCAATACAATACAATGCAATACAATGCAGTGCAATGCAATGTAATAGAATACAATATTCAATCCACAGCGTTTTCTGAATTATGAAATGTCACATATCTTTTTCCTGCAGACGTTCACAGATTTTCAGACATTGTAATAACTAATTTGACAGTTTTAATGTGACAGCTTCTTCATTACTGTTAAACAATGCAATTAATTTATAGAAAGGCTGCTATAGCAGCTCCAAGATATTTCCTAGATAATATTTTCTTGGTATAGTGTACTGTTACAATATAAATAATATGGATCAAGTTTTTCTCCTTCATACCATATTCATCAATACAAATAAAAAAGAAAATAGAAACCATAAATGGTAGCAAAGTTTCCTTGTACTTGCTCAGTTCGATTTTTCCACTCCTAGGGAGTGCTCCTCCACAAATTTAAACTGTTGTCCCCCACAAGTAGACTGGGCAACCTATAATGATATCTCTTTTTTCCATGCCAACAAGTGCCGTTCGGGGAAAGAAGCTATCACAGTTGATGGTTCAAGTCTTTCATAGTCAAGTGAGTGCTGTCTGTCACACGTTACCTGATAATGGGAGTATGCCAGTGGACTATGCAAGGCCCTTTGCTCTTCTACCATTCTGTAAATGATCTCTCTCTAAATCTGGCTAAATCTAAAGTTTATCCTTACACTGGTGATACAATAGTAAATATACTGGAGAATCTCAAGCACAGAATTCACAATAACTTTATAGATGTCAGCCTTTGATTAAAAAACACAAACTAATGTTCAACACCAGTATATAGTGATGCTATTCAGAAATATCAAACTGGCAATCCACCAGCATCAGACTATTCCTATAGAAATGACATCCAGATTCAAGTATCCTAATGTTTGGCTCAACCCAGGCCTCTCCTTACACTTACACAGCAAGGACCCTCTGATGATCACACATTTAATTAGAGATCGACTGCTCCCGACCAGAGTGCTCCATTTCTCTGCATGAAACACTCTTATTCTGTGAAAACTGTCTTGCATGCAGCTGCCCTAGAAATGGGCACGTTCAAAGAAACATTTTTAAAATGTTTACATATTATTGATCAATTTCGATCAATTATATATCAATATGACCATTGAGACCACCCTTACAGTTGTAAGAGTGGTCTCATTTGCATCCTTAGGGTACTCACCTTCAGAACATGGCTCTAATAACAAAAGAATGCAAGTGAGATCACTCTTAAAACAGTAAGAGTGGTCTCAGCAGCAGTGTCGACGTAGAGCTTTACATTTATCATCTCACTTTATCCATGGTGGCTATTTTGAATCAAGATGAAGAAACTGAATGATTGGACTTCTAAAACTGTTACTGGATGAAACAATGTGCCATGTATGAGCTCCACTGAGAATGATTCATTTCAAACTGCATTCATGGGAATTATTCAGTGTATTTTAGTAATCTCATATCATAGTCAGTAACAATCAATAATCTCGGATCCATGATCAGAGAGGTCCTGGGACCAAAAGAATGTTTGGAGAAATGGCATTCTTTGTTTTTGTTTCTTCTGAGCATTTCAAGTGTATCAGCAATATCAAGCGCATTTACATAGATAAAGAGATACATAGAAAATGCCTGCAGGGGGCCGGCCTGGTGGCGCTGTGGGTTGAGGTGCTGGATGCCACACCTTGCACCACACTGGCAACCAAGGTTCAGACACGAGCCCAGGTTGTCAGGCGTCGGCAAGGGAGGGAGTGGATCAAGCATCCGGAGGACTGCTCTCCTATCCCGAGGAGGGTTGTGGAGTGCCACCGCTCTGCAGCGGTCTCTTGTGATGACCGGGGGCACTGACAAAGCTGGTGCAAGCAGGGGCAGAGTGCAGCAGACCTCGGCACGTAGTGCCTCCGACGTCATTGCACATCTGCATTCCAGTGGAATTGGAGGAGGAAAAATGGCAGCACCGTCCGCGGCAGCTTGATGGCTGTGCTTCCTTGCCCAGTGAGGCCCAGTATGTATGGGCATGCACTGGTATTGGTTCCTGGCCTGGCGCTGAGACAGGGGGAGGTCCCTCTCAAAGGTACAGCTGCATATGTCAGCTGATTGTGGTCGTGCCTCCAGGGTCGTCGGAGGAAGTGGAGCGGTGGCTGGATAATGGCAGGTCAATGAGCTGCAGGAGGATAACAAAATAAGATGTAATAAAGAAAAAAAAAGAAAATGCTGGCAGAAGAGGACCATGTGGCCCATCTAGTCTGCCCATAAGCCTAGCCCCCTCCCAATTGTTATCTAGTGTTAAGATATCTTTGTGCTTATCCAAAGCTCTTTTGAAGGTCCCAACCATTTCGGCCTCCACCATCTCCCATAGGAGGCAGTTTCAGGTATTGATCACCTTCTCGGTAAAGAAAAATTTTGAGTGTTGCTCTTGAACCTGCCCCCCCTCCAGCTTCATATACTGACCTCTTGTTCTTGCATAACTCTTGACTTGAAATAGGTCTTGAACCTGTACCTTGTTTATTGCTTTCAGGAACTTGAAGGTTTCAATCATGTCCCCCTCCGCTGCTGCAGGAATACATGTTCAAGTCATTTAGCCATTTCCTCATACGTTTTTTCATGCAGCCCCTGTATCATTTTTGTTGCTTTCCTTCGCACTGTTTACAGTCTGTCGATGTCCTTTCTAAGATGCAGTCTCCAGAACTGTACACTGTACTCCAGGGGAGGCCTCACAAGTGATCTATAGAGCAGCAAGATGACCTCTTTCTTTCTGCTGGTGATCCTCCTTCCTATGCAACCCAACATATCATTTGCCTTCTGTGCAAGTTCCGCACATTGTTTTGACATTTTTAGGTAATTTGTTCCGAGAATCCCCAGATTTCTATCTAGCTTTGCGGCTTCCAGTTTTACTCCACCTAAGTAGTATTCCTCTCCTGAATTACTTCTTACAAGGTGCATTATCTTGCACTTTTTATGTTTGCTTGCACGCATATGCAAGAAACATAGTGCCATCATCCGAGTTTTCAGAGGTGAGTCACCCCCTCTTCCAATTCAGTCAGTGTGTTGGCAGGCGCGGCCCCAGTTCTCCAATGCCTGCTGGAGCTGTCTATGACAGCTCCAAAATGCAGTGGCGTACAGTTGAAAGGGGGAGCTATGCTTCAGTGAGCAGCGATAAGATATCACCTGCTCATGCGCTCCCCTACACACACCTGCAGAGCATACCTGCGCACGCGCCCCACACGCACACTGTCGGCCGGGGTGCCCAATCCCTGTTGGCTGTGCTGCGCCCCAAAAGCTCTTCCACATGCCACGCTGGTGCCAACCCCAGTGTGGCAACTCATCGTATAGCCGACAAGGGTGCCCCATCCCCGTGGGCGCCAATGTCCTCCCCCCCCGAGAGTACAGGGTGACACGCTGGGAGCCCACCCCAGTGTGGCAACTGATGCTATGGCTGACGGGGGTGCCCAATCCCCCATCGGCTCCACGCTCCCCCAACCAGCCATCCTTGTGCCACGCTGGGAGCCCACCCCAGCGTGGCAAACGTCCCGCATTGTCATTTTAAAAAAAACAAACAAACCTGGAAATAAAACTGTCCCTCGGCGCATCTCCCTGCCCCCCACAACCCGCACCCACCCTACCTTACCCTGCCTCCCACACTCCTCACCCCATTCTTACCCGACCTCGGTGCGACGATCTTCAGTGGACCGGGAACACGTCTGCACTCTTCAAAGCCGACCGTGAACTGAGGAAATGCCGGTAAGCTGTATAATGGAATAGATAGGGTTTTTTCAACTTTATTGCATATCTCAGGCATTTTTTTGAATTTTGCACCAAATTTTCAACATGAGGTTTTTGGGACCCCTTCTCATGAATGCTGTCACTATCATTGCGTGACTCGGGCCCGAAGGGTGATTTTGCAGCCACTGCATGAAATCACCTTTCCGGAATGATTAATGAAATGAAACTGCCAGTGTTCATAAGGTGGGCTCTCAAGAAGCCTATTTTGAAAATTTGGTGGAAAAATTCCAAAATATTACTGTTTTACAAGCATGCGTTGCGCAGTTCCTACGCAGGCTCGTAAGTTCGCGAATTTTCAATATTTTCACTCCAGATTTTCACCATTGCAATTTTACCACACCTTCTTATGAACAGTACAGCTGTCATTTTTCATATCTCACCCAAAACGTGTTTCCGCCCATGTAGCGCACAATGGCGCAGTCGGTGTGCGAAATCAAAGTACGGGACAAATTAAGAAAATCACAGTGACACTGTTCATGAGCAGAGGTCTTAAAATGGCTATGTTGAAAATTTGATGAAAAATTCCTAAAAATGACTGTTTTACGAGCATGCGTTACGCAGTTCCTACGCACACTCGTACGTTTGCGAATTTTCAATATTTTCATTCCAGATTTTCAACATTGTCATTTTATTACACTTCCTTATGAACAGTACAGCTGCCATTTTGCACATGTTGCCCAAAATGTGTTTTCACACATGTAGCGCACAGTGGTGCAGTACATGTGCGAAAGCAATGTTTGGGACAGATTAAGAAAATCACAGTTACACTGCTCATAAGCAGAGGTCTTATAATGGCTATGTTGAAAATTTGGTGACAAAAGTCCATAAAATGACTGTGTTACGAGTGAGCATTGCGCAGTTTCCACGCACCTTCGTAAGTTCATGACTTTGTAATATTTTCAGTCTAGATTTTCACCAGTGGCATTTTTCCACACTTCCTTATGAACAGTACAGCTGTCATTTTTCACAACATGGCCAAAATGTGTTTTCACACTTTCAGCGCAGAGATGCGTGGTCACTGTGGGAAATCATTGTTCGAATAGATAAAGAAAATCACAGTGACACTGTTCATGATCGGAGGTCCCAAAATGCCTGTGTTGACAATCTGCTGTAAAAAATCCCCAAACTAATTATATTACGAGTGTGCATTGCACAGTTTCTGTGCACGCTCGTGACTTCACCAGTTTTTTTAATATTTTTACTGCAGATTTGCAACATTGCCACTTTTTACACCTCCCCATGAACAGTACAGCTGTCATTTTTTACATCCTGTTTGGAATGTTTTTGCAACTGTGGTGCTAAATGCCGTAGTCGCTGTGCATAAGCAGCTTTCGGCTAACCAACTGATATTGCCACTGTTCATGAGGTGGGGTCACAAAAAACCATGTTGAAAATTTGGAGTGAAAATACCAACGAATGCCTGAGGTACTAGAGTTTCCAACCATAACGCCCAACCCTGTAGAGAATGACAGGCATCAGGGATGTGACTTGGGATTCTTGCCTGTATTGCTCATACCATTCCACACTCTGCAGCCAGTGAGAGGCATCGAGGTATGCCTTGGACTCTTCGGCACCAAAGTTCATCCCATTCTCCTATACTGCACCCATCTCACCGTACTTTCTGATGGAATGGGGTGCACATAAGAGCCAAAGACCCCAAGGCACACCGTGACACTTGTCAGTGTCTGCAGGGTGGGGTGTGGTGAAATGGCGTGGTCGTTATGCCTGATGACCCAAAGGCACACCCCAATGCCTGTCACTCTCTGCAGGGTGGTGGTGGGGTTGGCTTCAGTTCAATACTTCACTGCCATTCCTATTACGCAGCTCTGTAACTTCTACACTACCACTGCCAATGCCAGCAAGCAAACATTCGGCATTGACAAATGCTTGTTTGTATTAAAATTTAGCTGCCAAGTTTTTGACCATAGTTCTAGTTTTGTTAGGCCTGCCTTCATTCTTTCCAACCCACCGGGAATGTTTACCCTGTTGAATATCTTTGTGTCGTCTGCGAGCAGGCTGACTTTGCCTTTCAGGCAGTCAGTTATGTCACTAACAAATATATTGAAGAGAATAGGGCACAGTTCTGACCCCTGGGGTATGCCACTGGTCACTTCGCCTTCCTCTGATAGAGAGCTATTCACTAGCACCTTCTGGGTTCTGCCACTCAAACAGCTTCTCATCCAGTTTACCACCTTCTGATCTATTACCAAGCTGTTGAGTTTGTTTATTACTCTTCTATGAGGGACTGAATCAAAGGCCTGATTTGTCCCATAGCCAAATATTCCCCTGTGGGTCCTTCTACCTCCATGAGCTGCTGACGCCAACTGCGGAGCCCAAGTAAAGTCCTTCATTTTGGGGTTGGGGCTGCTGAATGTCCCCAACTCTAAATTAAAGCAGCAATGCATGTTATGATGAACATTTTTACTTAAAGTTTTTATTACATTTTAGATTGCCCATTGCCTCCTGTCTTGCATGACACCATTCTTTCCCTAGTTTGAGTCCTCTCGAACGTTATTTTACATTTCAGATAATAAAAGTAGCATTGCTTTTAAAGCAGCAGCACATGCTAGCTGTGAACATTTTGACCTGTACTTTTTCATTCTGTTTTAAATTGTTCCTTATCTACTACCCTTCTTTCCACAATTTTAGTCTGCTTTAGTACTTTTTTTTCACATCTGAAATAATAAAAGGAGCGTTACTTTTAATATGGCTTGGACCAGGTGTTCTTTTTTTTTTTTTTTGTAGATTGATTGTTTAAAATGACATCTGTTGTGACTAAAATGAACTATTGTGCAGCAGGCAGCACTCCCTGACCTGATGGAATAATAGATGTTTAAAAACAGCTGCAAATACTGATGAAAACCTGGCCCGAGCCAAATTAAATGGAGCACTCCTTTTATTATTTCAAATGTGAAGAAAAAGGTACTAAAGCAGGCTTAAAATGGAGAAATAAGGGTGTCATACAAGTCACGAAATAAGGCGCGCTCTAAAATGGCATAAAAAGTATTGGTAAAAATTTTCACCTCATTCATGCGCTGATGGTTTAATATGGCTCAGACCAGGTTCTCGTCCATATTGTCAGCTGTTTTTGTACACTTGGCCTATAAGGTCAGTGGGTATGGTCTGCTGCATGTTATTTAATTTTAGTCACAAGAAAAGTGATCTTAAACAAAGTGTGCTCAAAATAGCTGAGAATACTGATGAAAACCCAGACTGAGCCATATTAAATGGAACACTCTTTTAATAATTTCAAATGTAAGAAAAAATTGCTAAAGCAGACTACGAATTGGGGAACAAAGGTATCATACAAGAAAGGAGATAACTAAAGGGGCAACCTAAAATGCAAAAACAAAGTACAGGTCAAAACTGTCACCACCAGCATGCACTGCTGCTTTAAAGCAGCTAAGAAAACACTGTCAGGGGAGCTGGGAGTGTGGGTGGCCATAGCTGCAGATTTCCTGGTGGCCGTTGCCACAAAGTTCAGGGGTGGCAGAAGCCACTGAATCCTTGGCGGCTATTGCCGTGGAGAGCCAGAGTGGCCATAGCTGCATGAGCCAGGGCAGTCGTAGCTGCAAAGAGGCAGTGGCTGGGATGGGGCTCAGTGGAGCCAATCAAGAAAGTGCCAGTGCAAAAGGCATGACATTTGAGCTGAAACACTGGGCATCTACTATAAAAGCAGAGCCCAACAAGCTAAACTTTTTTGACAATATTTTTGCCCACCACCCCTGCTCCGACCTTCTCCAGTTATTAAATAGTCTCCTGGGGGATATACCAAGGGGAGGCTACCACCAACAGGGGAGGAGAGGAGCTGGAAAGAGTTCCACAGAGGGTGAGGAGTAGCAGAAAATTTGGTACCTGTTCATAGCAGGGCAATTTCTGGGAACCCCAGTTTTACACAGTGTTCATTATTTAACAATATTTCCTAGACTGTTTTATTTTTTAAGTTTAACATTACTTCCTGTACTATTTTTCTTTTTTCATGAGGGCATTTCTGTGAACCCCATTAGTGGAATGTTTGGCACAGGGATTATAATATAGGATTTGCTGCACTACTGAGTGGCATTCAGATGGTCTAAAGGGCAGATTGCTTTTGGGCATGCTGGGAACCCCAGTAGTGATATGTTGCCACAGGGATTTTAAGATTGAATTTGCTGCGCTACTGAATGCAAATCAAGGTTTAAAGGGCAGATTGCTGGGTTGTGCTTAGGAGGCAGCCTGCTTTTAGTGGTGGGGAAAACCTTTTGGGGTGGCAAACTTAACAGTAGGGTAAGGTAACGGAGAGCTGGGGGAATCATGGATAGAACTGATAAAGGAGGATGGGTGGGGAAAAGGGGGATGGTATGGGCATACTTCAACTTAAAATGAGGGGTGACATTGGTGGGAAAAGAGAGACAAAGAAGGGTGGTAGACTACAACAACTGTGGTGCAGCAATCTTTCTAAAAATTGCGTGGAGAGTGGGAGGGTGTTTGGTGCATAAGCAAATAAGTCAACTTAAGATTGAGATCAGCTGGCTACAAACGGAGCTAAGGAGGGGACTATGGGTGGAAGGAGAGGACAGCTCATCAGCTGGGGATGGAAGGAGTGTAACTGAGGAGGAAGGACATATCATAGCGAGAGGAGGGGGGAAGAAGCAGGAAAAGGGTGGCAGATGGTATAAGGGGATGGGGGACCTGATTCAGAGGACAGAGAAGGGCAGGAAAGGATCAGGAAATAGGTTTGCGGTGCTGGCTTCAGCAGGGGAGGATGAGGGAGTGGCTATCAGGAGGGACACAAGGAGGACAGGGTAGTGGAAGCCTGGGGGGCATCAGGGTGACAGAAGAGGGGTACAGGGACAGGGGGAGTAAGGAGGGGAGGGCTAGTTAGGGGTGCAGGGCAGGGTAATGGAATAAGGAAGCCACCAATGTAGGAAAGGGGGAGATGAGGTTAGGAGGGTACTGGGAGGGGGGAACAACCACGAAAATGGGGACAATGGGGGAGAAGGCAGAAATAGGGATGACATAAGGGGAGGAGGGGCATAGCAGATGGGATAGAGTATGCCTGATCTAAGCAGGGCAAATTGGGCATTCAAAACAGGGTGAGGATAGTAGGATGAAGAGAGGGCCCAAATGTGATGAGGGGAGCAGGGTCCTAGTGCTGGGGGACTCGATTGTAAAAGAGAGTCAGATGGGGGAACAAGGGGGAATGGTAGAGTCGAACATGAGTGGAATCAGTACCCGGATTAAAAGTGGGGAAAGAGAGACAGTCAATCCTCAAGTGTGCAATGTATGGAAGGGAGAAACAGCACATAGCAGTGCATGTGGGTACCAATGACCTGGGGGGTTAATACAGTCGAGTTGGTAAGAGAGAGGTTCGAGGAACTAGGGAAATTGTGCAAGGAAGCAGGGAGATCAGTGTCCTTCTCGGAAGTACTCCCAGTACCCAGGGTAAGCGCGGGGAGGAAGGTAAGAATAGCGGAGTTTAACATTTGGCTGGGGGAGCGGTGTCGAGCCAAAGGCTATAGCGTAGTGGGTGGATGGGGCAACAACTGGGACAACAGTGACCTTTTTGCAAAGGACAGGTTACATTTGAGTAAGGAGGGGCAGGGGGTTTTGAAGCAGGGGCTAAGGGAATACATAGCAACTAAGGTGGTTTTAAACTAGGTCAGGGGGAGGTGAGAGCACAGTGGGATTCCAGAGCTGCAAAAGAGAGAGTCCATGAACTTACCCCCCAAGCTAACAGGGAAGGCACCAGGAGAGGGACATGGGGGGTTATGGGTGGGGAAAATCAAGTTAGGGAAGGGAAGGGAACAAGCTGGAGGGTGGTCTCACTTGCTGCAAGAAGCCTGGTAAACAAATCAGCTGAGTTACAGGCTCTCTTGGCAGTGGGAATGGTGGACATTGCATCCATCATGGAAACCTGGGTCACCCAGTATCAGAACTGGGATCTGATGAATCCAGAGTACAGGATATATAGAAATGGAAGGGCCAAGGGGAAGGGGGTGGTGGTGATCTACATATGGGAGGGGATAAGGTGTGCAAGGGAAAAGGAGGAGGAGAGTAGGACAGAGGCCCTATAGATACAGTTTTGGGACTCAAAAAGTAGGACACTGAGGATGGGAGTAGTGGACAGGCTACCAGCTCAAGTGGAGGACCTGGGCAGGGACTTAGTGGAACAAATTAGGAGGGTATACAGGAAGGGGAATGCCGTGATGGTGGGGGACTTCAACCAACCTGGGGTAGATTGGAGCACCCCAGCCACCTCGAGTGCAAGGGAATAAGTCCTCCTAAATGCATTCCAGGGTGGCTTCCTGACACAGATGGTCCACAAGCCAACTCGGTTGGAAAAAACTCTGTTCCTTGTACTGTCAAACGGGGAGGCTGTAAGGGATCTGGGGTGGAGGACCCATTGGCTGGGACTGATCACCACTTGGTGTGGTTCACACTCAACATGGGCAGAGAAATTGAAGGTATGGAAACCAGGGTGGTAGACTTCAGATGGGTGGACTTTAAAAAGATGGGGGAAATTCTGGAAAGGCATCTGGCAGGAATTTATCCATGCTAGGATGCAATCCAAAAATGGGAAATTATAAAACAAGGGCTGGTAGAGCCTACTGAGTCATGTACCAAGACACAGAGCAAGAAGGGAAGGGTGAAGAAACCTTGCTGGTTGAATCAGGAGGTCATGGAAGGGGTAAGAGCCAAGAAAACAGGATTTGCGAAGGTCAGGAAATCTGGGTGGGGGGACAAGGAGGTGTATATGAAGAAATCAAGAGAGGTTACCAGATTAATCAGAGCGGCCTAGGCTTTCAGAGAGCTGAGACTGGCACAGGGCATCAAGGACAGAGAAAAGGACTTCTTCAGATACATAGGAAAGAGAGAAGGAGCTGCATGGATCATAAAGTAAGGATTAGGAAGGATGAGGGGTGGGTGGAGAAAGGGGAGGACCAGGCAGAAGAACTAAGTGAGTACTTCTGTTCTTTGTTCACAGAGGAAAAAAGAGGGCAGCTACCTCAGGGGATGGCTAGGTTGGGCAGGGGGTGAGGGGGATGACAGATGTAGTAATGGCAGAGGGCAGGGTGCTTGAGGGGTTGAAGGTGCTGAGGGTGGAAAAGGCACCTGGACCAGAAGGCATTCACCCTAGGGAGCTTAAAGAGCTGGCAGAGGTCTTGGTGGGGCCACTGGCAGACCTGTTCAATACCTCCCTGGTCACAAGATGCATGCCACATGGCTGAAGGATGGCTCACGTGATGCCTATCCTCAAAAGTGGCCCAAAGGATGAACCAGGCAACTACAGACCAGTGAGCCTTACATCCATTGTGGGAAAGCTCATGGAGACAATCCTGAAAGAGAGGCTGGTGACCTTTTTGGAGGATAATGGTCTTCAAGACAGTCAGCAGCATGGGTGTGTCTTGGGTAGATCCTGCCAGACCAACCTAGTTGAGTACTAGGACTGGGTGATGAGGGAATTGGACAAGGGTCATGCAATGGTCCTGTATTTGGATTTCAGGAAGGCCTTTGATTCAGTACCACATGAACGACTGGGGAAAAGCTGGAATATGTGGGGGTAGGAACAAAGATGGTGACTTGGATCATGAACTGGCTGAAGGGGAGGCAGCAATGGGTTGTGGTGGTGGGGGAACTCTCATCCCCAAGGGCTGTGATAAGCAGGGTCCCAGAGGGATTGGTACTGGGACCAGTGCTGTTTGGGATATTCATAACAGATATCTCACATGGGATCAGGAGTAAGAGCAGTCTGTTCGCCGATGATACCAAGATGGGAGCTGTGGTGGATGACATCGAAGGGTGGCAGGGGCTGCAGGATGACCTAACTAAACTGCAGCAGTGATCAGAAACATGACAGCTGGGGTTCAATGCCAAAAAAGTACTGCATTTCGGAGCTGGAAACCCCGGGAAGCGCTATCAGGTGGAAGGGGTTCAGTTGGGTACCAACAGGGAGGAAAGGACCTAGGGGTGCTTATAACGGGGAACATGAATAACTCAGCTCAGTGCAGGAAGGTGGCAGCAAACATGAACAAGATGCTGGGGTGTATAGCGAGGGGAATCTCCTAGAGAAGTGGGGAAGTGATCCTACCCCTGTACAGGTCACTGGTCAGGCCACATCTGGAGTACCTTGTGCAGTAATGGTGCCTGCTCCTTAAGAAGGATGTCAGGTTACTGGAGGCAGTACAGCACAGGGCAACAAAGATGATCCATGGATTAGAGGGCAAACCCTAAGAGGAAAGGCTGAGTGAGCTAAATATCTATCCCTGGAGTACAGGAGGGACAGAAGGGACATGAATGAGACCTTTAAGCACTCAAAGGGGATAAACCAGACTAGTACAAAGGGGATTTTACAGTTTAGGAGAGGAAGGGACACGAGAGAGCATGGTCTCAGATTGGAGTCGGGGAAGATACGAGAGAGATGAGGAGACATTTTTTCATGGAAAAGGTGGTAGCTAAGTGGAACACTCTACCCGAGGAGGTGGTATCCTATTAGATGGTGGGCAGTTTTAAGAGGGGATAGGATAGGGTGGGGGTGACTGTGAAGGGAGGAGGGGAGGGTGGTGCAGCTGCAATGTGAGGGGGCTAGCTGCACAGTCAAGTAGACTCAATAAGCCATGAGGCCTGTTTTTTTGCTGATGGTTTCATATGCTCGTAAAAGATCACACTACCAGACCTGAGATGCTCATGATACCTAACATATCAACGCATATTCAAAACTGGGCTCTCACTCCTGATAATTAGCACAGACGCTGGCTTGAACCCATATAAGTGGTTAAGAAATGCTTGTTTTGTTCAGTGCCACATGAAATAAATACAGCTGTGAACAGCTGACACGTTTCAGAAAATTTACTTTCTTACTCACCTTAAAGAAAGGAGAGTTGTTTTTTTGAAACATTTACAGCTGTAATGTGGCACTACATCTTTACCACTTATATGGATTCGAGCCAGCTTCTGTTTTAATTACTGTTTTTTCACTCTAAAAGATTCCAGGGGTCCGATATTCAAAAAGGCACAAAGTGCAGCGCAGACATTAGCACAGACCCTTGCGGTTGCCTGGGTGTCCAAAAATGCCATACTCTGTGGAAGAGTGCACCAACACAATTTGACTGACTATAGGGCCATGATGATCCAGCACTAATCCACTTAGTGTTGGGCAGATCGGCTCTCAAAATAGATCACCGCAACGGTTTGCACCCAAGCTAAATTTCTGATATTCAAACAGACCCATACAAATGAGCTCATTGGGCATACAAGGCACTAAGGGGCCATTTGCATAACCATAATGGGATCACTTGCATGGGTAGCCCAGCAATTTAGTGTGGCACCACCACCCACTTGCCCAGTCCCCCTCCCCATGATGATCTCCAACCCATTGTTAAAAAAATCCATCTTTCCCTGGTATCTAGTGGTCTCCCCTGCTGATTGCCAGCCTGATGTGAAAACTTCTTTTTTTTTTAGTCTTTGGTAACTGGGTAAGGCCCACTAGGCACAAGTGCCTGTTTCCAGGGGCGACCTGGGAGCAATGGGCAGTTAAGTGACTTGCTCAGAGTCACACAGTATGCAAGTGGAGGCTGTAAGATTCAAACCCAGGTCTGGTCTGCTGGATGTACCATGCTCGTTCACAGCTCATTACTCTAACCTCTAGGCTATACTGCCAGCCCAAACTTAAAACAGTCCTCGGTGTCTAGTGGTGCCCTCTGATGATCGTTGGCCTGTTGTGAACAATTAAACTTTCCCTGGTATCTGTCACAGATTCACTCAGCAGGTTAGGCCCTCTACTCCCAAAGTACCAACCTCTGAGCACAGTCTTGTGAACAGTGCAACAGACAAGGCAACCCTCCTGTCTGCTTTTGTGAGTTTGGATCAACCTTTGGTCTCAGTCCTGGAGGGATTCAAACTGTCAACCTCTTGCCAGCATACCCAATGCACAGGCTCAGATATATCTGTCTCCGGGGCCCAGATATCTTTGCCCACGGGCACCTAACCAGGTTTTCAGAGATGAACCCTTTTAAAACTTTAATAAAGACCTCAGATTTTAAAACACTTCTCTTTCCAGTTTGGTACCACCCTACAAGCTTATGTCTGCTGTCTGCTATAACCATAAATATTTCTTAGCAAGAGAAAGCAATTCACAGACAGACCAGGTTTGCTCTAAAATTAGAGTTTTTACTAAAATATATAATAATATGTCAAACATACAACACAGAAACTCTTGTATCACAAGACATACATATCTTTAAACAAAACAAGGTTTAAAACAGTGCAACTCCTACAACTATATTTAGATTTTGTCTAGTTTTCTAAATACCAGTTTTCAGTGCTCAGATGTTTTCTTGGTCAGTGTCAGATAAAAAGTGTATCTGTAGTGAAAAAGAATAATCTTTACAAGCAATATTTGCCAACCCCTTTTGGATGACGTCATCCAGCTCCTCCTCTGTCAAAATATCTAAAAATATATATTTCTATACAACCACAGGATGTAATTTCAAAGTATTAATTCTGCAACCTTAGCATAACTCAAGTTTCAAATGACACTTTCTTTGATCTCATGCTGTACCCTCCTCAGACAGGCTTCATATGAGCATTTATGACCTCTCACCTCTGTGTAATATCCTAGCTTCCCTTTCTAACATCATAAACCTAGTTTATGATTTCTCTCTTAACAAAATTAACTTAAACAAGTCTGTAATTAGCTCAGAGAAACAGGATCCTTAATAAAAGTCTTCCAGTTAACACATTGTCTCTAAAAAAACTGAGTGTGTGTGAACTCACATACTGTCAGCCATTTCCCATGGCTTTCATCTCTCAGCTGGAATCTGGGGATGAGTGAGGTCATTCCTAGAGCATTTGAATTTTCAGCAGAGACATTAATACATTTTATATTAAAAATATATATAATACAGCACTCAGAACTGGCTGTCTATGTCACACTCCTCCCCACCTAGACTGAATTTGGGGGATCTATCCCCTACATGGGATGAACTTCCCAAATCAGTTCACTCCTCATAGACCGTAGACAGCCCATCTTAGTTCTTGTTCTTCGCTCTAGCCCTATGTACGATTTTTAGATCATACCCTTGTAAAGCAAGACTCCATCTTAGTAGTCTGCCATTGTTTTTCCCCATCTGCGTCAGCCAAACCAGGGGGTTGTGGTCAGTTTGCACCACAGTATGGCTCTAATTTCTTCAGCGCCCACACTATGGCAAGACACTCCTTTTCCACTGTGGAGTATACTTGCTCCCTGAGAATAAGCTTCCTGCTCAGGTACACAACTGGGTGATCTGTCCCTTGGCTAGACGTCTGGCTAAGTACTGCCCCAATACCCACGTCTGAGGCATCCGTCTGAACTATAAAGGTTTTGCTATAGTCCGGACTTGTCAAAACAGGAGCGCTCACAGTGCCTCCTTCAGTCTGGTAAAGGCTTCCTCACAGGCTGGGCCCCAGGTAATTTTATTTGGCATCTTTTTCTTTGTCAGGTCAGATAAGGGAGCAGCCAGGGCACTGTAATTAGGTACAAACTTTCTGTAGTACCCTGCTGTCCATAGAAAACTCCTGACCTGCTTCTGGGTTTCTGATCTGGGCCATGCCTGAATCACCTCTAGCTTTATTTGGTTAGGACGGAGCTGTCCCCGGCCTACCACATGCCCGATGTATGCCACTTCCCCCATGGCCACTTGGCACTTCTCAGCTTTGACAGTGAGCCCAGCCCTCTGTATCGTGCCCAGCACTTCCCTAAGGTGGGAAAGGTGTTCCTCCCAGCTGGTACTGAAGATGGCAGTGTCATCCAGGCATGCTACAGTGTACTCTTCAGCACCATTCAACACCTGGTTCACCAACCTTTGGAAAGTGGTCAGGGTGTTCTTCATTCCAAAAGGCATTACTTTAAACTCAAATAAGCCTATTGGAATGATGAAGGCTGACCTCTCCCTAGCTCTGTCTGTCAATTCTACCTGCCAATACCCCTTGGTCAGGTCAATAGTCATAAGGTAGGTCGCCCCTCCCAACTTATCCAGGAGTTCGTCCGCCTGGGGCATCGGGTGGGCGTTGGACTTTGTGCATTCAGTCCACGATAGTCCACACAGAAATGAGCCATCTGGCTTGGGCACAAGGACTACGGGTGAGGCCCAGGGGCTGTGGGATCTCTGGATTACCCCTAAATCCAGCATCTCCTCCACTTCCCTCCTAATGTCCTTTTGGATGGCCTCTGACATCCGATATGCTGTTCGCCGTATAGGCGTCTGTGTCCCTGTCTCCACATCGTGTGTCACCAAGGGGGTTAGTCCAGGCTTGGCGCTAAACAAGGGGGTAAAGTCTGCTAAAACCTCCCTTACTTTCTGGACCTGGTCCGAGTTCAGCTGGGGAGACAATTTTACTGCCTCCACAGAGGACTCCCGCTTACTCTCTTCCAGCAAGTCCAGAAGGGGGTCTCCTTCGTCCGTCCCCTCCTCATGACTACATACTGCGAACACCATGTCAGCCCTGTTTGCATATGGCCTCATCATGTTGACATGGTACATCCTTTCAGTCTGTCTACAGTCAGGTAACTCCACAATTTAGTTCACGTCATTTACCTTCCTAACCCCTTTTTACGGTTCTGCCCGCTCAGCTTACAGCTTGTCTTTCCGGACCAGAATAAGGACCATGACTTCCTGACCCACAATGTACTAGAGAGCTCTGGCTCTCCGGTCATACCACACCTTTTGTTTCTGTTGGGCAGCTGCCAGGTTGCTCTGGGCTGTCCCCATAAGCTCCTTCAGCCTTTCCCTAAATCTAAGGACATAAGCCACAATGGGAGTTCCCTGGGTGGCGTGCTTGCCTTCCAAGTCCTCCTGAATTAAGTCTAGGGGGCCCACGTACCCGGCGTCCATATAAAAGTTCAAAGGGGTAAAATCCTGTCGACTTTTGGGGCACCTCCCTGTATGCAAACAACAGGTGGGGAAGGTATTTCTCCCAGTCCCTCACATGCTGTTCAGTAAACGCCTGGAGCATTGACTTTACAGTACCGTTGAATCGTTCCACAAGCCCATTAGCTTGTGGGTGAATCAATGTTGTGCATCTCTGCACCACCCCACACTTCTCCCATAAACATTTCATCAGGTCTGACATGAAGGAACCCCCTTGATCGGTGATTAGCTCTTGCGGAAACCCAACACGGGAGAAAATCCCAAGTAAGGCATATGCCGCTTTGTCTGTCTTCAGTGAGGAACGGGTGACTATCTCTGGGTACTGGGTGGCATAATCCACCACAGTCAGGATGAATCTCTTCCCTGAGGAGCTGGGGGTATTTAAAGGCCCCACAATATCCATTCCCACCCTCTGGAATGGCTCCTCCACTATGGGCAAGGGGATCAGGGCAGCTTGGGTTTTCTTGCCCGCCTTCCCTATTTCTTGGCACCGGTGACAAGACCTGCAATACTCCTTCACCTGCTGGGTGAAGTTAGGCCAGTAGAACTTCTGGGCCAACCACTGCATTGTGCATGTAATTCACAGATGACCAGACAAGGGAATATCATGGGCAACCTTGAGCAACTGCTCACGATATCCCTGGGGAACAACAAGCTGCCTGCCTAGCATCCCTCCCTTTGTCTGTACTGCCTGTGTATACATAAATCCATTTTCCCAGTAAACCCTATGTCTGCTGTCACCTCCCTGTGCAACATCTGAGTCTTCCCAAGCCCTCAGCTTGTCTAAACTAGGGTCATTTCTCTGAGCAGCTGCAAACCCCTCACAACTTCCCAAGGCATGGGACAGTTCCCCTTCAGTAGCTAAACTAGGGTCCCTAGCACTAGCGTCAGGGCCCTCAGGATCACTGTCAATCCCTACCCTCTGACAAGGGGTCACCCTTCCCTCTTTGGAGTAACCCTCTGTACCTGGGTGGTTACTGGCTACTGGGGAAATGTCTACCCCTTTTTATCAGTCTCCCCCTCTGGAGACACAGGCTAGGGAACCAGCCTCTCAGTAGCTTCCCCAATGGCTCCTCGGGGGCTCAGGGAACTACAATTTTCCCTGGCTACTTTGCTACGGGTAACTGCACATACCACCCCCTGCTGGAGATTGTTACCCAGAATCACATCCACTGCTAATGTGTTAGCTACAGCCACCTGTTGCACAGTTCCCCATGTTTCACCCCAGTCCAGGAGAATACTGGCCAGTGGCAATGTTTTCTCTTCACCCACAAAGTTCTGTACAGTCACATATTTGTTTGGGATAAGCTGACCAGGCTGTATCAAATCCCCTTTTACCAATGTCAGGGATGCCCCTGAGTCCCTTAACCCCTGCATCTGTACTCCATTTACCATTACTGGGTGCATGTGTTCCCTCATGTTCACTGGTATGCTTCCAGGGACACACAAACAACCCACTTCCTTTCTGGTACTACTTTGTGTATTATTCCTTGCCCTTCTTGGACACTGTCTGGCAAAGTGCCCTGTTTCTTTACATAACCAACAAACATTTCTTACTTCAGAAAAATCTTTTCTTTGAAACCTGGGGCTGACTGGTTTCAGTGGAGGCAGTGAGGATTTTAGCTGCCCTGAAGGCACGCTTTTCCCTTTCTGTGCTGCCACGCCCGCCCCATTCACTCTCAGAGCAGGTCTGCTCTTGGCATAGCGGTCCGAGAGTTCAGCAGCCTCTTGCACTGTTTTTGGATCTCAATCCTCAGCCAGGTTTTTAACTCTGCTGGGCATGCCCAATAAAACTGTTCTAATAAAATCACATTTTAAATTTTATCAACAGTGTTTGCCTCAATTCCTTCCCACAAATGTTTTAAAAACTGACGTTTTTTCGTGGCTAGCTTCTCATAGCTCATATCAGGGCTTCTTCAGAGCTTACGGAATTTAGCTCTGTCTGATTCAGCAGTTAATTCAAACTTTTTTAGTAGTGCAGCATTTAACTTGCTGTAATCATCACTATCTTTATTGTCCATTTGAGCCAATGCATCCCGCGCTTTTCCAGTAAGTAGCGAGGATAGCGGGAAGCTCCAGGACTCTCTAGGAATTTTAGCCTGAGTACAAACTTTTTCAAAAGAATTTAAAAAGGTGTCCATGTCCTCCTCATCCTTAAACTCAGCTATTAATTTAGAGTTCAATTTGTAACCCAGTCCTGCAGTCCCAGTTAAACCCAAGCCACTTACCTGCCCTGATGCTGCTGGTTGGAGTCGTAGCTTCTCCAGTTCATGTTGCCACTAGCACTCCTTTCTCCTCTCCTCTGCCTCTCTGCATTCTCACTCTCTCTTCTCCTCTGCCTCTTGCTGGCACTCACGTTCCTCATGGTCTGCATCCCTCTGTTGTCGCTCTGCCTCATGGTCCGCTTCCCTCTGTTGTCATTCTGCCTCCAGTTCTATCCTCCACAACTCAATTTGCAGCTTGAGTACCTCTGGATTCAGGATACTGGTGCCCTTCCCCTGCTGCTGTGGCCCTTCACTGACAGTGGCCCTGCTGTTCATCTCATCAGCTCGGGACCCCTCACTGGCCACTAGTTCTGCCACACTTGAGGTCTGGTCCCTTTCAGTCATGGTTGGTGACTCACTGCTCTGAGTATCTGCTACCGTCAGTGCCTCTATGAGGTTCTGCTTTTTGGCTGTCACCTTGAACAGAACTCCTCTGTCCTTGCACAGCTGTTTTAACTGTTCTACAGTGTGCCTGCTGTAGTTGGATGCCATCTTTCCTAACTACTGCTACTCTGACTTTGCACTTTAGAAAAAAAAATAGGTAGGAACTTGACTGTACACCAAGTGATATATAGTTCTGTTTCCTTTTTAAAATAAAACTCTTGTCTTTTTCTTTCTTTGCAAGAGAGCTTACGGTCTCAGCTTACAGAACAATAAAGCTTGTGATACCCAACTTATGCCACTGCTGCCAACCAATCTGTCACAGATTCACTCAGCAGGTCAGGCCCTCTGCTCCCAAAGTGCCAACCTCTGAGTGCAGTCTCGTGAACAGTGCAACAGACAAGGCAACCCTCCTGTCTGCTTTTGTGAGTTTGGATCAACCTTTGGTGTCAGTTCTGGAGGGATTCAAACTGCCAACCTCTTGCCAACATACCCAATGCACAGGCTCAGATATATCTGTCTTCGGGGGGCCAAATATCTTTGCCCATGGGCACCTAACCAGGTATTCAAAGATGAACCCTTTTAAAACTTTAATAAAGACCTCAGATTTTAAAATGCTTCTCTTTCCAGTTTGGTACCACCCTACAAGCTTATGTCTGCTGTCTGCTATAACCATAAATATTTCTTAGCAAAAGAAAGCAGTTCAAAGACAGACCAGGTTTGCTCTAAAATTAGAGTTTTTACTAAAATATGTAATAATATGTCAAACATGCAATACAGAACTCTTGTTTCACAAGACATACATATCTTTAAACAAAACAAGGTTTAAAACAGTGCAATTCCTACAACTATATTTAGATTTTGTCTAGCTTTCTAAATACCTGTTTTCAGTGCTCAGATGTTTTCTTGGTCAGTGTCAGATAAAAAGTGTCTCTGTAGTGAAAAAGAATAATCTTTACAAGCAGTATTTGCCAACCCCTTTTGGATGACATCATCCAGCTCCTCTGTCAAAATATCTAAAAATATGTATTTCTATACAACCACAGGATGTAATTTCAAAGTATTAATTCTGCAACCTTAGCATAACTCAAGTTTCAAATGACACTTTCTTTGATCTCATGCTGTACCCTCCTCAGACAGGCTTCATATGAGCATTTATGACCTCTCACCTCTGTGTAATATCCTTGCTTCCCTTTCTAACATCATAAACCTAATTTATGATTTCTCTCTTAACAAAATTAACTTAAACAAGTCTGTAATTAGCTCAGAGAAACAGAATCCTTAATAAAAGTCTTCCAGGTAACACAATGGCCCAGATATTCAAACTGCGCCATTCTGAGGCACAAGCCCCTATGCTGCTCAAAATAGTTGCGTAGGGGTGTGGCCAGGGCGATATTCAAAGGAGTTGCACTATTGAGCAACTCTTTGAATATCATCCCCAACCACAGCCACTGCGTATGATGCAGGAACTTGGCGCCACCGCGTTGCCAGAGTTGAGCATTAAACTTGCGGTGGCGCAAGTACCATTGCGCCATGTGCAAATTTCCGATATTCAAAAGGTGACATGCAAATGGGGCCATAATTTATGCAAGGCACAGGGGGGGCCATTTGCATCTATTTATGGCCCCATTTGCATGCCATTAGCATGTAGGTGCGCCGATCCCCGAGGACTTGCGCCTGGCTGCCCTGCCAGGCAGCAGCCGTCGGGGACCGACGCACCCTGCAGCCCGATCACGGGCAGTATCAGTGTATACATTCCCCCACACCCACCTCCTCAAGCCCGATCGCTGGCATACAGTAACATGACCCCCCACATTACATCTCCGAAGCCCGATCAAGGGCATACAGTAACATGACCCCGCCCACACATCTCCCAAAGCCCGATCGCGGCATACAGTAACATGACCCCCGCCCACACATCTCCCGAAGCCCGATTGTGGGCATACAGTAACATGAGCCCCCCCACACATCTCCCTGAAGCCCGTCTGCTGGCATACAGTAACATGACCCCCACCCACACATCTCCCAAAGCCCGATCGCGGGCATACAGTAACATGACCCGCCCACACATCTCCCAAAGCCCGATCCGGGCATACAGTAACATGCCCCCACACATCTCCGAAGCCCAATCGTGGCAGAACGTATCAACCCCCAGTGCCTGATCGCGGGCAGAATGTAAAAGCCCCCCAACCTGAATATCTCCCTGGTGGTCCAGTGGACCGTAATGCCTGATCACGGGCAGAATGTCAAGTTACAACCCCCAAACATCTTCCTTTGAGTAGCAATGTCCCCCACTCACCCAAGTTCCCCTCTCCACCCTGGCCACCCTGCAGCCGGGCGGGAGCAGGCAGTATCCCACTCGCTTGCACGCTCCAGCTGCCGCCGACGACTGCGGAGCTTGCGCCTTATGTGTAGTTACAGGCATCAGCCTATCTGGGCATGACAGTCCAGATTTGTGAATGATGTTCATTCACAAATCTGACTGTCATGATATGGTATGCACGCCCATTGGCTGTAGTTTGCACCACGGGCGGCAGCCCTACCAGACAGTCAGTCGGGCGGGCGGCAGGGCAGCAGGCGGGTGGATGCTGCCACCCGCCGCTGCCAGGGGGGCGGGTGAGGGGCTTCGTGGGTGGGTGGGGGGGACACTAGACACCAGGGAGATGTTTGGGGGTTGTAATTTGACATTCTGCCCGCATAGGGCATACGTCCACTGGACCACCAGGGAGATATTCGGGTTGGGGGTGGCTTTTCATACTTGCCCGATCGGGCACTGGGGGTTGGATACACGCTCTGCCCGATCGGGCTTTGGGAGATGTGTGGGGGGTAGCATTGTATGCCCGGATCGGGCTTTGGGAGATGTGGGGGTATAAGCATGTATGCCCGCGATCGGGCTTTGGGAGATGTGTAGCAGCAGTTACTGTATGGCTCCGATCGGGCTTTGGGAGATGTGTGGGGGGCATGTTACTGTATGGCCGCTGATCGGGCTTTTGGGGAGATGTGGGGGTTGTTTTAATGCCTGCCCATGATCGGCTGGTGGGGCACAGGGACCGAGAGTTGGGGCCAGCCAAGGGTGGCAGCTGCTGTGTTGCGCCTGCAATACAGCAGCTCACCTGTGGGTGGCCCTCAACTTGATCCTTTTTTTGGCTCAAGATTGTGCAGGCGAGGTTGGGGTTGCGATGCGTAACTCTCGCACAACCCGACTGAATATCGGGTTGCGCAGTTTATGCATGGTTCCTCCCCTCCTGTTGAGCATGCATTCATTTGCATTGGCGCTATTGCGCAACCTGTTGTCAGTGGCGAACTGCCTCCTGCTGAATATCGCAGAATGGCGCATTTTTGGACTTGCGCATGCGCAACCCTGTTGCGCATGGCGCAACCCTTTTGAATATCTGGGCCATTGTCTCTAAAAAAACTGAGTGTGTGTGAACTCACATACTGTCAGCCATTTCCCATGGCTTTCATCTCTCAGCTGGAATCTGGGGGGGGGGGATGAGTGAGGTCATTCCCAAAGCATTTGAATTTTCAGCAGAGACATTAATACATTTTATATTAAAAAATATATAATACAGCACTCAGAATTGGCTGTCTACGTCACAGTATCTAGTGGTTCCCCCTCCAATCAATAGCCCTTTGTGAACAATTAAACTTTCCCTGATGTCTATGTGTCTACTGTAGTACGCGTTGATTGACAGCTCAGTTGGGGCCACCCTTGGTAAAGAGAAGAGGGTTGTTCCAGTCACCAACTTGGGGTTGAGGTAATGGAGAACTACCTACTGGGGTGGGGGTCCGATAGACACCAGAGAATGGGTTCAATGTATTTTATAGCGGATTGAGAGGGGGGGAACCACTGGACACCAGGGATTGTTATGTATTAATTATCCACCTTTATTAAGAGTCACCACCCCTCACACTCCATGCACCCCTCCTTTCCATCCACCTCCCCTTAATCCCTTGTCATATATCACAGCCCTATACCCCTGTTATAAAAACCCCCAGTGCTGCCCTCCTGCCCTCTTCATAAGGCCCACAGTTTATCCGTTCTACAGTATAGGCCCCCACCATCTTCCTCCTCCCCCCCCACCAGCCAGGCACACCACTTCCCTCTCCCCTTCCCCTCACCCCTTATTGCCACTACACCTGAATTTAATGTATAGTCTGATTAGAATGTATCTACTGAATATTCTATGTAGTATCCAAGAGTGTGTGTATATTAAATATTTTTTATGCATCTATGTAAATTGAACCTTGACCTTACCAGGTCCATCTTGCAAATGAGCTGTGCTCAACGACGTTCGCCTGGATAAATAAAGATTTGATGATTGATTGAATTGGACATGAGTGGGTGGAAGGGACCACTAGATACCAGGGAATATTCTGTATTGATTGGGCATGGCTGCAGGGAGGGGGGGAACCACTGGACCCCAGGTAATATTATGTTTTGATTGGGGATGGGTGTGGGCAGGGGAGAGGGACCACTGGACACCAGGGGATATTATGTGCTGATCAGGCATGGGTGAAACTGGGGGGAGGGACCTCTAGACACCAGGCATAGTTTATCTTTTCAGATTGGGACACCAATCAGCAGAGAGAGGGACCACTAGACAGCAGGGGCAGTTTAATTTTCAACATTAGGCCGGCGATTGGTAGGCAGGGGAAAACGCTAGACACCAGAGACAGTTTAAGTTTAAACATCAGGCCAGCGATCTGCAAGGAGAGGACCACTAGATACCAGGGAAAATTGCATTTTTAACAATGGGCCAGCCATTGGAAGGGGGACCATAAGAGACCAAGAAAAGTTTAATTTTTCAGATCGGGTGGTGGTGGGGCCACTTGACACCAGGGAAAGTTTAATTTTTAACAATGGTCCGGCAATCAGTGGTGGAGGGGGGACCACTGGACACCAGGGAATGTTTAATTTTTCAGATCGGGATATTGATCAGCAGGGGGAGATCCACTACCACCAGGACCTACTATGTCAGGGGTTGGGGGCTGATGCATTTCCTCCACCAACTGCAAGGGTTGCATGGAAGTAAGTCATGTTGTAGGTTGCTGGTATCTGTGCCATGCAAAGGGATCATGAAAAATTACCTTTTGCATTGCAAATATATGAATACTGGACTGTGCCAATATTCTGGTCCCCGCCCCTTCATTTACATTGTGCTCCAGTCTGAATATTGCCAGGTGAAAACCCTGCTTGCCAGCGCTAACTGGGCTTTTCAATGTAGCATATCTGCACAAAACCTGGTTTGTGTGGGCAAAGTCGATTTGCACTTGGGCAAGGTTTTGAATATCTGGCCCCAGGTGTCTTCCAGTTTTATTTGGTTGTAAAATCTGAAATACCACCAAAACTTTAGCATTTTATTAATATTTATCCCCCCAAGGAAAAAAGATGGCTGCCACATTTGACTTAGCAATAGAACCGTACACCTGGCAAGGGCTGAGATTGATTAAATGTATGTAATATATGGATTCACAAAATAATACCCTTAAAAAGCATACAAAAAATTCCTTGTAATGCACCGATCCGAAATCAATAATAAGTATCGATGAAATCCTGTAATACTATTGTTGAGATCCCATCATACTATTGATGGAAGATCTCAACCATAGTATTATCGCAAACTGACTAGGGCCAAGCGCCCCCAGAGAGCTTGCACTGACTGCGAGATGGCTTTTACTGTCACTGCCACATACAGTAAAAGCCTGCTAAACATTCACATCACGCCTACAGGCTAACAGAAAAATGGCACTTTCAAAGCAACAAAACCTATCTGAAGAAAGACTCAGGTTCATACAAGCGCAAGAAAACACAAACACAATAAAAAATAAATACTTTTGACCTACGGCTGCTTCAAAACCACCTAAAAAAATAGGTCAGTCCGGAGAAATAGAGTCAATACCCACTGAAGAACTAGACAGTATACTGGCAGACTTTTTGTTTCAGTTAAAAACGCAAGATGGAACAGAGTACGAGCCCAGCACTATACAGGGAATTCTAGGTAGCATCAACCGTTACTTATCAAAAAAAAATTACCCTGAGTCAATATTTCAAAGCCCCTCAGCAGTTTTTAAGGAAACACTGCAAACCCTTACAGCAAAGCAGAAATATTTAAAAAAAACTAGGAATGGGCAACAGACTGAGGCAAGCACAAGCCTTAACAGACACTGACATAAATTTATTATACACTAGTGGAACTTTAGGCTTGACCTCCCCCACCAGCCTATTACATATGTTATTCTTTAACATAGGCTTCCACTTTGCTTCATGAACCAATGAGCAGTACCAACTAAGATGGGGTGACATAGTTCCAGGCACAGACAGCGAAGAAAAAGAGTACCTAGAATATCACGAATGCCAAATGAAAACTCGTACAGGCACAAACCTATGAGATGTTTGACCTGTCCCACCAAGACTATATAAAAATGCAGCTTGTCCAGAATGAGATGCACTCACTGCCTACTATGTCTATGCATCTGAAAGACCCCGAGACATGAATACACCTGATGCCCCATTTTATCTGATGCCTAACGTAAAACTAAAACCAACAAGCTTCTGGTACAGCTGCATGACTATTGGAGAGAATAAAATACACTCCATAATGAAACTCCTCCAACAGTCGACTGGGCTACCACCAGACAAAAGAATTACAACTCTTTCCACTCGCAAAACTGCGATCCAAATGCTGATAGACTCAAATGTCCCTCCAACTGATGTAGCACAATTGTCCGGTCACAAAAACATTCAAAGTATAAACAATTACAGCACCTTGTCTGAAGCAAAACAGAAGAAAACATGCTCCACCCTCTCCTGTGACCGAGACTCAGCTACCACATCGAGAGAACCCGATAAACCCACACCAACCACTTCCTCTGCTGCACAGACAACTTCCTCTCTCATGCAACTTCCGCAACAGGAAACATCAGTCTCACAGCAGCCATCCACCAAAAGTGCTCAATTTTCCAAAACCAAGGGAAATATACTCATATCGCACTGCAATTTCTTTGGGGATGTAGCAATCAATATACAAAAATCCCCTCAACTAGCAAAAAAAAGATGGTACGTTATGTACTCCGACTTGGAGTCTAAGTCTCCACAGCAACCGTCACTCAGTCGAGAAAAAAAAAGTTGTTACTGCTGTTTTGTTTTGCAGTTTCTTTAACACTGCACAGTTTTGCTGTTTGAATTTTCAAAATGTTTTTGATGTTGCCGCAATCATTGGCTCCTTCTCAGACGACAATCACCTCAGCACCCCAACCGAAGATTCCTCACTGTATGGCAAAGGTAAGCACTTACAATTTCCTCACATCAATATATTGCAAAAAATAACAAATGCATTCTTGTGTTACAAGGCAGTTCTTCAGCTGGAGGATCTGGAGGCACATGAAACTGTTTACTGTGCCCCCAGATCCTCTCGATGAATTACTGCCTTGTAATACACCAGAATGTATCTATTATTCTATTTTTATACAATAGGGGTGAACTGATATGGTATCAGATAAAAGACTGTATCGCCAACTATAGGTAGAGAAAAAGCACTGCTGCACTGTAACCTGTGCTACAGTGGAATAAATGGCATTTATCACCACTGTAGCTACATCCATTTATATAGTAACTATGTCACAGAAAGCAGCAAATCTCAAAACACCTGACCCCCCCCCCAAACCAAATGCAACACACCTGCACAGAATAACACAGAAAGCACATTTCAACACAGAGCTACACCTAGAAACTGAAAGCAAAACCCAGGCAAACAGGCAGAGACCAACAGCAGAAAGAGAAGTCATGAAGAACCCAAACGCAGAACTTTAAACTGTGCGAAGAGGAGGCAGCTACATAAAACACAGGAAACCGGTGCCACTGCGAAAAAGATACAATTGGCACAGTTGGAGTGAGGCTACTATGGTTGAGAAAGCATCAGAGTGACATGAAAACATTTGGCATCTTGTGTTGCTGCTGCTGTTTTTAGAAGATTAATAAAATCTCTCTTTAACTGTGACCAAGCTATGTCATGTATTGTTGAACAACTTCAACTGTAGTAGCCTCACTCCAACGGTGCTGAGAACTTTAAGCTACCATGGAGAAAAACATTTCAACCAACAGAAACCTCTAAAACAATATGACACAAAGGGAAATAAATATTAAACACACCAAAACCACACCGCAGAAAACAACACAAGACATTTCAATGCCATATCCTTTCACCTCTATTATATAAACCAAGCGTGTACTAGAGCTGCAGTGGGATATAGCTCTCTCATTTCGTACACTGATCTCGGAAACATCACTGATGGCTTTGTTACGCTCTGCCACTCGTGAAATTACCTGAGGTCAGTGTGCGCTCATGCAGATAAATCCCATATCCCACCACAGCCCAACACATATCCTCTATAAATCGCTTGGGACACAGCATAGGAGGTGCCCAGAAAAAGTAGACATGACACATACGACACCCTGATTTTATTTGATCTGCTGCAGCTGTTTTTATATGTGTAGTTGTTCATGGTTATGTACTAGCGCTATGGTTTTAGAATAGCACTATTTTATAAATAAATGATGATTGATTGATTGATTGATATACTTATATTTTTATTGAATGTAGCTGAAACTAGCATTTTGGAAAAAAAAAACATTTTTTTGTTGCACTGCTGCTTGAACAAAAAATGGGTGCCGTGGCATTTTCAGTGGTGGTCCCAACTATCCTCTGGAACTCCTTTCTGCTGTATGTTTGAGCTACCTCTTGGACAGCCATCTTAATGTAAAGGTTTGAAGGTGACTGGTCAGGCCCATCTGACAAATCACCATTGCTTGAGATGTGGAGAGCTGGGGTTTACCTGGGTTTCATTCTTTGTACCTGTGAAAGGAATGGATTAAAATGCTTTTCTTCAAGTCTCACCTTCAGCCTGCAATTTCCTTTGGAGCACTCCATCTGTGCTGTTGCTCTTTAGTCTGGCCTACCCTGGTCTGATTACATAATTTCTGCTTTTTTAGTTATTGTTTGCAGATTATTAGTTTAATGTTCTTGTCTTTTTGTTACTTATTTATTATTTGTTGTTCGAAACATAAAAATGTAGAATTTGCCGGCAGATAAGGACCGCTTGACCCACCTAGTCTGCTCATTTTCCCTACCTACTGCATATCCTGCAGACCCTAGCTGATCTGCGGCTTACCCTCACTTTCCTATCACTAGGGTTCCCTTATTGTTAGCCCATGCATTCCTAAATTTTTAGTACTTTGATTATTTTGAATGGCACTTTATAAAAATTATAATCATATCTGAAGATATCCAGATTTGAAATGTCATGTTTCATACACCTCCTTAAACCCTGCATTAACTGCTGCAGGCTATAGTCTTTTAATGTCTCCATGTCCAAGTACAACCATTACCTCAACTATCTTGTTGGCAATGGCCTCCTTTTAATTCGCCCAAAATATGGTTCCTAGTCACAAAAGGTGGTCCATGTAGGTGCACTGATGCACCATGGCCCCTCCATCCCATAATCAAACAGTCTGTCTGAATGAGCAAAGGCAAAATTCAGTTGTGCTCACACAAAAACAGCTGGTGTGCAGGTGGCTTCAAGGGAGCCAGGAGGCCTATTTAAAGGTACATTATGGGGAATGATGGGTAGGGAGGGCTGTGTGTGTGTGTGTGTGTGTGTAGGCTCTGGTTGAAATGTTTTTGTTAAAGCAGCTTTCTTGTCAAAAGAAATTTATATTCTTCATTAATGCATTTATTTGCAGCCTGTGGAGAGGTTATAGGATAACAGATGGACCTGACACAAAACTTTAGGTTCAAAACACAATCTCTGTGTGACGTTTCTTTAAAACACAGGGGATAACCTTAAGCAATGGCATATCCCTTTTTCAATACATCCATTTGCAGCAACAAACTATGCATGCCCTTCCTCTGCAGTTAGTCAGCACCTACTGATCTATCTTTCCTGAGGAAATGAACTATCCCCTATGCTGATCTTGTGTGTTTGGGTGATGGGAAGCTCAAAATGGAAAACCCCAAAAATAAAGCTAAAGACAAAGATTCTCAGTGCTTTAGCACTGAAACAAGAGTTACCCCAAAGGGCATTGGCAATAAAGCCAAGTTTCAAAGAAACACAACATCACATAATGCAAAGCATCATGGGATGTATATGTAGATTACCATGAAATGTTAGGCTGGTTCAGCTTAAAGCAGGAATGCATGGTGCCAAAGTGCCTCTCAAACAATCTGTAATTTACATGCATTTAAATAACACAACTGGGAGTTTCTGATATCTCTACCCCAGTGACTTAATTATGCTTGCTTGCACGCATGTGTAAGAAACATATTGTGTGAGTTTGCTGCAGTAGCGAGTTGTGGAGGCGCGGCAGTTTTGTTGCCAATGCCAGCAGCCCATTTTGGGTCTGATCTGTGTGGTGCCAATAGATGATCACACTGTCCTTGACTGCAGTAGTGTAGCTTGTCACCAACTTGAAAGAGACTCGTCGCTGCAATCAGGGAGCTCCCCGTCATTAACAATCAGCTGTTTTTGCTGCTAGGGCAGTCCCTGATTGTAGCAGCGAATTACAGCTGCATTGTCTGGTGTCCCATTTCAATAAACATGGTGGCAGCTTCTCCATCAGCCTCTCACAGTCCCCACGGAAGCTGACGGACAGCCACAGCCTCTCACAGTCTCAATGAAAGCTGACGGGGATGCCCAATCCCCCTGTTGGCATGCCTCCTTCCCGGTTCCTTTGCTAATGGGGTATCCCTATCCCCATTGGCATAATGTCCCCATTTGTTGTGTGCCAAGGGGGGGTAACCAATCCCCCTCAGTTCATGCACCCACCCCCCCAAAATTCAGCTGTCGGGGTGCCCAATCCCCATGGCCACAGACCCCCAAGAAACACTCAGGTGGCATGCTGGGAGCCCACCCCAGCATGCCAAAGTATCTGTAAAATAAGAATACCTTCCTGCATTGTTTTTTTTTTTCTTTCCATGTGAAAGAAAAATGGTCCCACATTTAGTCCGGTGCCCCCTCCTCCAACCCGCACCCACCCTCTCCGCACCCCACATCCCCACACCCCCTCACCCCATACTTACCTCCAGAGCCCAGCATGATGATCTTCGGTGGACCGGAACACGTCTGCACTCTTCAAAGCTGACCGCGAACTGAAGAAATGCCAGTAAGCTGTATGATGGTATAAATGGTGAGGATTCAACTTACAGTATGTGGATATCTCAGCCATTTTCATGAATTCTGGCACCACATTTTCAATGTAGGGTTCTTGGACCCATCTCATGAATTCAGTTATTGTCATCTGGTTATTCGGTCCCAAGGTGGTTTAGCAGATCACTGCGGGTCCACCTTTGGGACTCGTTAACAAAACAACAGTATTACTGTTCATGAGGTGGGCTCTCAAAAAGCATCTGTTGCAAATTTGGTGAAAAAACTCCAAAAAATTACTGTGTTATGAGCGTGCATTGCACATTTTCCACGCCCGCTCGTCACTTCGCAAATTTGTAATATTTTCACTCCAGATTTTCAACATTACCATTTTTTCACACCGCTTTATGAACAGTATAGCTGTCATTTTTCACATACTCCCCGAAATGTGTTTTCACACTTCCAGCACAGAATAGCGCGGTCACTGTGGAAAATCAGTATTTGGGACAGATTAAGAAAATCACAGTGACACTATTCATGAGCAGAGGTCCTAAAATGCCTATGTTGAAAATTTGATGACAAAAGTCCATAAAATGATTATGTTACTAACATACTAAAATGCCAGCAGAATAGGCCTAATGGTCTTTCGAGTCTGCTCGATTGGTCAGCCCCCACCCTGGGTGCTGACCTTGCTGCCCCCCTCGCCTTCTCTGGCTTCTCCCTTCCCAGTTCCGGATATTCTTGCTGCATTGGATTTTGCTTCCAGAACCCTTCCCTGGTACCTGTCCCAGCCCCTCTTGAACCCCTCCACCATCTCTGCCTCCACCAGCCCCCTAGGCAGTGCATTCCATGGCTCCACCACCCTCTCAGTGAAGTAGCACCTCCTCCTTTCTCCCCTGAATCTTCCCCCCTCCAGTTTCCACCCATGCCCTCTAGTGGCCCCCTCCTTCTTCCTTCGAAGCACCCTGACTGTTCCTCCCCTATTTACCCTCTTCATATACTTAAAGACCTCTATCATGTCCCCCCAGTCCCTTCTCTCTTCCAATGTGTACATATTTATCTCTTGAGCCTCTCCTCATAGGTCCTGTCCCCCAAGCCCCAAATCATTTTGGTTGCCCCTCCCTGGACCATCTCCAGGAGTTTAATGTCCCTCTTAGTGTGGCCTCCCAAACTGCATGCAGTACTCAAGGTGTGGCCTCACCAAGCAGTTATACAGAGGGAGCATCACTTCCCTCCTTCTGGAGGTGATCCCCCTAGCGATGCATCCCAGCATCCTGTTGGCCTTGGCTGCTGCCCTCCTACAAGTCTCTGAGTTGTTCATTTGACATCCACCACCACCCCCAGGTCCCTCTCAGCCATCGAGACTTGTAGCATTCCCCCCAGGGAGTACACTTGGCCCGGGTTTCTGGCCCCCAGGTGGAGTACCTTGCATTTCTCTGCATTGAACCTCAGCTTCCACTTTCTAGACCATCTTTCCAGAGCCTCCAGGTCCCCCGTAGGGCCACCCTCCCCTCCTCTCCATCCACCACCGCCCCCAGTTTTGAGTCATCTGCAAAGAGACTCATCTCACTCCTGATTCCTGTCCTTATGTCAGAGACGTAGGCGTTGAACAGAAGGGGACCAAGGACTGATCCCTGTGGGACCCCACTAATGACCCTCTTTGGGGATGAGACTATCCCACCAACTACGACCCTCTGGGTCCGGTCATGGAGCCAATTGCCTATCCATCTGATCATCTGGTTCCCACCCCATTTCTCCCAGCTTATCCAACAGGCCCATGTGAGGAACAGAGTCAAATGCCTTGCTGAAGTCTAGAAAGAGGACGTCCACTGGTCTACCAAGGTCCAAGGCACTCGTCACCCAGTCATAGAACTCCACAAGGTTTGTCTGACACAATTTCCCCGAGACGAATCCATGCTGTCTATCGTCCAGGCACCCTGACTTTTCCAGGTCCCCCCCAGCCTCTCCTTGACAATGCCCTCCATCACCTTGCCCACCACCGATGTCAGGCTGACAGGCCTGTAGTTCTCTGCCACCTCCCTTGATCCCCCCTTGTGGATAGGCACTATATGCGCCACCTTCCAGTCCTGGGGCACCCACCCTGTCCTCAGAGAGATGGTGAAAAACTCCTCTAGGGGTTTCAAGCAGGCATTGCGCAGTTTCCATGCACACTCGTAACTTAAGAAATTTGTAATATTTTCACTCAAAATGTTCAACATTGTCAATTTTGCATGCCTCCTAATGAACAGTACAGCTCTCATTTTTCATATCCTGGCCAAAATGTGTTTTTGCACATCTGGCACACAATGGCGCAGTCGCTGTGGGAAATCAATGTTTGGGACAGATTAAGAAAATCATAGTGACAGTATTCATGAGCAGAGGTCACAAAATGCCTATGTTGAAAATACGGTGAAATAATTCCACTAAATGACTGTGTTACGAGCATGCATTGTGCAGTTTCCACCTACACTCAGAAGTTTGAGCATTTTTAATATTTTCACTCCAGATTTTCAACATTGCCATCTCTTCACACCTCCCTATGAACAGTACAGCTATCATTCTTCACATCCTGTCCGATCTGTGTTTTTGCACATCTGGTACAGAATGGCGTGGTTGCTGTGGGAAACCAAAGTTTGGGACAGATTAACAAAATCACAGTGCTACTGTTCATGAGCAGAGGTCCCAAATGCTTTCATGAGGTGGGGGTCACAAAAAGGCCATGTTGAAAATCTGTAGTGCAAATACCAACAAACTCCCAGGGTGTGAGGGTTTCTAACCATAACGCCCCACCCTGCACAGACTGACAGGTGTCAGGGGTGTGCCTTTTGATTGCCAACTGTAATGCTCATGCCATTCCACCCCACCCCATCCTGAAGCCAGTGACAGGCACTGAGGTGTGCCTTAGACTGTTCCGCCCCAGAGTTCACCCCATTCTCCTATACTGCACCCATTTCAGTGTATGTCCTATGAAATGGGGTGACTGTGAAGCTGAACACCCCAAGGCACACCTCAGCACTTGTCAGTGTCTGCAGGGTAGGGTGAGGTGAAATGCCTTGAGCATTATGGGCAATGACCCAAAGGCACACCCCAATGCCTGACCATCTCTGCAGGGTGGAGGTGGAGTTGGCATGAGTTCAGTACTTCACTGCCACTTCTATTCTGCATCTGTCTAACTCCTGCACGTCCAATGCTAATATCAGCAAGCAAACATTCAACATTGACAAATGCTTGTTTTTACAATACAGTCCCCTAGTAACTTTTTACCTTTATCAAAAACTCCTAGTGCTTGTGTATCCCACTGACTGTAATGTTATTGTTCCTGTCATCTCTGTAAACTGTGATTGTTTACAAAAAAATGCAATAAAATATATTAAATAAAAAAAAAAACTAGTGCCATGATATTTTCAACATTTACAGGTTTCATACACATATGGCATATACATCAAGGTATTTTATGACATAATGCTATTGCATATTAAATCCAGCAACAAGGAACACAGTCTATTGTTTTACATCAGCTCAGAGGTCACCACAAGAACCTCCCTGTATGAAGACCTAAGAGGGAAAAGGAAAATTAAAGAAGACACTTACCATAGTCAAGAAAGGGGAGGGGGTGCCCATAGGTGGCCAACCTTATGGACTAGAAATTGTAAAGATTAGATTAGGCTAAGAAATAGAAAAACTGTTGCAACAGATTTAACAAAAGGTCAGTCCTCAAGAGTGGCAGAATCTCCCTGTCACATATCCCCACCTTTAGAGGAAAGCAGTTATTGCAGACTGCTTACCACCTTCCTGTCCCAGGAAGTGATGGAGCTTCCACCCATCCATCTTCAGAAGCTCTGTCTCAGGGTCCCTATTAACAGTAAACATTCCATTATAAACATAGTGGATATCATCATTCTTTACCCTGAGACATTAACATATTTCTTAACAGAGACTAATGGTACCTTCCCTGCACTATCTCCTTTTAGGGAAAGTCCATCAGATTTCATTGAAATCAATTCCTGCACCATATCTAGACATGAAATCAGCACTTACATGTTTTTTCCCTGCCCTGTGGGACACAGTAAATCGATAGGGCTGAAGAGCTAAGTACCACTGCATTATACGGGGACTTTTTTTCTCTTATTTGGTGCAACCAGCAGAGGGGGTTGTGATCAGTTAAAACCTTAAATTCAGCCCCCCACAAGTAACATTTCAGAGACTCAATAGCCCACTTCAGAGCTAAGCATTCTTTCTCTATGGTACCATATATACTCTCCCTCTCATGTAGCTTCCTGTTGATATACATGATCAGATGTTCTTCCCCATCTGTTTTCTGAGATAATAAGACTACCCCGATACCGTTTTCTGATGCATCGGTTTGAACCTCAGACCCTTGATTGAAGTCAGAGCTTTTCAATACAGGAGCTTCACATAGTGGTCTTGATATTCCTAAAAGTCTCATCACAAATAGGGGTCCAATGAGCCTTATTTGGCACCTCTTTTTACTGAGATTAGTCAAAGGACTGGCAATGGCTAAGAAATTTTGAATAAATCTCCTGTACTAATCAGTCAGACCTAGAAAAGATCTCATATGCTTTTTTGTGGTGGGCATGGGACTTTTTATTACTGCTGTCACCTTTTCTACCTTGGGCTTCACCTGGCTGTTGCCTATAATGAAACCTAGGTATCTTGTCTCGGTCTTTGCTAGGCACACTTAGCAGGGTTAATGGTCACTCCTGCCTTTTTTATTGCTTGCAATACCTGGGACAAATGTCTAACATGGGTTTCCCAGTCAGGGCTGAATATGACCTCATCATCCAAATAAGCCACACAGTACTCAGTGTGTGGTCTTAGTACATGGTCCATAAAATGCTGAAAAGTGGCTGGGGCCCCATGTAGTCCAAATGGTATTGTGACAAACTGGTATAAAGCAACTGGAGTACTAAATGCAGTTTTATCTTGTGAATCAGGTGACAAGAGGATTTGACAATATCCCTTAGTAAGGTCAAGGGTGGAGACATAATGTGCATTGCCTAGCCTTTCAATGATATCTATTCGGGGCATTGGATAGCCATCAAGTAATGACGTGTTTTTAAACTTCCTAAAATCTAGGCATAAACGTATCCCACCTTCTTTCTTGTCCACTATGACCATGGGTAAAGACCATGCACTCTTTGAGGGCACAATTATGCCTAACTGCTCCATTTATTTGACTTCCTGAATCACCTCATCCCTCACATTAATGGGTAAGTTGTAGGCCTTTTAGTGTATGGGCTTGTCTTTCGTGGCAGTTATGGTGTGTGCAATTCCTTTGGCCATTCCCAGGATGTTTGTGAATATGGGCTCAAATTCTTGTAATACCACCTGCAAATCTTTCTATTGCTGGGGCTCCAATTCAGGGTTTATCTAGATCTCCCCCAACTGTCCTGACTGCTCTAGCCTTTTATAGGCAACCTCCAGCTTTGACTCCCTAACTTCAGGATGAATATAAAGGGAGGGGTTAGATTTCTCATGCCATTTCCTGAGGAAGTTCACATGGTGAATTTTCTGGGAGGGGGGTCTCTATCCTGGCATGTTAAGCTCATAACATAAAATAAAATCAGATAACTTAAATATGGGTAACATAACAAGTTCATATTTGTCATCAGCTTTTAACAGAAATAACAATAAAGGATCATTTTTACTAACAGCAAGCACCACACCACAAAGATTCATTATTGACATCAAAGATGTGGTGACTAGACTTAAGAAATGAAATCCCTATAAATCTCCAGTACCCGTGGCCTTCACCCAAGAGTCCTTATAGAACTGAGCAATGAAATTGCTCCCCCCAGCGTACATATTTCAATTGTCATTAGATAGGGGTGAGGTGGTCAACCACTGGAGGATGGCAACAGTGATCCTCCTTTTCAAAAAAGGATCAAAATCAGATCCATCAAATTACTGCCCCGTGAGTCTCACATTGATCCCATCCAAAATTCTAGAAGGAAATCTGAAAGACAGCATAACAACTTTTATTGATCAAAATCAGTTAAAAGACAACTCTCAGCATGGTTTTACTAAGGGTTGGTCATTCCATTCTACTGTACTGGGTTTCTATGACAAAGTTGTAAGATGTATTGATGAGGGTAAATCAGTGGATGTGCTGTTTTTAGACTTCTCAAAGGCCTGAGACAAATTGCCTCAAAATGAAATATTGTTGGCTCTACACAAAATGGAAATTCAGCACTCCATTATAAACTGGGTACAGGATTGGCTGACAGATAGGAGACAAAGAGTATGCATTAAGGGCACTTTCTCTGAATGGGTGGAAGTGATGAGTGGGGTGCCCCAGGACTCGGTGCTGGGGTCATGCCTCTTCCATCTATACTTGATGTGTCATCTTTACAATACAAAAACCATAATGTATGGTTGTCCAAATTCACAGATGACTGTAAGGTAGGGGCAGTCATGGATGATATAAATAGAAACAGCTCACTCCAAGCTGCTCTATATTTTATAGTGGATTGGTCCAAAAAATCCAAATTAATTCTAAATCAGGGAAAATGCACAGTAGTGCATTTAGGGAGCAAAAATCCCTGCCATTACTACAACTAGGAGGAAACACTGGTTTGGCATTAGAGTGGTTAAGCTATGGAACAGCCTCCCAGCTGAGGTTGTGGAGAGTGATAGCATGTCATAGTTCAAGACATTGCTCGACAATTACCTGATACAAAATAAAATTCAGGGATATAGTTAGATTAAGTAGTGACTGTCCTTGTATACTTCATTGTTGAGACCAGTCTTGGAGAATGGGGCACAGGTCTGGTCACCTTACAAAGAATGGGGATGTAGCTACGTTGGAGGGAGTGAAGAAGGGAACTGCTAAAGGGATGGCGGCTGCCATGAGCCAGCAAGAGTACTAGCTCTGTTCATTTTCTTCTATTTTTTCCTAACTGCTCTGTTTTATTTATCTTTTTTTGTACTTTTACTCCGTTTGTGTTATTTGATTGTTTTTGTTGATTTAGACAGGGTTGAAGGAGTGAGTTAGTTCAGGTTTTCAGTGTTACTTCGGGCCGAGTTCATTTGTCTAAAGCTAGTCCCCTCTCTGAATATCAGCCGGCGTTTTTTATTGCGTTCCAGTGCATTGTGGCAGATTGTACCGTAAATCATGGTATTATGACAGCCTAAGCTCCAGGCCTTTCTTGGAGTCTGGTTTCTGGTTCCTTGGCTATTTTTAGTTTTTGTACACCTGTGCAGCGGGTACGGCTATTTGGCTTTGTATGCATAGCCTGCCCCGGTTGGATTATTTTTAGTCCTGGGATGTTTGGCTGGAAGGTTTTGCTAAATGGGAAGACAGAGGATAGAGGAAGAATTACTTTTCTTGGTTTACTGGTCTTGACTGCTGCCGATGATAACAGCTGGGTGAATGTGAGAGAGGTCATGAGTACTTTGTGGTAGAGCTCCTGTCTGATTCTTGTTTGAGGGGTGGGAGAGGGGTCTGTTTGCAGACCTGGAGCTCCCCTGGATCCTACTACCAGTTCCCTGTTGAAGGACTGGGGTCTGGCGGTGAGGGGCATAGACCGCCAGGCGATCGGTGGATGGCAGGGTGTTCTTTGTTGGTTCAGGGGCACTCTGTGAGCTGTGTTGGTCACCCGCCTCCCCCGACCTGAGGATTAAACTTGGAAGCTACTGTTTACAGTGGAGTCTCTGGGCTGTGTCAGTTGGATTTTGTCCGTCCCACTGGAAAGTTTATAAACTGTGATACTGGATGAAAGTTTGTTTGTTTGGGGACCGTGAGCTGTGGCTTGGTTTGCTGACTGAGGGTTTTCCTCCCCTCCTCACTTTTGCCTTCCTTTTTGTGTAACCAAATGCTCGAGAAGACTCCCTGGAACTTTTGTGCCCATGGTTTTATATTAAATTTCCTTTTGCCTCTGGAGGGAGGTTGTGAGAGAACCTTCCTATAACTGGGTTTACAATGTTCTGTGAATTTTGTTCTGACTGTTGACTGTTGGGCATACATTTATTTGCTGACTGGGAGTGAGAGGCCCAGAATGGTACTGCTTTTTTTAATGTAATTTATATTTGCATTTGTTTGTTTTATTTGTTTCTTGATTTATTTTAATTTTATTTAATTTTAATTTTTTAGCATTTAAGGGGATGGGTTTTTTATTCTGGGGTTTGTGAGAGTGTGGGGGTTATTTGGGGAGTAATTATTTTATTCTGGGGTGTCTAGTTTCTAGTACTAGCTGGTTGGCTTATCTGATGTCTATGTGATTATCAGGAAGTGTTTAATGGAGGCTGTCCATGTCAGGCACTACTCCCTCTCTGAGCTCCAGGACCTCTGCCCTTTTAGCTGCCCCCCCATCTGTGGCAGTTTATGGCCACTGTAGGGCTGTTGGAATAGTGGGGAGGAGGAGAAGGGGCAGGGGATCAGGGAGGGGGGGTGAGCTGGGTGGCCTGATTGGGGCAGTGGGAACCAGAAGACACCCTGGGGCGAAATGGAGCACTGAACGAGGTCCTTCTTGTTTCATGCCCGTACCCAAGGGCTTCACGATTAGTGGGCTGGTATTTCAAACTGCTCCAGGTTTTCACTTAACCCACACAGTGTTGTGCAATGCCAGATCTATTAAAAACAAGTCAGCTATTATAGCTGATCTTGCTGGGTCATCGGATCTGGCTTGCATCACCAAGACGGCAAGACCTGGCTGGATGAAAATGTGGGTCCCATTTTGGAATCAGCGATTCCAGATGGTTTCTCAGTGATACACCATGCTAGGTTGGGTCACAGGGGTGGGGGTGTAGCAATTTGTTTTAAATCTGAATTGGGCCTTGTTGATGTGCCAGTTGAGGACACCAGATCTTTTGAGTGTACCATGGCCACAGGTGTGTGGTGCAAAATCATTCTCGTCTACTGTTCACCAAGAGGCAAGAACCAGTTTTTGCAGGAAGTCGTGGACTTCATCAATATGGTGTTGGAATCCCCCAGGTTGATGGTACTGGGGGATTTCAACGCCTGGATCGACGATGAACTTTCGCAGTTTGGACAAGACTTCCTCCGACTTATGAGTTCTTTGGGCTTCGCACAGGTAGTTATCTCTGCAACACATAATTAAGTCACTCATTGGACCTGGTCTTTCTCTTGGGGTTGGAGACCTCCAACTTGGTGGTGGAACCAGCTGGATGATCTGACCACCACATCATAAGGTTCAATTTTCTGGCTCCCCCTTGTAGGCCTCCCCCCTGTGTAGATGGTCCGATACCGCCCATTGTGGGGCATGACCCCTGAAGGCTTTCTAGTGGTGTTGGATCTATCAGGAATGCCAGAGGCAAGCGAAAGTCCAGAAAACCTACTTCATACTTTTAACCGACCAGTGGTGGGGGCTCTGGATACCCTTGCTCCTTTCCGTGTTCACCCGCTTACTCTCTGCCCTTGGTCTCCATGGTTTGATGGGACTTTGAGGGAGCTGAAGTGAGTGGGTCATAGGTTACAGCATGTTTGGAGCAGGTCCAGCTTGGATGCCAACAGGCTTAGACTGATGGAGCATTATAGAGACTATCAGTCAACAATCTCTTGTAAAAAGGCAGAGTTCCTGTCCAGGGAGATTGCTGCAGCACAGAACCGACCAGCTCAGCTGTTCCAAATGGTAGACAGACTGTGCAATCCAGCCTGTCTATGAGTTTGGAAAACCTTTTTGCAAATTGAGTGCAATGAGTTTGCTTGCTTCTTTGCTGATAAGGTTGCCGACATCAGGTTGGAGATTCACCTGTCAAGCTCTATGGAGGTTATTGGTGGTTGGAGCGGGGTTGTGACTCCTCTGCTTTGTTGGGTTGAGTTTGACTGAGTGGAGATCATGGATATCATGCAGTTTCTCCGGGGTATGGGGCCAACTAGCTGTAGTTTAGACCTGGACCCTACTAGCCTTTTATTAGGGTGTGTTGATGTGATTGGCCCAGTTCCAGCTGATTTAATTCTGGTGCTCATTGGAATCTGGACAGTTCCCTAGCTCCCTGAAGGAGGCTGTGGTAACCCCCCTTCTCAAGAAGCCATCTCTTGACCCAGATTCTCCTGCAAAGACCGATCTCTAATCTTTCCTTTATAGGGAAGGTTATTGAGAAAGTTGTTGTGCAACAGTTGGAGAATCATCTTACTATCCATGCTATCTATGATCCTCTCCAGTCTGGATTTCATAGGAGACATAGTACTGATACTGCTCTGGTTTGGGTACTCAATGATCTCCTGATGGCCAGAGACCATAAGCGCCATTCTATCTTGGTTCTTCTGGATCTTTCATCAGCTTTTGACACCGTGGACCATGGTGTGCTTCTTGATCACCTGCGGGTCATCTGTGGCCTGTCTGGTACAGTCCTCAGATGGTTCCATTCTTTCCTTACTGCAGGTCGCAGAGGATAGTATCAGGGATTTTTTCCTCTGACTCATTCTCCCTGCCATGCGGAGTCCCGGAGGGTTCAGTGTTGTCCCCCATGTTGTTCACGGTGTACATGCTACCATTAGGAGACATTGTGAGATGGTATGGGCTGAGTTTTCACTGTTACGCAGATGATACTCAGCTGTACCTGTCTTTTGTGCCCAACCAGGATAGCGTGCTCTCAGTCTTTTCCAACTGTCTCGCTGAAATCCAAGACTGGATGAATTTCAGTTGACTAAAGTTAAACTCTGACAAGACAGAGGTGTTAATTGTGGAACTGGGTCACCGAATAGAGGGGTCAGCTGTTGGGCAGCCTGCCGGTCTTTGGCTTGGGGCTCTCAGCTGTTGACCTCTGAACGGGTGCTGAATCTGGGGGTGATACTTGATGATGGGCTGACACTTCATTCACAGGTGTCAGCTGTGGTCAAGTCCTCATTTTACCATCTGAGGAACATTGCCCTGATTAAGCACCTTGTTCCATCTGGCGTTCTTCCAACCCTGGTCCATGCTTTTGTGACCTCACACCTTGACTACTGTAACTCCCTACACCTGGGGCTTCCTGGGGTTGACATCTGCCACTTGCAGCTAGTGCAGAATGCTGTAGCCAGGTTACTGTCTGGGTCAACTCGATCCAGCCATATTTCTCCTGTGCTGTGCTCTCTGCACTGGCTGCCAGTTCAGTGGTGGATCACCTTTAGAGTTGGTTTACTGACTTTCAGAGCCCTACACGGTTTGGGTCTGAGTTACTTGCAAGAGCTTCTGAATCCTTACTGCCCCTCCGACCACTCCGCTCAACCGATGAGGGATTGCTAGAGATTACCAGGATGCGTTTGAAGATCTCGGGAGCACAGGCATTTGTTTATGCTGCCCCTATCCTGTGGAATTCTCTACCTCGTCGGATACAAGTGACAGACAGTGGAGAGCTTCAAGCTGCTCTAAAAATCCATCTGTATTTGTGTGCTTTCCCTGAGTTCTGATTTGGATATTAATCGATTCTGTATATTTTATTAATATTTTAGCAAGTTTTTATATTTTCTTTTTTCTACATAAATATTTTAGAGCTTGATGTGTTTGTACAGCACTTTGATACATGTGAATTGCACTTAACAAATAAAGTTATTATTATAAGAAACATGGCGAGCAATAATTATGAGACAAGACTGAGAGAGCTAAACCTTTTTCCACTGAAGTATACGAGAAAAAGAGGTGATATGTGCCTAGTGCACAAGGCATGGACAGATAAAGATCTGTGGGACAATCTTGGGCTTGAATCCAGTGAAAATGTGTACAATACCTGGGCATATCCACTACAATTAAAAACCAGATCGACAGGAGTAGTAAGGACCAGCAGATAGTTTAACTAAAGGGTGGTACATGATTGGAATAGGCTGCCACTGGAGGTGGTAGCCAGTAAGACCATTCAGATGTTTATACATAAACTTGATGAATTTTATCAGAAGGGGAACAAGGGATTATAGCATCTCCTAAGCAAGCATAATGGACGAAAGTCTACCTAGCTCAGTAAAACACCTATGACTCCTATAATTCACTGCTCCTGTTTGCCTCAAAATGGTGATGGGGCCCTTCCATTTCATGAGTAGTTTGTTCTCTGCGGAGGGAAGAAATAACAACACTTTATCCCCTAACTGAAATGTTTTAGTCTTCAAACCCTGGTCGTATCTTACTTTTTGCAAGTCTTGCTTCTGTTCTAAGCTCTGGTGTGCCAAGTTGGGCTCGGGGTCATAATGTTGCAAGACATTATGCAGCATGCAAAAAGCACTATGCCAATACAGCATGATTTCTTGCATGCAGCATAAGTCTTTTTCTTGCAGGGAGCTCTGCTCCCTGCACCCCCACCCCATAAAGATTCTCAGCTCCAGGGGGGTCAACACTGAAACTGCACTAAGTACGAAAAGTAAAAAAATTTGTTTGTGTCCGGGACCGGGAAACAAACCTGGTCCCAAACATTCTGCCTGCATCTCCTGCTGCCAGTGGCTCATCTCGTAGAGCCACGGCAGCTGCTCAGTGGAGACCTGTCCTGGCAGAGTTGTTATCCTCTACCTGGGACAGTGAGAGGGTGCAATACCACGCACAGAAGTATTTGCGGTATTGCGCCCTCTCATTCACATTTACAGTGCTATTTCGGTTTAGCGCTCATGTTATACGCTATTCAACGAACAAGATATTAACCCGGTACTGCCAAGTTAATATACCTCACCAAGCATTTGCATAACTGAGTCATGTACTGTACCGCATTAAGATGTCCCACCTCGTTCCCTTCTTCCCAGTGTTCTTCAACCACATCCAGTGGCCCCCTCAGGCTCCTCCCATACAATAATGAAAAAGGAGAGAAACCAGTGGATGCTTGAGGGATTTCTCTGTAAGCAAGAAGTAAATAGGGGAGGTACTTATTCCAATCTCTACCCTCTTCTTTTACATACTTCCTCAACATTCTCTTTAATGTCCGATTAAACCTCTCTGTGAGGCCATCAGTCTGTGAGTGGTATGGGGTAGTAGGCACTACTACCACGCCCAGCAGATGGCACAATTCTTTTAGCAAGTGTGCATTAGGGAAAGGGAAAGGGAAAGGGAACATTGTTTAACCAGGAGTAGCATACTAAGCCAAAGCTTGTTTCCAGATGCAACCTGGGAGCAGAAGGAAATTAAGTGACTTGCTCAGGATCACGTAGTATGCACCTAGGTGGCATTAGAATGACTCCCCTGGTCAGTGAGTATTTCCTGGGGGATTCCCATACAACTAAATACCTTTACTTGCTCCTCTGCTATCCTTAGGGCAGTGATAGTTCTCATGGGGATAGCTTCTGGGTAGTGGGTAGTATAATCACATATGACCAGTACAATTCTGTTACCCTTGGAGCTCTTTTCAAGGGGGGACCCCCCTACATCCACGGCTATCCTGTCAAAGGGGTTAGTCACAATGGGGATGGGTTGTAACGGTACTCTATCCCTTTTTCCTGCCTGAGCTACCTTCTGACACTCAGCACAAGCTTTACAATACTCAGCTATGTTCTCATGAATAGAGAGCCAATAAAACCCGGGGTAATATCCTATTCAGGGTACTATCTCTGCCTGCATTGCCTGCTAAAGGGATGTCATGCGCCAGATACATGCTTTGGGAGAGGAATTTTTCTGGAACCATTGGTTGGCCTACTGTCTCTCCAGTTCTGGGGCTAGTGTATTCTCTGTACAGTATTCTGTTTTACAACAAACTGAGGGGCACTTTTTCCAATCCCTTCCCAACCTGTGAAAAAAAAGTGTTAAGTGAAGGGTCTGCTTTTTGCTCGTGCTGCATGTCACATTTAAAAGTGTGTCCCAAGTCTGGCTGTACACCAGCGTGAGTATCAGTCCAGTCCTTCTTTAGCTTTCTCTTCTCTGATTTAGTTTTACGGTCCTTATCAGGATCCTCAAAAAACATCATCATCAAATGGGAACACAGATGGTGAAAGTCCTTGCTTCATTTGAGCTCTGGTGGTTACGGCAACTACAGCAGAGTCCTGGGTGGCATGACAATGTATAAATGAAGCAAAGTCTGGGTGATCATGCCCGATAACAACTGGTACAGGTAGGCAAGGTACCAACCCCACTTGTACCTCTTGTGTCTTCTCTTGAACAGTCATTTGTATGGTGGCTGTAGGGTACAGATGGGTATCTCCATGCGCACAGATGACTGCTGTATCTGGCCCTTTATTATTCCAAGCACCAGATCTACTTGCACAAGAGTCTGGCTACTCCCTGAATCAGTCAGTCCCATCATCTGCTGTGATCCAATCTGCACAGTAGCCATAAAGTGACCCCGGTTCACTAATGCTACGTGAACTGTCTTTATATTAGGACAGTATATTACATACAGTAATGTTCCTTCATTTGGCACCCATGACATACAATCTCTGCTACAGGAATTCACCCCCCCCCCCCGCTCTCCAGTCTTGTTTCACTGGGGCTGGATTTGACAGTTTATAAATAAAAGGGTTCCTTACCAGATTGCTGGTGGTTGCAGCTACTGATGTCCCTTGGAACCCTCTGGGTCTGTATGGTTGGGCTGCCAGGAAGTCTTCTACTAATGTGATGGTTTTATGCACAGAATCAGGCTTATGCTGTTGAGTCCAAAGTTGTACATCATGGGGTAAAACTTTAATAAACTGTTCAATAATTACCACCTCCAGAAGTTGGTCCTTGCTCTTGTTATCATGCTGCAACCATTTGTAGCAAAGCTCCTTGAAATGGGCATAAGTATCTCGGTGGTCATCTAGTGACTGCATTTTAAGAAACCTAAGCCTCTGGTGACAGGTTTTAGTGTTTACAGTAGGTCATAGCACCTGAGGATCTTCTGCTTCACACAGTCATAGTCCTCTGCCTCTTGGGAGTCCATGTGGCTATAAACCAACTGGGCACTGCCTGTCAGGTGCAGGTGCCAGTCAAACAACCCACTGTTCCTTCATCATGCACATATTTGAGTGATCCTCTCAAATATTATGAGGTAGGCTTCAATGTCATCACTGTCTGGAAGTTTAGACAGTTTGTCTTTTAGGCTACTGGCTCTTTCTGTTTGCCCTGCACTAATGGCATGCAAGACCCTCATGGTATCCTCCCATTTGGCATCTTGCCTTCTCCACTCAGTGTCTCTATCTCTTTCTCCATTTACACCTGTTTTATGCAGAGCCATTTCAACAAATCCCTTACGTCTTCAGGTGGAGCATCTTCAAGAGGAGGCTATTCCCTTGCTTCTTCCTTGTTCCCTTAGATCTCTTCATCATCTTCAGGCTTGGCATTCCTCTGAGCTCCCAGGTCCAGTCCAGGCAGTAGCTTCTGTCCAAGTCTGTTGGCCATGGTTCTGGTCAGAACCTCATGGAATCTCTTCTCTGGGTTCTTCTCTGGCAACTCCTAGTGCGTCGATCCACCTGGGATATTTGGGCGATAGCTGCCAGAAAATGTCCCCTAGCCCAGTCCAGACATTTTCAGCAAGTAATCCCACTTCTAACACCAAGCCTGTGGAGGGTTGTGGGATGACAGATGGACCAGACAAGGAACTTCGGGTTCAACACACAATCTCTGTCCAATGTTTATTTAAAACACAGGGGATAAACTTAAGCAATGGCATATCCCTTCTTCAATACATCAGTTTGCAGCAACAGACTATGCATGTCCTTCCTCTGCACTTAGTTAGCACCCAATGATCTACTGATCTACTTTTCTTGAGGAAATGAACTATCCCCTATGTTGGTCATGTGTGTTTGGGTGTTGGAAAGTTCAAAAGGAAAAAAACAAAAACAAGCTACAGACAAAGAACCTCAGTGTAGTAGCATTGAAGCAAGGGTTACCCCAAAGGGCAGTGGCAAAAAAAATCAAGTTTCAAAGAAACACTACATCACAAATACCCCAATAATGCAAAGCATCATGGGATGAACATGCAAATCACTATGACATTTTAGGCTAATTCAGCTTGAAGCAGGAATGCATGGTACCAAAGGCCATCTCAAAAAATCTGTAATTCACATTCATTTAAATAACACAGCAGGGTTTTTCTGACATTTCTACTCTAGTAACTTAATTTTTATAATTCAGACCCCATTAACGTTTTTCCATTATCAAAAACACCTAGTGATGTGGTATTTTCAGCCTTTACAGGTTTCATGCACACAAGGCATATACATCAAGGTATTGTATGTCATAGCGCTATTGCATACTAAAATCCAACAGTGGGGAACACAGCCTATTTTACATGAACTCAGTGGTCACCACAATAATCTCCTGTACAAGGACCTGAGAGGGAAAAGGACAATTGAAGAGGACACTATAGCATAGTCAAGAAAGGGGAGGGGCGCCCACAGGTGGCCAACCTTATGGACTAGAAATTTTAAAGGATAAATTAGACTAAGAAACACAAGAGCTGTTGCAACAGATTTAAGAAAAGTCAGTCCTCAAGAGTGGCAGGAGCTCCCTGTCACACAGCCCACAAACTCTGATCAGCTAATTTAATTTGGTTTCCAAATTCCTCTATTGTGGTGTCAGGCTCAACATTATGCTCACCATGAAGTCAAGCAGCATTACCATCTAAACAGGGGCACTCTAAATAGTTTAAAGTGACTAGTATTAAAACAGAAAAAAATAGAAAATACTATTTATTTCTTTAGTTTTTTCTGACTGGGAAAGGAAGGCAAGACAATCCTGTCTATTTACTGTCTTGTCCCAGGAGTCAGAGATACACATGCAAACCAATTGACATTGAATTATATTAAACTGTTAGTGACAATTATAGTGAATGGGGAAAATCTGACCAGGACACGGGGGAAATTCTCCTACTCTTCTCAAGAAGTGCCATGGAATCTTTGATGTCCACTCGAACAACTACCAGAAAAAGCAGACAGGATCTTGGTTTAACATCTCATTTGAAGGGTGGGACATCCCAACAGTACAGCACCCCTTTAGTACTGCACCCTGGTGCCAGCGTTTAGTGGTAGAACTCACGACCTTCTGACCTAGAGCTGGATGTGCGGTCAACTGAGCCAAGCTGACAATACTCAGAGAATGATGCACATCTGGAATTCCCTGCCCAGTGATGTGACTATGCGCTCCACCTTAGATACTTTCAAGCATGCCTTGGATGGGTAGATGGACGAGGGTTAATTACGGACTGCTATTACTGAATAATGGGGACTGTGAAATGGGCTCACAGCCTTATTCTGTCCTACAGATTTTTAGTATGATGATAGAGCTTCCGGTTTGTGTCCTGGGGTTCTGTACCTCATGTTCTGTAAGGTCAGGGAATAGCATCTGTTGCACTCAACTTCACTCACGTTCCTCATGAGAAAAGTGTGTGAAATTATGGGTCTTCAAATACAGCTACTAATACTGATAAATAAAAACTTGCAACAGCCATATTTAATAATGCAATGCTCACCATTAAATATTTTAAATTTAAAAAAATTCAAAAGCAGATTCCATATAGAGAAAGGGGACATAGATTTTTTTTTTCTTACTGGTTGTATCCCACAGCTGGAGGTTCTGGTCCCTGCTCCTGCTCGCAGCCCCCTCCCATCCCCAGGCATATCCCTCTGGGCCAAGCCACAGGGCGGGCACTCCCTCCCCAGGAAACACGGTCATGAGCCCTGACTTGCCCTCCATACACATAGAAACAAAGAAACACAGACTTTGACAGCAGATAAGGAATGCTTGGCCCACCTAGTCTGCCCATGTCCCTACCTACAGGATAAGCTGCCGATCCTAGTTAACCAACAGCCTATTTCTTCCTACCTCCACAAAAATTGTCTTATGTCTGTCCCATGCATTCTTGAATTCTCCCACAGTTTTAGACCCCACAACCTTCTCAGGAAGGCTGCTTCATGCGCCCACCACCATCTCTGTGAAAAAATACTTCCTCACATTGCCCTAGATGCCCCCCCATCTTCAGATTGTGTCCCCTTGTTCTTGCATCTCTTTTCTGAAAGATGCTACCCTCTTGGACTTTGTTGATTCCACTGGGGTACTTAAAGTTTCTATCATGTCCCCCCTCCCTCCTTTCCTCAAGGTATACATATTAGCTCCTTTAGTCTCTCCTCATATGGCTTCTCTTGCAGACCTGCACCATTTTAGTTGCCTTCCTCTGGACTGCCTCTGTCCTGTCTATGTCCTTGCGGAGATGGGGTCTCCAGAACTGGATGCAGTACTCCAGATGGGGTCTCAACAACTATCTGTACAGGGGGATAACAACTTCCTGTTTTCTGCTGTTGATGCCTCTCCCTATACATCCCAGTATCCCTCCCAGCACCCCCTACTGCCTTCTCACATTACTTGCTAAACTTAAGGTCATCTGATATGATTACCCCCAGGTCCCTTTCCATTTTTGTTGTTGTTACTACCTCCCCTCACATTGTGTAATCTTCCCCTGGGTTTTTGTTTGCCAGGTGCATTATTTTGCACTTCTTTGCATTGAATCCAAGCTACCATACTTCTGACCATTCCCCCAACCTTGCCAAGTTCCTCCTCATGCTTTCCACACCTCCTTGTGTATCAACTCTGTTGCAGATCTTTGTGTCATCTGCAAAGAGTCATACTTTTCCTTGCAGTCCCTGTGCAATGTAACTTATAAAGACATTAAAGAGGACTGGACCCAGTACTGAACCCTTCGGTACCCCACTAGTAACCCTCCTTTCCTCAGTGTGGACTCCATTTACAATTACCTTCTGTGTCCTGTTGTCCAGCCAATGTTTTACCCAGGCTACCACCCTGGGACCCACTCCCAGGCTGGTTAATTTTCTTTTGTGTGGGACTGTGTCAAATGCCTTGCTAAAGTCTAGGTAGACCATGTCCACAGCCCCTCCCTGGTCTACTACTTTAGTCACCCAATCAAAGAAATCAATTAGATTCATCTGGCATGACCTTCCCACTGTGAACCCATGCTGGCTTGGGTCCTGTGCCCCACTGACCTCTAGGTACTCAACAATTCTTTCCTTCAGAAGTGATTCCATCACTCTTTCCTTACCACAGAGGTCAAACTGACAGGTCTGTAGTTTTCTGCCTCTGTCTTGTTCCCACTTTGAAGGAATCACATCCACCTTCCTCCAGTCCTCTGGTACCACACCATCCTCCATGATTCGTTAAAAGGGTAGTCAGCGGTTTCACTAGTTCTCCTCTTAATTCTTTTCCAGAATTCTGGGGCTGAATCCATCAGGCCCCATTGCTTTGTCCACCTTCAGTTTTAGGAGTTCTTTCAGAACCCTTTCTTCTGTGAAAGGACTGGGATTGACCCCCCTATCCAGAGTGCTTCTGTTAACTGGATTAGGCACCTCCTCCTTCTCTTTTGTGAATACTGAGCAGAAATATTCGTTCAGTATCCCTGCTTTTTCACTGTCCCTCTCTGCCCACCAACCGTCCATTCTGTTCAGCTTCACTATCCCTCCCTTTGTTTTTCTATGCTCCCTGATGTGCCTATAAAAGGTTTTATCCCCTTTCTTAACCAAGTTGGCTATTGTTTCTTCAGTTTGAGCCTTTGCTATTCTGACTTCCCTCCCTGCTTCCTTCTGCCTTAACTGGCACAGCTCTCTGTTCTGCTCCTCCTGTGTTTCCTTATACTTCCTGAATGCTGTATTTTTCTCCCTGACCTTCCCCTCCACCTCTTTTGAGAACCATAGTGGCTTTTTCATTCATTTTGATTTGTTTACTTGCTTCACACAAAGGCTAATTGCCTCTGTGATGGCAGTTCTGATGTTTCCCCATTGTTGCTCCACCCGTCCTTCTAGCCCATTTGGTAGTGCTTTTCTAAGGCACTCTCCCATCTTGCCAAAGTCAGCCCTCCTGAAGTCTAGTACCCTCACCTTTGTATGGCTTGACTCCGTAGCTGAGTTTATCGTGAACCACACTGTTTGGTGGTCAATTGTTCCCAGATGGCTACCCACTTCTAGATCTGAGATCCTCCCACTGTCCCCATTTGGGAGTATGAGGTCTAAGATTGCTACCTCATGAGTAGGTTCCAAAACTAGCTGTCTGAGGGATGCCACCTGTAGGGCATCGAGAATGGCCCTGCTCTTGGATGTGGCTGCGGCAAATGTGCTCCAGTTAACATCTGGCATATTCAGGTCTCCCATTAACAGTATCTCCCCTTTCTCTGCCATCCTAAGAATGCTTTCTATCATATCCTTTACCATTCCCTTCCCCTGAAATGGGGGTCTGTATACAACCCCTGTGCAGATGGTGGTGCCATTTCCAGTCTCTAAGGTGACCCACAGTGCCTCCTCTCCTCCCTGTTTACTCTTTTGTTCAGTTGCTTTCATCCCTTCCCTTATATAGAGAGAGAGAGCTAGTCCTCCCCCTCTTCTCCCCTCCCTGTCTCTCCTGTAGGTTGTGTACCCTGGTATGTTAACATCCCAGTCATGGTTCTCTGTGTACCATATTTTCTGTGACTGTTACAATATCCAGGCATCCTTCTTCCATCAAGGCCACCAGTTCAGGGAGCTTGTTGCCCAGACTATGGACATTGGTACTCATTACCCTCCATTTCCTGATGGCCTTACCCCTTTTTGCCCCATCCCTGTCCCCATTGCCTTTGTCACTTTCTCCATTTACCCCTGCTGTTCTCCCCATCGACATTTCTAACTTGGTGTTTACCTCACTTACTACCTGACTTTTTTTGGGGGGGTCTAGGATTTCCCAGCTCCCTTCCAGTGCCTCCCCCCTTGGCTAGTTTAGATGCTTACCAATGAAGCATTTAAACCTATCACCTAGGATCCTGGTTCCCCTCCTGGACAGATGCAGACCATCACACCAGTATAGGCCTGCATCACTCCAGGTGGACCCCCAGTCCCCAGTGAAGCCAAATCCCTGAGCTCTGCACCAGTTTTTCAACCACTGATTGAATCCTGTGGTGTGGAGCACCCTAGCCTCACCTATGGCATAGACTGGCAGCACCTCCGAGAAGGTTACTATGTGTGCTACTTCTCTAAGGCCTCCCAACTCCACAAACTCTTCCTGCACTGCTCAGATCCTTTCTTAGCCAGGTCATTTTGTCCCTAGGTGGACAATGACATCCAGCTCCCTCCTGTGCAGCTGCTCCGTGATCTGAGTTCATCCCTGTCCCTCAAGCCATGGCACCAGGCAGGCACCCTTCTCTCTCCCTTCCTCCCCCAGTTCTACCTTCCTATCAATGGAGTTCCGCACCAGGAGTTGTTTCCTTCCCTTGTGGGGTCCCATGCCACCCTCCTGTGGGTCTCCTTTGTGGAGGCTCCCAGCATCCTCCTTGGTCTCCACTGTAGGTGCTTCCATAGAGGAACCACACTTTGCCAGAATGGCATATGAATTGTGGAGAGGTACAACTGGAGGGATGCGCCTCTGTTCCACCACCCTCACCCTCCCTGAGCCCACTGTTTTCCAACCACTCCTCTTTCTTGGCAACCTCTGAGGCAATGGCAGTGGACCTGGTGGTCCCTGGATGGGAGAGGAGGTCCCCCAAATTCTGGCCAACTCAGCCTGGAGATGAGCAGCCTCCTCCCCATAGTGGGATCACAGGAGCAGGGGCCATCACTAGCGGCCGGCATTAATATTTTGATGATTTTTGCCCTGGGGCAGGAACGTACAGTGATGCCAGCATCTGCCCCACCCCTAACGTGCTGTGCCGGCCACAGAAGAACCCCCGGCCTCCACTAGAGGTCCCCGTAGCACTGGACACTCTTCCCCCCTCCACCCAGAGAAGGCGAGCAGTCCCTGGAACATTCAATCATTCTCCCCCGGTCGGTTCTCTGACTCCTGAGTCCATCCCCGAACCCAGGATGTCAGCGCTGCAGATGGACGCATTGCAGCTGTGCCAGTGGACAGACTCTGAAAGGGGGCATCTTACAATACAGGAGAAAAAGAGAGACCTAAACTGCAGTAACATGGTGTGAAGGTACAATGAGCCTCATATTCAAAACTAGCCAAGTGCACCACACATACAGTAGTGCTTCATGTGAGACAGCGCATGACCTATTTGAGGGCAATATTCTGACAGCCTACTCTGACTGGAGCATGCTACCTGTCTGAATATGGGGCATAGCAATTATGCACTGCATTGACAAAGCACCTTACTGCAATATGGCCCACAGGAGCATGACTGAGACAGCGCATCCTAAACGGGATAGCACCAGTGCTTCCGTGAGCCATAATCAGCCCTGACATGCCAGTGAGCCAGAGGGCATGCAAGGTGCTAGGGGCCATTTGTTTGCCATTATGGAGTCATTAGCATGGCACACCATGCTGCTGCGCAGTTATGCAGTGGCACTGTGCGGAGCTGCACAGCCATCCACTCACAGAACCAACCATAAAACTCATTGGTGTTATGTGGCCTCTCAATCACCATGCGCCAATCTGGTCATCTTCTTACATTTAATCATTGGTGTTAAGTGGTACCCCCACATCCCACCCACTTAGGATCCTCCTCCCCACATCCCCCTTGTCCTCACTCACCGATGCCACCATCTGATTCATCATCAGAGATGGAGACTGGTCCAGCCCCTCTACTCTCCTTCTCGTCTGGCAGCTGTCTGAATGATGGAGTGTGCTTGGGTCTACTGTAGAAATTACAGTCATCACATTCATGTTACTTCTCATTCAGACAGCAGGCAGCAAAGGAGGTGACTCGAGCGGCTGTGCCAGTAGCCATCTCTGATGACAGCTCAGATGGTGGCATTAGGGAGTGGGTGTAAGGGATAGTGTGGAGTGGAGACTCCTAATTGGGCAGGATGGGAGCGGTGTCTGTCGGTCAGTTAGGGGTGTTAGGGGGACTGATGAACACCAGTGGAGACATGTAAGGAGATGAACAGATCAGCAGTTGGTTAGGTGGGAGGAACACTGGCCATGAATGATTAGCTGTGTTATGACTGAATCAGCCAAGGAGGAGGGCGGCTGCTGTCAGTCCAGTACCCAGCACTTAGCTGGTGGGAGGGATTCACACACCACTTTGCATGTGGTTAAGAGTAGGGTTTTGGCAGCATTAAACAGTGCTGCAACGGAAGCTGTTTAGTGCCCCCAAAACTTACGAATATACCGCTGTGCCCTGTATGCAGAGGGAACCCTCATTTGCATAGGTACAACATTATAGTCCTCTAAGCATGCTGTCGGGTCAGCACCATCCACCAGGGGCCTTTGAATATTGCCTGTAACCCACTGGATTACACTGTTCACAGTTACAGTAGGGCAGCACCAGAATGGTTAGTGCCTCACCAACTCTTTTGAATATGGGAGCTAGTATTTTTGTGTACCTTGTACTGCTGCTTTCATAGTTTTGTTTTGTGAATATGATGGTACTGTGCAAGTGGTTGAATTCAACATCAAATGGCCTGAGAGGTCAATTCTAATTATCAAGCCACACAAACCCTTGTCGCATCAAAGTCGTGTTTCATCTTCTCAAGGTGAGAGCCATCAAAGCAAAATTGGTTTACATCAACAAGAAGTTGGCTTCCGTTAATGCAGCCTTAATTCGTATCATGTGCACCCACGGCTCGCTGAAGTGGTCTCTCTGCATTGACCCAATAGCACCAAGGGAGTTTGAATATATTTCAGATTATTACATTTTGCCAGCTTTTTGTGACATTTCTATGACATTACAGTTGTTTTCCAGCATCATACACATTTCAAATTATACACTTAACATTCACTATCGCTACTGGGATAACACCATACCCAATGTTGCTGTATGTGCGGGGATAGGAGTTGAAATCCAACTCCTAGAAGGTGCAAACTGGGCTAAGTTAAATCTGCATCTTGGTAGCTGCATGTTATTACACCAGGCGCATGGCACAATGCATGCTAGGTGACCGAGTTGAACTGGTGCTACCATAGGTGTCCAGCCTCTAAATGTCCTCCTGCCCTCCCCCCTTGTTTTGGGACAGATGGATCCCAAAGGTCCTGATGGCCAGTAACCTGATGGTTCAGTGGACCCCCTAACCACTCACCAGATATCATTTGTACCTGGTACCTAGTGGACCACAGTAGCATTAATTTTTTTCACTCAATGTTTTCTCCTCTGTTGGCTGTGTCAGAGGGTGTCCCCATTCAGGCCTTATATCAGGTCCAGGGACATGGTAAACAATGTGCCCAGGTGGTGCATGGTCCTTGGCACAGTTGTGGGTCAGCCAACTCAAACACAACACTGCAACAGCAAGAGGCAACTGTACTCTGAACTTTCACCAGAACAGTACATCAGATGGTGCAGGGAAAGGATTTTTATTGCAAATTGCAAAATTCCAGCAGTGGCGCAAAAAAGGTAGGAGCACTTGTGCCTAGGCTAGGTTCCACATCATAACAGTGAACTCTAAACCGAGAGTGGGAAAACAGCTCACAGCAATATGGCAAGGCACGAAGATGGACTGGAATCTACAGCGATTGCTGAAACAGCAACAGTGTGTTTCTGTAGGGGACTTTGCCCCCCAGCCCCCATTACTTTAGATAACCAACTCTGTGGGGAGCACAGCTTGGGTAAGAGGAGAAATACACTGTTGCCATTTCAGCGATTGCTGTGTATCCTGGTTGCCCCTTGTGCCTCACTGTATTGCCCTCACCATTGTCCCAGTCATGATTTTGCATTCGATGGCTTGATGGGACACCCTTTTATATTTCAGGTGCCCCGGTGCCTCGCTCTGGTGAGCTTCCTCAGGGAGCCTCTGCTCTGCGGCAACTGGCGTGTAGCATCAGCTTACGTGTTTTTCCCCCCCCATTAAAAGCTCCCATCTCTGAGGCTGGTGTCCTTTGGCTGGCCATCATTGTAATGGCACATACAGACAGTGTTTGTTGTGAAGTCCAGGCTCCAGCCACACCCTCCCACAGCTGCTAGCTTCCTGCTGCATGCACTGCCACTTGTGCTCACCCAGGTGGTGGTGTTGCAATTGAGGAGTGTAGTCACCTCCCCCTCCCCGAGGAGTGTAGTCACCTCCTCCCCCCAAGGAGGAGAAGGAATCGGGGATGCTCAGTCCTTCTTCCCTCTGACCAGCCCCAATAACCAGAGTTAGCTTCTGAACCCCCATTGCTGACATTTTGAATGGTAGCACTGCCTCTGCACCAACATGCTGGCACCCCACGAGCTCTGCTTTCCTGCTGTACCTCCAGGTCCATCAGTGTTCCCTAAATGTCTGCCTCTGCTTCCAGAATCTGCAATCATTCACAGCACATCTCCCCTCTCCCCCCATTATCGCCTGAGTTAACGGATGGTAACAGGGATGCCAAGCTGTTGTGAATGAACCTTTGAATGGTGGCCTCTACCCACTTTTTGCAATCTTTTCCAAAGCCCATCAGGGTGGGCTTGCAACCCCTCTGAGCATTGCTCAGTGGGATCACAATGTTCTGGTGGCAAGTGGTCACACAAAATGCTTATAATTCCTCCCTCCACCCCGTAGCTGAGAATGGGGCCATACGTCTGTCTTCTCAGATGTATTAGTTCCTGGTTGTTATGTGCCGTGCTACTGCTATGAGTAAGAAACATAGAAACATTGAATCTGATGGCAGATAAGGACAGCTTGGCCCACCTAGTCTGCCCATTTCTCTACCTAACGGATAAGCTGCAGATCCTAGTTACACAACTGCCTGCTTCCTCCTACTCCCCCCCAACTATAATTACCTTATGTCTGTCCCATGAATTCTTGAATTCCCACACTGTTTTTGACTCCACTACCTCCTCAGGAAGGCTGTTCCATGCATCTACAACCCTCTCTGTGAAGAAATACTTCCTCATATTACCTCTGAGCCGTCCCCCCTCTGTCTTCAAATTGTGCCCCCCTGTTCTTGCACATCTCTTTTTCTGAAAGATGCTACCCTCTTGGACTTTGTCAATTCCCTTGAGGTATTTGAAAGTTTCTATCATGTCCCCTCTCTCCCTCCTTTTCTCGATGCTATACATCTTAAGCTCCTTTAGTCTTTCTTCATATGTCTTCTGGTGCTGACCCTGCACCATTTTGGTTGCCCTCCTCTGGACAGCCTCCACTCTGTCTATGTCTTCAAGGAGACGGGGTCTCCAGAAGTGTACACAGTACTCCAGATGTGGTCTTACCAACTGTCTGTACAGAGGGCCAACAACTTCTTGTTTTCTACTGGTGATGCCTCTCCCTATGCATCCCAGTATCCCCACAGCCCTCCTTACTGCCTTCTCACATTGCTTGCCCACCTTTAATGTCGTCTGATATGACTACCGCCAGGTCACTTTCCATTTTTGTTGTTGTCAGTATCTCACCCCCCACTGTGTACTCTTCCCCTGGGTTTTTGTTTCCCAGGTGCATTACTTTTATACTTCTTTGCATTGAATCTAAGCTGCCATACATTTGACCATTCCTCCAACCTTGCCAAGTCCCTTTTCATCCTTTCCACCCCACCTTGCGTATCAACCCTCTTGCAGATCTTTGTGTCATCTGCAAAGAGACATACTTTCCCTTCCAGTCCCTCTGCAGTGTCACTTATAAAGACATTAACAAGGACCAGCCCCAGTACTGAACCCTGCGGTACCCCACTAGTAACCCCCCTTTCTTCACTGTGGACTCCATTTACTATTACCCACTGTGTCCTGTTGTCCAGCCAGTGTTTTACCCAGGCTACCACCCTGGGACCCACTCCCAGGGTGGCTAATTTGTTTATTAATCTTTTCTGCGGGACTGTGTCAAATGCCTTGCTAAAGTCTAGGTAGGCCATGTCCACAGCCCCTCCCTGGTCTACTTCTTTGGTCACCCAGTCAAAGAAATCTATTAGATTCGTCTGACATGACCTTCCCGCTGTGAACCCATGCTGCCTTGGGTCCTGTGCCCCTCTGGCCTCTAGGTGCTCAGCAATTCACAGACTCATCTGCACATTCTCCATGTGACATGGGAGTTATCAGGAAGCATTTTATTTGAGGTTACATGACTGGTTGACATCAGAGGACCAAGTGGCTAGAGCTGATTCAATTTTCTTTGACTTTACTAAATATGGCCAACTCACTACATAGCTGAGAGAGACAGACTCGAGTCGAGAAAGTTATTCTGTAATCCTTTACACCTGTGGATTACGCTTCTGGCCTGAAATGCAAGACTCTGGTTCTTTTGGGTCCTGCAGGCTAAATTAGCCGTGAAAAAATACACAATTTTCATAAGAAGTTTGTTTTAAATAATATCCTATTACATGTAGCATTGAAACAAAATGTGTTATCATTCTGGCATTCACTAGGAATTAATTGTGCCTGCTGCTCTCAGAGGCCCGTACAGCAGTACAGAAGCTGAAAAATGACCCCAGAAATGTAATTAGAAAAGTATTGCTGTAATGTGATCTATTGCATATATTGGCTAAATCAGCCTCAGCAGGTGGCCAGTGAAAGCAGCTAAGTCAAAACAGTGAAGTCAAAAACAGTTAAGTCAAATACAGCAAATGAAATTTGCCCCATCCCAAAGGTGCACCCTCCTGGAGTTGGTATACATAAGAAGTGAGGAGTGGGGGGCAAAGCCCCCCCACAATGGGGGTATGGAAGCCTTGCCCCCACAAATAGAAAACTTGCAGTATATGACCGAACTGTTTGCACTAGTTTTTTTTTTGGTGGTTGCTGTGTTTACTTAACTGTTTTCTCATGGTACCACTACAGCAAATGACTGACATTATGATGCAAAGCAAATGCTTTTCTGTTCAGGGGTCTGTTTCTCCTTTTAAAAATACATCAGTGTAACAGCAAGGTCAGTGAAAACAAACACAGGTTTTGCCATGGCCTTCTTGTTTCTATTTGATTTATTATTTGAAATTTTGCATCAAACGGATAGCGCAAAGATCCCATGATATACAATATCTTGTTTTCATGCAGGTCACTTGCTAAAGCAGGGTACAAAAAGTGCTTAATTTATAGTGCAGTATGGAAGGCCACTGGAATTTTAGCTCCAAAAGGATTCAGAACTGCAATTTACTTAAGGTACAGAAAGGTTCATAGCAGCAGGAGAGCATAACTGCTCATATTGCTGGTAAGGGGATGATGTACCTCGGTAACAAACTCCAAGAAAGGTCTCTCAGTTAACTGAGAAAGGAACAGGAGGCTTGATCATGGTAGCATCAACAACCAATGTAGCAGTGAGGAACTATTTAAGTAATTTATCCCTCCAGGGAGTGGGTATACTGGAGAATTTATCACAGCTAGTGTGGTTCGGTAATGAGGCGTAGTCGAGTGACTGAACCACACCAGTCGTGTTAAGCCCTCCAGTATACCAACACCCTGGAGGGATAAATTGCTATTATACAATGTCAAATGTTGTTTATTTAAATTTGTTTTTGGTTTTTACATCACTGAGATCGTACAGTTCGGAAGAGGATGTAATTTTTTAAAAATTTACTACAGTATCTTAGCGAAACGGCGACAGGAAAAATGGCGGTGGTTTCATTTGAAGTGAAAGTGTCTTATTGATACATTGACTGGCACAAGATACATTTGGCTGGTACCTTTTCCAGTGGGTACACTGGAGGATTTACAACACTGGGAAAGGTACCAGCCAACCAATCAGGTTGCAAGATTTGGCTTATTAGGTTTACCACATTGTATAATTAGTTTTCTCTGCTCCACCCTTGCCCAATCATAGAATGCTTTCCCTCACACCCCAGTCACAGAATACATTCTCCCTAACCCAATCACAACTATTTTTTCTCCTCACCCAGTTGCAGAATTCTCCTCAAATGACCCCAAATCAAAGAATACATTCCTCCTCACCCTAGTCACGAAATACATTTCCCCCGACTCCAGTCACAGAATAACATCCTCTTGCACAGCAATCGCAGAATATTATCGCACTTACTACAATCACAGACTACTATTCACCTTCACCTCAGTCACAGAATATTACCGCCACCTTCCCCAATCAAAGACTAATTTCCTCCTCTCACCAATTACAAAATACTTTCACCACTCACTCCAATCACAGAATACCCCCCCCCCCAAAAAAAAACACACACACATCATCCATGTGAACTGGTAAATCATCAATCATGATTTTGAAGGTCAGTCATGACTGATCATTGTTAATTATCAAGTATCACCGTATGATCATCAGCGGAGACCATGATCTAAGATCATCGTCTAGATCATACTTTGATAATGAAGCATGCAATATTAATTATAAAATGGGAAGAGACAATAAGCAGACCTGATTGGCTCTCACCCCTTGCCAGCTATGTTGTTTATTTTGAATAAACCAAGGCAAAAAACAGGTGCCACCATGAGTGACGCAGTCATCCAGGACATCCTAGCGCCCTGCCATGTCAGGGATCCCGAATCTCAATCCATAGTCCCCAAGTGGCAGTGGCCCAAACAGTAAAAACACAGTGCAGTGAGTGCGGGTGTAACGTGAAGAAAGCCTTGGCGGTTCATTAGCTGCTATTTTTCAGTCTGTTCAAATTAATAAAAAAAAAAAAAAAAACATTACTTTTTCTTCCCTGCACTCCTTGGTCGACTCGGCAGCTGTCTCTTGCTCTGCACTCCTCAGATGACTTCTTGATAAACAGCATGGGATCGCACGCTGAAACGGAATGGAATACAAACTAAAAACATAAATTGAAAACTGTAACAACACTTAAAAAGTGTTATTTGCATGTAAAAATTGTATCACTGTCCCTGCTGAGCTGCTCCCTTGTCCCCCTCTCCTAAACGTTCCACAGTTCCTCATAAGCCCCAAGTAGATGGACCAGCGGGACTTTTACGAAAGTTGCTACTGCAGAGGGTAGCTTGCCATGGGCAAGATCAAAATCAAAATTGCAGTCTTGCCTGGGGCTTGGCTTATTGACTCAGCAGCTGCCTTCAGTGCTCCCTAGTGACAGTACTTTACCTAACAGCGTCCCTAGCAACCTAAAGAAAGCAGAGGGACTATTTCACATTAATACAGATTTTTTTCATTTTTTTTAAATAATATGGCAGTTTCTCAACAAATACCCATTTTATAAGTGGAATAACACATTCTGGGGTGTGGGTTATTCAGGATAAATGCACTTCTAAGGGCTGTAAGGCACTCAACTGCGCCTCATGTCTCCTTACGCCCCTAGGCGTGCGTTTATCCAGAATAACCCGCACTCTGTCGTGTACTATTGCTTACACAACCAACTGTTGTTTTATTCTTTTTGTAAGCTTAAATTGGCATGATGGTGTTTGATGATCTGTGGATGATCATGTGATGATCATTAATAATCACTGATGATTATATCAGTTCCCTACCGTAAGATTGTAACTCTCATGAGTAACATTGCCACGTGGCTTTGCCACTCATGTGATGTCAGCAAACCAGCACACTCATATGAAGACAAAAAATTATATCTTAAAATCAGCCCTCTTCATATTCCCTATAAATAAATGATAAGCCAAATTAACAAATGTAGTCATACCAAGGGACGCACTCTTCCCGGTAACAATCACGAAGGTTTATTGTACAAATGCATGCAGTACATATGAACTCAAGATGCAAGGAAGGCTCTGTAGAGACTGAAAACTTGTTAGTCTTTTCTTTAGCTGCTTTTCAGCCTGTCTGCACACAGATTATAGTCTACATCATGTCTGTACATGTATGTGTTTTTACAATAAACCTTTGTGACTGTTACAGGGGCAAGTGCTCTCCTTGTTTCGATTACATTCAGCTTAGGTTGTTAGCATTTTGGGGATTTTCACAGTGCTGTGCTCAAAGCATTTGTTGTTAGTCTTAAAATTAAATAAAGATTGTGCCCATAGCCAAGCATACCAACTGGCACATGTCAGCCATACACACTTAGTGTGACTGATGACCTGGACTACACGGTTTCTTGTTTTGTGACTTTCACTTCAGAGCAGCTATTATATTTTTCAAATGACTCCCCCATCCCCACAATACAGATAGAAGGCTGGATTGTCAGAAGCCCCTGACATGGATGTAAGTAACATTATGTTCCATTCATGTTATAGGTTGCTTTGAGGGCACTCATTTTAGAAGGCCAGTGTGCCCCTTCCCCCCGTGTGGGTTTTCAAAATTGCTGCACCAGAATTCAGCCCTGGCCTTCAGAATATGGCCTTTGTGCTCTGCCAGTTCAGCTGACAGGCCTCCCGGCTATCCTGAGTTTAATGCAGATTAGCTAATAGATTTTCAGGATGGTAATCCAGAGACACGGGTTCAATTCCCAGTCAGGTCATATCACTTGTTTTTCATTGCAGTTTGTAATAAAAATGTAGGCAACAGAAGCTTGGGATGGATCCTCAATTCTGCCTCTTCCATTCCTTAAGTAAAAGATTTGAGGCAGGTGTAATGTGGTAAAACCGATCCAGTACTTCCTTTTTTTTTGTTACATATGTAATTCTGCCTGCTGGAAAGAGTGCAACTGTCTTATCATTGATTCCGAGAAGGGACAGAACAACTGAGGTCTGCTTGTAAATGTATTACTTCAAACCTCTGAAATAGAGTATAAGCAAGACCAGGAGTGTTTATCAGACAACCAATTGTAACCCAGACGCCACCTCTCAATGGGCTACTACCCCTGCCTGCCTTCCTAAAACTGTCACCATGGTCTTTGGATCTAGACAAAAGCTTGACTCCCTACCAGCCCTTCCAGTAATCACTACTCTGAATGGCTCTCCCCTTGAGCTGGTCCCCACCTTCAAATACCTGGGAGTCTGACTAGACAGCCACCTCACCTTCTCCACCCACGTAGAGGCCGTCTGCACTAAACTCTGGCCCAAACTTGCCATCCTCTATTGCCACAAAGCCAGTCTTCCCCCTCCCACCTGCAGCGAACTCGTATGTAAAACAATATTGCCAGTACCGAACTACGCGGACATCATCGACTGTACTGCCCCTACCTCCTCCCTCTCCAAACTTGACATCCTACTCAACTCATTCTGTCACTTTGCCACTGCCCCCCCACTTACCAACCATTGCCTCCTCTACTCAACTCTCTTGCTGGCCCTGCTCTCCCACAGAAGAACCGTCCATAGCACCTCCCTCATAGCTAAATACTGGTTAGGCTCCCTGCCCCCCAACCTCACCTCCCGTCTCACACCAGCCAATTCCCCAGGCTACTCCCTCTGCCACAGGAATGCCTACACTTTCAACATGCCACTCCCCCACACTTCTTCCGGTCAAGCTGCCTCCTCATACCATCTCCCCCGCCTATGGAACAACCTCCCACCCAACCTTCGCCAGGCCTCCTCCTTCTCAGCAGTAAAGCAACTCCTCAGGCTCCTCCCTTCCCCCAACACGGGCCTAACCCACTTTAGGGGCCCTTGATTGGCATTACTTGAATTTGATAACCTCAAATTATATTAAATTCCTGCTTCTCTACTGTACAATTCCTGTGCTTGTTTATACCTGACTGTTAAGACAAATGTTTGTACTGTAGCTCTAATTTTTGTACACACTGTCTGTTACCAAGAATTGTTATACATACTATCTGTATCCAAGAACTGTTGTACTTTTTTCTGCATACCTCGATGTACACCGTGTACCCGGGTCGCACCTGGAAACGAGCCTCGGCTCAGTGTGCCTTTCCCGGTCACCAAATTTTAAATAAATAAATAAATAAGTTAAAAATAAATAAATAAATGCAGGTTAAAGAGCAGCTGACACCATCAGAATAATTTTAACAAAACATAACTTTTAGACACTGTTTGGCTTGTATTTTACATTAGTTCTGTATTCCTCCCACCCATTATTTATTACTGATGTAATTTGCATGAAAACAGGTTCTTTGACCCTGAAGAGTTCATCTATTCCTGTTGCTTTCTGCCTACCTGAATTCATACTGCACTGCTTGTGACATCACAGTTACTTCCATATCAACAGACTGTGATGTCACAACAGAGGAATATGACTTTAAGTAGGGAGTAAGCTAAAGAGGCAGATGAACTCTGAGGTATAAAGATCATGTATTCATGCAAATTTCCTCAGTCATAAATAATATTAAGGAGAAATCTATAGAATATATATGGAATGCAAGTTGAATTGCACCTAAATATTGCATTTTTCAAAGTTTTCTTTGAGGTGTCAGCAGCTCTTTACGGGGCCTGGGTTCTGAGTTAACTAGTACAAGAGGCTCTGTTCTAACAAGAATACTCCACCCAGAGAATTCTTTAAGTGGGTTAGGTGTTAAGCTAGCACAACCCTCTGGGAAGCTGTACCTACCCACAGCCCCAGCCAGTGGTCCCACACATGGAGAAACATAAATCTCTTTACTTGACATTCAATGGCACAATTAATGGTGAGTGCTAATAATATACTCACGGTGACCACACTTACCAACAGGGTTCTGAAGTCTGGAATATACCCTGTGCACCTGCAAGAAAAGGTTCTCAACAACAACAACACTGTGCCTTGCAATTATTTGCATTAACCCAGCACTCAATAATGATATGCTCATAAACCAGAATAACATTCAAACAAATAACTCATTTATTTGGGAATTTGAACAAGGGAAGAGGATGTGAATCAAGTTTGACTTTAACACACTGTTTTAGATTTTGGCAACCACAGAAATATATTTAACCCCCTGGACAGTCCAGATACAGCTGCTGGGTACCCAGAGTCTAATTAGGTGCATTCCTGAAGCGTTGCTGTGGGCTGGCCGGCATTGCAGCTGATTGGGGATCTTAAGCAAATAAATTGTTATTAATTCTGTTACTTTTGGCTTTTGTAATATTCACAAGTCCTTTAAACTCGAGATAAATTGTTATCCTCAGGCCTGATGGCCTGCAAAACAGTTTAAACATCAGCTTGAAACTGATCGGCAAATCAGATGGCAAAACACTTTAAACTGATGTAACCCCCAGGTGGTGCTATCCTAAGGGCTACTACCCCTGCCTGCTTGGCTACTGACAGGTTGAGGGGCCTAGGTTCTATGACGGGTACCTCCACCCAGAGGTCAGGGTTGATAGTGGTTAAACTAGCTTGGGCACAGCCCTCTGGGACACTGTGACCCCCCTTTGTTCCCACTAGCGGTACACACGGTTCACGGGAGTTACCTTCCCAATACCCCACATATGAACACTGATTGCACATATAGTTACCACTTACCCTCGAGACGGATTCTGCCGCATGCCTCTGAGGACCCCCTGTAAAACAAAGGTTAAGCAACATACACAAACACAGATTGCAGTGCTGGTTCTATATGTACTGACACTTCAGACAGTATAAAGTTCAATAATAACAAATCTGGTTTATTCAGGGGACTAGAACACGGGAGGGGGAAATCAGGTTGATTGGCAACATTCAAATCACAGTACTGTACAGGCATAAAAGGGTCCAAAAAGTCACACTCTGGGTACCCAGGATGGTAGAGGGCTAGCCAGGTCCGTTGCCCGGGGTTGGCCGGCTGGTGCAGCTGGATGGGGCCCTGTAGGAAGAAAATATATGCACAAACAAATTGTAATCTGGAGCCAGATGGCTCAGTCCACAAACAGAAGCACAGAAAACAAACAGTTGACACACTTTGATTAAAAGAAGGAAGGGGGAGGTACCCCTATTTGTACTCACAAACCCCAAACCGAGAGCTGAATTGAGGAGGTGGCTCTGCATGGCCAGGATGAGCAGGGCAAGGAGATGAGACCCCTGTGACAGGGCCCAACTGATTTGGAAAGCAGGCGGATGCAATCCGATTAGCTTTGAGTCCAGCTTCCAGCTTCAGCTCACAACTCACAGAACAAGGGGAAACGGTATCGCGAACCCCTACAAACACTAGGCACATTTATGTGTAAAGGAAATTACTATACCAGGCAGCTGCTTCTCGATCCCGATCACAAATACTGCAAAACCCAAGAACACACGCAGCAACAGAGTCCCCGACAGGCCAATCGCACTTCTGCAAATCTTCGGTCTTCTATGGGCAAGCCTGGATCTGCACACTTCTTCCTTTTTCTCCACAAACTCAGATTCAGTCCAATGAGCACTCGCTAATGGCTACAGGCCGACTTCAGGACCTTACACACGCTTCCCGCGTGAACTGCATGCCGCAGCAGAACAGAGCTCCTACTCCCTTCACAGTCAACTCGCATCTGGCCCTCTAGGAACAGTTCAGGGCATTTCCCTTAGGCTCCACACAGGTTCGGTTGGAGGATTCAACTGTCAATCACTGCAGGGCTCCCTCTGTTGGTGCAAAAAGGTGCCAAGGTCCAAACTACAGCTCCCAGAAGCACCTGCCATACATTCCCCCTTTAAGCAGGCTCCAGGTGAGAGTCCAAGTTCTGGTTGGCTCAAGCAGTCTCCATTTTAGGGCTCCCCTTACCCAGTTGGCCCAGATTAGCAGTTCAGGTCCAAAATGAAGGAGCAACACACACAGAGTCCCAGCTGCAATAGAGGTAGGTTAGACAAACTGCACTTTTACAAATGCTATAAATGATTTCAGAAAACAGTTACATCTTTCAGATGGGCTCCCTCTGCGCTCTTAGCGACTGCAGAAAAGGAACGATCAGACGGCAGCTCAGGGCAGGATTCGAGCATTAACTACACAGTCCCCCCATTCAAACTAATTTGACCTGCGAGCAGGCAGCTCTTAAAGAGACAGTACCAAAGGCTCTAAAAGCACTCACAGATAAACGACTTAAATGCCGAACACCATTCAGGCGGGGAGAACTTAGCCAGCTCCTAGGAGACTTTTGGGAACCACCATTTGCAGGGGGGTTACACTGGTTACAGGGACAGGCCCTGTTGTTACTCACTTAACCATGGACCTCAGGATCTGGGCTGATTTCCAGGCTGGCTTCCGTCGAGGCAGGATTCAGTTCTCTGGCGTGTGGCTGCAGGCTGCAGGACTTCGTCCTCTCTGGCAAGGACCAAGATACAAGGGACCAGGGCTGGCACAACTCACCCCCACATCCAGGCTTAGCCCCAAAGGATGGCTGCAACCCGCGATGTTCTTTTCTGCAGGAGCTGACTCCCTTCTCTGGTCTTCTAGCAACTTAGGTCTTACAGGCAGCAACAGTCTCTTAGGCGCATTATTTGGCATCAAACAGTTAACATTTGCTACAGTTTTGGCATAGGCCGCACAGCTTATCCACTTGCAAGTTGCAGCCCTGGGAGTATAAGCTGGCAAACAGAGATTCAGGTCTCCCCCTTTTGGCAAACAGGCTGCCTTGTAGAGACAGTTCCGGTAGCTCCAGGCTTTGGGACTGAACACAGTCTCTGAGGCAAAACAGTTTCCCATCGAGATGCAGGTTGGGGATCTTTCAGACACTTTGATCCCAATTCAGTATGGCATTTCAGCTCTGGGGAAAATGGCTTCTTTTCTCCCACTGGAAGATAGGTCTGCAGACTTGGCAGTCCCAATAACTAAGACAGGCGCTCAGGCCTAGGACAGGGTTAGCAAGCCTCTCCCCAAATTGCCCGAGCTGTGAGCAGAGCCTTTGGGAGCTCTTTCTGGACTGACCCAGTTCTGACCATTCAAAACGGTCCCTCTTAAAATGAAGAACACAGTTTCTGAAATCCAATTGACTTCCCAAGCTGTTAATTACACTCTAAGTTCCCTTATTGGTTAGAATTTGGGTGCCTTGAATTATCCCAGCTTTTTTCCCCAAAAGTCTCTGGCACAGTCCCAACAGTCTCTGTGGTCAATCCTGGCTTTTGATTGGCTGATGGGCTGCAAATATGGCTGCTAACATATACAGTTCCCAGAAGTTTACACATTATCCCCAGTTCAAAGCTCTTTTGCAGCCAGATTAAGTACTTTTTATTTACATAAACCTCACAGCTCAGTAGTCCTTTTAGTGCCCTACAAAGCACTCATATTATTTAACATTAATTTTTAATACTTTTCCTGTCGCTGCTGCCAGAATGCAGTCCCCCTAGGCAGCAGGCGGGCTACTCATTAATATTCATGTGAGGCTCTTTAATATTCATGAGCCTCAAAACATTGTCCTTTTCAAACTTAATTTTATAATATTACTGAGATTAAATACATTTTGTTTGATCGCAAAAGTGGTCGGTAAACATACAGCTCTTCTGCGAATGTGTGAGATGCTGGCTGCTCAAAGAAGAAGAAGAATAGAAGAATCAGCATTTATATATCACTTTTCATACACAGTATCCTAAAGCACTTTACAAGCAATGCTAGACTGGTAGTGAAGTGACTGAATGTGTGGTGGCGGCCATATCGCACATCATCACCCACACACAGCCTGGATAATTGCATGAACCGGTTTATGGAAAGGGTAATGTTGGCCAGGACACCGGGAATGCCCCCTACTCTTTGCAAAGAGTGCCCTGGGTTCTTTTTCTTCCACCTGGACACCCACGAGGACAACACCAGGATGGGCAGAAGGGACCTTGGTTTAACGTCTCATCCGAAGGATGGCACACCCCAGCAGTACAGCGCCCCCAATACTGCACTCGGATGCCAGCGATTTTTAGGTGCAAGTCCATCCCAGTGTGGAATGAGAACCCACAACCTTCTGGTCCAGAGGTGGATGTGCTACCAACTGAGCCACGCTGACACCACAAAGGAGCAGCAAAGGAACGTGTCGGCTCGCGGTTTAGATTTTTAAATCTAGAATAGGCCGAAATTAAATACAGCAGCTGTACAGGGGCCTTGGGGCACTTAATTGGACTTGGGTCAGGTGATGCAGAAACAGGGACAATGGGCAGACACCAAAGGCAGCAGGAAACAAACAGGAGGCATTAAGATAAGCCCCCAATTGGGGGGGGGTTACACTACTCACTCCTTTATGCTGATGATGCAGTCATCTATTCCAAAACCCCTGATCTCGACAGCCTTACTGCCGCTCTTCAAAGTAACTTTTGATCACTTGAAAGCTGGTTCTCCAACAACAAGCTGGTCCTCAATTACAGAAAAAACAGAGACCACGTCCTCCTCTAGCCTTCCACAGAAGAGGAACGTTCCACCCTTTGTCACCAGAAATGGTCAAGGACATAACCTTGAACAGGTGGAGACCTTCAAATACCTTGGAATAACTTTGATGACACCTTGGACTGGATTCATGAAGCTTTCTGGGAATAAGTCCTATGCCGCAACTCCCTTTGCAGACCAAAATCTCCGCAGTTGCAGACGTTGCTATGCACAGCACAGCTGCTGAGGACAATGTTACGGCTGGTCCCACTGGAAGCAACAGATCTCCACAGCTGCAGAGATTTCCCTGGCAACACCACCCACAAGCTGCCATAAATCGTGGAGCCGGTCATAATCTGGCTCCAACTTTATGAATACGAACATGCGAATACCCGCAGCTGCAGGACAACTGCAGAAATCTGCAGATCAACAAATGGCAAACCACTTGCACTGGGTTTGTCCCATAGCTGCGGGTATTTCTACCATTTTGTGAACCCTGCTCCTTATCTTTTGCACCCCATGTTGACAACCTGGTGGCCATAGTAAATGGAAGACTGGGTGCCCTGTACTGGAACAGAAGGAATCCCCTTGGGGATGCTAGATGCCTTATTCTAGCCAGCTCCATTCTGTCACCTGTCTATGCAGCTGCCTGTGACATGGGGCTAAACAGAGTAAAACTGATCTGTAATAAGGCGTGTTGCTTTGTACTTGGTGCAGATAACTGCACTCACGGTTGTACCCTTTACACACTCACTAACTGGCTACCTTTACCCAGCAAAATACAGCTCCAGACCTGTTTGCTAGCTAAAAAGGTACTCTTGGACCTGACCCCCCCCCACCCGCTTAACAAATTGCTTCCACACTATCTCCAATAACTACAACACCAGGAACACGGTTAGGAATGTCCTTAAGCCTCCTTTCAGGTGTACTCAGCTGGGCAAGTGGTCATTTGCTGTCAGGGCAGATAACTGGCTAAACAAGTTACTTGATACACTGCTGAATATCCCCAAGTTTAATCATTTTAAGAGATCTTTGTGCTCTGCTGTGCAGTCCAATACAGCTGTATTAAACGTTAAAACAGTTAAACAGTTTTATTTGGTTTCTCTCTGTATAATACCCATGACTTTTTGTATGACGATCTGTGTGGATTTTTTTGAGTTTAAAACTGTAATTGTTCTGCCTTGTGTTCTTTGAGAGTGATGTGACTGCATTTCCCCTGGAACAGCTTATCGTACTTGTAATGTTCCTTATGACTGTGTATTTGACACAAAACCTTTTTGAAGGAAAACACTGGAAAAGACACAACTTTCCCCAGACACTCCAGAAACTCTTGATTAATGCTTTCAGACAGTAACAACTTTTTTTTTAATGATCTAAAACAGCTACCCACAACTTCCACTTTCTGTTGCTGGCAGCCGCCATCTCATGAGCAGCAGTGAGATTCCTGAGCTCACTGTATGCTAGTATGTCTGTTTGAACTCTGCTATTGGTTGGCAGGACATATTAGCATAAAGTGAGCTCAGGAAGCTCTCTGCTGCACATGAGATGGACGCGGCCAGCAACAGAAAGTGAAAGTTGAGGGTCACTTTTTAAAATCACTAGAAAAGCATTTAAGAGGTAATTTCAAGAAAAGTTACTATCTGAAAGCACTAATCAGCCATTTTTGTAGTGACTGGGGAAAGTTGTGCCTGTTCCAGTGTTTCCCTTTAAATGAGCACTTGTGCTCAAAGGTAATTTTCCAAAGTTTTCAATAAATAAAGAAAGGAAAAAAAAAATAAGTGTCTTCTGATGTCAGAAAGCTGCTAGCTAACACAAACATTCCTGTTACAGGGAGCTCATGTTAACTATCCAGAAGACTGCTACAATCTGGTTCTTCTAACGGCAGCCCTCCTGACAAAATATCTTGAATCTGTGATATGAAAGTGACATACTGGATGATGTGTCTTGGGAGGCAAGTAGAGGATTTTAGATCTGACAGGACATCACAGAGTCAGTTAGGTTGGTGACTAAGAACAGACTGCCATCTAAAAGTTCCTGTCTGCCCTAATTCAAAGTGTATCTTGTGGTACTGTAATATGGCAAGCCGTTAGGGACATAATTCAGAATCTCTGGCTGTATAGTAAAACACATACACTATATGGTGAAATACATACGTCATATAGTGAAATATATACATTATATAGTGAAATGCATACACAATGCAGTGAGCCACATACGCTATCTACTGAAATATATACATCATATAGTGAAATGCATATACTGTATACTGAAATGCATATATCATATAGTGAAACACATACACTATATAGTGAAATACATACATCATATAGTGAAATATATACATTATATAGTAAAATGCATACACAATGTAGTGAACCACATACACTATCTACTGAAATAAATACATCATATAGTGAAATGCATATACTGTATACTGAAATGCATATATCATATAGTGAAACACATACATTATATAGTGAAATGCTTACATTATATAGTGAAATATATACACTATCTACTAAATTACACGTAGGGCCAGATATTCAAAAGGGTTACGCCATGCGCAAGTCTGAACTTGCGCCATTCTGCGATATTCAGCAGGAGGCAGTTGCACCACTGAAAACATGCTGAGCAACAGCGCAATGCAAATCAATGCTTGCTGAACTGGAGGGGGAGGGACCATGCATAAACTGCACAGCCCGATATTCAGCCGGGCTGTGCAGAGCTGTGCAGGTGCAACCCCCAACCTGTGCCTGCACAACTTTGAGCCAAAAAAAAGGATCAAGTCGAGGGCCACCCACAGGTGAGCTGCCGCATTGCAGGGTGCAACACAGCAGCTGCCACCTGTGGCTGGCCCTCAACCCACTCCCTGTGCCCCTGCAGCCCGATCATAGGGCAAAAGTGTAAAAGTCCCCACCCCCCACTGGCCCGATCATGGTAGCAAAGTGTCCCCCAAACATATCCTTAGTGGTCCAGTGGACTGAAAAGCCTGATCGCGGGCAGCAAATGTTTTAACACAACTCCCCTCCCTCCTCCCGAACATATCCCTGGTGGTCCAGTGGACCAAAAGCCCGATCAGGGGCAAATGTTTAACACAACCCCCTCCTCCTCCCAACATATCCCTGGTGGTCCAGTGAACCAAAGCCGATCGCTGGCAGCAAATGTTTTAACACAACCCCCTACTAGCTCAGGAAGCTTGTTTCCCAGACTACAGGCATTGGTACTCATTGCCCTCCATTTTATGTTGGCTTTATCCTTTTTTCCCCCATCCCTGCTCTTATTGCCCTTGTCTAGTTTTCCATTTACCTCTGTCCTGCCCTCTGTTGAGCTCTGTACCTCAGTGTTTACCTTACTACCTGCCATGTTTTGAGGGGGGAGCCAAGGAAGCATTTAAACCTATCATTTAGGAGCTTGGTTCCCTTTGCAGACAGATGCATCTGCCCAGTATAGACCTTCATCTCTCCAGGTGTACCCCCAGTCTCCAATGAAGCCAAAGCCCTGTGCTCTGCACCATTTTGTAACCATTCATTAAACTGCATGGTGTGCAGTACCCTAGCCTCACCCCTGCCATGGACTGGCAGCACCTCTGAGAAGGTAACCATGCTTGCTACCTGTCTGAGGCCCCTCCCCAACTCCACAAATCCATCCTGCACTGCACTGATTCCATGCCTAGCTAGGTCATTTGTCACAAGGTGGACAACGATATCTAGTTCCCTCTCCTGTGATGCTGCTTCTGCAATTCTGAGGATTCACTTCTTGTCCCTCCAAGCCATGGCACCAGGCAGGCTCCTTACTTCCCTTTCCTCTCCCTTCCCCAGTTCTACCCTCCTAACAATTGAGTACCCTATCAGAAGTTGTTTCCTTCCCCTGTGGTGTCCCTTGCCACTCTTTTGTGGGTCTCCCTTGTGGATGTCCTCAGCATTCTTCTTGGTCTCCACTGAGGGTGCCATCATAGAGGAACCTTGCTCTGCCAGACTGGCATATGATTTGTGTAGAGGTACAACTAGGGGGCTTCACCTCTGTTCCACCACCCGCACCCTCCCAGAACCCACTGTGGTCCAACTGCTCTTCATGCTTGGCAACCTCTGAGGCAGTGGTTGTGGCAGTGGTGCTCTTTGAGTGGGGGAGGCCTCCTTAGTCCTTGCCAGTTCAGCCTGGAGGTGGGCAACTTCCTCCCTCAGAGCTGACAGCTGCCTGCAAATAGGACAGGAATGCAGTTTCCAGAATGTCTCCTGGAAAACTGCTGCCCCACAGCCAGTGCATTGCACCATGCCCCACATGTCTCTTTCTCTTATAATATACAATATGTAATATATATATAGAATTTTTTTGTTTGTTTTGGTTTTTGTTTTTTGTGGTGTGTACTTACCCTTTATGCACTGTGCTGGGTTATTAAGAATATGACAGTTCTGCCCCAAGACCTGTTGAGGAAGTGATGTCAGAACTTTGGCTATAAAGGAAATGCCATGCCTGGGGGGTGGGATGTGGGGAAGGGTGGTGGGTAGTCCACAACCACAGGTGACTGTTAGAAACAATTAAATACACCACTGCTCCACCACCCTGGTGAGTACTACCCTTTATAATAATTCAACTAACCTCCAGTAACTTATTTAAAAATAGTTTAACTATCACAAAATCCTACGCACAATAAATTATTTAAAATAGTTTCTGCCCCAAAATCCTAGTAGTCAATCCAGCTACCCACAAGGGACAACCAAAATGCAGTATTCAAACCCTTGTGAAGTTACTTCCAAGATAAGAAGAGTTTGCAAGCTCCTTATTCAACTCCTCAGTCACCTGTAATTTATTTAAAAATGTACTATGTACTGAAACATATACACTACCTACTGAGATACATACACTACAGACTGAAAAATCCACATAAACTATCTACTGAAACAAATAGTCTACACATTGTAACACATACACTATATATTGAAACAAATACACTATGCATTGAAAAATCTGTATACACTATATACTGACACAAATACACTATATATTAAAACACTTACCCTATATATTAAAAACATTTGCATACTCTATATACAGAAAGAAATATATTACATATTGAAACACATACACTATCTCTTGAAATAAATACGCTATGCATTGAAAAATCTGCATACACTGTGTACTGAAACAAGTACACTATATATTAAAACACTTACCCTATCTATTAAAAACATTTGCATACTCTATGTACGGAAAAAATTATATTGCATATTGAAATACGTTCACAGTATAGTTAAAAAATCCACATACACTATATACCAAAACAAATACACGACATGGTGAAACACATACACTGTGTATTGAAACACATACACTGTAGACTGAAAAACCCACATACACTATATACTGAAACAAATACATGACATGGTGAAACACATACACTGTGTATTGAAATACATACACTATAGACTGAAAAATCCACATACACTATAGACTGAGACAAATAAACTATATACTGAAATGGACTACACTCTGAAACTACCCAGCCCCCAGCCCCTCTCCCTTGAATGGCCTGCAACTGCACTCATTTCCTGCTGCATTCAGGTAGGTGCTGGATTGATGAGAGGATGTCTAAAACTGCAGAGCAGAAGGTAAACAAAACAGGACTATCTCTTATTCTAATTCTTTATTGGGTTTTCCATCTTGTTTTGCTTAGACACCTTTAATCAAATTTCAGAACATTGTGATGTGACAAGAGACTTTTAGAACTAATTTAAAATGCTGTAGTTTATTATTTTAAATAAGTGCTGCCCTCATTTACTGTTAAAACACATTTGTATGGGAAGCTACTACTTAGGATATTCCTAACATATCACTCTCATACCACATAAACATAGGGGACTGCATGCATTTTTCTAAGTTAAATTTTTGATCAGATTTATGTGTAATTAATTACTGTGTTAGTCCATCAACTTATCTGAGCTGAATGCTTGGAAAGTACTGTAGAAACTGTGATAGTGTAAGCCAAAAGCTTTGCTAGTTTGTACTCTATGGATTATGTTTTGATTTAGTTTTTGTTTAGTAAAAGTTTCTTGGTTAAGAAACAAAAATATATATCTTTTCTGCAATCCCTCAGTGCCCAATTCTCATCGGGAGCTTAGCTGGCATATGCATATCATTTGCATGTTTCTGTGCTAAATAACTTTACTGTGATGCTTCACTGGAGGCATTCACAGTCTGTTTTGGGGGTCTGAGCTTCTCAAACTGTGAACTGAGCTTTGCCAGGCACTTGGTCTCCACTAATAAACCTGCCCTGGTCTAGCTGAATAGTGCATAGTTACACTTTTTATATGGTATGACTGTGTTATTGAGTTAAATTGCCAAACAGTGTTTTATTTATTTTTCCATGGAGATGTTTATCTTCTAGGTCACCCACTGACCCCCTCACACAGTGACCTATCCATCCCCATCGCCCAACATCACCAGGACTTACCTGCTCTGAGATCTCCCGTGGCCTCCCCAACACCCCCATGGTAGGGCCAGGAGGGAGATGGCCATTCACAAGGAGACACATATTCAGACATGAGCAGAGCCTGGTTAGTAGTGTAAAGTCTGTGGCAGGTTGCTGGATTTTTCTGCCATTAGAGGTTTTCTACCTTTGGTTTATCCCCTGGGCAGCCAAGCATGCAATGATGCCAATCCAATTAAAGGCGAGTACTGCTTTGTGCCTGCCTGAGCCCTGCACCTTATGCCACTCTGATACCCTGCCAGCCTTTCTCACCTAGGTGGCTGTTATAAAGTGGGGTGATCAGAGTCCCCCTCCCTGAGAGGAGAGCAGTCCTCGAGATGCTCAATCATCTCTCCCACCAGCTAACCCCTGTTTAACCCAGGTCCTCCCCCAAAACCGGGCCACTCACATGGGAGGAGGTACAACTACCACCAAGCCGCTAAGCCAGCCCTCCAGACTGTATTTTTGTAAGTAAATAAAAACAGCACTCAGATGAAAGAAGAAACTGTATTTTAGCTACAGTTTCTATAAATATTTTAAGACACATCACAATATTTGAAATTGGATAAAAGTTTTCCAAGGAAAATAAAAAAAAAATACATAAAGATACACAATAAGATAATCCATTTTTGTTTCCTTTCTGCATCTTAAGAGGCATCGGCAGTGAATTTTTAGTCAACTGGGGCCCCATTTTCAGAAGGTTAGTGGAGTGCTAAACATCTAAGCACCGTGCCATGTGGGAGAACAGCATTGCTGAACAGGTGCCATGTATTTAGCAGCCCCCGATGCTAACCTGATCATGTGTGTGTGCATATGTACTATTGTGACCATGCAAATGAGGGATCCCCTACTGCATACAGAGCACAGTGCTATATAAAACATTTTGAAAGTTCTTGACAACTGAAATTGCAACACTGTTTACTGCCTCCACAAATCCAGCCCTCATTTGAGCACACAGTGGGGCATATTGTCACCCTACCCCTGGTCACCACTCTGATGTTCTCAAGTAGTATACCACAATGATCCTTGGCATCTAAAGGTTCCACACCCCTGATCGCAATTTAAATGTCTCCAGTTATTATAGTAAAATGATTTTTGGTGTCTAGTGCCTCCCCCCCCAAAATTGCCACTCAGATGACCTGATTATTATATTTATTTATTTATTGATACATATTGCAATTTACAACCTTTGAGTCAGAGACTCTTAACAAGTCTTTTGAGCAATCGGTTTAAATGCTTCATTGTCAAGCTTTTAAACTAGTCAAAGGGGGAGGCACTGACAAGCAGCAGGAAAATCCCAGCCTCTCCCTACAAAACAGGGTACTAAATGAGAAAAAGACTAAGGTAGAAAGTTCAGTGGGGGATGCTGCAACAGAAGGTAAAGCCATCAAAAAATGGAGAGCAATGAGTACCAATGCCCATAGTCTAGGTAACAAGCTTCCTGAATTAGTGGCATTGATGGAGGAGGAGCATCTGGATATTGTGGCAGTCACAGAAACATGGTACACACAAAACCATGACTGGGACATAAACATACCAGGATACACTATCTACAGGAGGGACAGGGAGGGTAAAAGAGGAGGAGGAGTAGTTCTTTACATAAGGGAAGGAATAAAAGCAACAGAACAAAAGGGTAAACAGGGAGGAGAAGAAGCACTGTGGGCAAATTTGGAACAGGCAATGGCACCACAATCCTGCACAGGGGTTAGAGACAGACTCCTCTCAGGGGAGGAAATGGACAAGGAAATGATAGAAAGTATACTTAGAATGGCAGAAAAGGGAGATATTGCTGATGGGTGATCTGAATATGCCAGATGTTAACTGGAGTGCAGTTGCAGCTGCCACTCGAAGAGTGCAGTTATTCTAGATGCCCCACAGGGGCATGCCTTAGACAACTAGTATTGGAGCCCACTCGAGAGGGAGCAATCTTAGACCTGGTTCTCTCAAATGGAGATGGAGAGAGATCACAGATGTAGAAGTGGGTAGCCATCTGGGAACTAGCAACCATCGAACAGTATGGTTCACAATAAACACAGCAATAGAGTCAAGCTTACAAAGACAAAAGTACTGGACTTTAGGAGGGCTGACTTTGCCAAAATGGGTGAGAGCCTAAGAATGCACTAGCAAATGGGCAGGAAGGAGGTGGAAGAACAATGGGAATAATAAAAACTGCCATCACAGAGGTAATGAGCCTTGTGTGAAGCAACAACAAAACAAGACGATGTAAGAAACCACTATGGTTGTCAAAGGAAGTGGCAGTGAAGGTTCAAGAGAAAAAGAGCATTCAGGAAGTACAGAATCGTAGAAGGAGCAGGATAGAGAACTGTATCAGTTAAAGCAAAAGGAGGCTGGGAAGGCAGTCAGAACAGCAAAGGCCCAAACTGAGGAAAAGATAGCCAACTCAGTTAAGAAGGGGGATAAAACCTTTTATAGGTACATCAGGGAGCAAAGGAAGACCAAGGGAGGGATAGTGAGGCTTAATAAAGTGGAGGGAGGGTGGGCAGAGGGAGACTGTGAAAAGGCAGAGATACTAAACAAATATTTTTGCTCAGTATTTACAAATGAAGAGGGGGAGGTACATAAAAGAAACAGTAGTAACACTCTGGATACAGAAGTTGATACCAGCCCATTTACAGAAGAAAGGGTTCTGAAAGAACTCTTAAACTGAAGGTGGACAAAGCAATGGGGCCTGATGGGATTCATCCCAGAATTCTAAAAGAGCTAAGGGTAGAACTAGTGACACCACTGACTCACCCTTTTAAAAAATCATGGGAGGATGGGGTGGTACCCGAGGACTGGAGGAGGCAGAGTGATCCTTCATAAAAGGGGAGCAAGGCAGAAGCAGGAAACTACAGACCTGTTAGTTTAACCTCAGTGATAGGGAAAATGATGGAATCACTCTGAAGGAAAGAATTGTCGAGTATCTAGAGGCCAGAGGGGCACAGGACCCCAGGCAGCATGGATTCACAGCGGGAAAGTCATGCCAGATGAATCTGATAGATTTCTTTGACTGGGTGACCAAAGTAGTAGATCAGGGAGGGGCTGTGAACATGGCCTACCTAGACTTTAGCAAGGCATTTGACACAGTCCCACACAAAAGATTAATATACAGGTTAGCCAGCCTGGGAGTGGGTCCCAAGATGACAGCCTGGGTAAAGAATTGGCTGGAGAATAGGACACAGAGAGTAATAGTAAATGGAGTCCACTCAGAAGAAAGGAGGGTTACTAGTGGGGTGCCGCAGGGTTCAGTATTAGGACCGGTCCTCTTCAATGTCTTTATAAGCGACATTGCAGAAGGACTGGAAGGAAAAGTATGTCTCTTTGCAGATGACACTAAGATCTGCAACAGAGTTGATGCACAGGGTGGGGTGGAAAGGATGAGAAGGGACTTGGCAAGGTTAGAGGTGGTCAAATGTATGGCAGCTTAGATTCAATGCTAAGAAGTGCAAGGTAATGCACCTGGAAACAAAAACCCAGGGAAGAGTACACAATGGGGGTGAGATACTAACAACAACAAAAATGGAAAGGACCTGGGGGTAGTCATATCAGATGACCTAAAGGTGGGCAAGCAATGAGAGGGCAGCAAGGAGGGCTGTGGGATACTGGGATGCATAGGGAGAGGCATCACCAGTAGAAAACAGGAAGTTATTATCCCTCTGTACAGACAGCTGCTGGGACCCCATCTGAGTACTGTGTGCAGTTCTGGAGACCCAATCTCCGAAAGACATAGACAGGATGGAAGCTGTCCAGAGGAGGGTAACTAAAATGGTGCAGGGTCTGCACCGGAAGACATATGAAGAGAGACTTAAGGAGCTTAATATGTATAGCCTCGAGGAAAGGAGGAGGGGGACATGATAGAAACTTTCAAGTACCTCAAGGGAATCAACAAAGTCCAAGAGGGTAGCATCTTTCAAAAAAAGAGGTGTGCAAGAACAAGAGGGCACAATTTGAAGATGGGGTGGGGTGGCTCAGAGGTAATTTAAGGAAGTATTTTTTCACAGAGAGGGTTGTGGATGCATGGAACGGCCTTCCGGAGGAGGTTGTGGAGTCAAAATCAGTGGTGTAATTCAAGCATGCATGGGATAGTCATAAGGCAATTCTGGGGGTGGGGTAGGAAGAAGTAGGCTGCTGATTAACTAGGATCTGCAGCTTATCCAGTAGGTAGGGAAATGGGCAGACTGGGTGGCCAAGCGGTCCTTATTTGCCGTCAAATTCTATGTTTCTATATGTTTTACAAAGGCTCCACGTCAGGAGATTACAGTGTAATTACATAAGACAATTTACATAATCTAGAAAAAGACTAACAAGTGTTTACAATGAATGTTTTGGAAAACAAATACAGAGACATCAAATTCTTAGGCCACCAGGGCAACCAGCAGAGCCTAGGCGAGAGCTTCTTACTAACAGTGTGTAATTTTCAGCAGGATCAGCATAAAGAATGGTCCTTTGTCGAGGGACATGGCCTATCAGCCAATCTAAGTGGGACAATAGCAGTCACAGGCAACCTCCTGCTGTATGTGGATCTGAAGGAGAGATTTGTAATGGCCAGGTTTGAGGGCTGAGAGTATGGGCATGGGGAATGCATTGAACCAGAGTGGAACCCTATAGTGAAAGGTTCTCTGTCCCATCGAGGTTTTGCAGAGGGGGACTTGAAAGGGGGATTTCTCAGAGTGGCGCGTGTGTTTGGTGACATGAGCTGATTTCAGTAGGGATGTGAGACCCGGGGGAGGGGGCCTGTCCTAATTTTTTGGGCAAAGAGACAGTCTGATACTTCAGTTGCCCATCGAAATTGAGCCAGTTGGTGTGGACTTAAAGCACACATATGTGAGTCAGGCGGTCACAGCCGGTGGCCAGCCTACAGGCTTTATTCAGGGCAGTCCTGACTTTATTAAGGGCTGTGTTGTCAGCTGCACTGTAGATCAAGATTCCATAGTCGATGAGCTAGAGGATGGATGAGGAGATTGCCAGCTGAAGGGCATCGGGGGGAGACAATGTTTGTAAGTGGTGTAGGAACCCAATGTGGGTGCAGACAGCTGAGCTTAGGAGGTGGACGTGTTCATGATATGTTAGCCCTGAGTCGAGTGTAACTCCTAGGTACATAAAAGATGTGACTTGCTCCAGTGTTTCATTAAGGACATTTTTTATGAGCAGGGGGTGTGAACTGTGCTTGTTTTGGGGGTGGGCAAATAACATTATTTTTTTTTTTTGCAGTTTAGTACAAGTCTATGGTCAGTGAACCATGACTCAGACTCAGCAAGGGATTTTTGAAGTGACAGTTGGAGGGTGGTAGGGTCAGGGTGTCAGTGTGGAACAGCATTGCATCATCGGCATACAGAAGGAGTTTACCAGAGCATGCATGCAGGAGGGCGTTGAGAAACAGGCTGAATAAAAGGGGACCGAGAATGGATCCCTGAGGGACCCCCGATGTAACCGGGAGGGGAGAGAACAGGGTACTGGTAATTCTTACTTGTTGCATTCTGCCAGTAAGATAGTCATGGAACCAGGAGAGGGCATCTTGTGCCAGGCCCAGGTGGGTAAGAGAGGATAGTAGCAGTGAGTGGTGAATAGTGTCAAAAGCTTTTGGCAGATTAGAGTATAATAATATGAGTGTAGAATTTATTAATTTACTTACTTAGATATTTAAAAATTTCACCAGGAAAGGCATACTAAGCTCGGAGCTCATTTCCTGATGTATCCTGGAGGAAGGGGGACTTGTACAAGTGGGGTTTAGGTAGCACAATAGTTTCAAATACATAATATACATGGTGGAAGGCCATTGACAGAGCAGAGGAGAGTGGCACATGATTGCATATTACACTGGAAATAATAATGCAAGACACGAGAACCTGAGTGATAAGCAAACAATCGACAGTGCATATATAGCACAGTCAGGAGCCACAAACATATGCTGGTGATCAAATACAGAGCAGTTTAAAGCAACACTAGTTGTAAATGTTTGTACATAATGCCTAGAGTAGATGCATAAGTGCCTAAATTATAGCTGTACCTAAATTGGAAACAAGCCATAGGAGCGCAGGAGGGAAAATTTATTAGCAATTGGATCCAGGGGAGGGAGATTGGTGAATGACTGGGGCGAGGGAGTTCCAGATTTTAGGGAAGCAGTGGCTGAGCACAGCTTTGCCGTTGGTCATGGAGATGGAAGGGACTGATTGGGCTCGAACATTTGAGCTTCTGAGGGTATGGCTGTGGAGGGGGGATGGAGAGGTAGGAGGGTAGGTAAACAAACCAGAATTTGCCCACAAAGTTGGCACAGTGGGCATGGTGTCTGTTCACAAGAGAAGAAAAGGAGAGACATTTATACATAGAGCAGTGATGAGTCCTAGTAGGACAGTAGAGAATGTAATGGCAGAAATAGTTGAAGAGTGCGTCCAGTCTGGCAAGGTTAGTGACTGGGGCTGCACTGTAGACCATATCACCATAATCAGAGATTGGCAGGATGATTCTCTGGATAATAGCACAGTATGCTGGAGGTGGGATACAGTCACAGTTCCTGTAAAGTGCAACAAATTGGGGTGCAGCTTTTTGACTATAGCATCCACTTGTTCAGAAAAGTTTAGTTGTTGGTCTATCTAGATACCAAGATACCTAAAGATGGTAACATCCTCCACAGAGGAGCCATCCAGGGTGTGGGAAGTAGGAAGGGGAGAGAGCCTAGAGAATCTGCGCCGTGTGCCAAAGGACATGCAGACATTATTCTTGGCACTGAGGAAAAGCTGATTTGTGTGCAACCAGGGCTGAACTTGATCGAAGTCCAGCTGGAGTCTGTGGGCCTGTTGTGAAGAGGACCATGTCATCCATGTACATGTAAATGGATGCAGGCAAGCATACGGAGGGGAGATCATTAAGAAAAATTGAGAAAAGTAGTGGGCCAAACACAGATCCTTGTGGGACCCCAGTGGATACAGGCATGGAGGAGAGAGGGGGATCACCAATTTTGACTGCCTGGGACCTACCCATGTGGTAGGAGTGGAACAGCCAATGGCTGAGTCAGAGCGGCCTGCAGCCTGGAGTTTGGCTAATAATTGGGGTGGGAGACAGTGTTGAACACTTTGGCTAGATCGATGAAGATAGCAGAGGTGAATAGGCTGTGATCCATACAACTGTGGATGGATTTGGTGAGCCTGAGCAGGGAGATGGTGGTGGAGTGGTTCTTGCGGAAATGAAGCCAGACTTGTAGTGGGTGAAGAAGGAAGAGGAGTCCAGAAAGGGAGAGAGTTGTGACAAGAAAAGTGGGAGGTTTAGGAGGGATGTCAGGAAGCACTTCTTCACAGAAAGGGTGGTGGACACTTGGAATGCGCTGCCGGCAGAGGTCATCTCATTAAAGACAGTGAGCAGCTTTAAGAGAGGCTGGGATAGGCATGGGGGAAGATAAAAATTATGAGTAGGGAGGATGGGAGGAGTGGGGAGGGAGGGCAGGGACATTAGCTCAAGATGTGGACCCTGCAATACTAGCAGACTTGATAGACCAAATGGCCTTCTTCTGCTGGTTTGTTCGTATGTTCGTATGTGTTCCTGTATTTTGGAGGGCAGAGAGAAATGGGTCGGTAGCTGTTAGTAGCAGATGGGTCACCATCTTTTGGAAGAGGAATAACAGTGGCAGTCTTCCAGTCAGCAGGGATGGAGGAACAGCAGAAAGAGAGGTTAGGGAGGTCAGCCAATGGGGATGAGATTGCAGAAGCAGAGAAATGGAGGAGCTTGCTATCCAGGCCATCTGGTTTCCTACACTTGGAAGGGTTAAGGGCGAGAAGGGTGTCAGAGTTGGAGGATAAAGTTACTGGAGAGAAGAAAAATAGGGGGAAGGAAGGAGATGACTGTCATGCAGACTGACAGGGGTGATGGAGGCAAGAAAGGGGAGAGAGGAGGTGCAGGTGATAAAAAAGGAATTAAACCTCTGTGGTGATGAAGGAGGGGTTAGAGATAGGGGTGCCACCCACTTGTAGGACAGGCAAAGAGGACTGAGTGGGAGGAGAGAAGAGATTGTGGCAACCTTCCAAAATTTAGACAGGTGACCAATGTTGGCACTGAAGGTGGATGCAAAGTACTTGCCTTTGACAAGCCTTATTGCCCTGGTACAGGTGTTGCGGAGGTGATAATACCTCTGAAGGACATGGGGATGGGTTACGTTTATTTTTTGTCCAGGCCAAATCATGCACTTGCAAGCAAGCTATGAGTTCGGCAGTGATCTAGGGCAGGTGGGGTATCTTTTCTTATGTCTTGCGCTGGGTGGGGGGGCATGGCAGTCCCATATTTTGAGGAATTTCATTTTGAAATACATTAGCATGGAGTCATCAGAGGAAGCCAATGTGATAGGGGACCAATCAGAGTGGCTTAGGTCACAGTCCAAGGGGTGAGGTCCAGGGATTTGAAGGAAAATATAAGCAGTGTTTTGGTGGGGGTGAGGGGGCTTTAGTTGAAAGAGAGGCAGCAGATGGTCATGATTATGGTGTCAAATCAGAAGAGAGGGAGGTCATGAGTAGAATGCCATAGGGATCCATCCTGAGTCTTGTCCTCTTCCATATGCTCATCAACAACGTTTGAGAATGAATCTGGGGCTGTGCCTCTTTGAAGATGACACCAAGCTCCTGGGAGGGTAGATAGTGATGGGGAAGTAGGAAACTGCAGAGTGACGTGCAAAGAATAGAGAGGTGGCTTAAGGTTTGGCCGTTGAAATTCAGTGCCAAAAAGTGCAAGATGATTCACTTAGGGAACAAAAACTCCAGGACAGAGTACTGGCTAGGAGGGGTAGAGCTGAGCGCTACAGCTGAGGAAAGGGACTTAGAAGTCATCATTAGTGACTCCCTTAAACAATCAAGCTAGTACAGTGAGGCCTCTAGTAAGGCAAACAGAATGCTGGGATGTACCAGAAGGGGTTCTGATAGTAGAAGAAAAGAGGTTTACTGCCTCTTTATAGATTTTGGTGAGGCTGCGCCTGGTGTACTGTGCCCAGTTTTGAAGACCTCACCTCAGGAAAGATAAGGACAGGCTGAAGACTGTGTAACAAAGGGTGATAAGGATGATTCAGAGCTGACAGAACAGATCTTATGAGGATCTGCTCAAGGCACTGAACATGTCTTCACTGGAGACCAGACAAGAGAGGAGTGATATGATAGAGACCTTTAAATTCCTGTAAGGAATAAACAAGGTGAATGGAGAAGAACTACTTAGCATGAGTAATAGTTCAAGGACACGGGGGCACAAGTAGAAACTGATGGAAGGGAGGTTCAAGAGGGATACTGGAAAGTTTTATTTTCCAGAAATGGCAGTGGAAATGTGGAATAGTCTGCCAACCGAGATGGCAGGCACCAAAACCATAAATGGTTTCAAGCATGGCTGTGACAAAGTGAAGGGTATAATGGTTACTCAGACTGACAGTAGTGGGGTAGGGAACAGGGAAGTGGATAGTGGAGGCTAATACCCTGTATGGACAGTAAGTCCCATGGTTTAATAGAGAACTAGGAGCAGGCTGGATGTACCATTGTTTCTTTTTTCACCAACATTGTCTATGTTTCTGTGTTTCTATTTTTCCATGATCCCTGACATCCAGTAGCCCCACCCCCAGCTGCAAATCTGAGCCCCCTCCCAAAGCCATCCAACCAGGTCCTGCCACCCCTCCCCATTGGCCTGCCATTTACCCAAGATTGCAGCCACCTCCCTGTGACTGTGATCGGTACAGCCTCTCAGCTCTCTACCTTGGCTGGCCACTGTCTGAGTGAAAGGGAGTGAGTGCCCACCTACTGCAGAACATTTGTTTCTATAGTACAGTAGATGTGTGCTCACTCCCTGTCACTCAGAAAGTGGCCATCTGAGGTTGCAAGCAGAGGAGCTAGGCTGTCACTGTCGCAGTGGGAGGGACTGGCAGCTGGGGTAATTTATAGGTCACCAATGGGAGAGGGTTGGAAGGACCTTAATGGGTGGAATTGAGAGGTGGCTCAGACTTGCAATCAGGGTGAACTAGATGCCAGGGATCTTCTTAATATACTAATCAGGAGCATCTGAATGGTGATTAGGGTTGGGGAAAACTAGATGCCAGGGATCATTTTACTAATTGGGGTCATCTGAATGTGAGTGGGGTGAACTACTAGATGCCAGGGATCCTTTTATTATAATTCAGGGGCATCTGAATGGCAATCAGGAGGTGGGGGCTGGCACTGCTCTGTACAATTCCTCCATGCAGTGATGCACAGAGGCATTGTGTGTAGATGTTAGTTAGCCCATATGGGCTGGCAAATGTCCCATTAGCACTTTTCCTGACCTATGGACTTAGCATGCTGAGAGTTGAAAATGACTCATGGGGTAAAGGTGCTATCCTATTTGGGACATACTGTCTTCCTTTGCTCTTCTGAATCCTTGTCCCACTGGAGGCTGTGATAGTGCCTAGTCATGTCACAGTGGGCTATCCAATGGGAACCAGTGATCACTGTACAGTGTGGTTCAATATTAAGATGGGTGCAGAGGCAAGCCACAAAAAGTCGATGGCCCTGGACTCTAGTAGGTTGGATTTTAAAGAAATGGGAGACTGCTTCAGAAGCAGCCTAGCAGGGGTGGATTGTCAGAGAGAAGTAGAGGAACAGTAGAGAAAATTAAGTAAAAGCATAGGAAGGGCAACCAGCATCTGCATGAAGGAAGTGAGCAAAAGCAGGAGGAAATAAACATTTGTCAGTGCTGAATGTTGCCTTGCTGGCATTGGCATTGGTAGTGCAGGAGTTAGAGAGATGCATAATAGGAATGGCAGTGAAGTACTGAACTAACACCAGCCCCACCCCCACCCTGCAAAGACTAACAGGCATCGGGATGTGCCCTTGGGTCGTTGGCCATAATACTCACACCATTTCACCTCACCCTACCCTGCAGACACTGACAACCGTCGCGTGTGTGCCTTGGGTCTTCGGCCTTACACTCACCCCATTCCATAAGGAAATACACTGAGATGGGTGCAGTATAGGAGAATGGAGTGAACTTGGGACCAAAGACTCCAAGGCACACCTCGATGCCTGCCACAGGCTGCAGGATGGGGGTGGGGGTGGAATGGCATGAGCATTACAGCCAATGATCCCAAGTCACACCACTGATGCCTGTCAGTCTCTACAGGGTGGGATGTTACAGTAGGAAACCCTAATGCCCCAGGTGTTTGTTTGTATTTTCACTCCAACTTTTCAACATGGGCTTTTTGCAATCCCACCACATGAACAGTTGCACTATCAGTTCGTTAGCCGAAAGGTAATTTTGCACAGCGACTGTGGCATTTGGCATCATAAGTGTGAAAACACATTTCGGGCAGGGCGTGAATAATATTTTATTTTATTTATTGAACATTTCGGAATTACAACCTTTGAGTCAAGGACTCCTTTGCAAAGGCTCCACGTCATTCTGGACTGGACATAACAACGTAACAGAGTGCTCAAGATGCAACAAACCAGAGACATTACAATACAACAGAGATTAACCTCATAGCATTTGTTAAACCATTCGTCAGATAGGAAATCTTTGGTTTACACAATGGAGGCCGGCTGTTCAGTGGCTTCCAACAGGTCATTACCATATTCATCAATACAGGATAGGGTTAGAGCCAGGGCTTAGTAAATGAAAATCTGGCAGTGGAGAAGATCGAGCCAGTGAGGTGGCCCCACTAGTTCAGCCAGTACAGGGAAAGAAGGAGCATTTGCAGGTCACAGAGTTGAGGAGAAAAGCTTGGTCCCAGATTTGAATTGACCTAGGGTGGTGGTGAGCAGGATGGAGACGTATGTTTTTAAGCCAGAGGGGAGCATGATACTGGAAGGATCTTTGTCCAAGCCAGGTCCTACAGTGGGGACTTTGTAGGTGGTCCCGCCAGCTGCCTCGGGTGCTCTATTAGGCCAGTTGGATGAGGCGGTGTAATCCGTTGGTGTGAGTTTCCATAAGGATCTTTTTGGCTTGGAGACAGGTGTGATATTTAAGTCTCCCTTCAAAGGTAAGCCAGCCCACTTGTGGGTAGAGCAAGCAGGTATGCGTCTGTCTAGGGCTACTAGTGACCAGGCGGCAGGCTTTGTTGAGTGCTGTTCTGATGCTGTTTAGTGCCAATTGGTCAGCCGTACCATAAATAGTTATCCATAATCAATCAACGAAGAGGACTGAGCTAGTAACATGCTAGCCTAAGGGCCTGAGGGGAGAGCAATGTTTATGTCTGTAGAGGATGCCAAGACGGTATTGACAGAGGTGGAGAGAAGCTTAATATGTTGATGGTATGTAGGGATGTGTCAAGAGTGATCCCAAGGTATTTAAAGCAAGAGACCTGTTCTATGTGGGTGCCCAGTATGTTTGTTAGAGCGAGCTGGGAGGTATTGAGGGGGTTTTGTCGATGGGCAAATATCATGGATTTTGTTTTATCATAGTTAAGTATGAGCCGGTGTTCAGTGAACCAGCCCTCCAGCTCCCTAAAACAGCCTTGAAGCGTATTTTGGAGGTGGTTGAGGTTGGTATGTTCCAGTAAAGCACAGCATCATCAGCATAATGCAGTAGCTTTCCACCACAGGCTTGAGGGAGTGGAGTTTAGAAAGAGGGTGAAAAGTAGGGTCAAGTATCGCACCCTTGAGGGACGCCAGCAAGGACCGCTTTTGGGAGAGTGTTTTCAATTTTACCTGCTGTGTTCTGCCAGTCAGATAGTTATTAAACCAGGAGATAGTATCGGTGCTATATTGAGGGATGCAAGGGCATGCAGAAGTAGCTCATGATTGACAGTGTCAAATGCCTTAGTCAAATCAACATAGACTGCCCCAACTGCTGCCCCTGGTCAAGTGCTTCATGAATGTAGGATGTGAAATCTAGTAGTGCTGTGGTAGTACTGTGCCCTTTTCTGAAACCATGTTGCTCATGGCAGAGGAGTCCATATCTGTCAAAGTATTCTGTGAGTTGGTCGGCTACAATTCTTTCTAGTGCTTTTGAGAGGGGAGGGAGGATCGTAATGGGTCTATAGTTGCTAGGGTTTGTCGGATCACCTTTTTTTAGGATAGGTGTGATAATACCCATTTTCCATAGAGTAGGGATTTGGCCACGGCACAGTGAGAGGTTGAGGAGTTTGGTGAGATGCGGAAGCGTCTCGGTAAGGGTAAGTCTAAGGATTTTAAGATCAAGGGAGTCACTACTAAAACGCACGTTTTGCAGGGCTTTTGTGAGGTAGCATTTAGCCTCGTTGCAGGAGATTACGTGCAGCCTGAACGGTGGGTGTGTATGAGAACAAGGTGTGTTAGTAGCTGTGTGGGAAATGGGGTCAAAGAAATTAGGAGGAAGGACATGACTAAAGTCGGTGAAGGTGTTGTTTAACAGCTGTACTGTGCATGAGGAGGTGTAAAAAAATGGCACTGTTGAAAATCTGGAGTAAAAAAATGAAACTGAGCATCGCACACCCGTAACGCAATTATTTTGGGGATTTTTTCAGCCAAATTTTCAAGATAGGCATTTTGGGACCTCCACTCATGAACAGTGGCACTGTGATTTTGTTAATCTGTCCCAAAAGTTGATTTCCCACAGCGACCGCACCATTGTGCGCCAGATGTGAGAAAACACATTTCGGCAGGATGTGAAAAATGACAGTTGTTCTGTTCATAAGGAGGAGGGAAAAAATGGCAATGTTGAAAATGTGGAGTGAAAATATTAAAAATTGTTGAGGTTAATGAGCGTGCATGGAAACTGCGCAACACATGCTCATAACACAGTAGTGTTTTGGAATTTTTTCACCAACTTTGCAACACAGGCTTTTTGGGTCCCCACCTCATGAACAGTGGCACTGTCATTTTGTTAATCAGTCCTGAAAGGCGGTTATGCACAGTGACCATGAAATCACCTTTTGGGACAGAATAACGAGATAACAGAGCATGTGTTCATGAGGTGGGTTCCCAAGAACCCCATATTGAAAATATGGAACCAAAATAAAAAAAATGACTGAGATATCCACCTAAGTTGAACCCCCCCCCGCCACTGATGCCATTATATAGCTTACTGGCATTTCTTCATTTTGCAGTTAGGCTTTGATGAGCCCAGTCGCAGCCCGCTCCACAGATGATCACAGCGCCAGACCTCTGAAGGTAAGTATGGGGTGAGGGAGGTGCAGGGAGGTGGGGTGCGCAGAGGGTGGGTGCGGGTTGGGGAAGGGGGTGCCGGAGACTATGAAGGACAGTTTTCTTTTTTGCAGGGAAAAACAAAAAACCTTCATCAAAGGACAGGTTTTCTTTCTTTACAGGTGAACTAAAAAAAATGTTGAGCACACTGGGGTGGGCTCCCAGTGTGTCCCATGAGTTTCAGGGGGATATTGGGCACAATGGGGTAGGCTCCCAGTGTGCCCCATGTGTTTTGGGGGGGATATGGGCTCCCAGTGTGCCCTATGAGTTTGAAGGGGCTGATGCTGACGGGGATTGGGCCCCATCGGCAAAGAAAGTGTGTGGGGTGGGGGAACATGCCAACACGGAGGATTGGCCACACCTGATGCTGGTATGGGAATTGTGCATGGCAGATGGCAGGAACTGCCATGTTTTTTAAAAAGTTGGGGAAGCATGTCACCTGCCGCTGCATGACGAGCTTGTTCTCTGATTGCAGTGGCAGATTTCTGTCAACCTGGTGGCACTTTCCATAATTTCTGCACCAGCGCTAGCATGCTTGCTAATTGGGGGATGAGGGATGCACCTACTAAAGTGTGCCCTGCATTTGCCAACACTGACACACCCCTCAATATGGTACTACTGCAAGATTTGCTTGTGCCTGTGCACAAGACAACATAAAAAGGACCATTATGGTACTGTAGGGAAGTGGCCATGAAGTTGTCTGAAGCACATCCCCAACTGGTCAGGTTAAGCAACTCCTACACTGTTTTGCAGAAGTGGGTTAGCCCCACAGTGGCACCCACAGCCGAGACCATGAAGGATGGGAGGATCCTCCTGGGTGCAGCACTAGGGAAGGGGGAAAGAGAACCCCAGAGGAGGAGGAAGCTTCTCCTCATTCGGGACCTAGTTGTCCAAGGAGTGAAGTTAGGAGAACCTAGCAAGAAGGACAGGGAGGTAAAGTGCATTTCAGAAAACACTGCATGGCGGTATGAGAAGTGGATCGAAAGGATCGCAAGGGTAATCGCAAGGAGGGAGGAACTGGATGTTATCGTCCACCTGGGGATGAATGACCTGGCAGGAGACAAAGTGGAAGTAGCTAGAATCCAAAAGGATTTCAGGACATTTGGGGAGCCTGAGGCAAGCAGAACACTCTGTCTCCTTCTCCGAGGTGCTACCTGTCCATGGCAGGGGAGAGGCTAGGGCACTCCACATCCAGAAATTCAACTCCTGGTTGAAGGAATGGCATGGAAGGGAGGGTTTTGGCTTCATGGGGGACTGGTGCTCCATCTGGACAGATGCGAGTCTGTATAAAGATAATGGCCAGCAGCAGTCAGGGAAGGGGACCCGGAGTAAGACGTTTGAATGTTTCAGTGACAAGTATTTAAACTAGCCAAGGGGGGAGGAGTCAGGAAGGTCAGGTGGCTTAGTATCACCCCTTCTGGGCACATGCAGGAAAACAAACTGAAATCTGGGACATTGAGAGCAGAAGGAGAGTGGGAAGCAGTGAATTCTGAGCCACACGAGAAAGACAACTGGGGAGGGAGATGACGCAGAGGAGGGAAAGGGGGAAGAAGTAGGGGAGCAGCAGCAGCATAGGAAAGAGAGGGATAGGATACAAAACATGGAAGGCAGGTAACAAATCCCCTCAGCTTGGGAAATAAAATCCCAGACCTGGAGGCATTGATAGTAGAGGCAGACCTGGACATTGTAGCAATAACTGAGGCACGGTACACTGTTAATCATGGGACTTTGATGTACTGGGTTATGCTCTTATCAGGATGGATGGGGGGTAAAACAACAGGTTACTCATCTGTAGCAGTAGTTCTAGGAGTGGTATATGTTGTTCATCCACACTTTCTGGCAGATCACCTTTCCCTATAAGGGTTGCCGGAACATCTTCAAGCAGGCTCCTCCCACCCACCCAGGTGGTATAACCCTCAGCTCCACCCCATGACATCAGATCTTACCCACTGGAAGCAGAGGTGTGCGTCGAAGCCAGGGAGGTCAGGTGGGTCAGTGTGGATGAACAACATATACCACTCCTAGAACTACTGTTACAGGTGAGTAACCTGTTTTTCTAGGATCATAGATATGTTGTTCTATCCACACTTTCTGGTAGACTCCTAACAGTTCTCTGGGATGAGGGAGGCTAGAGGCACAGCCCCTATGTAGGGAATGGAGAGAGAACAGAGATTGGAGAACTGAGGCCCCAAAACAAGCATCCTGGCATGGCTCGAGGTCAATGTGGTAATGGGAAATGAAGGTGTGTGCTGACTTCCAGGTAGCAGCCTTGCAGAGTTCCTGGATAGGGATGTCCCTAGAAGCAGCCAGCGACACAGTGGTATGGCAGGTGGAATGATCCCTTAGCCCTACTGGAGGCTCTCTACCTACCAACCTATAGCAGAGATCAATGCAGGAAGTGATCCACCTGCCAATCGGCCACTTGGCTGCAGGTCAGCCAGGTGCGGCTTCAGCATAGGTGACAAACAGCTGGCAAACCTCTCCCCAAATGTCTGCCATATGCTTTTTGTAGTAGGCAAGCACTCGTCTCAGGTCCAAAGTATGGAGCCTGTACTCGGCCTCTGAGGTGTTTGGGGTAGAACACATTCACAGTCAACACCTGATTAAGGTCAAACTCCAACACCACCTTCAGAAGGAATTTCAGGTGGGGGTGCAGGACAACCTTGTCACTGTGGAAGACCAAATAAGGAGACTCCTCCGAGACTGCCTGGAGCTCCCCAATCCTTCTGGCTGACGTAATGGCCAACAAGAAGGTGATCTTCCATGACAGGTGGGAGATATCACACCTGTGCATCAGTTTGAATGGCTTGCCCATGAACTTTGCCAAAACTAGCAGTAAATCTCATGGAGGTGGAGGTTCACGCACCGGAAGGGATATGTGATCTAGGCCCTGGAAAAAGTGCCAGACCACCTTCTCCTGCACCTCTGACTGCTTACTGGCCCGCACCTGGTAAGCAGAGATGGCTGCCAGATGCACCTTAAGGGTCATTGACCAAAGACCCAGCTGGGAGAGGGACCACAGGTAGTCCAAAATGCTAGCCACTGGACAGGATGAGGGGTCCAACCCTTTGCCCTGACACCAAATGGAAAATCTCTTCCATTTGAAGGCATAGCATTTTCTGGACGATTCCTTGCAGGATGCCTCAACAACCATGAGGAATTCATCAAAGAGATCCAAAGCCTGGAACTCTAGCCGCTCAGGAACCAGGATGTCAGGTGCAGAGATTGAAGGTCCGGATGGAGTACCTTCCCCTGACTGATGGAGAGCAGACCCAGGCATGCTGGAAGACACCTCAGGAGCCTGGAGCTGAGGCTGAGGAGATCTGGGTACCAGAACTGGAGTGGCCAGTCTGGGGCTACCAGAATCATCTGTGCCTTGTCCCTCCTGGCCTTAAGGAGCACCTTATGGATCAAGGAAAGTGGAGGGAAGGCATAGAAGATGCCTGGGGTCCATGGCCTCGAGAAGACATCCCCCCTGCAGAAAGCCCTGCTGAGGGGGCGGAAATGAAACAGCCTCAGCTTTGCGTTCTCCCTGGAGGTGAACAAGTCCACCTGAGGGGTGCCCCAGAGGGAGAACAGATCTTGTACTACCTCCGGATGGAGGGACCACTTGTGAGACGCCTCACCCATCCAGCTGAGAGCATCGGCCAACTGATTTGAGGCTCCTGCCACATGAATGGCTAGGAGATCTGCCTCCAAGCTGAGTATGAGGGTCCAAGTGCAGAGAGCTTCCTTGCATGGGGCAAGGAGAGCATCCCACCCTGCTTGTTGAGATAGTGTATGGTCGTGGTATTGTCCGTCTGGACCTAGACCACTTGACCCAAAATAAATGGAGCAAATGCAGTTAGGGCTATCCAAACTGCTCAGAGCTCCAGCAGGTGGATGTGGCATCAGAACTCCTGAGGGGACCAGAGCCCGTGGGCTCTGTGCTCCCCCAGATGGGCACCCCAACCCATTAAAGAGGCATCAGTCATCAGGATGACTGCCAGCTCAGGGCGGACAAATGGGATGCCTTCCTGTAGATGAGCTGGGATGGGCCACCACTGGAGGCCATCCCACATCCTCTGGGTCACAGTAACCAGCTGTTCAAGATGACCTGAACACTGGGACCACTGGCTGGCCAGTTTCCATTGAAGGGAATGCATATGCCAGCGGGCCCAACGGACCATACTGGTGCAGGCTGCCATGTAGCCCAGAAGGCACAGGAAGTCCCGGGCAGGGCGCAATTGCCTAACCAGAAATTACTGGACAAAGGAGGAGAGAAACTCTGCCCTGTCTGCCGGGAGCCGAGCTCTGGCTCAGCAAGAGTCGAGCTTTGCCCCAATTAAATGGATCACCTGTGAGGGCATGAGTTCCAACTTCACCTCATTGATCAGGTGGCCAAGCTCGAAGCAAGTCTGGAGGGTCAGATCCCTGGATTGCTCCACCTCCTGCCTGGAGGTACCTGCTATGAGCCAGTCATCCAGGTAGGGATAGACCCCGACCCCTTGGTGCCTCAAGAAAGCTGCCACCACTGCCATGCATTTTGTGAAGACCCTGGGGGCTGATGAGAGACTAAAGGGCATGGCCTGGCACTCATAGAGGGTTCCCTTGGTAAGGAAGCGGAGGAACCATTGGTGGGACAGATGGATTGGGACATGAAAGAACACGTCTTGAAGATCCAGGGAGCAAAACCACATGCCTTGCTCCAGGAATGGAACAATCTGAGCCAGAGTTACCATCCAGAAGGTGCGAGACCTAAGGAACCTGTTCAGGTCATGCAGCTCAAGAATGGGGCTCCAGCACCCCATCCGTTTTGGTACCAGGAAGTACCTAGAAACAAACCCTGGGTCTGAATGAGGTTCTGCAACTCTTCACATAACCTCCTTGTGGAGGAGCGGAGTGATGTCATCTCGGAGAGACAACTGAGTGACAGCACATACCAGATCCTCCCATGTGGTGCAGGCTCGGCTTGGGGGAACCTGCTCGAATTCCAGAGGCACGCCCCAGCCGACCACTTCCAGTCCCCATCAGTTTGTGGTGATAGCGGACCAGGCGGAAAGGAATTGGCAGAGCCGACCCCCCACGGGAGGACCCACTGGAGGTGTGACGGGGTTGAGGGTTGTACCCCGCAACCCATCACTGAGCAGGCATGCAGGAGGAGAATCCAGCCAAGGGGTTGCTGGGTACCTTCACTCTCAGCTTTCTGACCGATGAAGCCACTGACTTGGCCTGCAGCCGCCAAGTGTAAACCTGCTGGCCCTGCTGCTGCTGGGCTGGTTTAGCTGCAGGAGTGGAAGAGTGAAAGGGCTTATTCTTCTGGTGCTTGGGGCCCTTGTCCCTCTGAGCAGCTGCCACAGAGTCCAGGGTGGCACTGGACTTCTCAATGCGCTGGAGGTGACCCTCCACACCGGGCCTGAACAGGTCAGTGTCCAAAAAGGGGACATCTGCTAGCTTGTGTTGAGTGTCCACTGTGAAGGTCGAGATCCTCAACCAAGCCCTACGGTGCACGGCTACTGCTGCCACTACCAAGCGGGCTCATGAGTCACTGATAGCCAGAGCAGTCTGGAGTTGTTGCTTCACCACTGCCCTTTCCTGGTCCTGGACCTGCTTGACCATAGTCTGGATGACCGCTGGGAGATGAGGAAATTACCTCATCCAGGGAGCCCTAAAGGGCATGGGAGAAGTGTGCCATCAACACTGCCGAGCTAGCCTGATGAAGGCCAAGTGAAGAGGCAGCATAGACTTTCTTCGCCGAATGGTCCAACTGCTTGGATTCTTTGCCTGGTGGTCTATCCACATCACCCGTATTGCCCAAGCGCTGAAAAACAAAGTCAGCCACCAAACCTTCAGCCGAGGGCTGCTCCGAAAACCCCAAAAGGGAGCCGGTCGGGACCATGTACTTACAGGCCATCCAGGCTGAGGGCGCAGGGCAAGATGCGGGACGCTGCCACAATTCCAGGGCTGGACCAACAATGGCCTCAGTCACAGGGAAGTACTCCATAGGAGAATCCCCAAGATATTGAGCTTGTTTCTGGATCGGCTCGTGCTCCATCCCCATGGACTCGGAGATGAGCCAAAGAATTCCCATGAACAAGGTGGGTCCCTTGTCTATGGAGGGGCCCCCCAAAGACTCCATGTCTATGGGACATGATTGCAAAGAGGAGCCTTCAGACTCCGAGGAGTCTGCGAAAAGCAGGCATCCACCCCGGTCACCCTCAACCCGCCTTGGGCGGTTGGGAGTGAGGGTGATGACAGCTGATGGGGTAACCCTTTTGCTGACTGAGAATCCTCAGTCAGTGCCCCAGACTTTGGCTGTTCATGTGGTGGCTCCACCATGATTAGCAGAGAAGTCTGATTTTGGTCGAGCTGGCAGAGCCTGAGCAGGCACCTCCGGAGAGGTGGTGGTGGTTGGAGCCGACGTCGGCTGTTGGGGTGACAACCACTTGATAGCCAGGGTAGAAATTTGGGTTGACTTTGTACTGGTCAAGACCAGCTGCTGCCAAATCAAATCTTCATAGCGCCGATCCTGCTTACCGTGATGTCGGGAATGAGATTGCCAGTGACGGCAAAATCTGTCCAACCTGGCAGAGGAAGACCAAGACCACGGCCATTGGCAGGGCCAACGGGGAACATTGGAAGGAGCTGGGAAGCCCTGTGGCACCTCCAGGTCAGGGTGTTGAGTGGGTGGGTTCAACCCATCGGGCTGAGCTGACCTGTCCGAAGACGCTGGAAACACCAGGGTCCGAAAGAGAGAGTTGTCAGACTCATCTGGCGACAACCTGTCGATTGATTCAAGAAAGATCTTGGCTGCATCAACAGGCATCTTGGATGACCGGCTTGATGTGGGCTCCATGAAACCAGTGGCCTGGGTCACAATTTTGACCAAAGTCGAAACTGGAGTCTCCTGAGAGCAGGACCGCTCCTGATCCCAAGAGCCAGGGCCTACCATACGCGGGAGCGCTAAGGAGGAACCTGAACCTTTCAGCAGAAAGGAAGATCTGGAGTCATGGGGTGGAGCCAAGGGGTTATACCACCCGGGTGGGTGGGAGGAGCCAGCTTGAAGACATTCCAGCAACCCTTAAAGGGAAGGCGATCTGCCAAAAAGTTTGGATAGAACAACATATCCACAATCCTAGAATGAGAGAGTGTGGCCCTGTACATCAGAGAGGATATAAAGGCGACAGAGATGCAGGGTAGACAGGGGGAGGCTGAGGCACTGTGGGTCACCCTTCACATGGCAAAGGCTCAGCAATATGCACAAGGGTTATCTACAGGCCTTCGGCATGGGGGAAGAAATGGACAGGGGAGCTTGTGGATAGAATACACAAGATAGCAACAAAAGTTGAAGTCCTGCTGCTGTGGGATTTCTGTATGCCAGATGTAGACTGGTCCACCCAGACAGCTGCTTCAGCCAGAAACAGAGGCATCCTGGATTCCCTACAGGGGCAGATCTCAGGCAGCTTGTGCTTGATCCAGAGAAAAGGCCATTCTTGACCTGATACTGACCAATGGAAACAGAATGCAGATATATGTGTGGAGAGGCAACTTAGATCCAGCAATCCACCACATAGTGTAGTTTAGTGTGGGAACAGGGACCCAGTCCAGTCACACGAGGGCAAATGTTTTGGATTTCAAGAAGGCAGACGTCACTGACATGGGAAGATACATCAGAATAGCCTTCTTCGAAAGCTTGTAAAAGGGTGGCATTCAGAGGTATGAAGAAACACAGAAGAATGAGGACAGAGAGGAGTACCAGGTAAAACAGAAGGAAGCAGGTAAGGTAATGAGGGATCAAATGCTCAGACAGAAGAAAGAATAGCCAAGGGGCATCAAAAGAAGACCAGACTTTCTTCAGGTACATAAGCAAGGAGAGGGATTCTGAGGATAAGGAGGATGACAAAGGGAGACTGCACAGAGGGGGATCAGAAAAAAGCAGACATGCTGAACAGGTACTTCTGTTTTTCCAGTGGAGAGAGACAGGGACGGACCACCAAGGAGCAGCATGAACACTGGAGGGGGAAATGGACACGAGTCCATTTTCAAAGGAAAGATTATTATTGAAGGGACTTCATATTTTAGGGTGGACAAGGCCATAGGACCGGATGGATACACCCAAGGGTATTAAGGGAACTAGTCAGGGAGGTGCTTGCTGCACTACTCATGGCCTTATTCAACAACTCACTGGAAACAGGAGTGGTTCCAGTGGACTAGAGGAGAGCAGACATAGTCCCGCTTTATAAGAGCGTCAGCAGGGAGGAGGCTAGCAAATATAGTCTGGTCTGTCTTACTTGAGTCATTGAGAAATTAATAGAATCCATACTAAAAGAGAGACTGTTTAGAGTATCTTGAATCCAGTGGGCTGCAAGATCACAGGCAGCACAGATTCACGGGGGGAGGGTAATGGCAAATGAATCTGGTAGGTTTCTTTGACTGGATGACCTGGGAAATAGGTAAGGGGACAGCAGTGGACATGATTGATCTGGAGTTTAGCTAGGCCTTCAACACTGTGCCACACAGGAGTCTGATAAAGAAACTGAACGGCATAGGGGTGGGAATCAAAATGGTAAATTGGGTTCATTGTGCCTGTGTAACTGGTTTTGTGCTTGAGTAACATAGATAATCTTTTGCTGTTTGCCTCTCTCTCTCTCTCTGTCTCTCTCTCTCTCTCTCCATGGGATATACCACCCTGTACGGGTATGAAGGGTAGGAATCCTACAGCAGGGTTCCACTCCTTGAGGCGCCACAGGAGTGATTCCCTTGGCAAAAGGTACCTTAGAAAGAAGCCCATGGGAAAGAGAAGTGTGCCACTGGAGGAGGAACTGTGGATGGAGGGGCAAGGAAAAAATGATGGTATGTGGAGTGAAAAGAGCAGCCCTTAAATGGTCTGAATGGGGATATGTCCTGCTGCACTGTCCCCTTGAACTACAGACTGTAGCCTTCCAATTAGTACAGTAGCTGGTTAATGGATAAAAGACAGAGGGTGGTGGTTAACGGCACTCACTCTAATGATTGGAGAGTGACCAGTGGAGTACCACATGGCTCAGTACTGGGACCAATCCTTTTTCTTATTAACCTGGCACTTATTTTTGTTCACTTTTTCTACATGTTATGCTCAACACTGTCATAACACTGTTTGCAACACCTGCCTTACAACTCTATGTAAATGTTGATTTGTATGTTTAATGTCTCATTCCAGTTGTACCCCTTCCCCCATGTCGCACCAGAAGACGAGTGACTTGTTGCTCAGTGTGCCTTCCTGGTGAAACATTTCAATAAATAAATAAACAAACATAGGGGACACTGCAGAAGAACTGAAGCTAGGGTATGCCTTTTTGCAGATGGTATCAAAATTTGCATTAGGGTGGACACGCAGGAGTGGAGGACAGAATGATCAGGGATCTTGTGAATTTTGAGGAGTGGTAAAAAGCATGGCAGTTGGGTTCAATGCCAAAAATGTGCAACATCATGCACCTAGGGCATAGGAATCTAAGAGATGAGTATAGGATTGGGAAGGGGCTATTATTGACAGTCAATAAATAGGAAAGGGATCTTGGTATTATTATGTCTGAGGACAGCAAGGTGGCACTGTGACAAAGCAGTGGGTAGGGCTAGTGGGATGCTGGGATGTGTAGGGAGGGTATCTCCATCAGGATGATGGAGGTGCTATTGCCAGACCCCACCTGGAGTACAATGTAGTTTTGGAGAACAAACCTCAAAAATAACATAGACAGGGTGGAGGAAGTCCACAGGAGGACAAGTAAAATGGTGCAGGGCTTACATGAGAAGCCCTAAGAGGAGACACAGAGGGATCTCAGCATGTACACCCTGGAAGAGAGGAAAGAGAAAAGTGACATGATACAGGCCTACAAGTATCTCACAGGAATGATCAGGGTCCAGGAGACTCTCTTTTAAATGTAAAAGAGCACCAGGACCAGGGGGAATGCAATGAAGCTGTGGGGGTCAAGAGAGATGTGAGAAAATATTGGTAGATGCCTGGAACACATTGTCAGGTGAAGCGGTGGAGGCTAAAACAGTAGGGGACTTCACGCATGTGTGGCGTAGACATAGTGGTATGTTAGAGAAGAGGCTGGGAGGTGGGAGCATAGATGGAGACCAGGCAGCATGTGAGGAGGAAGATTAGGCAGGAAACATCTAGGCAGACTAGGTAGGCCAAACGGTCCTTTTCTTTTTTTATCGCATTTCTGTTTTTCCACCTACTGAAAATCTAACTGCTAGATGTATTACCAAACCCAAACCCACTGGTACCAGTTCAGAATGACACCCGGAATTTTATCCCTGGGTATCTAAATGGCAAGCTGCAGGCCTGAGATGCAGCTAGTCAACTGGCGCTGGCACACCCACCTGAACCATGCAACCCCCCCACATGTTACCCTTGATTGCTTTAAACCGTGAATTGGCTTTTGGCACCAGTGGACTTGAAAACAGATAACTATTTATATATATATATATATATATATATATATCCCGGGTGTAGGGCAATTCCTGCCCTCACTCATGGCTCTACTGTATTAGTCCTCAGTTGGCACACACGACTGAAGTCCTGGGGTAGATGGATCAGCAGACGCAGAACCAAACCTGATGCTTAACACTTGAAGGTGTAGTAGCTACAGCTTGGATCTTCAGCACGACCAAAGGTTTTGCAGCCCGGTCCCCACATTCAGTCCACAGAGGCCCACTGCAGGGCATCACACAAGGTCCACCAGCCACAAGGGACCCAGACACAGGAGCATCTCCATGGCCCTGCTCCCCACAGGTCAGAGCACGCCAGCATCCAGGCACAAACCCACAAACCCTTGCCGCCAATGGCCCCACTTGATGGAGGTCAGTGAGCTCTCCACCTGGTACTGGGTTTAGGATGGATTCTTCAGATCATTTCCATTCTTTCCTCAATTATCTGCTACAGTGTGTAGTCAAGCAGCCTTGACCACCTTTCCGAATATCAGGCTCTGGAAGGGGACTGTGCAGAGTCTGAAAATCCAAGGGTATACCGCAGCAGTCTCCTATCGTGCTACATCTCAGAAGCAGAAGGCAGGCACCCGCTCAGAAAGCACCTGCTCATCCCCCTGCCACCACAGATTTTCAGCTCCAACACAGTTGACCACTCTTGTGTTCTGGCTTACACTGAAGTTTAGCAGTTCCTTTTCAGAAATACATCAAGAAAGTCTCTTTTCTCACCATCCAGGTGCTAGTCAACTCCAGACAACAGTCTCTTCAGCTTTTTATGTTGGCGCACTAGTGCAGCCAACATCTTGCGGTAGTGCAGATTTGGAGGCACGATCACTGTTGTACAAATGCAGGGCATGCATCAGTAGGTGCATCTCTCATTCCCCAATTAGACTGCATGCCAGCACCACACCACCCAGGCCAGCACATCTAAGGAAAGCTCCGCTGCAATGCAAGCAAAGCTAGTCACACGCAGTGGACCTCCTGACATGCTTACCCGGAAACACAAACATGGCGGCACACTGCCTGCCAAACTGTCGACTTTGAGGGTGCCCAATCCCCCTGTCAGCTTACCCTGCCCCCAATGTATGTGCCAACAAGGGAGCCCATTCCCCATTGGCTTAAAGAACCCAACCATTTGTTATATGCCGAGGGGGGTGCCCAATCCCCCTCGGTTCTTGCCCCCATGCTTTCCTTGTGTGCTGATAGGGGTGCCAATTCCCATTGGCATAAAGTAGCCCCCCCTTTTGTTGTGTGCCAACAGGGGTGCCCAATCCCCCGTCGACTACAGCTGCCCTCCCAAAAAAAAAAAGGCTCCGTTGGCATGCTGGGAGCCCACTCCAGCGTGCCACATGCCCCTGTAAACAGAAAAACAGTCCCGCAATGTTTTTTTTTTTTGTACCTGTAGAAAAAGGAAATGGTCCCTCGGTGGTCTCCCTGCCCCCTTCCCACAACCCACACCCACCCACAGCGCACCCTGCCTCCCCACCCCCCCTCATCCCATGCTTACCTGCGGGTCAAGCGAGACAATCTTGGTGGACGGGAACACGTCTGCACTCTTCAAAGCCGACTGCGAACTGAGGAGATGCGGTAAACTGTATAATGGAATAAATAGTTTTTTCAACTTTGGCGCATATCTCAGGCATTTTTTGGAATTTTGGCACCAAATTTTCAACATGGGGTTTTTGGGACCCCTCCTCATGAATTCTGGCACTGTCATGGCATTATTCAGTCGCGAAAGGTGATTTCGCGGTCACTGCGCAGAATCACCGTTTGGTACTGAGTAATGAAATGACAGTGCCACTGTTCATGAGGGGAGCTCTCAAAAAGCCTGTGATGCAAATTTGGTGACAAAACTCCCAAAATGGCTGTTTTACGAGTGTACGTTGTGCTGTTTCTACGCACACTTGTAACATCATGAATTTGTAATATTTTCACTCCAGATTTTCAAACTTGGCATTTTTCCATACCTCCTGATAAGCAGTACAGCTGCCATTTTACATATCCTGCCCAAAATATGTTTTCGCACGTCCAGCGCAGAATAGTGTGTTCGCTGTGTGAAATCACTTTTTGGGATGGTTTGAGGTAATGACGGCGACACTGCTCATGAGCAGAGGTCCAAAAATGCCTATCTTGAAAAGTTGGTGTCAAAAGTCCATAAAATGACTGTGTTGCAAGCGTGCATTGCGCAGTTTCCATGCACCCTTGTAACTTCACAAATTTGCAATATTTCCATGCCACATTTTCACCACTGCCATTTTTTCACACCTCCTTATGAACAGTACAGCTGTCATTTTTCACATCCTGCCCAAAATGTGTTTCTGCATCTGTGGTGCACAATGGCGTGGTCACTGTGGGAAATCAACTTTTGGGACAGATTAACAAAATCGCACCGCCACTGTTCATAAGGGGAGGTCCCAAAATGCCTATGTTACCAATATGGCTACCAAACTCCCAAAAATAATTGGGTTACGGACGTGTGTTGCGCAGTTTGTATTCATGCTCATTGCTTCACCAATATTTCATATTGTCACTTCAGATTTTCAACGTTGCCATTTTTTTATGCATCCTCATGAACAATGCAGTTGTCATTCTCCACATCTTGCCCAAAAATGTGTTTTCGTCCCCGTGTCACCAAATGGCACAGCCACTGTGCAAAACCACCTTTCAGCTAACAAAGTGATTGTGTCGCTTTTCATGAGGTGGCCTGATAAGCAGCCTATGTTGAAAATGTGGAGTGAAACTACCACCACATGCCTATGATGTTAGGGTTTCCAACTGTAGCACCCCACCCAGTACAGGCTGACAGGTGTCAGGGGTGTGACTTGGGATCATCAGATGTATTGCTCATGCCATTCCACCCCCCATCCTCACCCAGCAGCCACTGACAGGCATCTTGGTGTGCCTTGCACTATTTGGCCACAAAGTTCACCCCACGCTCCTATACTGCACCCATGTCAATGTATTTCCTTATGGAATGGGGTAAGTTTATAACACCCAAAGACCCCAAAGCACACACCGACACTTGTCAGTGTCTACAGGGTAGGGTGAGGTACAATGGCATGAGCGTTATAGCTGATGACCCAAAGGCACACCCCAATGCCTGTCGCTCTCTACAGGGTGAGGGTGGAGTTGGTGTCACTTCAATACTTCACTGCCATTCCTATTATGCATCTCTAGCTCTGGCACTGCCAATGCCAATGCCAGCACAACAACATTCGGCATTGACAAATGCTTGTTAAAACCTGGGTTCCAATCCAGTTTTCATATCCATTTTCTACAATCCAGTTTTCTCTGCCAAAATCAGTCCTTTAACCTTTCTTTCCCTTTTCCTGTAGACACCTTGTCATTACCAGAGTCAGACAGAACCTTACACTTTTTCTTACTTCTCTTATCAAAAATCCTTGATCATTCGTGTCTCTCCGATGTGGCACAGATGCAACTGAAGAGGCTTTCTCCCCATCCTCTTGACACAAATCCGTCCATTTCATTAATCCTTTTTTCTCAATCCATTTAACCTTTACTCTGAACACTTTCACCACTGTGGTGCAGTTTCTCTGTGCAGCAACAGTATACTGTAGTTCTCCATCTCTGCACAGCACCCCGCAAATTCCTCTCTTTTCTCTCTAAATAGGAAAGGCACACCCAGCTCTGGGGGACAGACCACTGGCAGCCTGCAGGCAGCCCCCCTCACAGCCCTACAGCCCCACCTTCTCCCTAGGGGCTGGAGACCCCCTCCCTGTGGATTGTGGACTGTGGAGAGGCTCCCACCAAACTGAACTCAGAAATTAAAGTTCTTTCCCCTTGGGAACTTTCTGGCAGCTCCCCATTGGTAGGAGTCACTGTCCTCAATCAAAATTAACATGTACAAGGTTCCCTCGACAGCTCACTGGTTGCTGAAAAAGGTGCCCAGCTTGTCCCTGGTATTTTCCCCAAGAGTCTTCACTGAAGTTTTACTCTTTAGTAGCCTTTTCCCTCTAATGGCCCAATACAAAATTTAGCATTTTTAGTTATTTTCCAGTCAGTCACTAACGCTGAAACTTGTTTTCCCCAGCACCAGACAGGCTGAGAAATGAGTGTAGTATAACAGGAGCAGGAATGAGGAATAAATGTTCTAGCTGTACCTGGATTGGGTGAGCAGGGGACCACCAGCCTACCAAGGAATTTTAATTTTTTTATTGTGTCCAGGACTGACAGTGTGCATGTGGGGGAAGTTGCTGTCTGGCTGCGTTTACGCAGTTAAAACAAGATTCCCAGAATCATTAACTAGCACTAACCAGGCACTGTGTTAGCACTTCCAGAAAGCATTTTTTTTTGTATTATCTCTTTTTGCCCCTATGTGCTGCCACCCCAGCCACTCCTTCAGGCTATGCCAAGACTGCATCCAATCCGTCCCACTCCTGGGCCCCCGTCTCTCATATTGCAGTCATCCCCAGGGTAACCCGGTGTAACCCTTCACTGGGCGGGTCCAAGGAGGAGGAGGAGGAGGAGGAAGGCACCAGAGACAGGCCAACACAATACTTGGCCCCAAGGTACTGCTGCGAGACAGATGGCTCCGGGATATTGATGACATCGGACTGCCAGGCGGCCTTCATCCGGCTGAACGCGGAGCCATTTTCCATTTTCTGGTGATGTTCCCTCCTTGCATTGTGTCTGCATTGCCCCCGGTCTCTACCAGAGGTCACTGCAGAGCGACGCATTCCCACTACCCACCCCAGGAGAGGAGAGCAGTCTTAGAGACACTCAATCCTCTCCTTTCCCTGCCAGCCCCCGGCATCCCGAGTCTGTTCCCGAACCCGGGTTGCCAGTGTGGTTCTAGGTAAGGTGCCAGTGCCTCAGCCCTCTGCACCACCGGGCCAGCTAGAAAGCATTTAATGTACCTGTACACCTTATATGTATTAGAGTAACCCCAAGTTGTTTGGGCACCTGGATGCAGTTAGTAATCCTATGCAAAAAAAAAAAAGTGTTACACTAACAGGTTAGCACTGCACAGAAGAATGCTTTTTTAAAACAGTACCAGCCATGTTTATCACAGCGTAATGCTAATCCTGTTTCAGTGGTACGTGGGCCCCCATTTTCAGAGCCAGTCATTAGGGTCGTGCACTCCTAAGTGCTGCACCTGAGATAGCGCACAGCCACAGAAGGTGGTGGTAAATGGCACTCACTCCAATGAGGAGACAGTGACCAGTAGGGTGCCAGAGGGCTCAGTAATGGGAAAAGTACTCTTTAATGTCTTTATAAGCGGCATTACAGAAGAATCGGAATGGCAGATCTGCCTTTTTGCAGATGACACCACAATCTGTAATAGCGTTGATAGGTGCAGATGGAGAGAATGAGTAGGGACCTTAGAAAACTCGAAGAGTGATACAGGACATGGCAGCTCGGGTTCAAAGCCAAAAAGTGCAAAATCAAGCATCTAGGGCATAGAAACCTAGAGGCAGAGTATAAAATGTGGGGGAGGTACTGATGGTCACTAAGACGGAAACCTTTTACATAGCACTGTGCTCTGTATGCAGGAGAAGATTACTAATTATATTTTGTACCCTTTATAGTACTCTGCAGTCAAAACCAATGGGGGTATTCCTCGTCCATCCTATAGGTTGATGCACGATCCAATCAAATCAAAGTGGGCAAGAACATAACCTCTGCACTCATCAGAACATCTCCAGTTCTCTTCGTGCATCAACATAGGTTGGTCATGTTCCTAACTGAGGCCAACTTTGTATTATCACAGGTACAGTCCTAAGTTTATTTTACCTTTCATCTTAAAACTAATGGCCTGGTAGCCAGTATAGGATCTATATTAACCTTTCTACCTAACAACCTCTCTCTAACAGCTGCATCTCAATGTACTTTGGGAAATATTTGGTTATTGTTCATACAGTTGTAATCCCCCTGTTACCCGAGGTTACTAGAATCCCAGTAAGACCTAATGGTAGGCAGGGAAAGCAGCTTGTGAAACTCCAGTTAAATGGATTTCACACTGTCTCACTCTGTTCTCAGTCTCAGCTGAGACTGAGGGATGACATCACCATAGAACTATCGCAGCTGCATGAGCCACATTGGAATCTGCAGATGGGAGTTAGGTTAGAATGTTGGGAGTTTTTGAACAGTGGAAAGCAGCTGTGTGTGAGCAGTCTTGAAGAGAGGAGCACAGCAGTCTGTGCACAGGCTCTTGGAGCCTAAGCTCTGATATAGAGCTACTTTAAGGGAAAGGAGTGTGTTTCCGCCAAAAGAGGAACACAGTAAGCTGTTCGAGAAGTGGTGAAGACCACTGTTACTGGTCTCTGTGCCCCATCCCTGAGGGGATGGGGGGTAAAAGGTTTGCCTGTTATTCCAGGGGCAACCTCCTGGTTCTGGCTAGGGAAGAAGCTGCCTTATTTTTCTAAGTTGTGTTGTGGCACCAGAAGCTGTCAAGATTCGCCTGTGGGGCACCTGCAACCAAAGGGTAAGTTCTTCTCTTTCCATGGGACCTATGTTTCACCTGAACTGTTGTTAAAGTGGGATTGGACTGTTGAATCAGTGGGAGACCTAGAGGGAATAGGGCTAAACCAAAGTAAAAGTATGTTCAAGTCCAGCATAAGGGAAAGCCAAGACATGTAGAGGAAATGCTGTACATTTACCCCTTTAATCTACACTGCCAAGCTTTTCAGAAAGAGATGTTTGGTATGTTCGAGTCTCAGTACAAGGGGAAAGTCAAGACATGTAGAGGAAATGTGCTATGCATTTACCCTTTAATCTACATTGCCAAGCTTTTCAAAAAGAGTTGTTTAATGTCCAGAGAAATGGCCGGGTATGGATTGTGGAAGCTAGAGGTGGGAGACCCCCCATCTTTAGTAACCAGGTTCACCTCTACGGATTTGCTCTATGGCCCTTTTACTTTGCCTCAGACACTTGGCCAGTACTGAGGGAAGTACCCAGATGTGGGATTGAAAGGAAATTTCCCTTATGGAGTCGAAGGCTCTAAGGTGGTTTAGGGAGCCACCGGAAAATGTGTCCACTGCCATATGGACAGGGTTCGAGTGGCCAGCAGGGGAGTTGGGCCGGGGAAAACCCAAATAGTGTATAAGTCGGGCTGTGTATCCAAAGCAGCGTGCAAGTCCAGGCTGTGTGCCTGGTGGGTCCAGAGCCTGAGGCCTGAAGTGTTGAGGAAATGTTCTGTTTCTCTTATCTGCATTACCAGGAATGTAGCCCCGAGGGGTCCGTCTATGCTTTGTTTATTCAGTTTGGACGTGAATAAAAGCCACACTTTAGAATCCCATTCCTGGTATTGGACATTACAGTTATTGTTTCCTGTGTTCGGAGTTTCTTGGGTGCCCCTGTGCAGAGTAGTCAAACCTAAGCCCCTGTGCCGAGTAACCTAGTCCTCCTCGAACCCAGTCTCCCACCTGGTACTGCTGTCAGCTTCAACAGCATACCACCTGTCATTTGCAAAAAGGCAGGGGTGGGGGGCTTACAAAATGGAGGCACCGCTTTGGATTTTTAATTTAGGGAGGAAAGGTGCTCGGGCAAGGGGCTAGCGTTTTGGTTATCTGGCAGTGGGTAGCCCAAAAAGCTGAACCAAGGTTAACTAGTGTGTCGCTGTGTGCTGTTGTCCATGTGCTGCTGTTAAATGCCAACCGTTTACCAAGGAGCAGTAAAGCCTGAGAGAGTATGCCCTTGTCCTGCATCAAATAATTACAGCATTTTGCCAGCTTTTAAAAACTGTTATGACAAAGAAAAGTGTGGAAGACTAGGGGTAGCAACAGGAAAATTGTGCCCTGGATGTTGGAAATGCTTTCTAGTGAACTGTTGTGATAAAGAAAAGTGTGGAAAACCATGGGTAGCAACAGGAAAATTGTGCCCTGGATGTTGGAAATGCTTTTTAGTAAACTGAGAGACTTGCTGTGTTAATGGCCATGCTAAATGGTTGAAATGGGCTCCCGCCGTGGAGTCAGTTCGGAAAAAAAAAAGTGGTTTCTGCAGTCTAAATTTGCCTGCTCGACGATCGCCGTGAGGAGAAGAGCACTCGCGAGGGAAAGAGGCTCATTTGCATGGTGTCGTGTGATTGGTGAGACTGCAATCAGCCCTGCCCCCCAGCCAGCTCTACAGTGACTGCCCGGCATTCGAGAGGGAGTGTGACAGGAGTGCGTATACTGGCTTAGTGGAGGAGCGTTGCGGTGATTAAAAAGCGCTGTAAAAGTATTAAAAATAGACTTTTCTGTTTAAAATCGGGCTCAACCCGCATCTCGATCGACTGGATTGTGAGTGTGATGATCAGAGAGACGATCGGCAGGACTGCCCACCCGCTTCCTTTCTGAGGCCTCCAAAACTGGCTGCAGGCCGTTTTTCCATCGCAGCAAACAGCTACTGATAACAGTGAGTACCAACAGTAATAATTGCTCAAACAGTGATTTTTTGCCAAAAGCCAGCTGAATATGTGTGCAGCAGGGTAGTCGCTTTGCAAATAAAGACTGTGTCAAGTTTTACCAGCTAAAGCAAGTCTGTTAAGCCATTGACTGTGAGCATAGTTATGAGTTCAGCGTCAGCATAAAGTTTCAAAGCCAGAGAGAGACTGAGTTGTAGCAAAATGTGCAGCACTAGTTACAGTCAATCCTGTGCTTGAAATAATTGAGGCTTTAAGGGACTGTGAGCTAAAGCAATGTTTCCAGCAAGTGAAAAGTCTGTGGCAAATCATATAAATGTGCTAGGAAAAGAACAGTGCAAGTTTGTGCAGTTTTGAGCAAAGTTATCAGTGGTGTGTGTAAATCGGATGCGCAGTGGCTTGAGCCAATTTCTGAATGTTGATGGGCAGGAGTGCTGCAGCCGCCATTACAGGGTGGAGTAGTAAAGTAAACACAGCAGCAGAGGAGCCATTTTAAAAGTAAAAGAAAGTGTTCAGTGAAGTGGGACTTTCAGTAACAGTGAGCATTTGTTTGTTTTCCCTGCAGTTATGGCCTCAGGACCAGCCAGCTACCCTGATCATGCCCGGGCTATGATAGCAGCAGAAGTAAATAAGTTAAGGGACATTGAAAGGTGTTACTATGGAGGACAACTGCCTTCTCATGTGGCGATTCCTGGTTATCCAGTGCATGTGTGTTTAATATGCTTAAATGCTGGAAGGGACGTCTTCATGGTACCTCACTGTTCGGGGTGCTTAGAGAAATATGGCTTGTATAAAGCGCCCAAGATTCGTTTGGCTCTCACATGGACAAAAGTTCAGGAATTTGTAGTTGGCAGCACACAACACCAGGCGGAGCCTGTTGAAGAAGGCCCCTCGGGGGAGTGTGGCACAAAGCTAGAGGGTGCAGATTTGCAGACAGAACCATATGCTGATGTTTCAGATTCTGGATCGCAGAAGGATAATTCAGACAGAGCATCAGTAGACCCCTGGGGGGGGCTAGCCCAAGTCTCATAGGAGAAGATGAGATGAGGGAGGCCTTTGAATGGGAGGTATCGACCTCCGCGTCCAGTGAAGAGTGGATAGTCTCAGGAGTGAGGACGACTGCTCACTCCTGGGCAAAGATTCTCAGTGAGGAAGAAAAAGAGGGGGAACCTATGTGGCCTTGTGAAAAAGGAACGGGTACACAGCCTCAAGCTCTTGCCTCAGAGGAATGCATGGACAAGAGTGGTGATGCCATTGCCCTGGCTGTGCAATAAGAAGAAGTCAGGGATCCATTTTTCATCTCGTTGAGAATACGTAGCTGGCAGAACCAGGACTGGCCGCCCCCAAACCAGGCCAGAGGTCTCAGGTTGACCAAAGCTAGTAAAGAGGAGAGACTGATTCATAGGAAGGCAAATTAAATCTTTGGAATGTCCTTTCCTACCTTTCCTCGGAGAGTCTGGGAGGAGATTGAGAACAGCAGGAAATCCAGGATCTGGGCCGAAGCAATGAAATGTGTGCATTCTGGTGCAAACAAGCATGTCAGAAACAGACTGTTTCATGAGAAATACACCCAGTGGAAAAGAGGCAGGACACTGTTTATGGACACTGTTCGAATAGTGGATGGAGAGGGACGTGAAACCTTTCACTGTGTGAATTATGTGCACCCAGACGGGGTAATAATTCAAGCTCCTGACCCCCTGTACTATTGGCCTCAATGCAAGGACCTCCCAGAAAATGTGCCCGTGCCTACCAGATGGAAAGCCGAGCAGTGGTAGTCAATACTGCCACACCAGCCGTTGCAGTGCCTTTGTTGTTCCACCAGTATGGACATCCAGGACTCAGGTGCACCACATTCTTCAGTTCTACAGTACATAGATACATAGATACATAGACAGTGTCGGCAGATAAGGGCCTATGGCCCACCCAGTCTGCCCATTTGAGCTTGTAAGTTCAGTTTGTTTTCCTAGAAGTCTGTTGCACCTTACCCCTACAGTGTACTGGCCTTTCCAGAATCCATCGACTGGCCCACCAGATGACTTCAGATCTAGAGAGGACGCCAACCCAGCTGTATCCTGATCTATCACCTGGTAATCGGATGACGTCAGACCAGCCGTTTTCCTTTTTGTTCATGTTCTAAGGTTCCATCTCCAGAGATGACATCTTCCCAGCAGTTTCCAGATGTGCCCTCCTGTAGTTCCCAGAAGATGTCCTCCCAGCTGTATCAGAAGAATGCTGCCAGGGAGAGTCTTCAGCTGAGGAGCAGGTCGGTGTGTGTGTTATTACTTCTACAAGGAGCTGGTAAGTCCAAACTTTTCTATCCTTATGTCATTGCAGTACACACCCTACACTAGCAGACTCCAGAATGTATGAACTGTCCTCAAAGACTCTCCCCTTCGGGATTTTGGCCTGCTAGAACTGTGCTTCACCCTGCTCCGGCCCAGGAGAAACTCTTTAATGGACTAGCCTCCGGGCACTGTGGTCACTAGATGGGACTTTTAGGGCACTCCATCCCCCAAATGTGTATTGTAAATAATGTCATTGTTTTTCTACTGTTTTCTAGTGTATATACTGTTTTTCTACCTTTTCTAAAAAAATCTTTTTGGGATTCTCCAGTGTTTTGATGGTAGGGGTTTAGATAGACTGTGTATGCAGATTAGGAATGTGTGTTGTCTTTCTTTTTTCTTGCAGGTGTTCCTGAAGAAGATAGAAGAGAAGACAAGAAGAGGAGAAGGGGCTCATCGGAGTTCCTCACTAGTACTTTAGTGTGTAGTAATTTAAAGTACTGTTGTTGTTATTGTTGTTGTTACTGTAGTAACCCTTTCCTTCCACAGGTGTGGTTGTGGGGGTATGAGGGAGTAATGTAATAGTTGGTATTAGTTTCTTGGTGTGTGGTTGCAGGGTGCCCAAGGTCGGGGAGGTCCTCGGTTTGTTTTCATGTTGGGGTGTTAAGTTAGAGGCAGACAGATTTTCCCTAGAGGGCTAGGGTGGATAGACAGGCTGTGGTCCTGAATGGTCATAGGGACTGCAGTGCTGAGCTATTAGGGCTATGCTCTGGACAGTTCTACCAGATCCACTAGGCATCCATAGTAAGTGGGTAGAGTAGAGGCTGATATGTCAGCCACAGGCCTCTAGGCCCTTAGTGTTGCCTGCCTGCCTGTGCTAGCACATGGTAGGAGGGGGCCTGATCACCCCCCTCCGCAGGTAGCACATAGGGTGGGATGGCCTAAGCCGAGTAAATAATGACTGCGGACAGTCATTTTCCTGGCCCAGGGCAAGTGAAACCCCCGTTACCTGGGGTTACTATAATCCCAGTAAGACCTAGTGGTAGGCAGGGAAGGCAGCTTGTGAAACTCCAGTTAAATGGATTTCACACTGTCTCACTCTGTTCTCAATCTCAGCTGAGACTGAGGGATGACATCACCATAGAACTATCACAGCTGCATGAGCCACATTGGAATCTGCAGATGGGAGTTAGGTTAGAATGTTGGGAGTTTTTGAACAGTGGAAAGCAGTTGTGTGTGAGCAGTCTTGAAGAGAGGAGCACAGCAGTCTATGCACAGGCTCTTGGAGCCTAAGCTCTGATATAGAGCTACTTTAAGGGAAAGGTGTGTGTTTCCGCCAAAAGAGAACACAGTAAGCTGTTCGAGAAGTGGTGGAGACCAATGTTACTGGTCTCTGTGCCCCAACCCTGAGGGGACGGGGGGTAAAAGGCTTGCCTGTTATTCCAGGGGCAACCTCCTGGTTCCGGCTAGGGAAGAAGCTGCCTTACTTTTCTAAGTTGTGTTGTGGCACCAGAAGCTGTCAAGATTCGCCTGTGGGGCACCTGCAACCAAAGGGTGAGTTCTGCTCTTTCCATGGGGCCTATGTTTCACCTGAACTGTTGTTAAAGTGGGGATTGGACTGCTGAATCAGTGGGAGACCTAGAGGAATAGGCTAAGCCAAAGTAAAAGTATGTTCAAGTCCAGCATAAGGGAAAGCCAAGACATGTAGAGGAAATGTATGTATATTTACCCTTTAATCTACACTGCCAAGCTTTTCAGAAAGAGATGTTTACGTATGTTCGAGTCTAGTGCAAGGGGGAAGTCAAGACATGTAGAGGAAATGTGCTATGCATTTACCCTTTAATCTACATTGCCAAGCTTTTCAAAAAGAGTTGTTTAATGTCCAAAGAAATGGCCGGGGTATGGATTGTGGAAGCTAGAGGTGGGAGACCCCCCATCTTTAGTAACCAGGTTCACCTCTACGGATTTGCTCTATGGCCCTTTTACTTTGCTTCAGACACTTGGCCAGTGCTGAGAGAAGTACCCAGACGTGGGATTGAAAGGAAATTTCCCTTATGGAGTCGAAGGCTCTAAGGTGGTTTAGGGAGCCACCAGAAAATGTGTCCACTGCCATATGGACAGGGTTCGAGTGGCCAGCAGGGGAGTAGGGCCAGGGAAAACTCAAATAGTGTACAAGTCGGGCTGTGTACCCAAAGCAGCATGCAAGTCCGGGCTGTGTGCCTGGTGGGTCTGGAGCCTGAGGGCTGAAGTGATGAAGAAGTGTTCTGTTTCTCTTATCTGCATTACCAGGAATGTAGCCCCGAGGGGGGTCTGTCTATGCTTTGTTTGTTAAGTTTGGATGTGAATAAAAGCCACACTTTAGAATCCCATTCCTGGTATTGGACATTACAGTTATTGCTTCCTGTGTTCGGATTTACTTGGGTGCCCCTGTGCAGAGTAGCCAAACCTAGGCCCCTTGTGCCGAGTAACCTAGTCCTCCCCGAACCCAGTCCCCACCAGGTACTGCTGTCAGCTTCAACAGCATACCACCTGTCATTTGCAAAAAGGCATGGGTGTAGGGGTCACACAGTATTAAGGAAACAAAGGCACTAGTGTTTAAATATCCTATCTGGGTGAGTACGCTCTCCAGTAGTGGGATCCGAACCCAGAGCCTCCAAGCAGGAGGAGCAAAGTGGCACCGAACTACCAAAAAAAAAAGGATTTTTTTTTAAATTAATTACTGGAGTTCACAGGCTATGGTGGCAGGCATTCCCTCCAGCAGTGGGTCCTGTGCCTCCACTCCTATTCATGCCAACTGTTTGGAGCTGGGGTCCCTCCTGTAGCGACCCCTTCTCTGCATCAGCTCTGAAAAGTGCACAGCTTGCCCAATGAGCTAGTGGAGGCCCTTCCTATAGCGACATCCACACCTCTAATGCCTGACTTCCCTCACTGCTGCAGTCCCAACTCAGAGGCACAAAATGCTCCCTCACAGTCCCACAAAGTACTGGAAATCTCCCCACCTACTGAATGCAGTTTTTGGCTGCCCTACGCTCAGCCACAGAGTAAAATTAATCCAGAGCCCCTCAGTGTGTTACATATTTTGGGAGCCAAGGGTCCAAGTCTTTTGATACCTGGTGGAGCAAATGATTTTTCCCCAGTTTGAGCAGTGATGGGCTTGGATCCCTCCCGCAGCGACCCCTGCCCACTGAACATAACCCTCAAAAGCACACCAGTGGTGGAGGCCCCTCTAGCAGCAACCTCCTCACACACTGCCACCCAGCCAGACTCAAAGGAGCGTGGGATGAGGGCCTCCTGTAGCCCCTCATCTGACCATAATGAGCAGAGTACAATCGGAAGTGGCCACAAGTGCCTACCTGACCCTGGAATGCTGCTGCAGCTCTGTGAATTTGCTCAGCCGACAGCGAGAAGGAAAAGGAACTAGATTCCACCTCTCTGGGTTCTCTCCAACTCGAGCACAGATTTGCGCCATTTTAGGGATCCTCTCTGCAATCCCTTTGTCTTGGGGGGCAATAAATCCAGGTACTTCACCTACCGAGGCAGCTCTCAGCCATCTTCTCCTCTCCCTCGGTCCGATTCGACAAGCCCCATGATGTCATGCGGCTCTCATGAGAGCCGAGCTCACAGACACAGAGGGGCATTAGATTCTTGTGCATAGTCACACAAGAAGATGGTGCCATGCTGAAGGACTTGGGCACAACATACAGTGCCCCCAAACCTTGCATTTTATTGTGACATCTTCATGCCACCTTCTTACCTGGGTAGTTTTTTCCAGCCAAACCAAAGCTTTTTGTCACAAATTACAGGGGCAGTTGACATGACAGAACAGGAAAGCAATTGTGAGACGGTATGAGGGAGAGTTATATGGCTGGCTGTCTCAAACAGACCTTATCTCATAAAAACAATCAGACTTTGGCCCTCTCCCGGGGCCGAACCCCAAAACCACGGGGGAGCCGAAGGAGGACACCGCAGACCAGTCCGCCACAATGGGCCATGGGGCACACATTAACGACCTCATTACAAGGGTGCAAGTGGACCCCAGAATTTCACTACACCTCGAACACCAGGTGACCGTGAGAAGCATGGTCCATAGGTGGCACACCCTGTCCCAAGATCGATGTGACCAGTGGGGGAAGGCCCCCAAAGGAGACCGCACCGTCCCCAGCTCCCCAAACACACAACCTCTCCAACTGATAGTATGGTGCCCCTTAAAGACCCAATGAATAAAAAGATCAATGAGCTCCTCAGGAGAATTCATGAGGAATCGGGCACATTGCGCCCGGCCGACTCAGCAGTATGGACAAACGCAGAGCAATCCACAGACGACTTGACACATCCACCAAAAATGGCCCAGAGGACTATTCCTGGACTGATGCAGCACAGTGTGCCATACAAGCAATAGCATACAGGACGCATCCTCAGACAGTTTTCAAGTACGAAACATGAGGAACCGTACTAGACAACATAGCAAGAAGGGCACTGTGGCTCCAACTCTGGCAAGCAGACAGACAATACAAAATGCCTTGATAAAGCCCCCACTCAAACAGGGAATGTCATTTGGGGGAGCGGCCTAACACCATACCTCGGAAACGGGGAGGGTAAATCAAGCACAGAGGGACAAAGGTGTGTACCTGCCCTTGGGCAGACATTTGCACCCCAAAGTAAGTTCTTTAAACACAAAGCACAGTCCTGCAACCACCCTGCATCCAGACAGTGGCACCAGAAACCCAGTTTTTTTTTTTTTTTTATTTTTTTTTTTTTTGAAATTCAAGTTTATTGACTTTGATAAAACAGAAAATAGCATACAGGGGTCGGGTATCAATACTGTGGGATAAATAAGAGAAAAGGAACCTCCCAAACCCCCCACCCCAAACCAACCCACCCTAATTTACCCATCACTCTCCCATGTCATGCCCACCCACCTCCCTGCTAGAACCCTGCTAGAGTGTGCATAGTAGAAATAGGCTTAAGTTCTGTTGTCAAATCAACAAAAGAGTCATAACATGGTCATGAAAATGAAAGCTATAGGAGTAGGTAAAAGAAAGGAAGCCTTATTGTGCATCAGGGAAGGAACCAAGAGATCAATGGTGTAGATAAAGTTTTTTTTTTCAGTACAGGGCCTACGTTAGCCAAGATAGAGATACCACAGGTGGCCTCCATGCCAGGTCACGGACCAAATTTCAGGGCCCAAGGTGACAAAACAACTGAGAGTTCACAGGCACGCTCAACTCCATGGTTGGCAGGGGGACTATGGTGCCCTGCACAACACCGGGCCATGCCAACGTCAGCATAGAGGTGCAGGACATGGCGACAAAGGTTATGCAATCAAGTTCTCTGGCAAACTGACACAACACAGACCCCTTGTTTCCCCATTCCCAAAGTGCCCAAACAAAATACAGACAACAATGAAGTCAATACAGACTTACTCAGCAATGGGGCCATCATGCCCATACCTACAGCGGAACAGGACACAGGGGTCTATTTCTTATTATTTGGGGGCCTGAAAGGGAATGGAGCCACCAGTACTACCCCTCAAATAACTAATTCAGCTTGGCAGTGTACATAAAAAAAAAAAAAAAAAACAATTATTTCAAAAGGGAAACCCTGCGGTCGACATTACTCCTCATACGGTCTTCACACCATCGACACCTCAGTTTTTGACATTCAGGGGCAACACTTCCAATACCCATGCCTACTGTTCAGCCTGGCATCAGCACCCCAAGTATTCACCAAGACTCTGGTGGTATTATCGTCCCACCTAAGGAGGTAAGGGGGTACATTAGCTCATAAGGGCAAGGACAGCTGAGCGAGCACACCTTAACACACATCTGGCAACCATCTGACTATGGCAGCATGGGTGGTTTGGCAAGACAGTGAAGTGCCAACTAGCACCATCCCACTCCACATCATCCATAAACTGGTATTGGGACTAATCAACAGACCCAAAAGAGTGCTGCAGGACTACCTCTAAGTCCTGGGGGTCATGGCGTCACTAAGGGATCGTGGGCCAGGCTGTGCATGCGCATACCCCAGAGATTCCCGATAGGGTCATGGAACCAAACATTACAGGACTACAAAGCCCATATCACATCACCTGCTTGAGTACTCACCAGTCTCAGATGGTGAACACTGCAAAGCAATATACAGAGAGTGAAATCGCTGACACGCGTGTCCCCAGAAGTGATTAACACGGATGCAAGACTGTCAGGTCGGGGACCAACATACTAAAACTTGGTCACCCACGACGTAGTCAGAATCCTCACTCCCAATAAACTTGCTGGGGATAGGAACCATGCACCTAGTACTGTCGTCTTTTTTCACACCTCTCCTACAGCAAAGCATTGCTACCTCGGTACGACAACCAAGTAACCTTCACATACCTAGTCAGGCAAGGAGGCAATAGAAGCAAAGCCGTGACAAAAGAGTCACCACAACTCCCCTGGGCAGATTGAAACCTACAATCCATGACAGCAATATGTCTTGCAGAGCCATCCAACACAGAGGTGGACTGGCTGAGCAGAGTCACCATTAACTAGGCAGAGTGGAGACTGAGCCAATACATTGTTTAGAAGCTACAGGCAAAAAGGGCCCTTTCCAAGCAGATCTGATGGCTTCACACCAGAACATGCAGCAACCAAATTACCACTCCAGGTCCATAGACACAAGGGCATTGGGAGTACACTCTCTCTCAGCACCATGACACTTCAGGTGAGTCTATGTATTCATCATCCCTTTCTAATGTTAACCAGGGTCCTTCACAAACCCAGACGTACGGGGACATCAGTAGTAAGGGGGGGGCGACCAATTGGCCCAGGATGCCATGATGTTCACCTATTCTAGCAATGGCAGTGAGCCCACCCATGGCCCTACCCCAGTGGCTGGATCTGCTGTCCCAAGGCCCGCTTCTCCACACAAAACCATCCAGCCTGACTCTGACTCTGATGGCCTGGCTGTTGAAGTGAACAGACTGCTGGTCTTAGGCTATCAGATAAGGGTGGTGAATCACCGGTTACAGTCCTGGCAGGCAATCAACCAACGAGATCTACCACAGACACTGGCAAACCACTCACAAAGGGTGCAAGGAGAGGGAAACCTCACCAGCCATGGCAGGATTGCCACAAATTCTGGATTTGTTAAATGAAGGGGTAACTAGGGGCCTAAGCCTGGTGTCACACAGGGTTCAGGACTCAGCAATTCCTTCCCCATAAGGGGCCCCTTGCCAGGAGTAGGGCACATAGGCTCACACCTATGCATATTCAGGTTACTTAAGACCATAACATTGGCATCACAAACAGTCAGATAGAGATGCACCCCGAGGCACCTCAATACAGGGCTAGATGCCCTACAGTTACACACCCACCAACACGCTTCCCTTCACTGGTGTACAGTTACACACCCACCAACATGCTTCCCTTCACTGGTGTACAATTACACACCCACCAACACACTTCCCTTCACTGGTGTACAAATAAGACCACCTTTCTGGTAGCAATCTGCTCCACTAGGAGGATAGGTGAGACACAGACCTTATAATGTAGGGACCCCTTCATAACGTGTCTCAATAATAAGGTACTTCTTAGAAAGATATTGTCCTTCCTGCCCAAGGTGGTGACAGCATATCACAGGGACCAGGACATTCTACTACCCTATACAGAGGTAGATGACACCACAGACATGCCACCCCCTCTCCCAATTGATGTGGGCCATCAACAAAGGATATACCTCAGCATGACAAACAACCTACACATGACAGACAGGCCCTTTGTACAGTTCACAGGACATAAAATTGGACAGGCAGCCTCTAAAGACACCATCGCTACATGGATTATACAGACCATTACTGAGACCTACAGGGTGACAGGGCAGGACCCACCTCAAGGGGGTCGACACACTTCCCTAGGGTGATTGCTGCATCCCTGGGTGACAGGAGAAATATGTCACTACCAGACTTCTACTCGACAGCCACCTGGTCATCATTATATACATTTACTAGACATTTTCAGCTAGACGTGGCATCCGACGAAAGGACAACATAAAAAAAAAAAACAACACCGGACTGAAGACCGAAGCTCCACCCATATAACAGAGCACTAATCTGCCTTCACTTCACCCTCCCAAGAGTAATCAGTTTCTCTATAGGCACTACTACTAAGGTCCCACTGGTTTGCACTGCGGAGTACTATAAAGGGTACAAAATGTAATGGGATTTACTCACCTGGTAAAGGTGATTGTATGAGTACCCTTTATAGTACTCTGCAGCCCCACCCAGGACGGCAGATTACTCTGCAGGTTGGATCAACAAAAGGCAATAATCTCATGACAACTGAAGTAAAGGGTCACATTAATACAGTCTATCATTGCTTTAAGAGTACAAGCATATGACGTACGGCATTAAATAACGGCAAGTGATGATTGCATGCCCATGACATATACTGAGAGTATCGCAATACAAGAAGTGTGAGTACTGAGCTACTCCTAAATAAGTTTGTACTGTCTCATTCACTATATATAGTAAGGGTTACCAGGCATTATTCAGACAGGCCACCACTCTAAGAAAGGGATCATCCCTTCTTGTGATTTCTGTTTACAGTCTTTCCTTTCCCGGCTTGTATGTCTTTTGATGTCTTTTCATAATATTGCTAAGGAAGATTCACACTAGCGATAGTCTGATGAGCACAGAGGTATGTCCTTGCCCACTTTGATTTGATTGGATCATGCATCAACCTATAGGATGGACGAGGAATACCCCCACTGGTTTTGACCATGGAATACTATAAAGGGTACTCATACAATCACCTTTACCAGGTGAGTAAATCCCATTTGCATGGCCATAGTAGTACATATGCACATGCACATGATCAGGTTAGCATCACAGGATGCTGAATATAACACCCATCCAACATGCTGTTAATAGTGTAATGTTTAGCACTGTGCTAACCTTCTGAAAATGGGGCCTTAATAGACTAAAAATCCTGGCCGATGCCTCTTAAGATGCAGAAAGTAAACATAAAAGGGTTATCGTATCTAACTCTTTATGTAGTGTTTTACTTATTTTGCTTGCAAAACCTTCATTCAATTTCAGAAAATTGTGATGTCGACTTAAAACTTTTATAACAAACTAGTTAAAATACAGTTTTTTTTCTTCTTTCATCTGAATGCTGTTTTTATTTACTCATAAAAACACACTCTGGTGGGCTGGCCTAGCAGCTTGGTGGTAACTGCACTGCCTCCCATGCCAGTGGCCCAGTTTTGGGGATGGACCTGGGTTGCACAGGGGTTAGCTGGGGCGAGATACAATTGAGCATCTCGGGGAATGTTCTCCTCTCGACGAGGGGAAGACTGACCACCCCGCTCTTCAACATCCATCTAGCTGAGGAGGGCTGGCAGGGCAGTGGAGTTGCGTAAAGGGGAGGGCTCAGGCAGGCACAAAGCAAGCATGTGCCTTTATATGCAGTTGTATCACTGCATGCTTGGCTGCCCAGGGGATGAAACCAAAGGTAGAAACCCCCTAATGGCAGAATGATCCAACAACCTGCCGCAGATTCTGCCCCACTAACCAGGCTCTGCTTCTATCTGAATATGTGTCTCCTTGTCAATGGCCTTCCCCCTCCTGGTGTGAGTGGGGGGGATCTCAAAGCAGGTAAGTCCTGGGGATGGTGGGTGATTGGGCTGGAGATGTCAGTGGGCAAGGGGGTCGCAGGGTGACTAAGGAGATTAAAATCTCAATGAAAAAAAAAGAAGAAAACACAGTTTGAGAAGCTCAAACCCCAAAACAGACTGTGAATGCCTCCAGCATGGCATCACAGTAAAGTTATTTAGCATAGAAACATGCACAGTATATGCATGTGGCATCTAAGCTCCTGATGAGAACTGGGCACTGAGGAATTGCAGCAAAAATATATATTTTTGTTTCTTAACCAAGAAACTTTTATTAAACAAAAACTAAATCAAAACATAATCCATAGAGTACAAACTAGCAAAGCTTTTGGCTTACACTATCGCAGTTTCTGCAGTACTTTCCAAGCATTCAGCACAGATAAGTTGCTGGACTAACACATTAATTACACATAAATCTAATCAAAAAATTAACTTGGAAAAATGCATGCGGTCCCCTATGTTTATGTTAGGAATATCCTAAGTATTAGCTTCCCATACAACAGTACATGAGGGCAGCACTTATTTAAAAGAAGAAACTACAGCATTTTAAATTAGTGATCTTGTCACATCACAATGTTCTGAAATTTGATTAAAGGTATGTAAGCAAAACAAGATGGAAAACTCCATAAAGAGATAGAATAAGAGATAGTCCTGTTGTGTTTACTTTGAGCTCTGCAGCTTTAGACATCCTCTCCTCAGGCCAGCAGCTCCCTGAATGCAACAGGAAATGAGTGCAGGGGCAGGCCATTCAAGGGGAGGGGTAATTTCAGAATGTAGTCCATTTCAGTATATAGTTTATTTGTTTCAGTCTATAGTGTATGTGGATTGTTCTGTCTATAGTGTATGTATTTCAATACACAGTGTATGTGTTTCACCATGTCGTGTATTTGTTTCAGTATACAGAGTATGTGGATTTTTCAGTCTATAGTGTATGTGTTTCAATATGCAATATATTTCTTTACGTATATAGAGTATGCAAATTTTTTCATAGGGTAAGTGTTTTAATATATAGTGTATTTGTTTTAGTATATAGTGTATGCACATTTTTCAATGCATAGAAAGACAAAGGGAGGGATAGTGAGGCTGAATAGAATGGACGGTGGGTGGGCAGAAAGGGACAGTGAAAAAGAAGGGATACTGAAAGAATATTTCTGCTCAGTATTCACAAAAGAGGAGGAGGAGGAGGTGCCTAATCCAATTAACAGAAGCACTCTTGATGGCCGGGTCGATCCCAGTCCTTTCACAGAAGAAAGGGTTCTGAAAGAACTCCTAAAACTGAAGGTGGACAAAGCAATGGGGCCTGATGGAATTCACCCCAGAATTCTAAAAGAATTAAGGGGAGAACTAGTGAAACCACTGACTACCCTTTTTAACAAATCATGGGAGGATGGTGTGGTACCTGAGGACTGGAGGAAGGCAGATGTGATTCCTCTTCACAAAAGTGGGACCAAGACAGAGGCAGGAAACTACAGACCTGTCAGTTTGACATCTGTGGTAGGGAAAGTGATGGAATCACTTCTGAAGGAAAGAATTGTTGAGTACCCAGAGGCCAGTGGGGCACAGGACCCAAGGAAGGATGGGTTCACTGTGGGAAGGTCATGTCAGATGAATCTAATAGATTTCTTTGACTGGGTGACCAAAGTAGTAGACCAGGGAGGGGCTGTGGACATGGCCTATCTAGACTTTAGCAAGGCATTTGACACAGTCCCACACAAAAGATTAATTGTCAGATTAACCAGCCTGGAAGTGGGTCCCAGGGTGGTAGCCTGGATAAAACATTGGCCGGACAACAGGACACAGAAGGTAATTGTATATGGAGTCCATTCTGAAGAAAGAGGGGTTACTAGTAGGGTACCATGAGTTCAGTACGGTCCAGTCCTTTTAATGTCTTTATAAGTGACATTGCACAGGGACTGGACGGAATAGTATGCCTCTTTGCAGATGACACAAAGATCTGCAACAGGGTTGATACACAAGGAGGCATGGAAAGGATGAGAAGGGACTTGGCAAGGTTGGAGGAATGGTCAGAAGTATGGCAGCTTGGATTCAATGCAAAGAAGTGCAAAATAATGCACCTGGGAAACAAAAACCCAGGGGAAGATTACAAAATGGGGGAGGAGGTAGCAACAACAACAAAAATGGAAAGGGACCTGGGGGCAATCATATCAGATGACCTTAAGGTTAGCAAGCAATGTGAGAAGGCAGTAGGGAGGGTATGCTGGGATGTATAGGGAGAGGCATCACCAGCAGAAAACAGGAAGTTGTTATCCCTCTGTACAGACAGTTGGTGAGACCCCATCTGGAGTGCTGCGTCCAGTTCTGGAGACCCCATCTCCTCAGGGACATAGACAGGATAGAGGCAGTCAAGAAGAGGCCAACTAAAATGGTGCAGGGTCTGCAAGAGAAGCCATATGTGGACAGACTAAAGGAGCTTAATATGTTTACCTTTACGGAAAGGAGGGAGAGGGGGGACATGATAGAAACTTTTAAGTTCCTCAGTGGAATCAACAAAGTCCAAGAGGGTAGCATCTTTCAGAAAAAGAGATGTGCGAGAACAAGTCAACACAATTTAAAGATGGTGGGGGGTGGTTCAGGGGCAATGTGAGGAAGTATTTTTTCACAGAGAAGGTGGTGGACGCATGGAACAGCTTTCCTGAGGAGGTTGTGGGGTCTAAAACTGTGGGAGAATTCAAGAATACATGGGACAGTGATAAGGCAATACTTGGGGGGAAGAAGAAATAGGCTGTTGGTTAACTAGGATCTGCAGCTTATCCTGTAGGTAGGGAAATGGGCAGACTAGGTGGGCCAAGCGATCCTTATCTGCCATCAAAGTCTATGTTTCTATGTTTCTATAGTGTATTTATTTCAATAGATACAGTAGTAGCACCGAATTAGTCAAAGTATTTTTAAGGATTTTTAAAAATCCCTATTGAGAATTGTGAAACCTTTGGTTAGGGATTTTGTTTTGTTTGTTAGTGTGTTCACTGCTACCCAGAGAGGGTTGTCTCATCTGATTGTGTAGTTGAAAATCTGCTAGGTGGCACTTAAGTGCTGTAATAGGAACTGGCCTCTTTCCATAGGTATAATAAAAAGAATTTTAGAGGATTTTTTTTGGCCTAAATTTTGTGAAGGATAAATAGGGAATCTCACAAAATTGCTTGACAAATTCGGCGCTACTACTGTAGTGTATGTATTTCAATATAAAGTATAGATGTTTCAATATATCGTGTATTTGTTTCAGTAGACGGTGTATGTGAATTTTTCAGTGTGTAGTGTATGTATTTCAATAGATAATGTATGTATTTCAATATGTAGTGTGTTTGTTTAGTTATATAGTGTATGCATACTTTTTTAATATATAGTGTATGTGTTACAATGTGTAGAGTGTGTAGAGCAGAGTGTGAATTTAACCTGTTGCAAATTCAGCTCCTAAAACAGAAGTTGCTACTGAACGCGAAGAAGACGAAAGCTATACTCTTCTCTCCTGTGCATAACTCCCAAGTTCTGTTCTCCACGGGGTCATTACCTCCGATTACCACCATTCTGGGTGAACAGTTGGAATACGTGTCCATATTCAAATACTTGGGGGTCTGGATCAACAACTGCCTTTCCTTCCATGGACACACTGAAGAGCTATTAAAGAAACTCCGCCAGAGATTAGGACGTTTCTATAGGATAAAAAGCCTACTCACTAGGGAGGCCAAAATGCGACTAGTCCATACAACCTTTCTCCCTTTGTTAGACTATGCTGACTTGCTATACAGCCAAGGCCCCACTGGTGTTCTTTCAAAACTTGATACACTCTACCACAGAGCCTTAAGGTTCATTACAGAGCTTCCATACTCTACCCATCACTGTCGCTTGCACTCTACTGTGTGCTGGCCTCCCCTTTCTCTTAGACGTCAAAGAAATGCAGCCCTCTGGACATACAGAGCCATTACAAATAAACTGCCTAACTACATTGCAAACTGCCTACCGATAAGCTCCCCAAGCAATTATGCCTTGAGAAGTGCCTCATTTATTTTGTTGAAAGTACCTAAGGTTAGATTCCACTTTGGCGGGGCTTCCATGAGTTATGTCCTTTCCCAGCTGTGCAACAAGCTGCAAAAGACCTTAAAAATAAGTCTCCTCATTAGTCTAGCTTCCTTCAAAGCTTTAATTCTGTGCCATACCAAGGAATCTTGTGACTGTTTCCTGTAATATCTATCGCTGCAGTCTCCTAGTCCTCCCTTAGCCGCTCTGTCCCTGTAGAGCATTTTCTGTCCCATACCTTGACCCCTACTCCAGTGGGCCTACCTTTACTTTTGTTGTCCAGCCCCCTCTCTCACAAAAAAATCAGTATTGCATCCAATTTATCTGACGCAGCCTGTATCCTGCTTGCTATGTTTGAATCCTGTACAACCTACTGTTGTTTTACTGTGCTTTGTCTATAGTGCCTCTGTGTTATCCTGTACATACCTGATCTTATGTATATGGCCTTGTCTTTGTGCCTATTTCCTTATTGGCTATTCCTTCTGTATGTCTGTATCATCCTTCCCAGGCCCATCTCAAAAATGATCTTGCCCAATGGTGTCCGCATGGTTTCGGATGAGACGTTAAACCGAGGTCCCATCTGCCTGGATTGGTGGTAGTTCAGGTGGATGTTAAAAATCCCATGGCACTTATCGAAAAGAGTAGGAGAAATTTTTATTCAACATTCAAAAACAGGATATAGGGAAATACACCATCACATAAATAAAGAACAAAAAAGGAAGAAAAAAAAACATCTGCACCATCAATTCCACATTGATTAACTCCTCTTTCTTACTCAAACCTTGCAAAATGCAGAGATCAAAATATCACACTATATGTACCGGTTCCATTTATCAGAAGAAACACCCTTCCACCAATACAAAGCCCCCTACCCCACCCAGTCCACATTTTTCCATAATTTCTCAAATACATCCTGTCCTATGGTGCACTTTTCATATGCATAAATACTGTCCAATTCATGTTGGATTTGAAAAAAAAAACATCTTGCTGTTGAATTACTCTACCTTGTAAAACCCTTAGGCATCTCACCTGCCAGATGGACCATTTAATACATACCAACAAAGCGTGGATTGTACTGTTTGACCATTTTTCCCAGGAAGTCGGGATTTGTCCTAAGACCAAAACATCATAATTGGTTAATAAAAATAACTTTTCCCCCCATAAGTCAGACAGCAAAGACCAAAAGTCCTGTACATGTATACATTCAAAAAAAAGATGCTGCATTGTCTCCACAACCCCAGCACAAATTATGTTTCCACACCCTCTCTCCTCCAAACGTTTATGCTTCTGATTTCCTTTTATCTGTAGCTTCTGATGGCCCCAAAGCCAAGCAAAATCTTGCATTTTTAAAGGTATTCTTCGGTTTAATATACTACCCAACAATAGAATAATATCTATGCAAGGTGAGACTTGGAACATTGGGTCCTCGTGATACCAAGTATCCACAATGAATTTAGAAAAAACCTTCTTTACTTTACCCATACACCATGCTAGGTTTATTTTCCATGTTCTAATATAGTAGATTGTGGTTTGAACATAACTAGGGAGTCCCCGTTCTACAGGATGCCATTTTCCTCTACCCCATGCTTCAAAAAAGGATTTACCCCAAAGCTGCATACAAACTTTGCCAATCCCTTCTGTCTGTGAAATTAAAGGAAAAACAGAGCTAAAAAAACATTAGCAAATAAATAAACCAAAGGCTGTAACATATTTAAACCTCCTTCTTTTACTGCCCTATATGTATGGCATCTTTTAACAGGATTCAACCTGCTTCCCCATAAAATTAAAAAAAATAAACCCATAACCTTTGTATGCATACTTTTAGGTAAGGGGAGTACATGAGAGATATATAAAAAAATGGGCACTATATAGGCTCTTAAGAGGTACACCCTCTTTTTCCGTGACATTCTCCAAGATAACCATGCTTGTACTTTAGAACATGCTTTATCACACACTTCATTCCAGTTTTTAATTCCGGATTCCTTAGTACCAAAATACATTCCTAAAATTTTTACGTGACCTTTAGTCATTGGAATGGGGAAATTATCAAGCTCTATACTATCTCCTAGTATCATTCCAATACTTTTAGTCATATTAATCTTTATACCAGTTGTATCAAAGGCTTCCTGTATTATTGTCAAAACTTTTTCCCCTGATTCCCTATCAGCTATTGCAAAAACACAATCATCCGCATATGCTGAAAACTTTTGAAAAACATACCCAACCTTATTTATAATGGCTTTAATGTCCCTGGCTTTTCCAATCTTCCTTAATAAGGGGTCCAAACCAAATACATACATTAAAGGACTTAAAGGGCACCCCTGTTTTACTCCATTTTTTAAATATATCGGAACTCCAAAAAAACCCATTTACCAGAGGTACCACTTGTGCCTCTTTATATACATCATACCTAATTGCATTGAAGGGGCTAATCTTTTTTTCTTCCCAAATAGCATTGTGAAGGACTTCTAGACAGGGAACCACTATCTCAATGTAAACTTTATAAAAATCGTTCGGTATCCCATCTCATCCAGGAGCCGTTTTGGCAGATAATTGCCCAATAGCCTCCTGAATTTCTAATCTCGAAATGGGAGCATTCAAACCCCCTTCCTCTTCTCTAGATAGCCCTGGCACTACAATATCTGCAAGAAACTTGTGCCTTTCCTTCTTTTCTTTCTGAAAAGTATCTATCATATGCTGTTGTATAAGAAGCATTATATCATGGTTATGATTTTTTAAATTCCCTTGACTATCTCTAAGACCTGTCATGGTCACTGTTCCTTTCCTTCCCTCATATGGATTTACTTCCTCTTTTGTCCCTTGCGTTCTGTGTTTTTGTTGAGTTGCCATTTTTTCCACTGAATCCTGTAAATACTGTGTCATCTGCCCTTTAATCTTCTGAATACTTTCCCTATTTCCCCCCAAATTTAAAAGTTGTAAATACTTTGCCCTTTTCCCTAAATAAACAATATAACTGTCTTTGCCTGCTTTTTTGTATAGGCTCCATACCAATCCTGTAGATCCCTTTTAATATCCTCCCACCATTCTATAGGACTCTCATATAAAAACATATATCCTTTTTTCCTAGAGACAGTTGTATTATGGATTTTTCTACTGCAGCATCCTGAAGTTTAGAAATGTTCATTTTCCAGCAACCCCTCCCTGCCATTAATTCCTGTTTTTCCCCTAATTTTAGGACAACTCCCAAATGATCTGAAGTCTCCAAGGGTATCACCTCTACCCGTTGACAAGTCAGTCTTGCTGACGTTAGCCAAAAATCTATTCTCGTGGACAAATTTCCTTTAAAAAAGGTGTGCTTTGATACCTGTTGTATAATGTCATAGACATCCAAAATGTTGTTTCTATGCATAACCGCTAATAGCATATTAGTGTCACAAAAAATATTTTGCGTCATCCTTCCCCAATCTCTATATGAAAGCCCACAGTTAAAATCCCCACCCCATAATATCAGTTTTGAAGTATTTAAATAAGGCTCTATTTGTCTGAATAATTCAGACCTGTCTGCTTTCTTCTATGGTGCATATACATTAATAATTCGAAAAACTTCTTTTTGTAAAATTACATCCACCACCATAGTCCTTCCTGGTCTTATATCATACACATGTAATACCTGGACACATCCTTTAAAGAGCACTCCTATCCCAGAACACTGTTCCTCTCCTACTGACCAAAAGGAAACACCCCTCCTCCAGTCCCTCTGTGTACTCTGTATTTCTTGTAGAGAATTTAGTCTAGTATCTTGTAATAAGATAACTTGCCCACCTTTAATACTAAGACTTAAAAAAGTATTCTGCCTCCTCTCATAGGCCTTAATACTGTTCACATTAATTGTGCAAAGGGAAATAGCCATAACCACTTTGAACAGAAGGTTTAAATAAAATTCCTGATGCTTCATCGTTTCTTTTTCCTTTTTTTTGTTTTCCGCCTTTCCAAAGGACCTACCTCTAAAACCCCATCCACCTGAGAAGAGGCTATGGAAGAAAGATCAGATTCACAGCCATCCTCCTCCACCCCCTCCTCAAACAATAAAGCATATGAATTTTGTACTGGTACTTCCTCCAAAGTTTTTTGTTATTGATAATAAGCCGTTGTTAGTTTTCCTGTCTTAGATCTTGTTACCCTCTGAAAATCTGTCTTTCCTTGCACGGGGGGGGGCATAGAAACACCTTCATCCTCCACAGCTTCCACCTGAACTATCTCTTCCGCTACTTCTATCCCTTCTTCTTCATAAAAAACCCCACCAGCATCTTGTATCTCTTTTATAATTTGTTCTCCTGGATGCTTATCATCCCTACTTTCCTTAGTCACAGTATCCCCTATTGTCCTTAACCCCCTTTGTGGTAATGGAGTTTTGTCAGGAACCTTTGATAACAATTCCATCATTCTCATTTTCTCTTTCTGGGCTGTGGCAACATATAAATCCTTTTCCGCTCTAACAGTACTATCAACATTATTGTGTAAAGCCCATGTGCAAGTACGGAAGGAGTGCCCCTGCTCCTCACACAAGTTACATCTCAGTGGTTGTCGACAATGAGCCCCGACATGCCCCAAATCTCCACATAAGCCACATTTTTGTTTGTCACATGTATTGCTTAAATGCCCCACATCTCCACATTTAAAACAGGCCCTTGGCTGCCCAGGGTAGAAAATCACCCCCCTATCTCGTCCTAAAAAAAACAGTTAGGTAGGTGCTTAGTCTGACCATTTTCTAATTTCAAGACCACTTGGTACTTCCTTCCCCCTATCCATAATTGTTCTTCATCTAAAATAGGCTCAGGAAAACCTTTAACTGTACAGTGCTACTGCAACCAATACATAATATCTGCAACATTAACTCCTTCATTTCGAAAGAGAACTGTAATTTTTTTTGTCAAGGGTTTCGTTAATGGTATAGCTAAAAAAGGCTTCCATAATGGCGAGAGCTTCATCAGCTGGTATTGTTTCCAGAAACGTTCCAAACCTGCGGGGTGTTTAAAGCTAATATCAAATAGTACATCTCCTGGCACATGTATTAAAGCGTAAATTTCATATGCATAGTACTTCATGCTTTCTTTTAACAGAACTCTACCCACAAATTTCCTATCTGGAATGGCATCAACATCACCCCTGTATTTCAATCCAACAGCATTCCGCCTTTCTGCTGGTTCCATCAACTGGCCCCTATCAGCTGGAAATAAATGTTCTGCCACTTTTCCATGCCATATTTTATCTACATCAGCTGCCAGAGGAACTGGATCAGCTATATCCATAGAATTAGTTCCTTGGTATACTACTGTTTGACATATTGTATTGCTTTCCATTGAAACAGCTAAACCTTCTGATTCTTGATCCTTTATGATCTGTAATAAGGGATGAGGGTCATTTTTGGTAGCAATATTTCCTCTTCTGTAGGGGAGAGCTGTCCTGGAGCTATCGAGGAGGTTGCTGCAACCTCATGTAGAGGAACAGAAAGGGGGGGCTTCTAAACCAGCAGAGGAATCAAAAAAACATCATCTGTATTGGCATCCCACCCATTCCCTGCAGAATTTCTTTTCCAGCCTGCAGCTAGCAGGGCTGTTGTAACCCAGTCTTCTGATGGTTGACTTTCTTGCAATTGTATTTGCCCCTGACTGGGCCCAGTCACACCTTGCTTCTGTAACCCTTCATTATTCTCCCCTTCTTCAAAAGGTCTTTTTGATCCACCTTTCAAAATGTTTGCAGCATTTTCCCCGTTTTGGCTAGAAACAAGAGAAATGCTAACTGAGTCTGCCAGTTTTACTGTCTTGATGCTTATTTCCCTCTCCCCTACACCCAAAATGTTTTCAGACTGTAGCAAGTCCTGGCGTTCTCAGCCTCCTGAACTACCCCTTGTAAACCAGTACTGTTATCCGGAGAAGCGCTATTGCGACTCACTGTCACACCTCTCATCGTCTCTCCATCTTCCAAGCCTGTGTCCATGTTGTTTCTCCGTCGTTCCACTTCCTGCTCTGCTGCAAACCCAGACCGACGCTCTCTCGCATCCCGTAATTGTAGCCTTGCTGCCTGAAAGCAATGTTCTGCCTCTGTAACCTGCAATACCAAAAACTGCTCGTTTTCCAAGTCGTTTTGCTCATTTTCTTGAAACTGTATCTGAAATTGGGAAACCTCTTCCCCCAATAAAGCCACCGCATTCGCCGCTATTTCCACTGCCGAAAGTGCATCTTTTTCTTCCAGTAGCTCCACAACGGTCTGCATTCCGAAAATCTCCGGGAGCCAAGGAGGAGACCCACTCCTTGGCCTCCCGCACGTCCACCTCAGTTAAAACTCTAGACGCCACTGACCAGCAACTCTGATCAGTCACACAGCGCCCTCTGCCTCCAACAGAGTAGGGGAATTTTTTATTAAATGGAGGTCTCCAGACAATATACAAATCAATTTATAAAGTAGAAACAGAAACAAACATCAATGCAACCAATTATAACAATTCACCCATAAAGTAGAGCATGTAGGTTGACCAAACTTTTTCTTATCAGAGTTATATACTGTATGAATAGTATTTAATATATTGTAGAAAAGTTCATCAAACAAAACAGTGCGTTGTTGAGTAGACCAAAAAGTTCTAGATTGCCAAATGTAAAATCGAATAACGAAAAAAACTAAAAGTAATGTATCTGCAGGATACCTAGACCATTCACCCCTATTTGAACCGTACATTAAAGTCTCATAAGAAATCGAAGAAAACAAAGGTTCTTTCCATTTGTTTGCTAACCAGACCCAGAAAGGTTTAATATACGAGCAATCCAAAAAAAGATGTTTCTGTGTTTCCAATTCTGAATTACAGAGTTCACGAGTACACCATATTTCACATAATTGTTTATGTTTATGTGTACTACCCACAGGCAATCTACCATGAGAGCTTAGCCAAACGCTATCCCAAATAAAGGCCGGTATCCGTCCATGGGATAGTAATTTTAAAATTCTTTCTTGAGACTGGGGAGTACAATCTGGAAAAATTAAGGGTTCCAAAAAATCAGAGGAAACAATAGCATTATATAATTGCTTTCGGTTCAATGTCTCCAAATTAGATACAGTTAATTTCCATTTTTATTAAACAAAAACTCCTTTACCATACGTAGGAATATTAGGGACTTTAGACAAAGAAGTCCAATTAGCATTTTTCCAGAATGGTAAACCGTTCAAAAACCATAAATTTACATAAGGGGACCAAGGCTTTAAACCAGGCCGTAACAGAGGGCAAAAATTACACGACAAAAATATACTAAGAAAGAAAGCTATAGGATGTATCATACCTATGCCACCCTGACTAATAGTTCTATATGTAAATCCTCTTTTAATGGGGTTCAATCTACTCCCCCAGAAGGCCTGAAAAAAAAAAACACTATATAAAGTTGTAAATACAGACGATGGGGGAGGAAACACATAACTTAAATACAAAAAAATTGGCAATATTAGAGTTTTAATAAGCAAAACTCGTTTACGCTTTGCTATTTGTTTCCTTTTCCAATGAGCCACGACAGATTGAGCAATACTAATTTTCTGGGACCAGTTGATATGCATCATGTCTATATCTCCAAACACAATCCCCAAAATAGTTATTGGAGCTTTTGAAATATGAATTCCTGCAAGGGTGCCAGATTCAGGAATAGGAGAGAGACCAAAAGGAAATCTGTTACTCTTACCATAATTAATTTTTGAACCCGAGGCTTTAGAAAATAAATCTAAAACCGTAGTTAACTGAGGTTCCTCTTTAAGCGATTTTAAGCAAACCACCAAATCATCTGCGTATGCCAAAATTTTAATTGGTGAAACATTATCTGCTAGCCTCACACCTTCTAAACCACTATGAGCACTCACCATATGAATAAAAATATCAATATAGAACACATATAGTAAAGGGCTTAACGGGCATCCTTGCTGAACGCCTCTCTGAACTGCTATTGGAGGGCCACACCAACCGTTAACATTAGGTATCAAGGAAGCAGATTGATACAATAACCGTATCCAATCAATGAATATTTTAGGTAGACCATACGCTTTTAAAACTGAAAACAGAAATTTGTGTGAAACACAATCAAATGCCTTTTTCCTGATCCAGGCTGAGTAAATAACCTTGTACTTTACCTGTTTGAGATGCTGAGAAAAGTTCACGAATAATCAATAAATTATCATTCTGGGAGCGGCCTGGTAAAGAACAAGTTTGATAGGGGCTCAACAATGAATCCACTATTGGTGTAAGTCTACGTAATAAGATTTTACTTAAAATTTTTAAATCAGTGTTCAATAAACTTATTGTCCTCCAATTTCGTAAATCAGTTTTCAAGCCCTTTTTATAAAGTAAAATAACTAATGCTTGATTCATGGAAGGAGCCAACCTAGCTGATGATAACATATCGTTAAACAAATATGTCAATATTGGGACTAAAGTAGTATGGAAGGTCTTATAAAAAGCTACACCAAAACCATCTGTACCAGGAGCAGAGTCCGTGTTTAAAGAAAAAATAGAATCTTTCACTTCCGACTCAGAAATATTTTTCAACAGACGTGTACATTCTGCAGAATTCAGGTGAGGTAATTGAAGTCCTTCTAGGTCTAACAATTCTGATTGAATGTGATCATCTGCACTATACAAGTTAGCTAAGTAATTAGTCACAACCCCTAGCAAAGCAGCTGGAGTCCGTACTAAGTCTCCAGAGTCAGATGTTAATTCCATAATAACACGATTCGCCACCCTATTTTTACAGTCATTAAAGGGATCTAATGCACCTTTATGCAATTTTAAACCAAACCTATGCTCAAAATCAAGAGATTTAGCCCTGTCATATCTGTATTGAAACATGAGTTGTTTCACAGTTCCAATTTGAGCACCATAATTTAAACCTTCAGTTTCAGTTAGGGATATTAGCTTTTGTAATTGAGATCGCAATCGTAGATATTCCAAATATTGTGAATTAATTTTCTTTTTTGAAAATGATTGAAAAAAAACTCTCCAATCATTTTTAGAGTCTTCCCACCAAGAAGTAACATCATCATAGACGTCCAAGACTGACGATCTAGCATTAAATTCTGACTGCCAAGCTTTCTTAACAGATTCATCAGACAATAAGGAGTCATTCATTCTCCAAATATTCTTTTTACAATGTGGGGCACCTTCCCAGGACATTTTTACAGTTAAAGATTTATGATCAGAAAATTCCCAGACCCTCAAGGTAGTCTTAACTATTTGTAAAGAAATAGAAAGAAAAATAAAGTCTATTCGTGTTGATAACTGATTTTTAAAAAATGTCCTACTCCCGTCAGAATTAATGCTCCGATAAGCATCCTTAAGCTGAGCCGTGTCTAAAATCTGATTCAATTTCTGAGAATCACAAAACAATTTAGCCGTCTTCATCCCTCTATCTTTAACATTAAGAACACAATTGAAATCACCAGCCCAAACAATTAAACGTGAAGTATACAAATAGGGGTGTATGTCGTTCAGGAGCGCAACTCTCAAAGCTTTGGTCTGTGGGGCATAAATATTAATTAAACGTAATCTTTCACCCCCAAAATTAATATCTAATAAAAGCGCACGCCCTGGGTAAATATCTACCAGTTTAGATACCCTTAAAGCTGAATTTGTAAACAAAACCCCTACCCCTTCACAGAGATTTTCACCATTAGACCAGAAGGACATCCCTAATGACCAAAGATTACGTGCTCGCTGAACTTCATAACTGGTCTTCAACCTTGTATCCTGAAGACATATAATATCGTTATTCAAATGTTGTAAACAAGACAAAGCTGTAACCATTTTTTTATGACTTTTTATACTATTAACATTAAGTGTAGTTACTGTCAACGAGGTCATTATATGAAGGAAAAAAATAGATACACCTGTAAACCCCATTTACGCAAATACCATCAAGAAACTTTGGACACTCGCCTTCTCTGAGAACGCCTAGGAAAGTGTTCAGTCTTTCCTATATCACCGTCCTCACCTTCTGAAAAGGTATCAGTAATCAATGAGGCCTTAGAAGAACGGTCAGACTCATCACCCTCTGACTCCGCCTTCGAACCCAAAACTGCATAGCTATTACCCACTTTCCAAGACTCAGAAGTATCACTACTCGTAGGGGCCTTAGGCTCTTGTTGAGAGGGAACCAGTTTTCCTGACCTGTGACGTTTTTTTGCAGTCACTTTTTTAAAAGGGAATTCTTGGGATAAGGGGGGGGGCATATCAGAATTCTCGCACTGATCTAAAGGAGCAAGAACACGTATAGTAGACTGGGAAGCTTCCGAGGTACCCACTTCCAAAGGGAGGGACGGTGCACTGTTTTGTACAACCATCAAAGCTGGACTAGCTGGAACAGTTTCTATAACTGGACTGATTCAGCATGTGGAGAGGGAGTATGGGAAGGTATAGGAAAAGTGCCAGAGGGCTTAGCTGAAATGGAATTATCATGCTGGGCACCTGTAATCAACTCTTCATGAGAAGGACAATTATCTCTGTTGTGGGAAGCCCACGGGCATTTGGCATATCCATGTCCGGTCTGCTCACACAAATTGCATTTGAATAAATTCAAACAACTAGCAGCTAAATGGCCAAATTCAAAACAGTGAGAGCAACGTGGAGTATCGCATGCAGTATTCAAATGGGTTCTAGAACCACATTTAAAACAGGCCTTAGGCTGACCAACATAAAACAAACATCCTCTATCCCTTCCCAGAAAAAAGCTATTCAGAAGGTGCTGTGGTCCATTATTAGACGAAAATAATTTAACTCTCATTTTCCAACCCCCATTCCAAATTTGTTCACTATCCAAGATAGGAACCGGCTTGTCTAAAATTTCACACCTCCTACTTAACCAAAAAAGGATATCTTCTATATGAACTCCTTCATTACGAAATAAAACAGTAATCAATTTTACTAAAGGTTTGGTAAGAGGGACTGCAAAAAAAGGGGTCCAAAGAGGGAAGTTCTTGACCATCTGAAATACAGACCAAAAACGTTCCAAACCCCCAGAAGTTTTAAAGCTAATATCATAATTAGCATTTCCTAAATGTATTAACGCATAAATATCTGAAGACAGAAATTGCATTGAACCTTTCAATAACACTTTAGATATATAAAGCCTGTCCGGAAGGTCCTCTAAACCACCTTTATACAATAACCTCACAGCATTCCGACGAGGTGCAGGTTCTCCTTTGTTAGAAAATAAATCAGAAAGTTTAAAGTTAGAAGGGGGAACGTCTCCATGTACTGCAGAATTCGAGTTAGTAGTTGTGGGCAATCTGGACTTGGTAAAAGTTTGATTAACAGAGCAAGCAGTAACACAAGCTGGAGCTGTAACACAGGCTGTAACAGGAATAACAGGTCTGGAAGTGTTAGTTTGTAAAGTACTTAAATCCAGTGAGGTGCTCAAGCTATTATACTTTTGCACTGTAACATCATTGGGATCAGGCACCCATTCCCCAGTAGGAGATTGTAACCATCCTGTCTCAGAAATAGCTCTTTCAGGGGACCAATGGTGAGAAACTGAGGAGTCTAAGGAAGGACCCATAGAATGTACAGGAGAGACCCTGCCTTTAGCAAGGGAAATAAGAGGAACAGACTGTTTACCAGGATTCTCAATTTCTAGAGAAGCACTGTCCTCTCCCTTATCAATTTCTTCTTTATGAAGATTGCCAGTAGTAGCAGGAACAGTCTCCGAAGCGCGTTGGACTACATTTGCAGACATACCAAAACGCTTAACCTGATGCAATGTGTCTGGTAAAACGGTACTCCTAACATTTTTTACTAAATTCGAGGGTAGCAGTGAGTTAGAGGCAGAAGGACAGAAGGAGAATCACATACTGCAGTCTTACCCCGAGCATTTTCCACGGCAGTCGGATCAAGAGGTGTAGCAGACAACTCCATAGCCTCTCTAGACGGCGCGCAAACCACTCACGACCCGGAAGTACAGGGAGCTACAGTGGACAAAAATAGAGCGTCAGACCGCAACGCTCCGATTTCTTGTAAAAGCTTTTCCTTTCGTTTGTTGCAGCTTTCCACATCAGCGAGGACCTCATGTAACAAACGTTCCTTGTGTAACAAAACTGCAGCATAGTCTTCCGATAAACTGCATTGGTCAGACTGTGCAGGCACCGCAGGAGACACATTTTCAATGGAAAAAAAGTCTTCTGGCATAGATGCATCATGCAGCACATTCTCATTACTAATCTCCTCTGGTGCAGGAGAGGAAGCCCACTCCCTCTGACACATCCATCAACTCTGTAGGTTGGGACACAGTGGCCATCTTGCATCCGTCCACCAAAGATTCCCCCACCACAGAGTAGGGGAATTTCCCCGGTGTCCTGGCCAAATTTCCCTCATTCACTAAAAATACCACCAACAGTTTAATATGGTTCAAGGTCAGTTGGCATTCATCTGTATCCCCCTTCCCCTGGGTCATGCCTGAAAATAGGCAGGATTTGTCTAGTGCACTTACCCAGTCAACAAAAACTAAATAAATAAATAAATAAAGATTTTGATTGATTGATTGATTGATTATTTGTTTCAGTAGATAGTGTATGTGGATGTTTCAGTCTGTAGTGTATGTATCTCAGTAGGTAGTGTATATGTTTCAGTACATAGTACATTTGTTTCAGTATATAGTGTATGTGGATTTTCAGTACTCTATGTGTATTTCAGTAGATAGTGTATATATTTCACTATATAATGTAAGCATTTCACTATATAATGTATGTGTTTCAATATATGATATATGCATTTCAGTATACAGTATATATATTTCACTATATGATGTATATAATTCAGTTTATAAAACGGCAAGAGAAAAATCGAGAAATCTTATTGGCCAAGAGAGATCAGCTGACAGTACATTACATCTCTGTATACGCACAGTCATCCTGGTCCTAAACCACATCACACAATGAGCAAATCAATCCTCCTACAACCAGAACTATCTTCCATCAATCTCCCTACAACCAGACCTGATCTTCCACCACAAACATGGCCGCTACCTTTACACTGTAGAAACCTTCAACTGGGCCCTAAAAATAAAACTACTTTAAATATAAAATAAAACAAATTAATTAAATGTTGTTTACCAGATCATCACACTCTCCTTACACACAGTAATAAAAATCCCCCTTCTATCATTACTTGCTCATCAGGGAAATCTCTTCTGCTTGCCCTGATAGTTAGAAACCGTGAGTCTCTGGCTGTAAAACAGGCCTTTGTTGTGCAAGCAATAATACCCGACAGGGTGGGCGGTATTGGGCAATACCGGACCACCCAGGGGTGTAATGAGGCCCGACACCGCAGGCGGAGGGCCTTATAGCCCCTGTAAGGTCCGGTATTGCCCATACTGCCCACCCTGGAGGGTATTATTGTGCTTAGAAAATGGGCTTTCATTTATTATTGTTTTATCAAAGTGATTTGATGAGGAAAAATAGGGTAAAACACTAACAAACATGATCAGACACAGCAGCTTGTGTAAAACAGTCCCTTTACTGAATTGCCAGTAGAGGGTGCTGCTGCTGCTTATGGGAGCTTCTTATTGCATTGGATTTACTTCCTTCATTTTTTGACTGCTTTTCTGCCCCCCTCCACACACACACACACACACGCACGCACACCTTCTCTTCTCTTCTGTTCCAGGACTTTACTTACATGGTAAAGCTGGACTTTCTTTAGATTACATTTTTTTTTTCGTAGAAGAGTATGAGCAGGGAGCGATTGGCTGAGCGGTCAGATGTGTGACTGAACAGGGACCTTGAAGACAGCAATCGAGTAAGCTGGCAGAGAAAAAAAAGAAGTTAACCTGTAAAAACAAGTACATTTCTGTGTTTTCCCCCACTGGCTTTTCTGTGCTGTTTGGAATAGGTGGTACTTGACATGGCTAATTATGGGACTGGGAGAATCAGGCCGAGGATCGGCGTGGTGGCAGTAGTTTTGTGAGTTACACTCCCCATAGACGGTGACATGCTGCTAGATTATCATAGCTACAGGTACTTGATCGGCCAGCGTTTGGGGTACTGTAGGTCACACTAAGCAACATCAGATTTGAACACTTTCTGTTACTTTATTCAGTTACTTTTATTATAAATGTGTGTTTTACAAGTCAATGGAAGGCTCTGTGAGACAGTGGGGGTGGGTAGATAGACATTGCCCGATATCTGTTCCACCATAAATCTCAGTTACTACAGGTAAAAAAATGGCGGTTAATTTGAAATGTGACAGTGCCCGCTAACATTGGTAATGCGGTCGGTTGGCACTGGCACTTTTTCTGATCGGGCTTCTATTGAAAGTTAGAAAATGGGCTTTTTATTTCCTGGCATCTGATTGGCTAGTACCCTTGCCAAGGGGGTACATTAACTTTCAATAGATGCCCAGGAAACAAAAAGTACCAGTCTACAGTGCCCCTTCACCCAGTAGTATTGTAGTGCCCACCCTGCTACATAATTGGCTGCTCAACTCATTTAAAATGTAAAACGTCGCCATTTTCTTCCCTTCGCTTAGTGAGAGAGCCCAACCACCATCACTTCTCCCCACACACTCCTTCCTGACTCGGACAACTGCCTGCTAGCTTCATTAATTTTTTACATCTCTTTTCAACGTCTCGTTCTCCAAATAAAGAATATGCAGCTTGTCCCATGCCCCGATTCCCCACACAGCTACAACAGTGCCCTGCAATCCCCGATACTGTGTATGCTGTATATTAAACGACTTACATTCGCACAACTGGCAGCAGTCTCGCTCATTCGCACTACGGTTAACATTCTGGCTCCTGCTGCTCCGGTCGCTTGGTCGCCCGCTCGTTGACTCCTTCTAAAACACACGCACCCCTTCACAATCCCACTGGGTAAAACAGATGCTCTCCTTCACAGTCCCGCCCTACAAAGCACCAAGGACCAAGAATGTTTAAAAAAAATAAAACAACTGGCTCCCTACTACACCACCTTACTCTCCCACTCTGCGCTTCCGTCTCACAATCGCAACCTCTGACCTACCCCACGCAACCTCTGACCTGTCTGAAAAAAAACATTAGCAACATAAAACAAACCAGTACATAAAACAATTGTTATATGTGTGTGTGCTGGGCGGGGTGTGGGGGGGCTCTTCAACCAAAAAAAAACAAATAAAGAATCTGCTGCAATCTACCAACTTTTTAACTATTCAGACCATCCTTGTAAAGCAGGCGGAGGAACTATTTCATTTCAAAACGTTCTAAAAAGTCATTTTAATTAATTTTTCTTTTTACACTGCCCATTTCTAAAAGCACTAATAATACCCTCGAGGTGAGGCGGTATAGGCAATACGGACTGCTTCAGGGCTAAAAGGTCCTCCGCCTGCTGCGTCGGGCCTCATTACGCCCCTGGGTGGTCCGGTATTGCCCAATACCGCCCACCCTCTCGGGTATTATTGCTTGCTTAATGTACCCCCTGCTATGGCTCTCAGCCAATAAAAGAGCTCATAGTGTAGCCCATTTTCTAAGTGTGTATAGTATGTTAGCAGAGGAACATTCTAATAGTAGAACTGAGCAGAATTTTGAATCCCAATATTCCACAGTAAACATTCCATGATCAACATTCCATTTCTTGAATGTGGGGAACAGAGAAAAAAACAGAATGAAGAAAGCAAGCAATAATGCTATATAAACAAAGAGAAAGGTGGTAAATGACTCACCCTGCTGTTTAGCTTTTAGGACAGAGCGAACAGTTCATGATGCTGTCAGTGAGTGTGGCAGTTTTGAACCACACTCATGCTTGCAGCACCAGGGAACTGAGAAGCATCTGTTATGGCTTCCTTTTAGTTTTGTCTACAGAGTGAGGAGAATGAAATAAAGTAAGGGGGCTATGTGTCACACTTAGAATGAGGAAAACAGTATTTGTGAATTGTTGTGGCTAACGGGGGAATATGATGTTTAAGTGGACAGGGAGTCACACACTGTATAACACTATTTTAATCTAGCATCAATAGGTGGAAGGACTATTTTATGTTAAAAGCACATATTCACATACAGTTTCACTTATTTAACAAGCATTTGTCAATGCCGAATGTTTGCTTGCTGGCATTGGCATTGGTAGTGTAGGAGATACAGAGCTGCATAATGGGAATGGCAGTGAAGTATTGAACTGAAGCCAACCCCATCACCATCCTGCAGATAGTGACAGGCATTGGGGTGTGCCTTTGGGTCATCAGGCATAACGGCCATGCCATTTCACCACACCCTACCGTGCAGACACTGACAAGTGTCACGGTGTGCCTTGGGGTCTTTGGCCCTTATGTGCACCCCATTCCATCAGGAAATATTGTAAGATGGGTGCGGTATAGGAGTATGGGGTGAACTTTGGGGCCAAAGAGTCCAAGGCACACCTCGATGCCTCTCAGTGGCTGAAGGGTGTGGGTGGATGTGGAATGGTATGAGCATTGCAGGTGACAATCTCAAGTCACAGCCCTGATGCCTGTCATTCTCTACAGGGTGGGGTGTTATGGTTGGAAACAATAATGCCTCAGGCATTCGTTGGTATTTTCACTCCAAATGTTCAACATGAGTTTTTTGTGACCCCCACCTCATGAACAGTGGCAATATCAGTTTGTTAGCTGAAAGCTGCTTTTGCACAGTGACTACGGCATTTGTCACCACAGGTGCAAAAACACACATTCTGAACAGGATGTGAAAAATGACAGCTGTACTGTTCATGGGGAGGTGTAAAAAATGGCCATGTTGAAAATCTGCAGTGAAAATATTAAAAAAAACTGGTGAAGTCACGAACGTGCATAGAAACTGTGCAACGTGCACCCGTAATGTAATTAGTTTGGGAATTGTTTACAGAAGATTGTCAACACAGGCATTTTGGGACCTCTGGTCATGAACAGTGTCACTGTGATTTTTTCTATCTGTCCCGAACAATGATTTCCCACAGCGAACACGCATTTCTGTGCTGAAAGTGTGAAAACACATTTTGGCCATGTTGTGAAAAATGACAGCTGTACTGTTCATAAGGAAGTGTGGAAAATGCCACTGGTGAAAATCTGGACTGAAAATATTACAAATTCATGAACTTACGAGGGTGCATGAAAACTGCGCAATGCTCACTCATAACACAGTCATTTTTAGGAATTTTTTCACTAAATTTTCAAAATAGCCATTTTAAGACCTCTGCTCATGAACAGCGTCACTGTGATTTTCTTAATGTGTCCCATACATTGATTTACATTCCAACTGTATTATTGCACTACATGGGCGGAAACATGTTTTGGGAGAGATGTGGATAATGACTGCTGTACTGCTCATAAGGAGGTGTGGTAAAATAGCAATGTTGAAAATGGAGTGAAAATATTGAAAATTCTTGAACTTATGAAAGCGTCACGTAAGATCAAGCGCAACAAGCGGCCTAAATAAACAGTCATTTTGGGGAATTTTTCACCAAATGTTTAACATAGCCATTTAACACTTCTGCTCATGAACAGTTTGATCAGGATTTTCTTAATGTGTCTCGAACATTGATTTCGCATAATTGATCATGCGTCATAGCGCTATACGCGTGGAAACACATTTTGGGTGAGATGTGAAAAATGACATCTGTACTACTCATAAGGAAGTGTGGTCAAATGGCAATTTTGAAAATCCAGAGTGAAAATATTGAAAATTTGCGAACCAACGAGTGTGCATAGGAACAGCACAACACACGCTCGTAAAACAGTCATTTTTAGGAATTTTTTCACCAAATTTTCAACATAGGCTTTTTGAGAGCCCACCTTATGAACACTGGCACTATCATTTTGTTAATCGTTCTCAAAAGGTAATTTCGCGCAGTGACCGCGAAATCACCCTTCGGGCCCCATTAATGCCATGACAGTGCCAGAATTCATGAAGAGAGGTCCCAAAAAACCCATGTTGAAAATTTGGTGCCAAAATTCCAAAAAATGCCTGAGATATGCAACAAAGTTGAAAAACCCCTATTCATTACATTATACAGCTTACTGGCATTTCCTCAGTTCGCGGTCGGCTTTGAAGAGTGCAGATGTGTTCCTGGTCCACGAAGATTGTCGCGCTGAGCTCCGGAGTAAGTATGGGGTGAGGTTTGGGTGTGGGAGGCAGGGTGCACAAAGGGTGGCGCGGTGGGGGAGGGGGGCAGGAGATGCAAGGGACCATTTTGTGTTTCAGGTTTGTTTTTTTTTAATTACGATGCGGGGCGTTTGCCATGCTGGGGTGGGCTCCCAGCATGGCAATTCTAACGCAGTACATTTTGCCATGCTGGGGTGGGCTCCAGCATGGCAGCTAAACTTTGGGGGCGTGGAGCGGCGAAGATTGGGCACCCCATCGGCCATTCCGACTGTTGCCCACACTGTGGTGGGCTCCCAGCGTGGCACCTCTGTAATCTCTTGGGGGGGGCTGTGGAGCCGACTGGGGATTGGGCACCACAGTCGGCCAAACTCATTGTTGCCACACTGGGGTGGGCTCCCAGCGTGGCACCTGGAAGACTATTTGGGGGAGAGCACTTCAGTGAGCATTTCCCTTATCTGATCGTGCTCACTGAAGCGACTGTCTCCCTTTCAACTGTAAGCCACTGCATTCTCTAGTGCTGTCATAGACAGCTGCAGCATGCATTGGGCAAGGGGGTAGGCAGGTAGAAGGGGGCAAGGCGGTTCACTACATTGTGTATACATTTCACTATGCAATGTATATATTTCACTATGTGATGTATGTATTTCACCATATAGTGTATGTGTTTTACTATACAGCCAGAGATTCTGAATTATGCCCCTAATGGCTTGCCATACTGTAAGCTAATCTACCCTGTAGAGAGAGAGAGTTTTTTCTGTGTAAAGCCTCCTGTATGAAAACAACTTATTTTTCATTTCTGTAGGATTACTGTCCCTATAATTTTATTGTAATCTCCTGTAGAATATGTGTAATTGTCTTGAAATATTAAAAATTATATTTTTATATATTTCATGTTTTCTGTGACTGAATCCTTCCAGGTATAGCTAATCAATTTATGACTGACAATCATACAAACACACGAAAATGACAGCAGAAGCAGGCCTTACGGTCTATCAAGTCTGCTCGATTGTGCAGCTAGCCCCTCAACTTGCAGCTGCTCCACCCTCCCCATCCCTCTTCATCACAACCCCCCTCCCTCACCCTTTCCCAACCCCTCTTAAAGCCACCCAGCGTTCTACAGGATACCACCTCCTCGGGCAGAGCATTCCACCTGTCCACCACCCGTTCCATGAAAAAATGTCTCCTGATTTCCCTCCCGAATCTTCCCCCCTCCAATCTCAGCTGATGCCCTCTCTTATCCCTCGCTCTTCTAAGCTGGAAAATCCCTTCTGTATTAGCCTTATTTATCCCTTTAAGGTATTTAAAGGTTTCAATCATATCCCCCTATCCCTCCTCTCCTCCAGGGAGTACAAGTTCAGCTTGCCCAATCTATCCCCATAGGACTTTCCCTCCAATCTCTGGATCATCTTGGTCACCCTACGTTGCACCCACTCCAACAATTTGATGTCCTTCTTCAGGAATGGGCACCAGTACTGCATGCAGTACTCCAGGTGTGGCCTGACCAGAGATCTGTACAAGGGAAGGAACATTTCCCTATTTCTGGAGGAAATTCCCCTCTCTATACACCCCAGCATCCTACTGACTTTTGATGCCACCTTCCTGCACTGAGATGACTGAGTTGTTCATGCTGACCGTTATAAGCACCCCCAGACCCTTTTCCTCCATGGTGCTTTCCAGCTGCACCCATCCCAGCTGATAGTCCTCCCCTGGTTCCTAGTTCCAAAATGCAATAGCTTGCACATCTTGGCATTGAAGCCCAGCTGCCATGTTTCCGACCGCTCCTGTAGTTTGATCAGGTCCTCCTGTAGCCCCTTCCACCCTTCAATGTCATCTACCACAGCTCCCATCTTTGTATCATCAGAGAACAGACTAATCCTACTCTGGATCTCATGTGAGATATCAGCTATGTATATCCAAAACAGCACTGGTCCCAGTACCAATCCCTGTGGTACCCCACTCGTCACTTCTCTCAGTGATGAGAGTTGCCCCCCCACCACCGCCCTCTGCTGCCTTCCATTCAGCCAGTTGACGATCCATCTGACCATCTTCATTCCCACCCCTATGTATTCCAGCTCCCCCCTCCCAGCCTCCCATGCGGCATGGAATCAAAGGCCTTGCTGAAGTTCAAATACAGGACATTTACCGCATGGCCCCTGTCCAGCTCCCTGGTCACCCAGTCGTAATACTCAATTAGATTTGTCTGGCAGGATCTGCTCAAGACAAACCCGTGTTGTTAGTCATCCTGGAGACCATTGTCCTCCAAAAAGGTAACTAGCCTCTCTTTTAGGATTGTCTCCATGGGCTTCCCCACAATGTTTTTTTCCTTACTTTTTCTGCCTTGTGGTCCCAGTCGGCTCTCCTCCTCCTCCTCACCTCCTCCTCTCCTCCTCCGTCCACTGTCCGCCCACACCGATCTCCTTTCAGGCCACCACCTTGCACTTCCGCATGGCTTACCCCCATGATGGGGAGGCAAGGGACCCCCTAATCCCCCACCAAGCACAGATCCGGATCAGGTGGTGCCCAAGGAGATGGCACATGCCGGCGGACGGCCATCATAGCACATGACCTAACTGCCGCTATTTCCGCTTTTCTCCCCTTGCAGGAGTGTGACACGCATTGACACATGCGATGGGATTAGCATATGCTCCTGTGTGTGCCCACATCAGGCATCTGCTGCGTCCCAGCCCCCATGTGCATGCGGCTCCGTGCCGTCGAGCCCCAGCCACTGCTAGGGTTTAGGCGTGCACCGGCCGCTGGTCTCCCCCCTCCCCGGAGATGGAGAGCAGTCCATTGGATGTTCAGTCCATCTCCTCCCTGCCGACCCACAATGACCCATGCTCATTCCTGAACATGGTCACTGGCACAGCGACAGGTGTGGCGTTCAGCGCCTCAACCCTCAGCACCACCAGGCTGGCCCAAGCTTCCCCACAATTGATGTGAGACTTACTGGTCTGTAGTTGCCTGGTTCATCCCTAGGACCACTTTTGTGAATGGGCACCACATGGGCCATACTCCAGTCTTGTGGTATGCATCCTGTGCCCAGGGAGGTATTAAACAAGTCAGCCAGTGGTCCTGCTAGGATCTCTGCCAGCTCACTGAGTACCCTAGGGTGAATGCCATCTGGTCCTAGTGCGTTGTCCACCCAAAGTGCCCTTAATCCTTCCAGAGCCCTATCCTCTGTAATCCCTATGTCAGTCACCCCCTCCCCCAACTACCCACTCCACCCCTCCCTTGGGATGTCTGCCGCCCTATCTCCTTCATGAACACAGAGCAGAAGTATTCATTTAATGCCTCTGCCTGATCCACTCCCTTTTCTATCCACTCTCTATCCTTCCTAATCCTCACAATTTGGTCCTTGTTCTTTCTTCTTTCTCTAATGTATCTGAAGAAGTCCTTTTCTTCTTCCTTAATACTCTGTGCCAGTCTGAGCTCTCTTGAAGCCCTGGCCACTCTGACTAACCTGGTAACCTCACCGGACTTCTTCGTATACTCATCCTTGTCAACCCCTCTTCCCAATGTCTTGAGTTTCCAAAATGCCTTCCTCTTGGATCTCACCCCCTCATAACCTCTCGAGTCAACCAACTGGGCTTCTTTGCCCTTCCCTTCTTACTCTGTCTTTGTACAAGTCCCAGTGGCCTCTGTCAGACCTTTTTTAATAATATCCCATTTTTGACTAGCCATCATGTCTGGCTGAATTCCCACCAGATACCTACCCCACATTTCCCCCATCCTTTTAAAGTCCACTGCTTTAAAGTCAATCACCCAGGTCCCCATACCCCCTGTTTCCCTACCCATATTGAGCGTGAACCACACCGAGTGGTGGTCACTCCCAGCTAGAGGGTCCTCCACCCCCAGTTCTTTTACAGCCTCTCCATTTGAAAGTACAGCGTCTGCTCCAATCTAGTCGGCTCATGTACCAACTGCACCAGGAAACTGTCCTGAAATGCATCTAGTATGACCCGCCCCCTTGAACTCATGGTGGTTGGAGTGCTCCAATCCACCCCAGGTAGGTTGAAGTCCCCCCCCCCACCACCACCACTGTGTTCCCCTTCCTACAGACCCTTCTGATTTGCTCAGCTAGCTCTGTATCCAGGTCATCCCCTTGTGCTGGTGGTCTGTATACTACCCCCATCCTCGGTGTCCTACCTTTTGAGTCCTGAAACTGCATCCATAGGGCCTCTGTTCTGCCTTCCTCCCTTACACACCTTATCCCTTCCTGTACATAGAATGCTACACACACCCTTTCCCCTTAGTCCTATCCTTCCTGAATATTTGATACCCTGGGATCATCATATCCCAGTCCTGGTACTGGGTGTCCCATGTTTCCATGATGGCCACAATGTCCACCTTCCCCACTGCCAGAAGAGTCTGCAACTCAGCTGACTTATTACCTAGGCTCCTCGCATTCAGCGTGACCACCCTCCACCTTGTTTTCTTCCTTACCTTTCCCTGCCCCCCCCCCAGTGTATTTACATCACTGAGGAGAGGGCTACAGTTACCATGTCCTATTTCTAAAGTAAGGTGTTCTCAGCTGTGACAGAGAGGGGTGGTCATGTGACCTTGAGCAAGGCACACTGTACTGTATGAGCAGTGGCTCTTAATGGACACAAACCAGAAGATTCCCCAACAGAGTTTCTAAGCTGGGTGGTGGCAGCTACTGAAGTATTTAGACAGCTGATAACTGTGATACAGGCTGAGGCTGGGAAGACCGATCTGTCACAAACTGGAGGCAACATGTGGGACTTGAAACAGTTTGTCAGTATAAAAATTACATGTCCTGTCTCAGAACAGGATGTACAAAGGGAGACTGTATATTTTACAAGTTTTTTTTTTCATTTAGCAAGACTAGGAAAATAGAAGACAATGGGCTCGATTCTGAAAGGGGTCATAGATTGACGCAAGCCATGGCAGACAGCAGCTTACACCAAAGCCCCATGCACCAGGGACCCAGCGCCCATATTGAGCAGGGTCCCGGCAGCAAAGTCCCATGCACTAGGGACCCTGCGCCTGATTCTGTATTGAGCAGGGTCCCAGCAGCAAAGTCCCATGGCTTGTGACAACTGTGGCTGGGCGCCAAACGGAGGGCACACCAGAAGGGTGTGTCATTAGCCGCAGGGCAGCCATGTACCACTCTAGACCCTGGTGGTCTAGCGGTCCTCCCTCTCCAATCCCGATGATGCCCCTAGTAATAAATAATAATCTGTCCACTGCCCTGGTGGACTGGTGGTCCCCCCTTCCCAATCCCAGATGTTTCCCCTAATAATAATAATAATTAATGGTACCCCATTACTGGTGGTATAGTGGCCTCCCACACCCCCAACCCAGCAGGTAGTACCCATCACCCCGCTCCCCCATCCCAAATCAGAGCCAGCGACCAGCACAGCCCACCTCACACCTCCGTGGCTGGCTGCGAACCAAACTGTCAATGAGCATGTACTAAGAGTGGGGGGAAGTGCAACATCAGCCCCAGAGGGGACCCAAGAGGGTGGGAGTGCTGGGCAGTGAATAACAGCTTTGAGCATCTAAGGATGGTGTAAGATCTGTTTAGCCTTATTCGCTATACCATTACCCTCCAGTGTTTGGGGCAGTCTATGGTGTTATCTCCAAGGTAGTTATAACAGTTACTCCATCTTGATCAGAAGGAGTTAGGAGTTGGTGACCACAGGAGGAACAAGAAGTTCTAGGTGACCCCAGGGGTTGGGACAAAGTCTGATTGGTACTAGTTACAGGTATGGTCATTTTAAGCATTGAGGCCCACATGGAGAAAAGATGGAGCCCTTGTGAAGCTGGTATAGCAACTGGGAATGAGAATCCCAGTTTCTGCAGTATGGTGACAGATTCAGCATAGAGGTTTAAAACTCTGTTTATCTAAATGTGGCCTCTGGTATGGCAGGAGAGAGAAGGGAGTATACCCTACAGCCCTGTGCCCACCCCTGACAAGAAATCATCCTGGGTACATGATTGCTAGCAGAAACAGGCCTCATGGTCTATCAAGTCTGCTCAAGTGTGCAGTTAGCACCTCATCTCGCAGCTGCCCCTCCTGCCCCCCTCGTTCCAGTATCCCTTACCCTTACCCTGTCCCAACCCCTCTTGAAACTGCCCATCTTACAGGACACTATCTCATATGGTAAGGTGTTCCATTTGTCCACCACTCTTTCAGTGAAAAAATGTCTCCTCATCTCTCTCCTGAATCTTCCCCCCTCCAGTCTCAGTCCATGCCCTCTCATGTCCCTCCCCTTCTCATCTAGAAAATCCCTTCTGTGTTGGTCTTGTTTATCCCCTTCAGATACTTAAAGGTCTTGATCATATCCCCGCTATCCCTCCTCTCCTCCAGCGAATACATATTCAACTGTCCCACCCTGTCCTCGTAGGGCTTGCTCTCTAATCCCTGGATCATCCTTGTGGCTCTTCGCTGCACCCCCTCCAACAATCTGATGTCCTTCTTCAGGAATGGGTGCCAGTACTTCATGCGGTACTCCAGGTGGGGCCTGACCAATGACCTATACAGGGGCAGGATAACCTCCCTCCTTCTGGGGGAGATCCACCTCGCCACACACTCCAGTATTTTGTTGGCTTTTGCTGCCACCTTCCTGCACTGAGCAGAGTTGTTCATGCTCCCTGTAATGATCACTCCTCTGTGGTGCTCCCCAACTGTACCCCATTCAAGTGATAATCCCTCCCATGGTTCCTGGCTCCGAAGTGCAGAACTTTGCACTTCTTGGCATTGAACCCCAACTGCCATGTTTCTGCCCACTCCTACAGCTTAGTCAGGTCCTCCTGCAACCCCTTCCACCCCTCCGCATCATCATCCACAGCTCCCATCTTGGTATCATCTGTGAACAGACTGATCTTGGTCTGGATCCCGTGTGAGATATCTGCAATAAAAATCCCAAACTGCACCGGTCCCAGTACCAAACCCTGTGGTACCCCACTCATCACTGCTCTCGGTGACGAGAAGTCCCCCACCACCACCACCCTTTGCTGCCCTTCCTTTAGACAGTTTGAGATCCATTTCACCATTTTTGATCCCACCCCCACATATTCCAGTCCACCCCCCCAATCTACCATGTGGCACTGAATCAAAGGCTTTGCTGAAGTCTAAATACAGGACATCCACTGCATGGTCCTTGTCCAGTTCCCTTGTCACCCAGTCATAGTACTCTACAAGGTTTGTCTGGCAGGATCTGCCTGCTACAAACCCGTGCTGTTGACCATCCTGGAGACAATTTTCCTCCAAGAAGCTCACTAGCCTCTCTTTCAGGATGGTCTCTGTGAGCTTTCCCACAATCGATGTGAGGCTCACTGGCCTATAGTTTCCTGGTTCATCCTTTGGGCCACTTTTGTGGATGGGCACCACATGGGCCATTCTCCAGTCCTGTGGTACACATCCTGCATCCAGGGAGGTATTGAACAGGTCTGCCAGTGGCACTGCCAGAACCTCTGCCAACTCCCTTAGTACCCTAGGATAAATGCCATCAGGTCCAGGTGCTTTATCCATCCTTAATGCCCTCGACCCATCTAGTACCCTGATCTCTGTAATCCCTACATATGTCGTTCCCCCCCCCACTTAGCCCCCCTCACCTGAGGAATCCCCCCCTTCTCCTGTGTGAATACAAAGCAGAAGTATTCATTCAGTGCCTCTGCCTGCTCCGTCCCTTTCTCCACCCACCCCCTGTCCTTCTTAATCCTCACCAGCTGATCCTTGCTCCTTCTTCTCTCCAATGTAGATGAAGACGTCTTTTTCTCCACATTTGATTCCCTGCGCCAGTCTCAGCTCCCTGGGTGCCTTGGCTGCCCTGACCAGTCTGGTAACCTCCCTGGACTTCTCAAAGTATGTATCCTTATCTTCACCCCTCCCTGATTTCCTGTACTTTTGAAATGCTGCTCTCCTGGTCCTCAACCCTTCCATATCCTCCTGGGTCAGCCAGCTGGGTTTCTTTGCCCTTCCATTCTTGCTTTTCTTCCTAGTGTAAGACTCTGTAGCCTCTGCCAGCCTTTCCTTTATGATGTTCCATTTCTGGTCTGCATCCATGTGTGGTTGAATACCTGCCAGGTGCCTGCCCCCAAATTTCCCCCATCTTCTTAAAGTCCGCCCCCCTGAACTCAATCACCCTTGTACCCATGCCCCCTGTTTCCCTCCCCATGTTGAGCATGAACCACACTGAATAGTGGTCACTCCCAGCTAGTGGTTCCTCCACTTCCAGATTCCTTACAGCTTCCCCGTTATCCAGTACAAGGTCCAGAATCCTTTCTAACCGAGTCGGCAACCAGTTGTATCAGGAAGCTGTCTTGAAATGTTTCTAACAGGACCCACTCCCTTGCACTCGTGGTTGATGGGGTGCCCCACTCCACCCCCGGTAGGATGAAGTCCCCCACCACCACTGTGCTCCCCTTCCTGCAGACCTTCCTAATTTGTTCAGCTAATTCCCTATCCAGGTCACTCCCCTGAGCTGGTGACCTGTACACATAGAAACATAGAAGTTGACGGCAGATAAGGACCGCAAGGCCCATCCAGTCTGCCAATTTTTTCTACCTTATGAATGTGCCATAGGCCTTTACTCTGTCAATGGCCTATCTATTCATACTCATCTGTATTGCTCCCTTATGCCTATGCCATGCCTGTTTGAAGCTCTGCGCTATATTCATATCCACCACTTCCTGAGGTAGGCCATTCCATGCATCCACCACCCTTTCTGTGAAAAACAAATTCCTCACATTACCCTTTAATCGGCCTCACCCTAATCTCATGCTGTGTCTTCTCGTCCTGCAATTTTTCTTATATTGAAACATGTTAGACTCTTTCACCTTGTTAATGCCCTTAAGATGTTTGAATGCTTCGATCATATCACCTCTCTCCATCCTTTGCTCTAGGATATACATACTGACCTCCGTTAATCTGTCCTCATATGTTTTCTGATGCAGTCCCTGCACCATGTTGATTGCCCTTCTCTGGACTGCCTCGATTTTGTTAATGTCCTTGTGCAGGTGTGGCCTCCAGTACTGCATGCAGTACTCCAGATGGGGCCTAACCAGTGTCTTGTAAAGAGGGATTATTACCTCCCTCTTACGACTTGTGGTACCCCTGCTAATACACCCCAACATCCCCCTGGCCTTACCTACTGCTTTAGTGGTCTGCTTGGATGATTTCAGGTATTCTGTGATGACGATGCCCAAGTCTCTTTTATCCCTTGTAATTGCCAGCAACTCCCCTCCCAATCTATAAGTGGCTTCAGGGTTTCTCTTCCCTATGTGCATGATCTTGCACTTCTTTGAGTTGAACCCCAGCTGCCACTCTTCTGACCATTTTGCCAGTTTATCCAGATCTCTTCTCATTCTGCCCACCCCATCTGGATCATCTACTCTGTTGCAGATCTTGGTGTTATCTGCAAACAGACAAACCTTATCCTCCAGTCCATCTGCAATGTCACTGATGAAGTTATTGAAGAGGACTGGCCCCAGGACTGATCCCTGAGGTACCCTACTTGTGTCTTGCATGTCTTCTGACTGTATACTGTTTACCACCACATTCTGTGTTCTGCCCCCCAACCAGTTTACCACCCAGTTGACTAACTTCTGACCCACCCCGAGGCTACCCAGCTTATTAATCAATCTTCTATGTGGAACAGTATTGAAAGCTTTGCTCATGTCAATGTAGGTGACATCAACTGCACCCCCTTTGTCCACCACTCTGGTTACCCAGTCAAAGAAATCTATGAGATTAGTTTGACAGGACCTTCCTTTTGTAAACCCATGCTGTCTTAGATCCTGTACCCCTATGGATTCCAGGTGTTGCACTATCCTTTCCTTAAGGCATGCTTCCATAATCTTGCGCACTACTGAGGTAAGACTGACTGGTCTGTAGTTCCCTGCCTCCTCCCTGCTACCACTCTGGTGGAGCAGGGTCACATGAGCCCTTCTCCAGTCTTCTGGGACCTCTCCTATGCTCAGAGACTCACTAAACAGTTCTGATAATGGCTCTGCTAGTTCCACCCGTAGCTCCTTTAGTACCCTGGGATGTATGCCATCCGGTCCCATTGCCTTGTCCACCCTGAGCTTAGCGAGCTCTTGTAGGACCCTTTCTGTTATGAAGGAACTTGTGCACACCTCCCTCCCCCCTGTGTCCATGGTGCTGAACTGTGAGCCCTGCCCTACCTTCTCCTCAGTAAATACTGAGCAGAAGTATCTAGTTACGATAGATGCTTTTCCTTGGTCCTCCTCCACACATTCCCCCTTATCCCCTTTGATCTTAGCAATACCCCCTCTGGACTTTCTCCTTTCACTAATGTATCTATAGGAAGTCTTGTCCCCTTCTTTTACTGTTTGTACTAGTGTTTCCTCAGTTTGGGCCTTTGCCTGCCTTACTGCCTTCCCTGCTTCCCTTAGGGAAGTTTGGTATGCCTCCCTATCTTTGTCCCACTGCATTTCCTTATATTTCCAGAAGGCCAGACTTTGGCTCTGACCTTTTCTGCTACTGTTTTTGAGAACCAAAGTGGTTTCCTCCTTTTTTTGTTCTTGCTTTTCTCCCTAACACAATGGGATGTTGCTTCAAGTACTGCATCCTTAATGCTTGCCCACTTTGCCTGTACCCCCTCACCTGTATTTCTTCTTGCCAGAGCTAGCTTAACTCTGTTGGCCATCTTATCAAACTCAGCTCCTCTGAAGTGACATATGTTTGCCTTGGAATGGGATGATTTAGTTCTACTGATCAAATTAAACCATACCTTGTGATGGTCACTGACCCCCAAGTGACCTTCTACCTGGAGATCTGTGATCCTTTCCCCATTAGTCAGTACCAGATCTAGAATAGCCCTGTCTCTTGTGTGTTTTTGTACCAGTTGTTTAAGGCCTTCCCCCTGCAGGGAATCCACTATGTGTCTAGTTCTGGCGGATGTTCCTGCTGGTATTGACCAATCTGTATTGGCATGTTGAAGTCTCCCATTATCAGAAGCTCACCCTTAGCTGTTTCGTTTATCTTCTAACAGTAATGTGTCTATGTCCTCCCCCTAGTCTGGAGGCCTGTAGACAACCCCAGTTCGTATTGCTGTCCCATTTCCTGTTTCCAGGGTGACCCACAGTTCTTCTGGCTTCTTATGTGTATTCTGTAGCTTTGATATTTTCATTGACATAAAGGGCTACTCCCCCTCCCCTTTTTGCACCTTGGTCTCTTCTGAACAGTACATAGCCGGGTACTGAAGTCTCCCAAGTGTGGTTACTGGTGAACCATGTCTCGCTAATGGCTACTATGTCCAGTTTAGCCTCTGTCGTTGTTGCCTGCAGGTCTAGGATCTTATTTTCCAGACTGCGGGCATTTGTGTACATGATTTTCCATTGGCCAGATTTCAGTGCATTAGTTGTTGGATGAGGTATGACGTTTCCCCTGCGTGTTGTGTGGGGAGCCAGACCTTTTTCTTTACCTGGTGATACAAATGAACTACCAACATGCTGAACTCCTGTTTGATCACTAGCTGAGGGGGGAGGGGGTGTTCTTCCCGTTTGATGTATCGGGTGCTGCACCCATTTCCCCATTGGCTAGTTTAAATACTCTGCAAAGATGTCAAACTTCTGCCCCAATGCACTGAATCACTCCTTAGTCAGATGCAGTCTATCAGATTTAAAGAACTTTCATTCCCAAAACTGTTGCCAGTTACCTACAAATTTGTGTCCTTTTTCGTGGCACCAGCCCTTGAGCAACATATTTAGCTCCCCTATCTCCCTTTCTCTGACCTTCCATCCATCTGCCCCCCCTCTCCCAGACTGGCAGAATCTCAGAAAAGGAGATGCTAGATGAAATGGATGACAGTTTTTCTCCCAGCCTGGTCAGGTGTTCCTTGGTCTCCACAACTGACCGGCTGGCAAGATGGTTAGTCCCTATGTGTACCAGAACATCGATGTTTTCTCCTGCTTCCTGCATGATTTTAGCAATGCGGTCAGTGTCTCTCCACACTGATGTACCTGGGAGACATCTGACCATTACCTCAACCCCCATCCTCAGTGTCCTATTCTTTGCATCTTAGAACTGCATCCATAGTGCTTCTGTCCTCCCCTCCTCCCCTTCCTCCCTTATGCAGTTTATCCCTTCCCTTACATAGATCACCACTCCACCCTCCCCAATTCCCCTTAGCCCTATCCTTTCTGAATAACCTGAACCCCAGGATCATCATATCCCAGTCCTGATGCTGGGTGGCCCATGATTCTGTGATGGCCGCAATGTCCACCCCTTCCACTGATAAGAGAATCTGTAACTCCGCTGTTCTATTCCTTAGGCTTCTTGCATTCAGTGAGACCACCGTCCAGCCTGTCTCCTCCCTTTCCCTACCCCTATTCTTCCCCCTTTTTATTCCACCCTGTGCCACTTCCTCACTGCTTTTACCCATAACTGGGGGGTGAGCTCACTAGGCATCCCTTTCCGGACCCTTTTCCCATCAGCGGTTCCCTCACCACACCCCCTCCTAGTTTAAATCCACCTTTGTTGATATATACCCCTCCATTCCTCGTTTTAATACTCCCGTCCCCTCCCTGCTCACATATAACCTGTCCCCTGTATATAGGTCACTATTGCCCTAGGTCCTGCCCCAGTCTGACACTAATCCCTACACCCTGATACGGCACCAATCCTTCAGCCACTCCTCAAAACTTTTTTTCCTCACTGTACTCACACATGGTACCAGGAGTACCTCAGAGAACGCCACCGACCCTCCCCCGCCACCTCCTCACACTGCGTACCCAATATGAAAATCTGTAGACCTTAAGGAGTGCATAGTAGGTGAACATATGGGGAGGATTTCCTTTATTTCTGGGACCCTGTGTCACAGACAAATTAGGGCTCTTTCTTGGAAGGGTGCTTACAAAGTGGCTAGTCAATAAAATCGGCATTCAGCACTCCCCATCAAGTTAGTGGAACCTAAAATGAACATTCTTTTCATTGAAATCTTAAAAATGTGTTTCTGTTTGTTCTTACCCACAATTTGAATGGAGACTTTAGTCTCCAAATTTCAGACTGAAATGTGGGCAAGAGTGGCTGCCAACGCCAAGGTACAGTACTGCCCAAGTAGCCACGTCGTATACTGCTTTTTGTCTGAACTTTCTGCAATGAGCTGCTGTACACTGCATCTGCTCTTCCTGCTTCTCAGGCTCCCTGTATATAGTTTGATCTGTATAACGTCGGTGTATTTATGGTTATCTACTTTGTTGTATGTATGTCACTGTCGACATTATACACACCGTGTATTATTTGCCAGTCACCCTTGCTGATGATACTCTCTGTTATTCCCCACCAACCAGCTTGCAACTGGAAATGACCAGTACTTCTTGATGTCTGCTTGCTTACCTAGTAAAACAGGTTTCAAATTTTAATTTTTGTTCACCAGGAAAGGAGGGCTAGGCAATTCTGCCTAATTTCAGCCTTATCCCACGGGAGGAGATACAGATGGTAAGCAGCTGAAATTGAATTAGACTAAGCTGTTGGTGGTATTTGTAGTGAGTGGGGGAAATTTGGCCAGGACACCAGGGAAATTCCCCTGCTCTTTTCAAGAAGTGCTGTGGGATATTTAACATCCATCCGAACAACCAGACAGCACTTCAGTTTAACGTCTCATCTGAAAGACAGCATCCCACTCATGATGCACTACAGTGTCAGTACTGGGATTTTACCCCAAGTGCCTGGTGTGGGACCTGAACCCATCACCTTCTGATCTTCTGGCTTCAGAGGTGAATATGTAACCTGCTGAGCCACCAATGTGGAATAAATAAGTAAAGCTGTTGCAGTCTGGACTGTTTGCTGCTTAGGGAGCGGTACTGTATGGCCTTCTCCATCTAACATGCTCCCTAACTGGTTAACAGAAGTGTCTCATGAGCTATACTGTATGAAGGAGGGGAGCTGAATTTTGATTTTATTGACCCTCAGTAGTAGCCTTAAGTATGTTTTCTTGTTTTTAAATGTGTCATGTCTCCTGAGAGGGACAAATGTGTCAGGTGTATAGCTTAATACATTTTGTTCTGTTTGATTCTACTTCCCCCAAGTGGGCAATAGCATTTGTATATGTGTAAACAGTAATTGCACCAAGTAGCAGCTTTAAGGGACCCGCACCCCCCGTTAGCCGCCACTGCCTGAGCCCAGTAAAGAACCCTGTCCAGTTCTTCACCCCAAGCGGTAGTACTCAACTACAGGGGGACCAGTTACGTATGGATGCAAGGAAACAGGTTATTTAAATTAATAGCAATCTTTAGGAATCCACTAAAACATTTTACAGTGCAGTTCCAATTTTGGGCTAATGTTCTGCCTGTGTTCCACATCTGATTCCACATTGCTTTGAGTGATAGAAAGGAGATCAGCACAATGCCGGCCTCTGTACTACTTAGCACACTCACACATGTACATACATCTATCCTCGCAACCTTCTGTCACTGAAATGAGGACCATTGACACACAAAATGTGACATTGGCCCTCAAACTTTGGGACATATCATCAAACATGGAAGTTCAAGCTCAATCCTCCGTGGAGACTAGTGCTTTTATTGGTGCAAAATTCATTTTGCTTTATTATCAGAATATTGTGAATTTATGCTTGAAAGAGATTACAGCACCTGTTTTGCATGGGTAGCCCCCTTGTCCATGTAGGGTGGAACAATTCTGAGGGGAAGAATTGTGAGTGTCTCTCATAATTAGTTCACTTACAGGGTTCAGGTACATACATCCACAAACAGCCTGCAAATAGCATATTAATAACACCCTGGTCTGTGCCCATTTTATTTATTTTGTTTTTGTTGACAGGGAACAGAGGACTACACAGTACTGCTTAATTGTCCAACCTTGTCCTGGGTGTAGGGGATTACAGATGAAAACCAAATGAAACCGAAACCAGATTAAGCTGTTGTGGTAATTTAGTGAACAAGGGTAATTCTTCTGCTCTTCAAGGGGATCTTTAACACCCACCAGGAAGGCAGACAGGACCTTGGTTTAACATCTCATCTAAAGCACAGCACACTCCAACAGTTTATTACACCCGTTGTACTGGGCACAGTATCAGCATCTATAGTATGAGCCCAATCCCAGTGCAGGGTTAGAACCCATGACCTTCTGGCCCAGAGGTTGATGTACTACCCACTGAGCCATGCTGACACCATCAATTTCTTTGAGAAGGCATCCAAAACACTTTTCTGAGCAAGTGCTTTAGTTGATGCTTTTGTTTGAAACAATGTCTTCTGATTGGTTCTGAAATGACATCCGTGACATTGCTGATTATAGCCTCCTTCCCTTTCCACGATGTCATGTTTGTTGCCTGAAGGAACAGAGCCGAATTCTGTCTTTGCGTGCCAACTGCCCCCATGGGCTCCCTTACTCACCCGCTCGTCAGTGAGGCAGTGAAACACAATCAAAGTGAAACTGACATAAGTGGCAGTGACGGCCCTGAGAGTACAGTGTAGCCCCGCCACAGCATGGCAGCAAATTGTGCATTCATATTCCAGCTGAAAATTGTCTGACACAGATGAAAACTCAAAAGGAAAAAAACACGGATGAAAACACAAGCTTCCAAGCTTGTGCAAATGCAAATGAAGTAGCAGGCATGCCGAATACTTGTTTTATCAATTATGGATTTAGGTTCATGAAGCAGATGGCTAAGCTGCTGCATTTAATCATGGGATCAATATAGGTTGTTTATAGGCTTAAGGTGGGGGACGCTCAATAAGTATTTTGGTGTTCTGGTCCATAATCTGAAGCTATAAATTGGAAGCTTAAATATAGTTTTCTTAAGGCAAGCACAGCTGTCAAGCAGGGAACTAAATTAAAATGTTAAGCTGAGAGATGTATTCTGCTGAACATGACAAATCGTGTCAGATCAGCAGAAACTATTCAGAGGCGCTCAGCAATCATTCTGTATTGTTTTGTACAGCTTCAGAAATATGAATATGTTTTCATTCAGAGTAATCCAGCTGGAATGGTTATGTGCTGGCCTGCAGGCTGCTCTGTGCGAAATCCCAGAAATCCAACACCATTAAGCCGAGGCTTGATCTTCTCTCCAACTGGATTCTTTATTAGGCTAAGTAGAGCTTATCCAGGGAGTAGGAGAAATCCGAGTTCCAGTTTAGAAGTGAGGAAGAAATACGTGCCCTAGCTTGCAGATGTAATGCTAGCACAGCTGGTAGTGCAGTGGAACATTACTTCAAGCAGGCCTGGGTTCAAAGTCCAGCTAGGGCACTTATTTCTCATTTCTAAATTCTATTTCAATTGTAAGCTCTCCTTGTAAACAAAAATACAATTCCAATTTGTGTGGCTACAGGGTGTGCATTGAGAAAAATGAGTGCCTTTGGGATCTCTAGGTTTCCAGTTGTTCTGGTTGTACTGCTGGCAGTGCAGCAGACTGGTAATTCATGGAGGCCCAGGTTCAAATCCCAGCTAGAACATTTCCTTCTTTCTTTCTCACTCTTAAAGCAGCAGTGCATGTTAGCAGTGAAAATTTTGATCTGCACTTCTTTTTATTGTTTGTTTTTTTTTATTGTCCTTCCTCTCCTGTCTTGTACAGTGCCCATTTTTACCAATATTGAGTGCGTCAGCACTTTTTTGTTTACATTTTAAATAATAAAACGAGTACTCCTTTTAATATGGCTTGTAGCATGTTTTTATCAATATTGCTCGCTGGTTTTGAACACAAGTTGCTTAACATCATTTTTTGTGACTAAAACAAACTGGTATGTGTCAGACATTGCTCCCTGGCTTTACAGGGCAATAGGTGCACCACAACATAGAAACATAGAAACATAGAATTTGAGAGGCAGATAAGGACCGCTTGGCCCACCCAGTCTGCTCATTTCCCTACCTACTGGATAAGCTGCAGATCCTAGTTAACCAGCAGCCTACTTCTTCCTACCCCAACCCCCTAGAATTGCCTTATGACTGTCCCATGCATGCTTGAATTCTCCCACTGTTTTTGACTCCACAACCTCCTCCGGAAGGCCGTTCCATGCATCCACAACCCTCTCTGTGAAAAAATACTTCCTTAAATTGCCTTTGAGCTGCCCCCCCCATCTTCAAATTGTGCCCACTTGTTCTTGTACACCTCTTTTTTTGAAAGATGCTACTACCCTCTTGGACTTTGTTGATTCCCTTGAGGTACTTGAAAGTTTCTATCATGTCCCCCCTCTCCCTCCTTTCCTCGAGGCTATACATATTAAGCTCCTTTAGTCTCTCTTCATATGTCTTCCGGTGCAGACTCTGCACCATTTTAGTTGCCCTCCTCTGGACAACAGCTGAGAATACAGATAAAAACCTGGACTGAGTCATATGAAAAAGAGCACTCCTGTTATTATTGCAAACATAAAAGAAAAAGCTCTGAGGCAGACTTACAATAGGGAAAGAATTGATATCATACGAGAGATAAGTGGAAATCAAACATGGAATAAAAACCACAGGTCAAAATGTTCCCTGTGACATCGCACTGCTGTCTTAAATTGAAAATCCTGGTTCCCTAGGCAGAGGCCAGGAAAAATAAATTAAGATCCTATAGTTAGGGCTTCTGTTAATTCCATTTTGGAAGTATTTGACTTCCAAAATGAAGGCAAAAACACCTCCCCCCTCAGCTAGTGGTCAAACAGGAATTCAGCATGTTTGCCGTTCATTTGCATCACCAGGTAAGAAAAAAGGTTTGTCTCCCCATACGACGCACAGGAGTAATGCCAAACTTCACCCAACAACTAACACACCAAAATCTGGCCAATGGAAAATCATGTACACAAATGCTCACAGCCTGGGAAATAAGATCCCAGACCTGCAGGCAATAATGTCAGAGGCAATACTGGACATAGTAGCAATTAGTGAGACGTGGTTTACCAGTAACCACACTTGGGAGACTTCAGTACCTGGCTATGTATTGTTCAGAAGAGACCGAGGTGCAAAAAGGGGGGGAGGGGCCCTGTATGTTAATGAAAATATCAAAGCTACAGAAATTCAGAATACACATAAGGAGCCAGAAGAACTGTGGGTCACCCTGGAAACAGGAAATGGGACAGCCATAAGAACTGGGTTGTCTACAGGCCCCCAGACCAGAGGGAGGACATAGACACATTACTGTTAGAAGATATACAAAACATGACAGCTAAAGGGGAGGTTCTGATAATGGGAGACTTCAACATGCCAGATACAGATTGGTCAATACCAGCAGGAACATCTGCCAGAACTAGACTCATAGTGGATTCCCTGCAGGGGGAGGGCCTCAAACAACTGGTACAGCAACCCACAAGAGACAGGGCTATCCTAGATCTAGTACTGACTAACGAAGGGATCACAGATCTTCAGGTAGAAGGTCACCTGGGGGCCAGTGATCATCACATGGTATGGTTCAATTTGGCTACTACATCTAAATCATCCCATTCCAAGGCAAAAATATGGGACTTCAGAGGAGCTGACTTTGATAAGATGGCCAACAGAGTTAAGCTAGCCCTGGCAAAAAGAAACACAGGTGAGGGGGTACAGGCAAAGTGGGCAAGCATTAAGGATGCAATACTTGAAGCAACATCCCATTGTGTTAGACAGAAAAGGAAGTGCAAAAGAAGAAGGAAACCACTTTGGTTCTCAAATACAGTAGCAGAAAAGGTCAGAGCCAAAAGGCTGGCCTTCAGGAAATATAAGGGAACACAGCGGGATGAAGATAGGGAGGCATACCAAACTGCCCTAAGGGAAGCAGGTAAGGCAGTAAGGCAGGCAAAGTCCCAAACTAAGGAAACACTAGCACGAACAGTAAAAGAAGGTGACAAGACTTTCTATAGATACATTAATGAAAGGAGAAAGTCCAGAGGGGGTATTGCTAAGCTTAATGGAGAAAAGGGAGCATGTGAGGAGGAGGACCCTGTAAAGGCATCTATCCTAAATAAATACTTTTGCTCAGTATTTACTGAAGAGAAGGTAGGGCAGGCCCACAGCTCAGCATCATGGACACAGGGGGAGGGAGGTGAGCACTACTCCTTCACAAAAGAAAGGGTCCTACAAGAGCTTGCAAGCTCAGGGTGGATAAGACAATGGGACCTGATGGCATACATCCCAGGGTACTTAAGGAGCTAAAGGAGGAACTAGTAGAGTCATTAGCAGAATTGTTTAGTGAGTCTCTGAGCACAGGAGAGGTCCCAGAAGACTGGAGAAGGGCTCATGTGATCCCGCTCCACAAGAGTGGTAGCAGGGAGGAGCGGGGAACTACAGACCGGTCAGTCTTACCTCAGTAGTGGGCAAGATTATGGAGGCACTCTTAAGGAAAGGATAGTGCAACACCTGGAACCATAGGGCACAGGATCCAAGACAGCATGGGTTTACAAAGGAAGGTCCTGTCAAACTAATCTCATAGATTTCTTTGACTGGGTAACCAGAGTGGTGGACCAAGGGGAGCAGTTGATGTCGCCTACCTTGACTTCAGCAAAGCTTTTGACACTGTTCCACATAGAAGATTGATAAATAAGCTGGGTAGGCTCGGGTGGGTCAGAAGTTGGTCAACTGGGTGGCAAACTGGTTGACGGGCAGAAAACAGAGAGTGGTGGTAAATGGTATACAGTCAGAAGAGATGCAAGTCACAAGTGGGGTACCTCAGGGATCAGTCCTGGGGCCAGTCCTCTTCAACATCTTCATTAGTGACCTTGCAGATGGACTAGAGGGTAAGGCTTGTCTGTTTGCAGATGACACCAAGATCTGCAACAGAGTAGATGATCCAGATGGGGTGGGCAGAATGAGAAGAGATCTGGATAAACTAGCAGAATGGTCAGAAGAGTGGCAACTGGCATTTAATGCAAAGAAGTGCAAAATCATGCATATAGGGAAGAGAAACCCTGAAGCCACCTATAGGCTGGGAGGGGAGTTGCTAGCAGTCACAAAGGAAGAAAGAGACTTGGGCATCATCATCACTGATGACCTAAAATCATCCAAGCAGACCCTCTAAAGCAGTAGGTAAGGCTAGGGGTGTTAGGGTGTATTAGTAGGGGTATCACAAGTCGTAAGAGGGAGGTAATAATCCCTCTGTACAAGACACTGGTTAGGCCCCATCTGGAGTACTGCGTGCAGTATTGGAGGCCACACCTTCACAAGGACATTAACCAAATTGAGGCAGTCCAGAGAAGGGCAACCAAAATGGTGCAGGGACTGCATCAGAAGATATATGAGGACAGATTAACGGAGCTCAATATGTATACCCTTGAGCAAAGGAGGGAGAGAGGTGATATGATCTAGGCATTCAAACACCTTAAGGGCATAAACAAGGTGAAAGAGTCTAACATGTTTAAATATAAGAAAAATAGCAGGACAAGAGGACACAGCATGAGATTAGAGGAGGCCGATTAAGGGGAATGTGAGGAAATTCTTTTTCACAGAAAGGGTGGTGGATGCATGGAATGGCTTACCACAAGAAGTGGTGGCTATGAATACAGTGCAAGGCTTCAAACAGGAATGGGATAGGCATAAGGGAGCAATACAAATGACTATGAATAGATAGGCCACTGACAGAGCAAAGGCCGATGGCACATTTATAAGGTAGAAAAAGAAATGGGCAGACTGGATGGGCCTTGCGGTCCTTATCTGCCGTCAACTTCTATGTTTCTATGTTTCTATGTTTCTATGTAAAATGAAGGGGGGGAGGAAGCATTTCACTCCCCAAAGGGATACGCAGAAAATTAGACAGCTTCCAATTTTGCAGGCATGGAGGTCAAAAATGGAAGAGTTTGTTCTGAAAGAATGTATATTTTCACAAGTAATATCTGAATGTCTAAACTTGGTCTGTCTTATAGTACTGATTTCCAAAACCTGCAACAAAAGAAACAGGCCCCATATTCAAAAGACTTGCATGGCACAAAATGGAAATGTGCGGCGCATCCCGGAAAATGCTCAATGGTGCAATATTAAAAAGTGTGAAATGTGTCACGTAGATTTGTATGCGTGATCATGCACAAATAATGTATGCCACACAGAAAAAGGGGGTAGACACCTGAATATGCCATGCATGTGTATGTTCAGAGGGAATGTGTGGTGCATGGGCCGCGCAAAATTAGGTATAAAAGGGGCAGCCCTAAATCAGCCAGACACCCAGAGGCAGACTGCTGAACTGCAGGCAGGATGGCCAGGATTGCCTTTCATGTGGCTGCAGTAAAAGCTGATGTGAGGAGACTGAGGGAAGAACAAGGTGGCCCATGGGTGGTATGCCCCACAGAGAAGGTACTGGCCCCACACCACATATGAACAGCTAAATGACACAGACATTACGGGCTGGCACTGACTCCACAGGGCTATTCTAGGACAACTCTCTGAGCTGCTGCAGGCACGGAAGGGCAAAATAGAAACATAGAATTTGACGGCAGATAAGGACCAATTGGCCCACCCAGTCTGCCCATTTCCCTACCTAATGGATAAGCTGCAGATCCTAGTTAACCAGCAGCCTACTTCTTCCTACCCCACCCCCTAGAATTGCCTTATGACTGTCCCATGCATGCTTGAATTCCACCACTGTTTTTGACTCCACAACCTCCTCCAGAAGGCTGTTCCATGCATCCACAACCCTCTCTGTGGAAAAATACTTCCTTAAATTACCTCTGAGCTGCTGCCCCATCTTCAAATTGTGCCCCCTTGTTCTTGCACACCTCTTTTTTTGAAAGATGCTACTCTCTCGGACTTTGTTGATTCCCTTGAGGTACTTGAACGTTTCTATCATGTCCCTCCTCTCCCTCCTTTTCTCGAGGCTATACATATTAAGCTCCTTAAGTCTCTCTTTATATGTCTTCCGGTGCAGACCCTGCACCATTTTAGTTGCCCTCCTCTGGACAGCTTCCATCTTGTCTATGTCTTTGCGGAGATTGGGTCTCCAGAACTGCACACAGTACTCCAGATGGGGTCTCACCAGCTGTCTGTACAGAGGGATAACAACTTCCTGTTTTATTTATTTTATTTATTTAGTTCATAAATCGGATTTACAACCTTTGAGTCACAGACTCATTTACAAAGGCACCTCGTCACAGGGAGGGGGACAACAAATAGTGCGTCGAGACAGGGTGGAACAAAACAGGTGCGATACATACATTATACATAGCATAAAACATAGGTAGTTTACCAAAGTACAGGACAAAAATCATTGGTAGGTCCTGGCAGGTCATGCAAGCAATAGCCAGAGAAAAAATGGAGTGGGGTAGGCTATCGAGCCTGGGGACAATGGCCGGCCTTACCGTAGGCACGTACACTTCCGAGTGCCAAGTAGGTGGTTGCGAAGGGCAGCTTTGAACTGACCAATTTTAGGGGTGTTTGAGATGTGCTTGGGGAGGGAGTTATACCAGGACAGTGCTCTGTAATAAAAGGACCTTTGGGCAAGGGAGGTCCTGGCTCTAGGCACCTGGAAGGCGGCTTTGCAGGTGGTACAGGTGGCAGTTGGGTAGGAAGCAAGCTGGAGTTGAGCAATGACCCCAGGGGGACACAGTCCAAGAAGAGTCTTTTTTGCTAGTATACCAGTGTGATATTGCAGACGTTCTTCCAGATTGAGTATGTTCGTGGTGGTATAGAGCTGGCATGTGTGGGTTCCGCTTGGGGCACCGGCCAGGAGCCTGCAGGCTTTGTTTATGGAGGTCTGGATTTTGCTGAGGGCAGTGGGGCCAGTGGCTGTGTAGATGGGGAGGCCATAGTCAACTAGTGACAGGATGGAGGAAGTGATGGCCAACCGTAGGGCAAAGCCAGGGAGGCAGTCTTTGTGTCGATAGAGGAGCCCAATACGGGTGTTCATGACAGAGGATAGGGCACTGATATGGGCATGGTAGGAGAAAGCCGAATCAAAGGTGATGCCCAGATATTTGTATGCTGACACCTGCTCAAGGGGATGGAGGGTGTTGGGAATGATGGAGAGGGGGGCATTTTTGGAGCTACTTTGGTGGTGTGTAAAGATCATTGACTTTGTTTTCTTGAGATTCAGGACCAGGCGGTGGTAGAGGAACCATTTTTCAGCTTGGCTGAAGGAGGATTGCAGGCTGTTCTGGAGAGTGACCGGATTGGGGTGCGAGGAGAGTAGGACTGCATCATCTGCATATAATAGCAACTTTCCTGCACAAGAGCTGGGAAGGGTGTTCAGAAAGAGACTGAATAATGTGGGGCCCAGAATGGAGCCTTGTGGGACTCCCGAAAGTACAGGCAGAGCCGAGGATAGGTCACCAGTTAGCTTGACGCGTTGGGATCTACCACAAAGGTAGCTGGAGAACCAGGCTAAAGGGCCAGATGACAGTCCTACTTTACAGAGGGTGTCTAGCAATAGTGGGTGGTTCACAGTGTCAAAGGCCTTGGACAGGTCAATGAATACTGCCCCAGCCAACTCCCTGGCATCTAATGCAGAGTGTATATGGTGGGAGAATTCCAGTAGAGCTGTGGTGGTGCAGTGACCTGGGTGGAAGCCATGCTGTTCAGGGCACAGAATGTTGTGGCTGGATAGATAAGTTACAAGTTGTGTGGATACTATTTTTTCGAGAGCTTTGGGGGGGGGGGAGGATGGAGATAGGTCTGTAGTTATTTGGTACAGTACGGTCTCCATTTTTATGTATAGGGATGATTTCGGCCTGTTTCCATGCCTTCGGGAATTGGCCGAGACACAGGGGTGATGCCTCTCCCTATGCATCCCAGTATCCCCCCAGCCCTCCTTGCTGCCCTCTCACATTGCTTGCCCACCTTTAGGTCATCTGATATGACTACCCTGAGGTCCCTTTCCATTTTTGTTGTAGTTAGTATCTCACCCCCCATTGTGTACTCTTCCCCTGGGTTTTTGTTTCCCAGGTGCATTACCTTGCACTTCTTAGCATTGAATCTAAGCTGCCATACATTTGACCATTCTTCTAACCTTGCCAAGTCCCTTCTCATCCTTTCCACCCCACCTTGTGCATCAACTCTGTTGCAGATCTTTGTGTCATCTGCAAAGAGACATACTTTTCCTTCCAGTCCCTCTGCAATGTCACTTATAAAGACATTGAGGAGGACCGGTCCTAATAATCCTAACAGTGTACAACAGTGACAATGTGGGTGGGGAAATGTGCAGAAGAGGCTGCCCATATGTAACAGCTCTGTGTGGAGAGCCAAATGTAATGACAGTAGATAGTGTACTAACATAGCACTTTATTTTACACAGGAGACAGTGCATACCCCCTTTGGAGATGGATACTGACCTCAACACTACAGACCATGTCCGAAGCAGAAGGAAGGTACAATGAGGCACACATTGCACCATGAAACATCATAAAGCATGTATTCAGCATGTTAAAGATGTGTTTCAGATGCCTGGGAAGGTCCAGGGGAACCTTACAGTATAGCCCGGACAAGCCATGTGGCATATTCCTGACCTGTTATATACTACACAACATGGCCATAAATCATGGAATAGTTGTCCAGGACCTGGAGGGTGACAGAGCAGAGGACGTGAAGCTGCTAGATGAGGGTGAGCATCAACGGCATGACAGAAGGGACCCAAGATTGGCCCTGAGGGGACAGCGGCACAGGGACACCATTATGCAGGAACATATTGGAGCCTGAAGGTGAGTATAGCCTGCAGGTGTGACATTGCTGTTATGCACACAGGCACTGTGTATGTGAGTGCACACTGGGTCACGTGGTGATGGTGAGTACATACTGGGCAATCTGGCGTGTTATACACACAGGTATGAAGAAGTGGCATGCACACATGTCCACAGCTGAGACAACATCGCTGAGGATGCATTTGCTGTTACTGTTTGCAGCTTGGCATGGGTCAGAGACAGACCATTGGCACATACCCACAGTGGTAAGCCACAGGTGGACTCATCATGCCCATGCCAATCCCATGACACCAGGAGCTACATCTATGTCCCAGATGCCATCCATACAAAGTGCAATCCCACAGGGGCTGTGAGGGAGATCAGTGTGGTGCATGAGGTGTGGACATTGCACTGCAGTAGGCATTACAGGGCTAAGGTAGCCCCACCTGTGGCCTGGAGGCATTATGGGCATGCCACATAGACACCGGACCCTTCAGGGACTGTGTGTGTGGCCATCATGGACACAAACACAGCCTTGTCCCAGTGATGCAGGCATACCCATTTGGGACATCCAGGCCACCTGTGGCAAAGCTTCAGCCTCTGAGGGGGTAGAAACATGTGTCTGTGTATGGCTACGTATTGGGGTGGTTGTGGAGAAATGAATACCACGGCAAGTGATGGGGGATCTGCAAGGCTAGGGCATGGGGTGTGAAGGGAAAGCGGTTGTTGTGGGGTGTTCTGGTGGTGCTGGAGTTGCTGTGAGGTGTGTGGTGGGTGATATGGCCACCAAGTGCAGCCTGGGCTGCAGCATTTTCTCATATTGCCACCGCAATATCGGATAACCCTGCAGTAATGTCCTCACGGAACACATGAATAGCCCCCATGAGTTCTGCATGGTGAACAGAAACCCCCTCCTCATGGAGGCACATCTGTTCCCGCAACCCTTGCACAGCGTGATGGAGTTTGTCCTGGCTTTCCATGGTGGACCTCAGTAGCCGGGTATGGTTGAACAGCTGGTTGTCTGGGGCAGTGTGTTCAGGACTGGAGTGAGGCTGCCGATCCAGGGGGAGAGGGGCCTGGTGTGTGACTGCCACAGTGTGTGGCAGCCCCATGCTTTGCCACTGGGGTTGAGGGGGAAGTTACTGTGCATGACAGGGCTGCCTGAACTTGCACCTGGTGAGGCTGTGGCTGGTCACCAGTTCCCTGTCACTGGGCAATAGTGTCCATCTGCTACACCTGTGCAGGCCGCAACAGGTTTCCCTCTAGCTGTGCAGTGGCTGACTGCAATTGTTGGCCCACCCACTGTGCAGGGGCCAGCCCTAGATGGCTGCAGCCTTGGATGGCTGCTGGTGTCATGTGCAGTGTGTGTGTGGGGACAATCTGGAGTACATGGGAGGTGGTGTCGGGGATGACACTGTCAATCATAGTGCTGTCATCCTCAGTGTCGCTGGCAAGTACCTCCACAGCAACAAGGAGGGCATCAGCAGAAAGGGAGACAGTCTCATAATCATTGTCATCCAGCCCTCGCCCCCCCCCATGTGTGCAGGGCCCCGCACTGGCACTGGCTGTGGTCACAGGTATAAGGTCATGTTGTTCAATGTGCAGTACCTCTGGACCATAACCTGTTCCAAGACATGATGGTGCTGTGGAAACAAAAGGATAGCCCACAGTTAGGGATGCATATCCATGTATACGTTACTGTAACATACACAGGTAGGTGCGCATGCAAATACCAGAAATGCAAGTGAAATCAGACACGGGCATGAAATAGTGAGCAGTGCACACACCAGCCATGCTACGGTGCTCACATATGCTGTGGAGTGTACAACCATAAAGTGAAAGTAGTTGGTTGGCCACACAGTGCTGCACAATATGGTCATCTGGAAATACACATACATAGGACAACACATGCAGAACCAGATATGATATATAACATGTTTGCTTACAGTGCTAGGATGGGTGACCCCCAGTTTTGAAGCCCCCACCAGGAACACCCTGCACCGTCAACTGGTGGAGTGCTGTGGCCAAGCATGCCTTCTGTACTGTCATCTGAGTAGACCCAGAGGGTCTGCCACCAGTGATTCAAAGTTCTGCATGGGCCTCGGCCAGTAGGCCTTTGCACCATACCCTTTGGCCACTGGCTCATTTCTTGCCCTCCTGGGGAGTGTGATTGAAGTTACCCTGGGCATTAATGGCCTCCACCACCTCCGTCCAGCCCTGTTTCTGCTCCTGCAGTGTCCCCAACCTCCTGCACAGGAGGTCTTCCCGGAGTATATGGGCCTTGGTGAGGACATTCAACTCACCTTTAATAAAATTAGGGCATCTGTGTCTTTCCTGGGACACTAACAATCTATATGCAGGAGACAGGCTGCACTTGAGTAGGAAGGGGAAGGCGGTATTAAAACAGAAGTTAGAAGGGTATATAGTAACAAAGTGGAATTTAAACTAGTTGGGGGGGTTGTGAGTGGACATTTGGTAGACTGGGATCCTGAAAAGAGCAGCCAAATGAGCTTACCTCCCAAGCTAGCAGGGAAAGAGTTGGGGAAGTTGCATGGGGGGAGAATAGGATGGAGGAGAAGCAAGGAGAAGAAGGGAAGGGGACAGGATGGAGGGTGGTCTCACCTAATGCGAGAAGCTTAGGTAACAAATCAGCTGAGTTACAGGTGCTCTTGGCCGTGAGAAGGGTTGATATTGCAGCAATCACGGAAACATTGGCCACTGAGTACCGGGACTGGGATCTGGCAATCTCAGGGTATAAACTGTACAGGAAGGACCTGGAGGGGGGGGTGGCAATCTATGTGAGGGACGAATCAAATGTAGAAGGGAAGAGGGAGAAGAAAGGAGAACGGAGGTTATTTGGATGCAGATCCCGGACACCAAGGGTAGGAAGCTGAGGTTCGGGGTGGTGTACAGGCTGCTGCCCCAGGCAGAGGAGCTGGACAGGGAGTTAGCAGAACAAATCAAGAGAGTATGTAGAAAGGGGAATGTGGTCATCATGGTGGACTTCAATCTGCCGGGGGTTGACTTGAGCACTCTGGTCACCTCCAGTGCTGGGGAGCAGGTGCTGCTGGACGCAATCCAGGAGGCACTCATGACACAGCTGGTCACTGGACCTACTAGGCTAAGTAACACGCTAGATCTGGTACTGCTGAATGGTGAGGCAGTGAGGGAAATGAGGGCGGAGGACCCACTAACTGATAGCGATCACCAAATGGTGTGGTTTACTATCACAATGGGCAGGGAGTCAGGGGGCTCACTAACAAAGGTGGTGGACTTCAAGAGGGAGGACTTTGGGAGAATGCGGGAAATACTGAAAGGGAAACTTCAGGGCATAGGGCCAGGGATGGAAGCAGAGCAGAAATGGGAAATTATTAAATGGGGGATTACAGAGGTGACGGAAGCTTGCACCAGGTTACAGAGTAAGAGGAGCAGAGCAAGGAAACCATGCTGGTTGAACAGTGAGGTGATGGAGGGGGTGTGGGAAAAGAGAGCTGCATACCAGAGGTTCAGAAGGATCGGGAAGGAGGACAGGGAGAAGTATGCAAGATGGTTCAAGGAACTGACCAAGAGGGTGAGGGAAGCTAAGGCCTCAAGGGAGCTAAGATTAGTACAGGGAATTAAGGGGGGGGGAGACTTTTTCAGATACGTCAGAGAGAAAAGGAAGTGCAGGGATAACATAGTGAGGATAAAGAGGGGTGGGGAATGGGCAGAAAAGGGAGAGGAACAAGTGGAAGCACTAAATGAATACTGTTGCTCAGTGCTCACGCAAGGGAAAGGGGGACCACTACCCCCTTGGACTGGGATGGTGGGTAGAGGAAGAGGTGACAGATGGAATGATTGAGGGAAGTAGAGTATTAGAGGTACTGAGGGTGCTAAAAGTGGACAAGGCACCAGGGCCAGATGGTATCCACCCCACGTGCTGAGGGAGATGGCGGGGGTGCTGGTGGAACTGCTGTTGGATCTGTTTAGCACCTCCCTGGATACGGGAGGTGTGCCTCAGGATTGGAGGATGGCCCATGTGGTGCTGATACACAAGAGCAGCCCAAGGGACGAACCGGGCAATTATCAGCCCATCAGTCTCACTTTCATAGTGGGCAAGCTTATGGAGATTTTACTGAAGGAGAGGCTGGTGTCATTTCTAGAGAACAATAACCTTTAGGATGTGAGGCAGCATGGGTTTGTATCGGGGAAGTCTTACCAAACTAGCCTAATACAATATTATGACTGGGTAACAAGAGAGCTGGCTAGGGGCCATGCAGTGGATGTCCCCTACTTGGATTTCAGCAAGGCCTTCGATTCAGGACCTCATGGGTGGCTTGGGGAAAGCTAACTGGCATGGAAGTGGGGGCAAAGATGGCAAACTAGATTACAAACGGGCTGCATGGGAGGCTACAGTGGGTGGTGGAGGGGTGGGAATTCTCAACTGCTAGACCAATGACGAGCGGGGTGCCACAGGGCTCGATGCTGGGCCCGGTGCTATTTGGGCTCTTCATCTCAGACATCATGCATGGAGTGGTGAGCAGGGTAAGTCTGTTTGCAGACGATATCAAAATTGGTGCAGTAGTGGATGAGGAGGAGGGATGGAAGTAACTACAGGGGGACCTAACCAAACTGGAGGAGTGGTCCGAGAGGTGGCAACTGGGGTTCAATGCAAAGAAGTGTAAGGTTATGCACTTCAGAGCAAAGAATCCAAGGACAGAATACTGGTTGGGGAGGGGTGAAGCTGGGGATCACTGAGTAGGAGAAGGACCTAGGGGGTGATAGTAACAGGGAGCATGAACAAGTCTGCCCAATGCAGGAGAGTGGCAGCGAAGGCAAACATGATGCTGGGGTGTATAGCGAGGGGGTTCTCATCCAGGCGGAGGGAGGTGATCTTGCCCCTCTACAGGTCGCTGGTCAGGCCATACTTGGAGTACTGTGTGCAGTTCTGGAGGCCATACCTGAGGCAGGATATCAAGCTACTGGAGGGAGGGCAATGAGGATGATACAGGGAATGGAGGGGAGAGACTACAAGAACAGGCTGGAAGAACTGAATATGTACACCCTGGAGGAGAGGAGGGATAGGGTGAACATGATCATAATTTTCAAGTATCTGAGGGGAATCAACAAGGATGGAGCCAACAGGGTTTTTAAATTGAGGAAGAAAAGAGACACTAGAGGGCATGGGCTAAGAATAGAGGGGGAAGATTTAGAAGGGAGGTGAGGAGGCAGTACTTCACAGAGAGAGTGGTGTCGAAGTGGAATGCCCTACCAGAGAGGGTGATATCATGCAAAACTGTGGGTAGCTTTAAAAGGGCATGGGGCAGAGAACAGGGGGAGAGTAAGGGTGGGTGAGGCTCAGAATGGCCGAGGGCAGTCAAAAGGGAAGCAGGTGGGGCAGCTGGAACTTAGGGGTGTTAGCTGCGCACTCAAGCAGATGTTGATAGACCAGGAGGTCTGTTTCTGCTAGCATATTCATATGTTCATTTTTCTGGTGCTGGTGAACAAACAGAGAAAAGGCCCAGTTACAACGACATGGAAATGGTGAGAAGCACCTTTCACAGAACAATGAATTCCACACACACACAAACATGACACAACACCTACCTTCAAGGCTGCAGTACCTCTTGGTCAGCTCTGAGGAATGGTGGTGCTGCCCTACTTTTATGGTAATGTGTAGGCAAATGAACTGAATACATTCCAATGATGAGATGCAAACGTGATGTTTGGGCACAGACTGTGCAATGAGGCTATTTTCATATTGTGGCTGAATACTGCAAAAATGTTTTGCACAGATGGCCTCCAGTCATGCATTTCTGTCTGCTCTGCAGAACTCTATGGTGCACAGTCACAGGCATTTGCACAATAGTCACCACACTTCACTGCTCCTCGGAGGACATGCACACTGCCATTCAGTGATGACAGTAGTGGTGTATTGCACATATGCAAATGCGGGTCAGTCATGCACGACACTAGCCTGCCATTCATGCCCCTCGCAGTGCACAGTATGGTTGGCTTGAGTCACGGCAACGAGCACCCTTCACAATATGGCACTGCACTGCTGCCACGCATGTGTGGTTGCAGGGGGTGCAACCTAAGTTTGCCACATAGCACAATACTATCGCACATGTGCAATGTCACAGCTATAATACCCTGTCACGTAAAGGCATGGAGCTAACACCAGCAGTGCGTGGCAAACCAATGATGCACTATCGCACTACAAACGTGGGTTTCAGGCCTGCTATCACATGGCTAGGTGTGCTTGTCTACAGCAGCAGCTGCAACATGGCAAGTGCAATAAGGAGGATGGCAACAGACCAGCATGACCAGAGGTGGTCAGAGGTTGAGCTGGCCAACCTGACGGACCTAGTGATCCCCAGGGAGGGCCAGCTTTTTGGTGAAGAGGACCCAGACAGGTCCAGGTCTGAGGCATGGGCCAACATTGCCAGTTGGCTCTCCAGGAGGACAGGGGTGCAACACACTTGTGAGCAGTGTCACCACCAATTTGGAGACCTCAGATGAAGGGACAAGCCATGGTTTGACCAGTACCATGCTATGAGGGAGGAGGGCATGGTACCACTCCCAGGTATGTACACCATGAGAATGTGTGACATGTAGGATGTTGTTATATGTCAGGAGTAATGTCTGTGTCTGACACTGACCAGTGTGGAATGTGGCATGGTATTTCTATCGATCCACAGTTGCAGAACTCTATGCCACATACTGGTCCATTGTGTTTGGCACAGACATGCCCCACCCCTCTATAGTGCAGATGCCAAGCAGCACATGTTCATGTCTATTTTACTGAGGGCAACACCTGCCTACGGTGGCTGACAACATGCCGAGTAGTACCACTGTACATCATGCTGACCATGGAATGGTGCAGTCAAATGCCAGGCACACAATGGGTGACAGTGGACAGGCCGCAGGACCTGTGCATTGCACCTGTGTCTCCCCTGGATATGGCAGAATGTGGTGACAGGAACATATGAGACCAATACGGAACAGGTGACCGATATGATATGTAGGCCCCATGTGCACCGTGCAAGTGTACTGGGACACACACACACACTGTGGACATCTGTTCTGATATGCATATGTTGGTACACACACCTTCGGATGTGACATTACAGTACAATGTGTTGCAGTGCCAGTTGCTCATGGTCCACTATGTAGCACCAGCTGTGCTGCCAGTAGGCACCCCTTTTACTCCACAGCTGGCAGCAGTCTGTGTCCTGTATGCACATACCTGTCCTGCATCCCACCCCTGGCTCCCATGATACATGTACTTATGGGCCATGGACTGCACCACAGGGCTCAATCTTGTCACCGATGCTGTTCGCGGTGTACTATATATGCTGCCCCTGGGTGAGATCATTCAACAGTACAGCGTGGAGTTTCACCGCTAAGCAGACGACACATAGCTGTATTTGTCATTTACCCAAGGGACATCCAGTGCAGTTGATGTGCTCAACATCTGTCTGGCTAATATCAATGGCTGGATGGCTTCCAGCTGGCTGTGACTCAGCCTGGACAAGACAGAGGTGCTGGTGGTCAAGCCAGGTCGCGGGCATGATGGGTTGCTACCTGGAGCGGACTCTGGTCTTTTCCTAGGATCTGCTCCATTGGTTGCTTCCCCAAAGGTGCAGAATGTAGGTGTGGTCCTGGACAGCAGACTGACCTTTAAAGATTAGGTGTCATCTGTTGTGAAGAGTGGCTTTTACCACTTATGGAACATTGCCAGGATCAAGCCCCTCTTTCTGCCTGCAGATCTGCCGACCCTAGTATATGCCTTTGTGACCTCCAGAATCGACTGCTGTAATGCTCTTTACTTCGGGGTCATGGGAGGGATCCTCCTCAGGCTGCAACTGGTAGAGAACATAGCGGCTCGGTTACTGGTGGGACTATCTCAGTTGTGCCATGTGACCCCAGTTCTACGTGTTCTGCACTGGCAGGTGGAGGGTCCTTTTCAAGGTGGGATTGCTCACCTATAAGGCCATATACGGGCTAGGTCCTGGCTACCTGTTTGAGCTTCTGTCACCTACGACCTCTGCCCTCTCACTCTGCTCCACTTCAAGGGGCCTCCTGGATGTTCCCAGGGTTTCACTCAAGACCTCTGGTGATCGACCATTTAGTGTCTCTGGGCTGACCCTGTGGAACACGCTTCCAGCTGCAGTCCAGGAGGCCCCTTTGATTGGTGTCTTTAAGCAGAGGCTTAAGGCCCATCTCTTCTGCCAGGCTTTTGGGGATTAAGCCATCTCCCCCCCTACCCTACCCTCCCCTCAGCTATTTTATATTTTATATTTATGCTTTTAAGAATGTTGTTTTAAAGATTTTGCTACTGCACAAATGTTATTTCTGTATTTTGTGTTCTGTTCTTATTGTGTATGGCACCCAGAGCCTCCGGGATTGGGCACCTTAGAAATAAAGTTGCCTTGCCTTGCCATTCCCTATCAATGGAACTGCTCTGCTCGGCACATATATGTCCCCTATTGTGCTATGCATACTGACATGGGTGTATTACATGCCTAGTGATGGCACGGCAGTCAGACACAACCTGTCGACATTGTGGGAGGGTGTTGCCCATTACTTATACCATGCACCTGGGGTGTGTCTCCCATTGTACTCGTCTCTCTAGCATAGCTTGCACACATGAGCAATGCAGATCCCGAGCTCCTCCGGTTCTGACTGGCCACACTGCCCTTATAGTGTACACGTACATCACTGTGAGTGTGTTACAATCCCACAGAAATGCACAGTAGCTGTGCAATAGGCGTGTGATTCTGAGCAATGTGTACACACCCCGCTACAGCCACAAGTATGTCACAGCGATCCTCGCATGCACACACGGCATTCTGCTTCTGCATAGTTGATGGAGACATGTGGGGTATGTCACTGCAGATGTTCCGTTCCAATGCACACACACTTTTGGTCGGAGACACAGATGGCACATGTATGCCACATGCTGGCCCTGTTGGTCAGCATGACCATGTCACAGTGTGTGCCTACGGCGATGTATGGCATGGCCATTATGTGTCATGACATCACAACCCAGTCCCATGCCTGTGTTGTCTGTATATGCACATGCATGTGTCCACCCATGTGCAACAGCCTACACACCAGGACCATGCACATCGGCTAACCATGTAATGGCATAACAGTGACCAACATTCCCCTGCAGAACCCCACGTCTCTGTGCATCACAGTCCTCCTTGTGGCCTGGCATGTTGGGCTATGTTGGCATGTATTGGTACACAGCACAGTGTGTGGTACTGTGTACCTGTTGTACATCTCTGTGATACAGTGTAGCAGTGGTCATGTCACAGCATCAGGGTATACAGGTGCCATGCAGACGTATGTGTCATACAGGTGTCCACTGTGTGTCATGCATCCCATTCTATAACTGTCGTAGCACCACTGACAATGCAATCATGTATCCATCCAGTGGTATCTGCTGCAGGTCAGGGGTCACAGTGGTAACAGGCACACAACTGCTGTGGTGTGTCCTGCCCTGACATGATAAGGTGGACCTGCGTAGATATACACATGTAGGTGCCTGTCATGGACATGGTGACTGTTAGGTGCATTGGCACATATGGCCAACACTGGCGCCCCAGCTATGTGGTCCTGTGTCTGCCCATGGCGTGCCAATGGGTTGAGCAGAACACCACCTTGGTAGGTATGCAGCCATGACAGTGACCCCCATCCAGTATTGTCCTGCTACCACAGCCTCCCAGTGGTGTCACATGTCCATCTACATCTGTTCTATACATTCCGGTGTGATACAGGCATGGGATTGTCCTTGTGCTGACCCTCGTATCCATTGCATCCCACACGGCACCACCCACTGTCATGGTTGTCAGTCATGTGCACTGGTCACTCGTGGTGCACAATAGGGGTTCACCCCCAGCCTGGCTGACCGCTATGTCACCCATCATCATGAGTCATGACGCTGCCTACATATTGTACTTGCAAGGCCCACACTCAGGGGATGGGGGTAGGGTGTCGCATACATTACATGGTACACATGCTGACTACATGTACATTGTACTATTAATGTACTGTCTGTCTATTGTGGTCATATTTGGGGTTGGGGGCTTGTGTACATCGATATAGCATGACTATGCAAAGGTACACTGTATGCTGTCCACTGTTGAGGGTGCTAGTTCTCTTATGGGTGTACAATAGACATCCACATTGCTGCATTGTATTTGGGTGAACCGTGGGGGACGTGTGTGGTAGTGCATGGTTCTGAATGTGTCTTTGTCATTGTGTTCTCATTGCAGACAGAAAGAGCAGGGCATATGCAAGGCATGACTGGAGGAGGAGGAGAAGGAACACCGAGGAGGCTGGGTAAGCCAGCCAGTGGTGCGTGGCATGTGTTTCGCCATGGAAACAGTCACATGAGTATGCACGTGTGATACACCTTGCCATGCCCATTCTGTGCTGCACTTTCACTATGATGCATCCACTATGGCCTTGTGTTCACTGCATGTGGGTTTGCATCATACAGTTGAACATGTGGTGAATCCACCCTGTACATCTTGGCCTTCCTTGCCCTATTGCTCACTATGGGGGACCCATGTCTGCTCTCCTGCTTTGGGTGCTGTGCACATGATGGTTCTGTCTTATGCCACATGGCATGACTAAAGCGGCTGTTCAGCCCATTTTTGTGTTGGACACACATCCCCTGCAGGGCAACCCTGCACACAGTGTGTGCAGGGCACAATGCGTGGAACATATGGCACACTATGTGTCCCTGTCACGCTACAAGTGGTGTGCACAGGGGCTGTCTACACACCTGCCAATAGTTGTCTTGGTGGGGTGGTCATGGGGCCCCCACACAGGCCATGGTGATTGGTGGTCTACGGCATGTAAACATCCAGATGACCCTCCCATCTTGCCCTTGGGAAGATTGTGGTATGCTGTGGCTCAAGTCTGCACCGCTTACAGATTCAGGGGTCTCTGTATAGTCCAGGGTGTCACACCTCCTGGTCAGACTGCAAATTGCACTGTTATCACCAGACACCCATGCACTTGTCGCAACCTGTTCTGCATGTCCCGCAGGTGTGTTGTCACATTAATGTGTGTGCCCCTGCACAGCTGTCCCAGCCCCCTTTGGTGTCCACCATACATACACAGTGTGCTGCTGTTGTACAGTGGACATGTTCCCTACACCACCCAGATATCACCTTCGCATTGTACTGGATCACATTGTTCTGGTGCTGTGCCCTAATAGTCAGCCAGTTTGTTGTTTGTGTATCATGGTATGTTACTGTGCATTGCCCAGATGTGATACCCTTGGATAATGGTATGCCCATAGCCACGTCCTGTGAGTGCAACATTGTGTAGCTATGCCCAGTGCAGCATCTGCCACACCCATGGCATTGGTGGGTGGGCATGGCCGTCTCGCATCTGCCAGTGGGGGATGTGTTGCCACAGCACTCACCTTTGGTTATGTGTCCCATGCGCTTAAGTTGTGGCCATGGCTGTATGCCACTGCTGACCTTGTGTCACCATTGGCCGTTGCCTGACAGCCTCTCCAGATGGCCTACAACACCATGTCAATGTGCTGCTTGACTGTCACGCACATCAAGGGTAATGTCCACCTCCTGTTCCCCTGCTACACACTCATACATGCAACCATCTGTATACATGACCTCAAACAATGTGCAGGTGGTATTTGTGCCATGCAGTCGTGCATTGTCCAACGCCATTCACAGTGTGTGTAGACCTGTCATGTCAGCCTGATGTTCCAGATATACCCAGTGACAGGTGCCAATCCCACTGTTGCCTCTCTGTCATGGGGACATGGGTTTGTGCCTTGGTACCGTGCGGACACCTCTGCAACATGTGGTTTGTGCGTACATGTGGCTCTGCGGTGCACCACAGTTGTGTTCATTGAGTCAGTTGTTATTTAGTCATGCTTCCATTGCCCAGCTGGGCTAGTGACTGGGAATATACACTAGCCCACTGACACTGTCAGTAGCACAGATGCTGTAACTACTGAAGCATTTCCATGTCCACTACAGGTCTGCAGGACTAGTTCAGGGAGCATCATACTATGACAGTACAATGCTGAACAGTATTTGGCTAGCATGTCAGTGCCAGTTGTAACACCTACATGTTCCTCTGCCCAGCTGTCCCTAGGGCAGCCGGACTATGGGTGTAAAGTTGGTCTGTGGAGGTTGTGTTGTTGGCCCACACAGGTCCACAGTGTGCCCCATCCACCCGTGCTTGCATTAATGGGCCACTGTGGGTGGTAATGACCTACTGTGGGGTGGCTGACACCACCCCTCTCCTATAGGTCTGTCATGTGGCTGTCCCGCACACACTTCTGCCATTGGACGGTGTACCATAGCTGCGGCTACTGCCCATCCTACACACAGCCATATGCCTCTCCACACTATGGCCCTTGGCTTGTGGGCTGCACATGCTGCAGTGGCCTAATATGGTGTCATGCCTGTGACACATGTGTTGTGCTTTCAGGCACATATGTCCACCACATATCTGTGGTCACTGTTCCATGCAGCACTGTGACACAGCCTGTGGCTGCCACAACACACATGCACAATGACACATCCCATACATTGATCTGTGGTGGGGGGAGGGCTATCTGTGCATACATATCACCCTATTGGCACTGCTGCTGTACCAAGTTGTTTTTTTCTTCCTCTAGGTCTTGTCCTGGATGCCCAATAAGGAGCAGAAGCAGTCGGATGGGTACAGGTGGCAGGAGGGCCATCAAGATGCCAGCCACAGCAGGGAGCAGCACGGATGCTCCGTGCAATATTCGTACAGCAGGGGGCCATTTTAAGAACTGTTAGGGCCATGGCCCATACCATATGTGCCATGCATCGTGAGTTGGCCTCACTCCACCACATGCAGGCACCACCACCAGCACCTGAAGGCCCATGAGGTGGCACGGCTGCCATTGTATTATAGTCCCACCCGTTCCCACCCCACCCTCCCACCACTCTTCCCATCCCTACATTGTATATAGTTCCACCCTTCCCAACCTTGTCCACTGTTTTCTTCATCCCAATACCTTCCCTCTTCATATTTTCTCGTTCATTTGTAAATAGTTGTTGTTGTTGTAAATATTTGTTATTGCTGTTATTGTTGTCGTTGTTGTAAATATTTGTTATTACTGTTATGCTTGTTGTTATAAATATTTATTGCTGTTATTCTTGTTGTTGTTCTTCATTATTGTTTTACTCCAGTTTGTTGCTTCTTTTACCTAAATAAATTTATATTTTCATGTTTCACATAGCTGTGTACAGTGTGTTCTTTCCTAGGATTCTTTTACAGGTGGTTGACTCATATGCCCCTCCCATCCGCATGTCCTTAGGTGCAGGTGTGGTTGATGGCCTTCGCTTCCCCCACCACTCCATGTCACCCGAGGGGAGGGTTCCACTGTGTGTTTCACTGTGTTCACCTACACAAGTTGCATGTTGGACCTGTGACATGTCAGTCCTGCCATTCCATCCTGCCTGTGCACTGTGGTAGCCTGGTCACATACTGTTTGAACAACACTGCCTGTGACATGAATCCCGGTATACCTGTGTGCACGTGTCTTGGCCTGTCTTCAGCCATGTACTGCCATTGGTGTGTGCTCCATGTGTGTCCACCCTGACTCCATGTTGTTGTGGTTGTGTTCTGGTGTCACTGTGGACCTTCCGTCATGCTGGCATGGCTGCTGCTGTGTCCATCATCCCTCAACATCATGGATACCCATGCATCATAGGCACTGTAGTGCTCCCCTATCCATGGGTCATGGGCACTGTAGTGCTCCCCTATCCATGGGTCATGGGCACTGTAGTGCTCCCCTATCCATGGTGGTGTGTGTCTCCTGAGGGCGATGTGCATAGGCGTGCACATGCCTGGGCATATCTGTCTAGCACACAGGGCTGGCCCCTTGCAGTCCTTGAGTCAGGCCCTTTAGGCCCCTGTGATGTGCCACTGGCCATCCCCTGTCCCCTGGGCTGCCGCGCTTTTGCACCAGTCATGTTCTGACATGCACACATGCAGTGTACAACGGCCACTCTTTGTGCATCTGTCCCCTGCCCCTTTGTGCATGGTCCCCCCATATTCAAATGTCGCCTTCTACACCACAGGTCTTCAAATGTGCGATCGCACATACTCGGGATATTCAGATGTGTTTGCGTGATTGCATTTGCTGGTACAATTTCTAAATATCCTAATATTTTGTGCTGGTGCATTTAAATGCGCGGCACAATCACTTGCATGGCACACCCTGCCACTTTTGATTAAGGGGCCCATACTGGTTTTTTTTAGAGGTGTTTATCTCTCCTGGGTCAGACCAGGTGGCTATTCAGCCTCTACCTTGAGCATTGTTGACTGCCCCTTACTTTATTTATTTATTTATTTGTGCAATCAGATTTACAACCCTACCTCTCTGCCTTGTCCTGGAGCTAGGTTCCCCTGCACATTTCCCCCACAGTGTGGCCAGTGCAGGGAGGGCCATCATGCCCCCAGAGACTGTCATCCTGAATTGTCCCCCAAACCAAAGTGTTAGGGTGGGGCGTGGTGCCTCGGGCAAGACTTCACAAAGCCCAAGTCCACCATTTTCCTCCTGCTTTTTTTGCTTGGTTTCTGGAGCTGTGGCAGCATGCACATGGAGGCGTGCATGCATTCTGGAGCAACTGCTCTTTCCAACCTCACTGACTGAAGTCATGAATATTTTGATTTTTAAAAACAAACTGAAGTCAGCTCACCAGTGCAGTCAGGAGTTGGAGATGGCCAGGGAGAGGAGGACTGAGCATCCCAAGGACTACTCTCCTCCTCCTTCGGGGAAGGGGAAGTGTTGGGATGTTGCCGGCATGGTACTGACCGCTTGTGGAGGCCAAGGGGTCTGACTGCTGGGGCTGTATCTGACTGAGAGGCATGCCAGACATCAGGCATGTGTTTCGCTTATTTTAGTGCATGCCACGCCTCCCTTGGGAGAACACAAGAAACTCCTCATCCTCACAGGCCCAGCACCCACCTAATCTGCTCTCTGTTCTCTTCCACATTAAACTCCTCCTGAGCTAACTGGGGTTCCCCCGGGAGGCTCCGCCATGGGGGGTAAACCATGAGGCACTGTGGATGGGTTGAGCAAGTCCCAGAAATGGTGGGGTGACGGGGCTAGAGGAAAGGCAGAATGGGGTAGGCTGGGTGCAAGGGAAAAAATCATACTAAATAAAAAACAAGCATTTGTCAATGCCGAATGTTGATTGTGTTGGTGTGTTGAGCACACTCACTGCCCCTGTGTCACTCGCTCAGTCTGTTCCTACCGGTGCTGCAGGCTGCTCTTTTGTACTGGGCTCCTGCCTGCATTGGCACCTTGTTCTGCCCACTAAGAAATCAGCAGCTGTCCCGACAGAGCTTCGTTGAAGTGGCTCACTCCACCTCACTCACTCACTCATTCTGTTTCTCCTGGTGCTGCAGGCTGAACTTTCATACTGGGTTCCTGCCTCTGTTGGTGGCTTTTTCTGCCCACAAAGAAATCTGCAGCAGTCCCAACACAGGTCTGTTGAGCCTGCTGACTCCCCCTCTCTCACTCACTCGTTCTGTTTCTGCCGGCGCTGCAAGCTGGCCTTTTGTACTGGGCTCCTGCCTGCATTGCCGCCTTTTTCTACCAACAAAGAAATCCGCAGCAGTCACGATAGAGCTCCATTGAGCTCGCTCAGTCCCCCTCTCTCAGTCACTCGTTGTATTTCTCCCGGCGCTGTAGGCTGCCCTTTTGTACTGGGCTCCTGCCTGCATTTGCACCTTTTTCTGCCCACAAAGAAATCCACAGCTGTCCTGACAGAGCTCCGTTGAGGTTGCTCACTCCCCTGTGTCATTCACTCATTCAGTTTCTCATGGCGCTGCAGGCTGCCCTTTTGTACTGGGCTCCTGCCTCTACTGGCACCTTTTTCTGCCCACAAAGAAATCTGCAGCAGTCCCGACAAAGCTCCGTTGAGCTCGCTCACTCCCCTTCTGTCACTCGCTCAGTCTGTTTCTCCCAGTGCTGCAGGCTGCCCTTTTCTGTTGGGCTCCTGCCTCCTTGCTCCGCCTTCTTCTGCTCACAAAGAAATTTGCCGCAGTTACAATAGAGCTCCGTTGAGCTCGCTCACTCCCCCTCTCTCACTCGCTCATTCTGGTTTCCCTGCCACTGCAGGCTGCCCTTTTGTACTGGGCCTCTGCGTGCATTGCTGCCTTTTTCTGCCCACAAACAAATCTGCTGCAGTCCCAACATAGCTCCATTGAGCTCACTCACTCCCCCTTCCTCACTCGCTCAGTCTGTGTCCCCTGCTGCTGTAGGCTGACCTTTTGTACTGGGCTCCTGCCTGCATTGGCGGCTTATTCTGGCCAGAAAGAAATCTGAAGCATTCCCGACACAGCTCCATTGAGCTGTCTCACTCACTCATTCCGTTTCGGCCCACGCTACAAGCTGGCCTGTTGTACTTGGCTCCTGCATGTGTTGCCGCATTTTCTGCCCACAAAGAAATCTGCAGCAATCACAACAGAGCTCCTTTGAGCTCGCTCATTACCGCTCTGTCACTCACTCATTCTGTTTCTTTTGGCGCTTGTGTACGGGGCTCCTGGCTGCGTTGGCACCTTTGTCTGTCCACAAACAAATCCACAGCTGTCCCGACAGAGCTCCATTGAGGTTGCTTAGTCCTCCTCTCTCACTCGCTCATTCTGTTTGTCCTGGCGCTGCAAGCGGCCCTTTTGTACGGGACTCCTGCCTGCATTGGCGCCTTTTTCTGCCCACAAAGAAATCCGCAGCAGTCCTGATAGAGCTCCGTTGTGCTCACTCAGTATGCCTGTCTCACTCGCTCATACTGTTTCTCCCACCACTGCAGGCTGGCCTTTTGTACTGGGCCCCTGCCTGCATTGATGCCTTTTTCTGCCCACAAAGAAATCTGCAGCAGTCCTGACAGTGCTCTGGTGAGTTCGCTCACTCCCCCTCCATCACTCACTCTCTCGTTCTGTTTTTCCCAGTGCTGCAGGCTGCCCTTTTGTACTGGGCTCTTGCGTTGGGCACTTTGTCTGCCCAGAAACAAATCCACAGCAGTCCCGACAGAGTTCAGTTGAGCTCAGTCACTCCCCCCTCTCACTCGTTTGATCTTAATGTGTCCCAAACAGTGATTCCCACAGCGACCGTGCTATTCTGCGGCAGGAGTGCAAAAACATATTTTAGCCAGGATGTGAAAAATGGCAGCTGTACTGTTCATAAGGAGGTATGGAAAAATGCCACTGTTGAAAATGTGGCATGAAAATATTACAAAATTGCAAAGTTACAAGGGTGCATGGAAACAGTTCAATGCACGCTTGTAACACAGTCATGTTATGGAGTTTTGTCACCAAATTTTTAACATAGGCATTTTAGACCTCTGCTCATGAACAGTGCCACTGTCATTTTCTTAATCTGTACCGACAGTGATTTCCCACAGCAACCGCTCTATTCTGCGCCGGAAGTGTGAAAACACATTTTGGCCAGGATGGGAAAGATGACAGCTGTACTGTTCACAAGGAGGTGTGACAAAATGCTAATGTTGAAAATCTGGCATGAAAATATTGCAGATTCACGAACTTACGAGCGTGCGTAGCAACTGTGCAGCGCACGCCCGTAAAACAGTCATTTTTTTTATTTTTTCCACCAAAATTGCAACATAGGCTTTTTGAGAGCCCACCTCATGAACACTGGCACTGTCATTTCATTAATCGGCCCCGAAAGGTGATTCCATGCAGTGACCGCGAAACCACCTTTCAGGGTGATTAACGCCATGACAGTGCAAGAATTCATGAGGAGGAGTCCCAAAAACTCCATGTTGAAAATTGGGTGAAACAATTCCCACAAATGTCCGAGATATGCACTAAAGTTGAAAACCCCTATTTATTACGTTATACAGCTTACCGGCATTTCCTCAGTTCATGGTCGGCTTTGAAGAGTTCAGATGTGTTCCCAGTCCACCGAAGATCATCGCACTGAGCTCCGGAGGTAAGTATGGGGTGAGGGGGGTGTTGGGATGCAGGGTGTGCAGTGGGTGGGTGCGGGTTGTGAGAGGGGGCAGAGACTACGAGTGACCGTTTCCTTTTTTTCAGGTAAAAAAAAAAAAAAAGACTTTGTGGGACCATTTTTCCCTTTACAGGGGCATGTGGTACACTGGGGTGGGCTCCCAGTGTGCCACCAATGTCTTTCTTTTTGGGGGCAGTGGCCGATGGGGATTGAAGCTTACTCGGCACACAAGGGAGGTGGGGGGAATTCATTATGCCGACGGGGATTGGGCACACCGTCAGCAGGAATAAAAGCAGGGGTGTTATAGAATGCCCGAGGGGGAGGATCCTGTCGGCACCAGAAGCACAGGGACACTGAGGCTGACAGGTATTGGGGCCCCTGTTGGCAAATAAGCACATTGGGGGGGGGTTACATTGTTTGTGAACACGGCGTAAACCCATCGTCATGTTCACAAACAATATCAGGGTGTTCACATCCCACCCTGCAATGATAGGTTGCTCCCTCATTGCAGCGGATGGCTGATGCTGCAATGACAAGGCGGCCCCCTAATTGCAGCGGCTGATTTGTATGAAGTTGGTGCAAACGTTCCAAACTACTGTCACCAGCAGCCTGCAACGGCACTGGGGGAAGCGGGACAAGCCTTTGCAGGCTGTTGGGGCATTGGCCACAACAGTGCCGTGCCTCCACAGCCTGCTTCTCAGCAAGCTGCCGCAATATGTTTCTTGTGCTGCGCGCAATCAACATAAAAAACTGAAGTGACTTCCAAATTTAAGCCCATGAATGTTTTTGCCTTCCACCCCCAAACATATTAACAGAATCCTGCCTACACTGTTTTTATACGCGTCTGATATTGCTCAAAAGAATTGTATATCTACTGCTAACAGCAGGCCCATTGGTGCAGCAGTATCAGTAAAGTCCACCACAGCAGCAAGCTGGTACGTTGTGGGTTAGCCGGAAGGAGGTAGGATAGAGCATCCCAGTGGCACTTTCCTTCTCTGGAGAGTACAGGAGTCAGTTGCCGCCAAGAAAATGTTACCTGGTGGAGCTGCAGGTGGCACTGTGTGGGAGGGATGTTGTCAGCTGGTGCCAAGCTAATACACTTGCTTGCCCACCCTTAGCCACAGAAATCCCCGACTACTGCGGGATGCAAACAATCTCCCGCGGGCCAGCATCGTTGTCCTAGCTCCTTTCACTAACTAAATTTGTTCTCCATGGGGGTTTAGCACCCCCCAATGGTCCAACCAGGGACAGCAACCCCTAGAGGAACTGAGCAGTAGGGATGGGCTACCCATCAGGTAGCTAGATCGGGTAGGTCAGGTGTTGATGATTTTTGGCCCAGTAGGGTAGTTCAGGTTATTTACTACCCTACCCAACATCACAATGTACTACATGGGTTGGGTAGTTTTGACACTGGTAACGAGTAATGGGTAATTTTTAAAACAGGCATTACAGGTAGGGTTCTGGGACTCCTGCCAGGACTTTCTAGGCTGGAAACAAGCATGAAAGGGCAGCCTGTGGGGTCCTTCACAAGCTCACAGCAGAATTAGGAGCACATGACACTGGAATGACAACCTGATTGATCAGTGCTGTCTGTGCTCCGTCTACTGTGAGAGAGTTGCTCAGATAGCAGCCGTACTCTGGAGGGAGAGGAAGGAATCGGGTGCTCGCTGTGCATTTTCACCACTAAATCATGGTGAAAACTTATAAAAAAATAAAAAAGTTACAAACTCCACAAAGGAGCAAAGGGAGTGGGGGTTGGCGTTGGGGACTGAAACATTTTCAGGAGGGAGGGGGGAATCGGGGGATCATCCTCTCAGTCGAGGAAGTGGATGGTGCAGTACTGAGGAGAGAAGGAACTAGGGATGGGAACAAATGGCACTGGCAGCTGGTTTGTGTCTCTGCTGCACAGTGAAAACCATTTAGGCTGTAATTTACAGTTTATTAGGTGCTCTGAGCCCTGTCATTTTATTTATTTATTTATTTTTTTCATTCAAATTTTATTAAAGTTTTCAATACAGAGAACGAATCATAACAGTATGAAACATAATCCACACACATCAGGTACAAAGTATAGAATGATTCATTCTCACCCTACCCAACACCCACCCCGAACAACCCAGTACAACCATTTACACTCAGCACCGTACCTATGGATGTGGCCTAATAATGCTTAAACTTACAGTGCATAGAGAGTTTGTGATGGGCCCCAGATCTTACCAAACTTCCTAATTTTGTTGTGAAGACTGGCAACAGTCCTTTCTGTTCTGAGATCTGCAAGTAACTCCTGAAGCCATTCAACATATGTTGGTACCTCCGTATCTTTCCAACGTCTTAAAACCACTTTTTTAATGGACAGCGAAATTAAAGCTATATGATACTTCCTGTTCACCACCAAAATTGAGAAGAAGTCCCCCAGAAGACATATTTCGGGGGTGAACAAGTCTGAAAGCCCTAAAAGAGGGTCAACACGCTGTTTGATATTAGTCCAAAGTGGGACGATTTTAGAACAGCTCCAGAAAATATGAAGAAGATCTCCTTTTTGCAGTTGACATCTCATGCAATGAGGAGAGTACACCAAGCCTAGTCTGGCCAGCTTCTGTGGAGAATAATAAATGCTGTGCAAAATTTTGAATTGCATTAACCTAAGTCTATCCTACTTGAGAAACTTATGGCAGCTTTGCCACAGGATAGGCCAGTCCAAGTCTTTACCCTGGAAAAGGAAGCCCAAAAAGTGATGGGAACATAGTTATCAGGAAAGGCCCAGGTAAATAAGGCACTGCATATTTTGGATACAGCATGGGGCGAACCCGCCAGCTCCGTTAGGGTAGCTTGAAAGCTGATATGGGTAGCTGGGGGGGGGGTCAAACCCATTACCTTAACCAGGAGATGACGAAGCTGGAAAATCTTAAAAATACTTATGCGGGATATCATAAACTTGTGCATAATGTTTGCTGAAGAGCACCATTGACTGTTGGGTGTTCTAAGCTCATCGAGGCGACAATCTCCTATCTGAGGAAGCCAGCTGACTGGAAGAGGCTTGTTATCTAGTAGAAAAGTGGGGTTACCTCTCAAGGGTTGAAATAAATCCTTGAGATTCTCATATCTCAGAAATACGCACAGTTGAGTATGAACCCTAATTGAAACTGCTATAGGGGATATGCGTAGAGATTCAGGTAGGGAACTAACTTTGGTGTATAACAGCGCAGCAGGGGAATAACCACGTGTTTTTTATGGAGGTAGACTCGACGGCTAACCAGATCGGGGTGTACGTGACCACAGTAGACAACTGATCTGTGGTCAGCCACCTGAGATACTTGTTGGCCTGACTAGCCAAATAATACAGCCCAATGTGGGGAAGCCTTAATCCTCCTTTAACTTTCAGAGTGGCTAATTTGTGGAATGCCATCCTAGCCTTCTTATCCCCCCCATATAAAGGTACAAATCATATTGTGCACTTTTTTAACCCAGGACAGGGGGAGCCATATGTTTAACATGTTGAAGGGGTAAAACAAACGAGGAAAAACATTCATTTTGATTAGATTAATTCTGCCCCAAAGAGAAAGGGGTAGTAGGGTCCATCTGTGAAGGTTTAGCTCTATTTTGTGTACAAGGGCATCGATATTTACTTGTCTAAGCCGAGCAGCATTCAGAGTTAAAAGGAGTCCCAGATATTTAATACAGTCAGACTTCCAAGTAAGCCCAAATGCGATAATTTCTTGTTTGTATACCCTATGGTTAAGAGGAAAAACTACAGTCTTTCCTACATTAAGTTTATAGTTTGAGACCTTACTGAAGTCATCTATTGTCTTAAGAATAACTGGGATAGATGTGAGTGGGTATGTTATTTGCAACAGGAGGTCATCTGCGTATGCCTCAACTTTAACCACCTGCTCACTTAGAGAGATGCCCGAAATGCCCTGGGCACCTGATAACATCCTAATCAGGGGCTCTAAGTATATATTGAAAAGGAGGGGAGAGGGGGGCACCCTTCTCTGGTCCCGACATGCAATTTGAAGGGACTAGAGACAACCCCATTACATGAGATTCTGGCGGAGGGGAATTTATATAGCGAGCTAACCCAGTTCCGGAATTTCACGGGGAAACCAAATACCTCAATCGCTGCAATCAAATAGTCCCAGTGGACTCTGTCAAACACCTTCTCAGCATCCAATGAGATCAGGACCATTGGATGAGGAGCATCCCTGGATGCCAAGAAGACGTGAGCCAGAGTTCTCAGATGATCCACCGAGGATCTCCCCTTCATAAAACCAACCTGTTCGGCCCCTATTAGAAAGGGAAGTACTGCCTCCAAGCGATCGACTAGTAATCTTGCCAAAATTTTAATATCATGGTTGAGAAGGAAGATCGGCCTATAACTTGAGACCTGGTCAGACGGTCTGTCTGGCTTGGGCAGCAGAACAATCAACGCCTTGAAAAGGGAGGGATCGGATACCTGACCAGAGAGGATAGACTGAAAAAGTAGTAGGAGAATGGGAGTCAGTTGTTTAGAAAAGGCTTTATAAAAATTGGAGGTGAACCCATCCGGGCCAGGAGATTTATCTGATGGAAGGGAGTTAATTACCCTTTCTATCTCGCCCTCAGAGATGGGAGACGCCAAAGCCTTCTGCTGGGACTGTGTAAGAGATGGCAATTGTAAATCACTCAGATATTCATAGAGCCTATCCTTAGATGGCGGGTTAGCCATAGGGCCATATAAATCCCTGAAATAACTTGTAAACTCCTCCACTATCTCCGAGGGTAGGACTTTAAGGGAGTTGTCTTTAGGGGAATGGACCGAAGGAATAAATCTGACGGATTTCTGCTGCTTAATGCACAATGCTAGCATTCAACCCGCTTTCTCACCCTGATCGGTATATATGCCTTTTTTTTTCAAAATTGCAAATTCAGCTTGCTCCACCAGCATAGCCAGGTAGGCTTCTCTCAATTTCATTAAGTCTTGTTTAAAAATCTCTGAGGAAGATGGAGAAAGAGCAGTCTCCATACCCCTGATCTGAGAAAGGAGATCGGAAATCCAAGATGTCCTCTCTCTTTTCTTTCTCGATGTTAGGCCAATTATAATCCCCCTTAAATATGCTTTACAAGCACCCCATACCATATCAGGCTTCCCTACGGAGTTAATGTTAGTAGCAGTGAACTGCTCTATTTGGGATATTATATATTAAACCGTCTTCTGCTCCTTCAATATTTGATTATTCAGCTTCCACCTGCTCCCTTTGTTTGCAAGGGAGCTAAGGATACTGGGCAGGTAACCACAGAGTGATCTGACAGGGGCCCTGAGACAATACTGGAACCTATAACCCCTGGTAAGAGAGCTTGGGAAATAAGGATATAATCAATCCGAGAGGAGGTTGCATGAACCTGGGAAACAAAAGTGTACTCCCTTGTATTGGGATGCTACACACGCCAGACGTCACACAGACCTGCAGAGTCCATCAAATCCCTAAAAGCTCTTTGTGCTGGGGAGAGACCTTGATGGGATTGACCTGATCTGTCTAGAGCCTGATCAAAAACAAGATTAAAGTCACCCCCTATGACAATAGGGGTATCCAAAAATGGAGTTAGGGCTTCAATTATCTGGACAAAAAAGCTAGGGGAGTCTACATTAGGGCTGTAAACAGTACCCAAGGCAATGTCCAGGCTACGCAATCTACCTTTTACAAACAGGAATCTGCCCAGAGGATCAGGTACGACTTGGAGAGGTTTGAATGGAACCGACCTGTGCAGAAGGATCATGACCCATCTACTCTGGGTCGTGCCCTCCACCGCAAAAGTCTGCCCAATCTATTGCTGTCTCATTTTGTCAACCTCCCCCTTAAGCAGGTGCATTTCCTGCAAAAACATAATTTCTGCTTTCAAATAGTTTAAGTGCTTCAAAATTTTATATTGTTTAGTTTTATGCCTCACCCCTTTAACATTCCAGATAATGAATTGAATGCTTCTAGCCATCACCCTTGTCACCATTCAAAATTCTTTCAGAGTGCAGCTTGTACTCGTATATAACATCAATACTGCTCCAGACATGATAAGTGCTGGGTTGTTCTACCCTCCCCCTAACCTTACCAGTGCTTAATCCTATCCCCAAACTGTCCCCATGAAACCCCCCTCGCAAAACACCCCATAAACCCTAACCCCCCCTCCTCCCACTCCCATCCCTCTTTTGCATAGTGCATGATGATCGGCAGTCTGAAAAGTCCCTCTCCCTCCAACCTCCCCCCCCTCGCAAACCAAGAAACCAGGACAAAAGTACCCCTTTGTATCTAAACACTCCATAAAGAATAAAGTATCCCCATTTCCTACTACTTAACAACACCCCTTAGCAATTCAGGGGAATTATCTACACAAGCCCCACAAAGAAAATAGCCTTCCCCCCTGTGACCCCCACGAACCATGCGCCAACATGTATCACGGAGCGTAAGGTGTGTAAAACACCGACAGCAAAGATGGAAATAATAGTCTCAGACGCCCTCTTGTGGCGCAACCCACAAACCACAGGCACAACAAACCGAGAGTGTGCAGGCAGCTAACATCCTCTCTAAAATAAGGGAGAGTTTGTGCACTCCAGGGTCACTGTCCAGACCACTTTACTTGGACCAGAAGCAGTGACTACCTCATTCTTGTAGGGGAAATATAAGAAAGGAACCCTCCAAGGAGATCACACTAACAGGGTTGTAACAGAGGGGGTTATAAACGCCTGATTGAGGCGTACAAATACCATGTTGTCTCCACCTGTCTGCAATTTCGGGGTCCCCGCCTGGTATTCAAGCTTACCTCTTCTAGTACATGGTGGCATTTTGGAGCAAAAGAAGGGGAAGCCATGAAAAGTCCAAAGCTTACTATATGGACCAGGAAGGGACCGCGGTTGCAGACGGGATCTCATTATAAACTCAAAGAGAACTGAGCATTCCCCCCCATTGCCTTGAAATTAAAACATCACCCCTACAGAAATAAACTGCTATTCCTGTCAAAATAAAACTTGGCTTGGACGCACTGACACCGCTCAGACACCCATAATTTTTTTTTTTTTTTTTATTAACCAAGTTTTATTGTTTCGAAGCACCAAACATATACATAGATGAACCGACCAGAAAAAGGACTAGGTGCTAAAATATAACAACCCACAAAGCCCCACCCCCCCCAAGAACTACATACCCCAATTAACCGATCAGCTGTCACAGAATACACAACATTATATCACTTATGCTTCCAGGTTGTCAGGATAGCCTCTAAACCTCCCCACAGCGACAAGTATGAATTAACTCTATCTTGCATAAAAGCAATATGCCGTTCCAGCTGCAGGGCTAACATAATCTCTCTATACCATTCCAGGATGGATGGCGCCTTCTCATCGTCCAATGTCTTGCTATTACAATTTTAGCCGATGCTGATATCAGCGCCATATGAGCTCTTCGAACCACAGGGACACCCCGAGGAAAACAATTGGTCATGCAGATTGCGGGAGTGAAGAGCTCAGTCAGGCCAAGGATAGGGTCCAAAGTGTTATTAATGGCACCCCAGAATACCTTTATACGTGGGCACAGCCACAGCATATGGAATAGAGAGCCCGGGTCTTTTCTACATCTAGTGCACACAGCTGCTGCTGTTTTCCCATATTTAAAAAGTTTGACCGGTGTCAGATATAAATCATGCATGATGTTGTAACAGACCAGTCTTAACCTATTCTGCTTAACTAAATTATACATTGATGCCCATACGGTCTTCCATAGGATAACATCTCCAGGAATATCTAACTCTTTAATCCAATAGGAGCAAAGGCCAGAAGGCATTGTATGGTCCCACTCCTGTAGAACTTTATATACTTTGGAGACAGCATGCGATTGGGAGGCTATCCGCAGGAGCACAGTAAACTCTCTTTCCCCTAGGTCCTTCAAGGGGGTCCGAGCAGTAAATGATGAAATAGCGTTACAGATTTGTATATACTTGAAAGCGTCAGTATTTAAAGCACCGAACGAGCATTTTATCTGAGGGAAGGGGATCGGTTTACCTTTCTTCCACACTTCAGAAACTTTACGTTGCACCAGCCGGGGCCATAGGGACGGGGGTATTGAAGACCTCTCAGTCTTAAAATGTGGATTACTGAACAGTGGTTGCTCAAAGGATTGGGACCTCTTTATTCCCAGGTACCGTTGAGCTTGGTGAGAAACTTTCATTGACCACTCCATGGGATTTGCACGCAGGGACCTGGGGATTTACGCAGATGATACATATAGTAAGGCCCACAGGGAACACTTCACCTGAGAAGCTAAATATCTCTCGATGGAAAGCCACAACGGGGAATATGTATGGTTCTCACCATCATTGTGCCAAAAGACAAGTTTACTAATATGTTGGACTACATAATATAAAAAGAAAGAGGGGGCCGCAAGGCCGCCTCTCAGTTTTGGGGCTGTTAGCTTGAGGTAAGATCTACAAATGCCTTTGTTGTTCCATAAAAGGCGTTAAGCTTATTTTGTAGTTTAGCAAACCACTTGTTTGGTAAGTACACCCCTAGCATCCCTAACGGGTATAATATCCTTGGTAATAGGTTCATTTTAATAGTATTTAACCTACCCCACAGGGAAAGGGGCAGTAATCGCCATCTTTCCAAATCTCTAAGTACAGAAATAACTAGATTATCCAAATTAACGCATTTGATGACCCCAGTTCCCTGAAAATCTTAATGCCCAAGTAATCAAGAGATTTCTTTTCCCACGCAAGTCCTGAGGAAGACAATTCTGCCTTACTTATTCTATGATTCAGTGGCATTACCTTAGTTTTAGAATGATTTTATCTATAGTGGGACAATTTAGAATATTCCTCAATCTCACTGAGGACAGCCGATATTGAGGAACCCGGACTTTCTAGATGTAATAAGATGTCATCGGCATATGCCGACAAGGCATACCTAGCTGTACCAACCTGAATACCAGTGATCCTCTCATTTCCCTTTATTCTCAACAGGAGGGGTTCTAAATAGAGATTGAACAATAGCGGTGATAGGGGACAACCCTGCCTGGTGCCTCGACTAAGTTTAAACGGGAAGGACAATAAACCATTACATTTAACTTTGGCGGAAGGGCACGAATATAGGATTTCTACCAATTTTATAAACTCCCTGGGGAAACCAAATGCCGCTAAAGTTGTAAAAAGGAACTCCCACGAAACTCTGTCGAACGTTTTTTCGGTGTCTAGTGAGATAAGTACCATAGGTACTTATGAGTCTCTGGCGATTGCAATCAAGTGTAGCAATTTTCTCACATGATCCTGAGATGACCTACCGGCCATAAAGCCGACCTGCTCAGGTCCTATCAGATTGCCAATAATTTTAGCAAGTCTATTGGCTAAAATTTTAGCTAATATTTTGATGTCTGTATTTAACAAAGATATTGGACGGTAGCTGCCCAAATTTCTGCGGGTCCTTCCCGGGCTTTAATATTAAAGTTATCACAGCCTCCTGGAACGTAACATCGGAAATACCCTTGTCAAACCAATAGGAGAAAAGATCTTGAAGCACAGGTGAAATAGCGGATTGGCAAGCTTTGTAAAAATTATTTGACAGGCCATCCGGCCCAGGTGACTTGTCAGAAGGTAATTGCCGAATAGTTTCCAGGATCTCTCCTATTGTAATAGGAGCGCTTAAAAGAGCCGCCTCTGAACTGGTAACCTTGGGTAGAGCCACGGAGCCAAGGTAAGAATTTATCTGCACTATCCAGGTCGTTCAAGTGGAACGACTGTGTACAGCTTTTGGTAATAAGACCCAAACATGTCGGCTATCTTTTGCGGGTCCGTGCAGATTTGGCCCCCCCATATCAGGGAGGATCCCTGCAATGTATTGCGAGGAGTCAATTTGACGAATCCTCATTGCAAGCAACTTGCTGGCCTTTTCACCAGTGTCCAAATACTTCAATTTAGTTCTATGTAAAGAAAGTTCAGCTTTCTTAGATAACAGGTCAGCATATTGGGCCTGTAACTGGTATAACCTCGCCTGTTCTCCGCTGGAGTCTTATGGTAAGACCATACTCTAGTTGCTTGATTGACCTTAAGAGAGTATCTGCCTGATCCTCTGAGTTTTAACTCTCTTGGCGGCCATTTTAATAAACTCACCCGGCAGTGAACATTTTAATGCTGCCCATATTAAGCCATATCTATCTACAGAGTCTAAATTGGAGTTAAGGAAAGCAGATATGTGGTCTTTGATGAAATTCAAAGAAGCTGGGTCTTTAAGGAGTTGATTGTTAAGACGCCACAACGGAGAGCGTTTGCTGCCTGGTCTCAGACACAATTCCATGCTAACCGGGGCATGGTCAGAAATAACCCTGGCCAGAATTTCAGCTTTTGTGACATCAGAAACTGCTGAGACACTGACTAGTAAATAGTCAATCCGCGAGTATGTTATATGTGCAGATGAAAAGAAAGTGTACTGCCGTGCCGAGGGGTTAAATACCCTCCAAACATCAGTTAAAGCCGCACCGCTCATGAATTCTTTCAGGGCTCTTCTGCGCGGAGATAGACCTCTTTGGACCCGGTCCGATCTGTCCAGGTCTGTCTGTGGCACCAAGTTCCAGTCTCCACCGAGTATAGTAAGTCTGGTTGGATCCGCCGCTGTTTTATTTAATAAGCCCATAAAAAAAGAGGGAGAGTCACAATTTGGGCCATATATGGAGCCCAAGAGAACCGGACGGGTCTCCAGGGTTCCATAGACGAGGATAAATCTGCCCTCGGGGTCCCATACCTCCTGATCTAACTTGAATGGGACCGACTTGGCCATGAGAATCGCTACACCTCCTTTGTTGGAGGATATACCCGCCCCATATACCTGGTTAACCCATGCTTTCCTAAATAGGGACGTATCCTCCCGCTTGAGATGCTTTTCTTGCAAAAAAGTAATTTGTGCTCCGAGCTGTTGTAGGTGTTTTAAAATAACTTGTCTTTTGACCCTATCCTTGGCCCCTTTGATATTCCAACTCACAAAACAAAGGTTATTGCTCATGATCTGCAGCCAAGATCGATCCTGAGCAAAATTAGATGCGTTCTTAATATGGGGAAGCTAATAGATCCTGACCTCATACCCTCACCCCTGTGACAGTGGAATGGCTCTGAAACACCTTTTAGAAAAGACCTCTCACTAGAATCTGAGCAGTACGTAGTTCTTACCCCAGCCCCCCATCAACATTCTCCTCCCAAATATTGCAAACAAGTGAAATATGAACCGTAAACTAACACCCCCAATGCTAAACATCGCATTCTCCACTTCACTTTGCCACATGATTTCTACCATAGCAGGCCTAAACCTACCTTCATCAATCCCCAGGGCCCCCTGCCAGTTACCTTACAGTGAGAAAACAACAAAAAAAAAAGGGGGGGGGGAGAGGGAGAGGGACCCTAATAAATGTATACAAGACCCCATCATAACTATCCATTAAGCTAAGACCTTATCATCGACTAACTACCTCAAACACTGAACTATAAACTAGCAAAAGATATCTAGCATTGTATTGCTGCAATACCCCATAACTCCGCATACCCAACCGTTGCTTAACAATCCGATCGTCTCATGATGAAACGTCTACCTTTATAATGCAATACACTAAAAAAAAAAAAAAAATTGGTCTGGAATCAATTAACACTAAACCCTCCGCAATACAGGGCATTTGGCCCTATTAAATACAAAGTGAAAAGAAATTGATGCCGAAACTGTTCATTATTGAAAAGTCCACGTTGCTGGAAATGCCAAAGCTCATCTCTCTTGGGAGCATGCTCGATATCGCACTCAACTGCAGAGGTTCTCTCTCTGATAGTTGAAAGTTATTGACCGCGGGAATCATTGTCAATCATGCTCTGTCCAACAATACAGAAACTGGCCCTGATGAGCCAGTCTCACTCACAGCAAGCCACTCCGGAATTTTCTGTCACCCCAAGATAACATCTGCCTATTCCACGAGGATCCACGGAGTTAGGGAGCGACCCACCCAGTCTTGCTAGAAGACAATAAACAGATGCCCATTATCCTTGCAGTCTATTTGATAACTAGAAAGGCGGTGCCTTAAGTCCCTCAAAATTAACAGTTCATTGAAACCTGATGGGCTCCTGAGCTGTTAGCATATTACAGCCCTTCACTTAAATAGATCAGGCAGAAGCTCCTTCAAGTTACTCAGGGCTTGCTCCGGTGAATCATATGAAACCCACTTGTCCTCACTTCTGACCATCAAGATAGCTGGGTACTTCATTCTGAACTGTTTAGAGGCTGCGACCAACTTGGACACAATAGGGTGGAACTCACGTCTTCGTAGACGCACAGAATAGGGAAGATCCTGCACAATTCTAATAGGCTTTCCCTCCCAAGTCACCACTCTAAGCTCTCTCACCTTATCCAAAATATGCTGCTTTTCAGTGTAATTGAGCAGCTTGAAAATCAAGGGCCTTGGGGGCTGGCCAGTACTGGGTGGGGGGTGCAATGCTCAATGAGCCCTTTCAATCACATAATCTCCTCCATTGGGGGGGGACCGGCGACTTTGAGACAGAAGTGCTGCATAAATGATATCACTGCACTCCCTTCCTCCTTCTCCGGAATGCCAATCACCACCAGGTTATTCCTTCTACTACGTCCTTCAAGATCTTCTGTCTTCTCTTCCAACTTTTTAATCCTGTGCTTCGTGCTGACAAGATCGAGGTCAATTTTGTCTTGCTTTTTTTCCATGGCAATAATTTTGACTTCAGTATCTCCCATTCTGCGGAGAGTGAGTCCACCGAGTTTCTGATTGCCTGCAGATCGTCCGAAATAACGGCCATTGCCTCTTGCATCGGCTGCATAATCTCAAGAAATCTCTCCTCAGAGAGCGCCGTGGTTCCGGTGTTCGCCTTCGGCTGAATCTGTGCGTGCTGCCTAGGCTGCTTAGCGGCCTTTTCCTTCTCGACCGTGGGTGGCGAAGAACGTCCCGAATGCACCTTTTTAACATACGCTTCCATTCTTAACTCAACCCAGTTGTAACCTGGACAGTTGCACTTCAATCAGATCGCTATTAGAGTGAAAAATTTCAGGCTTGGCGGCTAAAATTAGATGAAAATCTCGTGTAGTTGGCAGGAGCCCCGAGGAACTGCAGCTTCGGTCTAGGCTGCCATCACGTGACCTAGTATAGACACCCATAATTTAAATCCAAAGTAAATCACCACAGGAGCCCACTAGCACCTCGCTTTTATACCCGAAGGCAAGGCTGAACTAAACAATAGCTAAAACATAAAGAGTCAGCATAATATTAGGCAGTCCTGAGGGTAGCAGCCGAAGCAGGAATAAAATGTCTTTTTTAGGTCAAAGAGGTCACCCTCCATGGGAATGGCAGCATACGATTGGATAACTGGACAAAGCAACTTGTCACCGAGTTAGCCCCAGAGAGTTTATTGAGAACTGTAGATTAGCAACAGCTAAACAACTCCACCAGAGGAAAACACAGCATAGCAAACTACTCCAGGTCGATATTCATGTGGACTTGAATAGGTCAGGAAGCGCTTCTTTAAGCTCTGCAGTTGCCAACTCCACTTCCTCATAGGTCACCCAGGAGCCATTCTGGAAAACTTGGAGCCTTGCAGGAAAGCCTATTTGAAACTTGATTCCTGCGGCGATCAGTTTGAGGACCAATTTGTGAAACGTGGCTCGTTTCTGACGCACAGATAGAGGCAGATCTTGCGCCACCCTCAACCTTTTGCCTTCTCATTGCAAACCTTGTGTTTCCTTAGCTTTGTATAAGAAGTGTTGTCGCTCCTGAAAATTTAAAAAGCGAAATATAAATGACCTGGGGGGGGGGGCTCCAACCAGGGGATGGGGGTGTAGTGCACGATGAGATCTCTCTATAATATAGCCTGCTCCAAAGGGGGAAGGGCCTGCCACCTTCTCCACAAACTTCTTAATAAACCTAATAGGGTCGGAGCCCTCTTCACCTTCGGGCAGACCTATAATTACCACAGTATTGCGGTGACTACGAACCTCCAGATCTTCCACTTTATTTTCCATCTTCACTAACCTCTGCCTCATGGCTACCAAATCCAACTCAGCTTTGTCCTGCTTCCTCTCGACAGAGCGAATGCGTGCTTCAGTATCAGCTGTTTTCTTGGAAAGCTCCTCCAAAGTAGTCGAGATGCCTTTTATTTCTCCTGCCATGTTCTGCATTTCGACCTTAAAAAGTTGAAACTCCTCTAAAAACTTAGAGAGGGTAAGGGGATCAGAATCGGGGCTCTCATTAGTGGCAGGCTGCGAGGATTGCAAGGAGGAGGCCCTGGCTTTTTTAGAGGCCTTCTCCGGTGTTGCAGGAGGCGTGTGTTTAGTAGCGACTTTCCGCATCTCCACTTCCATCGACTACTTGTCTAGGAGGCATGACCATTTAGGAAGCTGAAAATCAAGTGATCTGAGCTAAATTATGCCACAAAATGTTTTTTTTTAGCAAAGTTAGCGGGTGGAAGGTCAGAGCAAACAGAGAGGCCTCCTACTCAGTAGGGTTGTCAGAACTAGTTCGGGAAAGATTCGAACCCATCATGAACTCTGGTGTTCGAGTTCTAATTCAGAACTCGAACACCAGTGGGTTCTCAAACGGGTTCGAATCAATCTCTTTTCTTTTTTGTGCCTTAAGAAGCCACACTCCGCAACGCAAGCTTGCCTAGCTCCTATAGTGTCGGGTTCAAGGGACGAGAGAGGTTGAAGCAGGATGGGAGTGGGAGGCAGCACAGTGCCACAGGAGGCAGAAAGGATGTGGAATGAAGGGAAGGGTGCATGATGGCATGCACAAACTTGTGGGGGCTGAATGGTGTGGACTGGAGTCGGACTGCACGCCTGCGTACTTCATCCCCACAGTCCATGTTACCACTTGACCATCTGTTCTGTGGTCAGGTGGTGGATGGTAGACGTAAACCAGCGTGCAGTTGCAGCTCCGTTCATTTACCCAGTCAGTGCCATAAAGGAGGTGCAGGCTGCAGCAGCTTGTGCTACTCACTCGCTCCCTCTGTCTGGGCTAGCTCTGCTCTCTGGCTCTGGCAATTGCTTGCTAATTGTGAAATGAAATTGTTGTGTGTGTATTGCAAACTAAAAAAATAAATAAAAAAGCAGTGGGGTGGGGGGGTGAAAACTAAAGGTAAGGGCCTGGGGGACTAGGGTTGGGAGTGGGAACCGAGGAAAAGAAAGGGCCCGAACTTAGGAACAGTTGGTGAGAGGCTCAGCCTCAGGATGAGACGGACAGAGCGAGGGAAGTTAAAGTTGCTGAGTATTTGAGTAAAACTGAAAAACTGAGAGAATTTTATCGTAGTCTCAAACAACAGTTCAAAAACTTCATTTCTGCATGGCGTAGTTGTTTCACACTGGGAAGAAGGAGCGATCATCAGATGGCTGGGGGAGGGGTGAAGAAATTAAAACAAACAGATTGTGACTCGAGGAAAATTAAGTTTAACTTTAATGTGTGAGTCTTTGAGAAGTTGAAACATTTAAATTTGATGGCATTTTTACTTACTACTTTATACCGTACTACACAAAACAAAGTAAAATAATCAGGAGGACAGGGAGGGAAGGGGATTCTGTGGTACTGTGCTGCTGAGCGTTCTTCTATTCCACCCTATAAAATTCCTGATAGAACAACACCAGGCTGTTTTTAGTTTTTTTTTACACAGTACTCCCTACTTGTATGTTGTGTGTGTGACTCCACTACACTGTATCTCTCTACTCTCCTGTGGTGTTCCCATCACCCTGCTGTGGCTGCTGACTGTGTACCCTACCCATTGTGTGTTACTGCGAGAAGCCCATTATAGGGCAGTCGTATGGTGGCATTATCCTTAAATACATGACAGAAGCCCAGAAATATATTTCCCTGTTGGGAGAAGAGACAGAAAAATCTCTTTCTTTGGGTTGTATATGTGTGTGTGACTCTGTCTCCTGTGGTCAGCCCATCTGCTGTGTGCCTTTTAACTGCACTGTACCCTACCCAGTGTGTGTTACCGAGAGAGGCCCAGTGGCCAGTTGTCGTGTGGTGGCATTATCCTTAAATACATGACAGAAGCCCAGAAATATATTTCCCTGTTGGGAGGAGAGACAGAAAAATCTCTTTCTTTGGGTTGTATATGTGTGTGTGACTCCATCTCCTGAGGTCAGCCCATCTGCTGTGTGCCTTTTGACTGCACTGTACCCTACCCAGTGTGTGTTACCGAGAGAGGCCCAGTGGCCAGTTGTCATGTGGTGACATTATCCTTAAATACTTGACAAAAGCCTAGAAATATATTTCCCTGTTGGGAGGAGAGACAGAAAAATCTCTTTCCTCCGTTTGTGTGTGTAACTCCATCTCTTGTGGTCAGCCTATCACCCTGCTGCTGTGTGCCCCTTCACTGCTATGCGTATGCCTATGCCCAGCAGCCCAATCATTCTGTAAGCCTTGAACCTGGGATCCTTTAGTTGCAAACCGTCATATTCTTCAATTACTTTCAGTCCACTGCATCACAGTGTCACATAGCCAAAATAAAATGTTGGAGTTGTAGCCAGTAATCATAGATCACGTTGCTTTCTTACACAGGAATTGTGTGGGTGTATTCACTGCAGTATACTGGTTCTGTTATGGCTGACACCAACATAGATGAAGCATCTGGTGCTGGTGTTGGAGCAGGTGTTGGTGGTAGTGGTAATCCTGGTACTAGCAGAAATAACCAAAATGTTTCATGTGATAAAAATTCAACAAACAGCAAAAGAGCAACAGTGAAGTGTGGTAAAGGGGGACCTTTTAAGAAAACCTGTGCAGCTGCTGGGGTCACTCGGAGAGGCACCATAAGGTATGCCATTCATGCTGTTAAAATCCCTGTGACTAGCAGTAATAATGCAAGTGACAGCGAGTCCCTCTCTGACTCAGACAGTAGCTCTTTGTCTCAATCTGACACTGTTGTGTCTTGTGACGTATCATTACTTCCTCAACAAAGTGAAATGAGCAAGTCTGCTGACAATGAATCAGGTAGTGCACTTGCAAATACATCCAGCACTGTTGGCAATGAAAAGGACATATCCATTGAATCCACCACTTCTGTGTCGACCAACAATGAAAATCCATCAGAGTCTTCTGCCCACTCTTCTAGCACCAAGAAGCATGTCCCGGGTTCTGTTAGGACAGGTGAAAAGACACAAACAGTCTTTAGCTATCTTCCTAGCACTCGAACAAAATCTATCACATCTGAGGTGTGGAATTATTTCTCTGTCAGTTAAACTGATCCATGCAGAGCAGTTTGTTCCCTGTGTAAACAGAGTATAAGCCATGGTAAAGCTGTGTCATGCCTTGGCACTACAGCTCTTAAATGCCATCTGAAAAAGCATTCAATTTTGCTTGATCATCCAAAACCCATGTCCTCCATCTTCCAGACCACACGTGAGAAGGGTCAGGAATCTGAAATGGATACTGAATTGTCTGAACTTGATGCGGACAGAACCACTGCCAGCCCTAGGATCACTGTTACCACCAATGCCAGCACCATTAGTACCAGTTGCACATCCAGTGATGGCACTGAATGTATATGTCCTAGTCCACCATCTCAGCGTCCATCTGCCCATCGAAGCACGGTGTATAATAAACCAGCAGGGACATGTTGTAAACAGCTAACACTGTCTCAGGCATTTGAAAGGAAGAATACCTTTACTAGAAATCATCCAAAGACCCTTCATCTTAATCATAGAATTGGTGAACTGTTAGCCGGAGCCCTTCTCCCATGCTCTTTGATAGATCATGAGGATTTTAGGGAGCTCATGACATTAGCAGAGCCTCGCTATAATGTTCCTCATCGAAGGTACTTTTCCTATGTTGAAATACCAAACATTTATCAGGCTTTAAAGCGACAGTGATGCTTGCACTTAAAACTGCAGAGGGTGGGGTTATTCATGTCACAACAGATATGTGGACCAGCACTCAAAACATAGATTACATGTCCCTTACCGCTCATTGGGTCACGTTTTCTTGTGCTTCTTCAAAAACAAAGACACCCCAAAAGATGAGCTGCTGCATATAAAGAAGTTTGGGCAAAGTCATACTGCTGCAAACATCTTGCAGGAACTAAATGACCTCCTTGACAAATGGGTTTATTCTCACGGTCTAAAATGTGGCTTCATAGTAAGTGACAATGGAGCCAACATCTTGAAAGCAGTACAGGATGGAGGATTTCTGCATGCTTCTTGCTTTGCACATTGCTTACATTTAATTGTCACGGGATTTCTCAGCAATGAAACACAAGTGGACGGTATGATTGCTGTTTGCAAAAAAATTGTGACTCACTTTTCACATTCAACTAAGGCTGTACAGACATTGTCTGAACTGCAAAAAAAAAACACAAGCTGCCCCAGCAAAAGCTGATTCAAAATGTTTCCACTCGTTGGAACTCAACGCTTTATATGCTGCAGCGCCTCTTGGAGCAAAAGCAAGCTGTACATGAGTATTGCTCCAGTTACATTATTGGAGATGGCATTATGCTGTCTGTGCTGTAGTGGAAATTAATAGAGACAGTGTGCTGCATCCTAGCTCCTTTTGAGACAGCTACAAGGGACATGTCTTCTGAAGGCGCATCTGTGAGTCAGGTTATCCCACACATAATGCTCATTTCACATCATCTTAGGGTTCTAAATCTACAAATAGAAAAAGACAGATCTGAAGCGCAGACAACATGTCTCCTGTATCATGGGAATCTCATAAAGAGAATGAGCGAGCGCTTCAAAACCAATGACAAATTAGTTGCAATGACAAAATCAAAACACTACATCCTTGCAGCTCTCTTAGATCCCAGGTTCAAGGCTATACATCTTCCAAAAACAGATGATGTAGAGCAGTACAAATGTCTGTTGCTAGATGAGCTGCAGCACTCACAGGAGTCAAACACAGACACACACAGTACCCTCAGGTTGTCATCACCACAGGTCCATCTTCACTAAGGGATACAGAACTGGAAAAGTCACCAAACATTAACAGTAGTTGTTCCACAACTGCCACTTCTTCAACCCTTAGTAGCAAGCTAAATCTGTGGCAAAACCTTTCCCAAATTGCTGCCATACCAGCTTCTGCTGATTCCTCTTCTGAACGGTCTCTGTCCATCATTGTAGACAGTTACTTGCAAGAACTGCCTATTCCTATTGATGCATGCCCTTTTGAATACTGGAGATCAAAAAAGTCGATTTGGACAGAGCTGTATGATGAAGCCTGTAAATATCTTGGTTGTTCTCCAACAAGTGTCTCTTCAGAACGCATGTTTAGTACAGCTGGCAATATTGTGACAGACACCAGAAATAGGTTGCTGCCAGAAAATGTACACACGTTAACTTTTATTAAAGTTAATAAGTCAAGATTTTCATATCCCTACAAGAGTATACAAACTGATCCTGAAGTGATTGATGTTGTGGATGTCGATGGTGATGACAACTCAGATGGTGGTGGCTGGTAAATACTGTGTGGGACAGAGTCTCTCTGCACCAAAGAACTTTACAGACTGTGATGACTTTGGTTGTCTCTCCTTTCTCGATCTACTACCTTGGACTATATACCCCCAAAACTTTCACCATTTCATGGTAAACTGCTTTGTAGCTAGGTCTAAACTAAAGTCACCAAGTTTTATATTTAGGCAATTTTAACATCAGTGGGAACAGGCCCAAATTTGGCATAAAAGGGACACTGTCACGTCAATCCTTTCTGTATCATATTATTTATTGTTAAAAGTGCAAACATATATTTTTGGATTTACCTTCTGTGACTTTGTGGTGCATCAGTATGGGCTGGGACAGGAGACAGTCTATTTTTCAATTTTAAAGAGGACAAAACGATGAGTTCTAATTGGTAGCTGTTTATTATTTTTTCAGTTACAGAAATGTTAGCCATAAACCAAAATGGATGCTAGTACATGGGTGATGGTTGGGGGACTGGGTTTTAACATATGTGAGGGATGGAGAAGGGTGACATGAATGGTAGTTCATGACTGAGTGTGGGGATAGTTTAAACATTTGGGTGAGGGAGGAGGGTGGAATACATGCTTGAGGGGGGTGAGGGTTGTGGGTTGGTTTTAACATGGTGTAAGGGTGGTATGAGTGCTACTGCATAGATGAGGGTGGTGGAAGAAAAGTGGAATGGGTGATGGGGTGAAAGGTGGGTGTTGTTTTAGTCCTTTCATTTACAGATTCGTGATCAGCTGGGGATGGTGAGGAAAAACATGATGACAGACCGAACCTACTATACATATAATATATATATTTCTTATTAAATACATTGCAAACTGCTGCCACCTAGCACTATTGCCCTGTCCCCTTTAAAAAAAGAATAAAGGAATCAGAAATAAAAGAAAATCTGCATCAGCAGTTTTCACAGAATGTGACCTATCATAAAGTGTTTTTACTTTACAAGTAGTGATAATTTGATACATAATGGGGTTGACAGACACTGTCCCTTAAACGTCACATGCCAACTGCTGCAGCTACATTAAATGTTCCTTAAGTTTGTATGTGGTGAGGAAACCACTTTTTTATTTATGTGACTGAAATACAGATTTTATTGACGTATCAGCTGCAAAAATGCATACAACTTCCTAAGATGATGCATTACTTCAATTTGCCAACAAGAATGTTGGTATATGTATGCATTATCTTAGAAAATTGCATGCATTTTTTGCCAGCAACAATAACTGACATATTTTTTTATTCAAATGTCTTGACTGACTACTTTATTACATAATATGTTTTGCAACAGTTCCACATGCTGCTGCTGCAGTACCTTGGCTTGACTTTGTTATAAAAGCTTTCTTTTAAACATAGCAACTTTTGAGTTACTCATTTAAACAGAAAGCAGCAAATAGCTGAGATTAGGTAATAGTTATTTTTCTCATAATTCATGATGATGAGTATATATAACTGAGTACATAAATGGCTAATGTGCCTCTTTCTTTCACTAAGGAACTATGATGCAGCTGCAGCAGGAAAACTTTTAACGTATGGGTGGGTGGGTGGGTCTGTTACGTATTAAGTTGCTAGCTTTAGCAACCAGAAGAAACCATAGATAAACCTAGTTGTATTCCTATCAGTGTCATACATGATAATTTCTCTCCCCTTTATATCGAACAGTTTTTCCTTTACATGTATCTCATTACTATCTTCATTACTGGCAGCACAATAAAAAAATAGAGTTCGAGTTCTAAAAAGTTCCAAAAAAGATTAGAACCCTAGAACTTTTTCAAAAGTTCTAGACTAGAACTAGAACCCAGAACTTCAGAGGGTTCTGACAACCCTACTACTCAGCACACCGCATCACGTGACCCTGAGCCCTGTCATTTTATTACTGTGACATTGCACCTGTCACAGATGACTGTGCAAGTTCACAGTACTTCTTGCCACATGCAGGCTTCCCAACATATCCTTAGCACTTCTCCTCACCACCTAATTTTCCCACCTCCCCATCCTACTCCCCTCCCTTTTCCCTGTCCATTACCTTTCCTCCCTCCCTCTCCCCTTCTAACTAGGACTGTTCCCAGGCTTTGTACATCTCCTGCTGTGCCCACCCCTGGATGTTGGGTACAGCCCCCCCCCTTCGTCCTACCTGTTACCGGGTCTATAAAGTACTATTCGTAGTCGAGTCCTCATGCATGTACTTAATTGCCAAGTATTGTTCTGATGTACTGTATTTTATTATGTGTGATGTATTATGAGTCTTTCACATGATTTTTGTTATGGTCAGGGTTGGGTAATCGGGTAGTAGAATAGGTCAGGTACCCAACCTGACCGAACTCAACTACTCGTTTTTCATTCAGGTATTTTTAGGGTACTTTAGAGGTACCCGCATATAATCTTAAGGGTTGGGTGTTTTAGCACCAGCCCATCCCAACTGAGCAGTGGGTAAGTCCTGAGATGACCAGGTGACAGGCCAAGCTGAATTTATATATATATATATATATATATATATATATATATATACACATACATATATACAGAGAGAGAGAGAGAGAGGAGAGAAATACTGCTTAGACACTAGTCTACGTACAGCATGACAACACAAATCCAGGCAATGTGTTCCAGTGGTAAGTGGAGGAACTATAATCCTGGTGATCTCAAGAGACATGGATTTAAGGCCAATGAGTTGCTTACTCACTGTGTGACCTTGTGCAAGCCTCTTGACCTCGCAATGCAGCAGTCCCTTTCTAGATATAGTGCCGGGTAAAAGTTGGACCCTTGTGAAAAATTAGACATCGCATGACATCTGGGTCTTCCTGTGTAAATCAACTATTTTTCAAAACAACTGAATAATTAAGTAAGATGAACAAAGAACTGGATGACTCCAGGTACTGCTTGGCTAATTTCTGTGGGTTAGACTGGAAAACACTGTGTTGAGAAAGCTGCATAAGCATATGTGATATAGATACATACATAGATACATAGACAGTGTCGGCAGATAAGGGTCTATGGCCCACCCAGTCTGCCCATTTGAGCTTGTAAGTTCAGTTTGTTTTCTTAGAAGTCTGTTGCACCTTGCCCCTGACCTCCAGAATTCCTTTATGTCTATCCCATGCATTCTTAAATCCCGTGATTGTTTCAGCCCCCACCACTTCCTCTGGCAGGGTGTCCACTTGTCCACCACCCGCTCTGTGAAGAAATTCTTCTCATGTTTCCTCTGAATCGTCCTCCTCCAACTTCATCCCATGCCCCTAGTCCTGGAACATCTTTTTGCTTAAAAATAGTGTTTTCTGTACCCTGTTCCTCCCTGTAAGATACTTGTATGTCTCTATCATATCCCTCTCTCCTCCTCTCCTCCAGGGAGTACATGTTCAGTTCCTTCAACCTGTCTTCATAGGACTTGTGATGCAATCAGTGCACCATCTTTGTTGCCCTCCTCTGAACCTTCTCTACCCTGTCTATGTCCTTACGTAGGTATGGTCTCCAGAACTGTACACTGTACTCCAGGTGGGGCCTCACTAGTGTCTTGTATAGCGGAATTATGACCTCCTTTCCTGCTGGTAATGCCCTGCCTATACATCCCAGCATCCTATTTGCTTTACCTGCTGCCTTGTCACATTGTTTCTCACCTTGAGGTCATCAGAGATGATAACCTTCCTGCTTGGTGCATGCTATATCCTCACCCCCAACTGATATATTGTGCCAGGGTTTTGTGCCCCATATGCATTATCTTGCACTTCTCTGCATTGAATTTCAACTGCCAAACCCCTGACCATTCTTCAAGTTTCTGCAGGTCGCTTCTCATTCTTTCTACACCCTCTGGTGTGTCTACTCTGTTACAGAGCTTTGTGTCATCAGCGAACAGTGAAATTCTGCCTTCTAGGTCCTGCGCCATGTCACCGATGAAGATGTTGAATAGGACCGGTCCCAGCACTGATCCCTGTGGTACCCCACTGGTCACTCTTCCCTCTGTGGAGTGACAGCCATTTACCACCACCCTCTGTGTCCTGCCACCCAGCCAGTTACCCACCCACACACTACTGTCCTGCCCACACCCATAGTCCCCAGTTTGTGTAATAGTCTTCTATGTGGCACAGTGTCAAAGGCCTTGCTGAAGTCCAGATAGCCATGTCCACTGCCCTCCCTGATCCAACTCCCTAGTCACCCAGTCAAAAATTCAATTAGGTTGGTCTGACATGACTCCCCTGGTGAAACCATGCTGCCTTGGGTCCTGCAGTCCATTGACAACCAGATGTTCCACCAATCTCTCCTTCAGTAGTGCTTCCATGATCTTCCCCACTACCGAGGTGAGGCTGACTGGTCTGTAGTTCCCTGCTTCCTCTTGTTCCCACTTTTGTATAAGGGGACTACATCTGCTGTCCTCCAGTCTTTGGGTACCTCCCTGTTTCCAGTGATCGGCTAAACAGGATAGCCAGAGGTTCAGCCACCACCTCTCTTAGTTCTTTAAGGACCCTGGGTGCACCCCATCTGGCCCCATTGCTTTATCAACTCTTATTACTTCCAGTTCCTTCAGGACCCTTTCTCGTAAAGGGACTTGTGTCCATTTCTGCACCATTCTCACCCCTTGTACTCCCTTCAGACCCATTACCCTCCTCTTCCTCAGTAAAGACTGAGCAGAAATACCTGTTCAATATGTCAGCTTTACTGTTGTCATCCTCCACGCGGCCCCCATCCTCCCCTTCAGTCTCACTATCCCTCCTTTTGTCTTTCTTTTTTCACTTATGTACCTGTAAAAGGTTTTGTCCCCTCTACCCACTGATTTTGCAATGTGTTCTTCTGTCTGAGCTTTGGCTTCCCTTACTGACCTCCCTGCCTCCCTTTGCTTCTCCTGGTACTTCTCCCTATCCCCTTCTGCCTGTGTCTTTTTGTATTGCCTGAATGCAATCTTTTTGGCTTTCACTTTCTTTGCTACCTCTTTGGAAAACCATAATGGTCTCCTCTTCCTTTTCCTCTTGCTAACCTGCTTAATACATAATTCTGTTGTTCTTGTAACCCCCATTTTAAATACTGCCCACTGTACCTCAACCCCTGATTCCTGTCCCATTCCCTTAATGCCTCTTTTCAAGTATCTCCCCATTTTCCCAAAGTCTGCCCCTAAAATCCAGGATACGTGTTTTGTGTGGTTTGGTTCTGCTCTTTCTGTGATTTCAAACCACAATGACTGGTGGTCACTGTTTCCAGGTGCTCCCCACTGTTCCCCCATCACACTGTCCCTGTTTGTGAGCACAAGGTCCAGTATTGCCTTCTGCCGAGTTGGTTCCACGACCAGTTGCTTGAGGAAGGCACCCTGAAGGAGTCCAGGATAAATCTGCTCTAGTTGATGCTGCTGCTGGGATGCTGCAGTCCACGCCTGGAATATTGAAGTCTCCAACCAGTACTACCTCACCCTTGTCTGCCATCCTTTGGATGGCTAGCATCAAATCCTATCTGTTTCTTCCTCCTGGGCTGGTGGTCTATAGACCACACCTGTGGGACGACTGTCCCCATTTTCCTTTCCAGCTTAACCCACAGTATCTCTCCCCCATTTTGTTCCTCCTGGATCTCTGTGGCCCTTATGTCATTTTTCACATACAGTGCCACTCCTCCTCCCTTTCTGCCTGCTCTGTCTCTTCTGAATATGTTGTAGCCAGGTATGGCCATCTCCCAGTCGTGGTTATCATTACACCAGGTTTCAGTGATGGCCACAATGTCCAGGTCTGACTGCACCATGACAGCCTCCAGATCTTCCATATATACGGTACTTGTAATGGCTGCCTGGGGCCCGTGTGGCATGGATGCACCCCTTCTAGGCGCCTGCCTGCTTTCCTGGCTTTATGTTCACTGGGTGTGCTGATGTTACAATTGATAGTTGTGTGGTGCCTTCACCTGGGGCAGTACTAGAGGACTTGACTTTGCTTTCAGGTGTTACCGCCTAAGAAATAATCTTGTATTATATCGGTCAGCCCGCTCCTGGAATATGGCGTATAATACTGCCGCTCGTTCCTGAAGAATGACATCAGATTGTTGGAGGGTGTACAGTGGAGGGCGACAAAGATGATCCAGGGATTAGAGGGATACTCCTATGAGGAGAGGCTGTGCGAGCTGAACATGTATTCCCTGGGGGAGAGGAGGGACAGGGAGGACATGATTGAAACCTTGAAATACTTAAAGAGGATTAACAAGATTAGGACAGAAGGGATTTTCCAGATTAGAAGGGAGGGCTGTGAGGGGTACCAGCTGAGAGTGGAGGGGGAAGGAACAGGAGGGAAGTCAGGAGACATTATTTCACAGAGAGGGAGGTGGATAAGGGAATACTCTGCCTGAGGAGGTGGTAGCCTGTAGCGCAGTAGACAGTTTTAAGAGGGCATGGGACAGAGAGGGGGTAATTATGAAAGGGGAGAGGTGGGTGGGCAGCTGCAAACTGAGGGGTTAGCTACAATCGAGTAGACTCGATAGACCTTGAGGTCTGTTTCTGCTGGGGTTTTCGTATGTTCATATTACATTGAGGTGAAATCCTTGTTGACAATCAGATTGCTTATTTACAGGGTACTGTGTGGGACAATGCCCTGTTAATAAGGCTGAGAAACAGCTAAGGCTTTTGGAACATGCAGATTAGAGAATAAATGCCTTTAGAATATACAAATGAGGCAGTAACTACATTTGGACTATGCAAATGGGCAGTAAGGCATTCCAAGCATTCAAACAGTTTCTGACCTAATATTTACCTCCTGAACCATCTGTCAGAAACCCAAACTTGAAACGACAATGCCTTCATTTTCTTAGTTTGACTGACCATGATGTAATAGCTACTGTATACTGTAACCGTGGGCATCGGCAGTCAGTTCTCAGGAAAAATTGCACTGGCATAGTGTGGATCATGACCTTGACCTTTGACCTCAGTCCACGGTGCCCAGTACCTTTATTCTCTTGTACATCCGCCGATGCCTCTAGTTATTGCTATAATAATCCTGTGTCAAGTAGGCTCTGCGGTGATACTGTAAGCAGGGAAAAATGGGCAGACTGGGTGGGTCAAGTGGTCCTTAACTGCCAGCAAATTCTATGTTTATATATTTCCCAACTCTGGTACTGTACTTCTATTACACATATTTTTTTTTTTTTTTTGCAAATTTTTTAACCAGGAGTGTCACACTAAGCTGAAAGCTTGTTTAAAGGTGCGATCTGGAAGCACAGGAAGTTAAGTGACTTGCTCAGGGTCACACAGTATGCAAGTGGGAGTTGTGGGATTCAAACCCATGTCTCCAGACTTGCGGCTCAGAGCCTTAAACCACTGCGCTGTACTGCCTCCCATATAGTACGAGACTGCACACAAAAACACTGCATTAAAAGCCACGTAGCAAAGTATTTATTATCTTCTGATGCTTTCCCAGACAAAGCCTGCAAAAGCAAGGAAGAATTGGTGCTGTTGCAGGGGGACTGGAATGTTTGCCACACAAGGTAAGAAATGAGATAAATGTTTAGGGGCATTATTATAGTGGTGTGGTAGCATCAATATAGTTAGGGCTGAGTAGACAGTTTAATGTTAAACCACAATTGTTGCACTTTAATAACTTCACAGCTGTTCGACGGATTTGTATGACATTTTTCATGCGCAGTGTCATGGGGTAGATCTCTTGATGTTGCAAGTTTCGTTCCAATCAGTTTTGCCGTTATGGAGATACAGAGTGCCACAATTTGTGTAATTTACATGCTTTTTATGTTTTCTTGTGCGCATGTGCAAGAAACGTGTTGCGACAGCTTAGTGAAGAAGCAGGATGTGGAGGTGCAGCAGTGTTGCGCCCAATGCCGCCACTGCTTTTTGGGGCTCGGCTGTCTATCACCAGTGAAAGCACAGGCTGGCAGTGACACTAGTTTGCAAGCCTGCCACCAACTTGAAATGATTTGACCGCTGCAATCAGGGAGTGCCCCGTCATCGCAGCATCAGCTTCTCCTTGCGTAAACTGATGCCGGGCGGCCCCGATTGTTGGCGGCAATTGCTCCATGTTAAGTCAGTGCAAGAAAAATCGGCGTGGTTAATGTATGCGTGGTCAGTTCAGCACTTGCTATTTGTGCTAATTACATCTCGCGGAAATCATATCTTGGCCCACAATCTGCTTACTCTCTATTGCCGATGATATCTTTCAAGTGCCCATCACTGCAAGGAACTTCCATCACATAAATAATGAGTGACATTGATGACAGAAGCAATACTTTGGCACCATACTACCGAAGTAATCAAAAGCAACTGCAGATGTCAGTCATCACCATGATCGAGCCTTACCGTTCAAATAAGGGACAGGGTGGCGTTTCTTTCTCGGAGCTCCTGTTCATCTTCAGAGCTCGCAGACACCGCCAAAACTGTGTTCAGTGACCTGACCAGTGGCTCAAATGAATAGGGCCATAATGTTCAGTGTTAAGATTTGCTGCGGCCATCCTCAGTCCCACGAGTAGTGTTACTGATGCTGACAAACCAGGAAGTGCAGACACATGTGAATAAATTAATCATAGGCAGCAGACGGGGGGGGGGTTGTCAGCTGACCCCTCAATTTCACAGTATGGGGTCAGGAAGTACAATTTGACCCCCCACTTTCAACTGGTTCAAAACATCAGAAAATTCTGTTTATTCAGGCTGTGGCTGTGCAGACGCGTCATGCAGGAGCTAGTGAACAACAACACAAAATAATACAGCCAAGTTTAGTCAGGTTTGGAGTTAATCGAACCCCCCCCCACACACACACACACATACACATTAATTTATTGAGACTGGGACTTGGGAGCACTGGCAGGCAGAAGCTGTTAACAATTTTAACACATGTGTGAATGTCAGAGCTATTTGCTCCTGGCCCCCTGCTGTGACAGTGCTTTCCTCATCTCGGATCTGACACCACTACGTAGGGGGATGTCTTTTGTTTTTAACCCTTTGCTGGCCATAAAAAAACTATGCAGTCTCAGACTGCTTTTGTCACCTATTCAGAGACCAGGAGCCCAAATCAACTAGATACAGTTAAACTGAATAGGTGCTACACACCTGATTGGAGCCGCACCACTTCAGAGCCCACACAGTTGTCAGGTCATCACACCATTATCTCGCCTGCCATCTGATGCCAACCCAACAGCCAATCCTAATCAAGCCAAGTTCCAGCAATCATGCTGTGGGCTTGTGGACAGTGAGCAATCAGTTCCTGGTGGGCTACTGTGCTAAGTTCCCTTCCCCCCCATCTTTCAGTACCAGTCGTCACTCACATCACTGCTAAATGAGTTACCGTCCTAAAGTCACTCAGTTAAGTAAATGGGGGGGGGGGCACCTGTCCAATCACTGATGGTGGACTGGCAGCGGTTCTTTCAAACCCAAGTTTAGACAGTCACAGAGGCCTACAAGGAGGCAGTATAGCACAGAGGTTTAGGGCTCTGAGCTGCAAACCTGGAGACCTGGGTTTGAATCCCACAGCCCCCACTTGCATACTGTGTGACTCTGAGCAAGTCACTTAACTTCCTTGTGCTCCCAGGTCGCACCTGGAAACAAGCTTCGGCTTAGTGTGCCTTTCTTGGTTAAACTATTTCCCCTTTCCCCTATAAGAGGTAGCCATTCCTGACCTGCCTGTCTTCTTTGACGATATTCCAGATTCCGATCCATCATCTGATTTGAGCACAACCTGCGATGGCCCACCTGTGACCCATCCGACTCCCCACCGATCAACAAAGTGTTCTTCACTAGTTCTCTAGTGTTGTTGCACATTGCACACTGCACTGTAATCATCTTGTTTTTATTTATTTTCTCGGCTCTGAGTCCCGACCCAAGCGGCACCGCAGTGCACAGCAGTGATAGCAGAAACACTAGGCTAGCAGGCTCTGGCAGCACCTGGGCAGTGTCTGGCTCTGGCATGGCATGTAGTGGCAAGCACAACCTCTGAGTTTGACCCTACCCACGATGCAAGCTACTTCGATCCATCCGAGTTCATCTAGACCACATCAAGAGAGTAGTGTGGTACTACAGAGAGTACAGCTTCAGAGATCCCTGTCCATATCCAGCTCTGAGCCAGGCAAGACTTTTAGACTTAAAAGGACGACCGAGTCTGACTGCTGTAGTGTGCAGCTGTGGGCAAATGGGTGGGTCTGTTTTGCAAGCATGGAAGGCAAATCTAGTCTAATAAGAATTTTCAGAAAGAAGGGTTAATTTTGCCAGGAAGTCTTTTAGAAAACCGACTTCCAAAATACAAAAGTGGGGAGTTCTTTGACAGCTATATGAAAACAAAGTAATGATGCCCCACACTGAACCAGTACAAATTATTGCCTTCCACCAAAATCCAAGCCCCTGACAAGACCAAGTTCAAAGATATTTAAGGCAAGTTTATGAGTATGTAGGCTTTCTGGCCATACTAGTCCATACTAGTCCACTCACTCACCTGCTCTGTAAAATAGATTATATCTGACTGGTGTTGATTCAAGAAACGATCACACCGTGACCTTTTTCTAACCTGGGTCTATGATCATATCAGCTCTGTTGGGACAGGCATGGGGTGCTCCACGGTGTGCTCCCCTCCCCCTGCCCTGCCCCCCCCAAACGAGGACTCTGAGCACTTGAGCAGTAAATGAATGAAACCGAGTAACAGTTCTGCATATTTTCTGAACGTCACAAATCTTTAGCCCTATAGCCCCTAGATGGGATAACCGCTCTAGGCACACATGCAGACAAAGCCTGAGTCCCCACCAAAAAACAAAGAACGGCTGAACTGCTAGACACATTATAGTTGTCCCTAACTCCCCATTTGCACTATTAACCACCCTAGACACACATGCAGACAGAGCCTGAGTCCCCACCAAAAACAAACAAACAAAGAATAGTTGAACTGCTAAACACATTATAGCTGTCCCTATCTCCCCATTTGCACTGTTTGAATTTTTTTCCACGTTACTTTTTTCAATATAATCAGGTCTCCCTTAAGGTTGAACAGCAATGTAGAAAGGCTTCCCTGATATGTCTGAGAAGGGCTTGATGGATTACCTGTTTGCTGTTTTGCTGACAGGTTAAAATAAATGGAGTACCAACCAGGATAGTACCCCAGGGTTATGGGTTCCGTTCCCACTGTTAGATCACATAAAATCTTTCCCATTACACTTTGAATAAATAAGTCACAGTGCTGAGGCACACTCAAATGTCTTCCTATATAATACAGAGAAAAAGCAACTGGGTAGGGTATCAATCATTGAACAGGTCGGCCACCTCTCCCCACATCACGTGTTCAAATTCATCCCAACTATCTCCTTTGGGTTTAAGAACTAACACCCACCCTGCATTGGGAGTCACTGTTCCCGCTCTCATTTGGGGTCTGCTGTACTGTACTCTAAGGTACGGTTATATGGTTGCTCCTATATCACGTATATGCGCTCACCCTACTTCGATGGTCTGGTGAACAGTCACAGAGATGAACATGCCAATGGGAGTCCAGCACATGGAATTAGCACAGATGTAATAACAAGAACACGTTGCTCTAGCTTTCAGACCAACACGTCCTTTGTCAGAAGCTAATGCTAATGCTAGATGACAGGGGGGGATTTTTGTCAGGCATGTGAGTAATACGACACAATGTGTAGATGATCGGTAGCTTGTGTCTGTATAATCATTCTGTTTTTGAAAGCCTCATACTACTGTGCTGTACTCGTTTTGATTTTTATTTTCTTCTTATTATTATTATTACTACCGAATTTCCCCATACAAACATAAATATAATGAATAAATCACGGCATAATGTCCATAGCAAGCTGTCATTACAACTCTGTGCACACTGGAGTTTAAAGCACAATGGGACAAAGCACAAGAATTTAAAAATCAAGTTATGGTCCCGACTCAACATGTGTTCTGTGTAATTTTGTTTTCTCTTTAAAAAAATCACTGAGTAGCTACAATTCCATTAGCGTATAATGGATGTAGAGTTTTTATGTCCTTGTTTCAGTCGGGAGGGGTTGGGAAAGAACTGCTATGTTAATGATTAGAGAGAAAAAAGACTCAGAACAGGAGGGATAACCAAGTGGACATGTCGACAGAGATAACATCAGCAAAAACATCAAAGAAGTAGATTCTTTGAACCACACTGATATTGGGAAAGTCACAGTGTGACTATGGTACATAAAAAAACTAAAAAGTGACATTTCAGATATCAGTATGGTTAAGATAATCCACTTTTTGATAAGTTTGCTAGTGTTATACAATAATTACTGTACAGCAATATTACTGGATAACTATGACAGTCACTACAGACATTTCACTCAGGCTTTTCAACAGACGACCCCCCCCCACACACACACACACACACACACTACTGAAAAACAGAAAATCAAACCTCTGCATCCATTATTCAGTAGTGAAAAATTCACTTGACTGTAATTGAATTGAACCCATAAACAAGATGTTAAACATAACACATGTAGAATCGGGATCATAACTTTATTTACAAATGATTGAACTTGGTCCCTTTGCTGCTTGATCGCCGGGATTCGCCAAGTGGTAATGCCAGCTTCATATGGGCATTATCCCTTTATTTATTAATTAGACTTGTAATCATATGGTGAAATTAAAAAACAGCCCAAAAATAATAAAAAAGGACACAGAGTATTAGGTGACTTTTGAAAAACAAAATGACTGTACAGCCACAAGCCATGAATGGTCTATACATCTTGACAACATTTTATTATTTATATGCCTGACAGAAAAATCATCCACTGACATCAATCACACTTTACCAAGCAGAGTAAACACACAAAAACTTATGGTCCTGCCAGAATGCACTAAATGGCAATCAGAATGGTTAAACTGATTAGGGAGGCTGAGGCAGAATTCGGCAGCCATTATTGTTAACATCCTCCACATCTGAATAATTTGAAAACTGCACATCTTCAGATGTAGCAAGGGACTCAAACACAAACAACTCCACTGATGGAAAAGCATTAAGCTTGTCTAATGGAAAGTAATAGACTTCTTTTTAGCAACAATTTCTGACTGCTAGTGCTACCCTCTGAGGGAAAATGTGCTCAACATGGTTCAGGCAAAAATGGAAGAAAAAATACTCGCAAAAAAAAAAAAAAAAAAAAATATAAAGCCTTGTCTTCTTCTTTCACAAAAAAAAGATAAAACAAGAAAGACTTCTGGGTAAAGATAAAGCTTTTATTAAACAGAACATTACACAGTTAATACAAATCACTGACTGTCAAAAGAATCCAATATAGCATAGTCATTAATGGGACTTAGCTTCAAACCTGGAGAAATAGGTTTGAATCTTATCAGCCCCCACTTGCGTACTGTAAGACCATGAGTAAGTAACTTAACTGCAATGTTTTCCCAGGTCACACATGAAACAAGCTAAGGTTTAGCGTGCCAGTACTGCTTAAATAGTTTCACATTTCTCTTTTCCCTTCCACAATAAAACGCAGAGAAAAAAATTAGAGCACTACAATTGATCTTTAATATCAACATGATGGCTACAACAGAGGAAACTCCTCAACATCTGATAACTGTACAGTTTCTTAAAAATGTGCAAATGATTAAACTACAGTTAGACAAACTATTTCAGAGACAGTCACTCCCATTAAAATCCTGTAGGAATTGATCATGACGTAATTTACAAATGCACATTACAAAGCAGTGGGAGAGTGTATTCAATATCTGTATGGGGGGTGGAGGATTCTTAATCAAAGGCACTCTGCACTCAACAATTTAACACAGACATTGCCTTTTGTAATTTCTGAAAATCATAAGGATACACAAAGAGGTTGCAGTAGCAGCCAGGTTATGCAAGCAATAATACCCAATAGGGTGGGTGGTATTGGGCAATACCGGACTCCCCAGGGGCATAATGAGGCCCGATGCCATGGGCGGAGGGCCTTATAGCCCCTGGATGGTCCGGTATTGCCCATACCGCCCACCCTGGAGGGTATTATTGCATTTAGAAAATGGCCGTCAGCTGGCATTTTTTTTGCAGTACTTAACAAATAGGTGCAACATCGAAAAATAAAATCTTTAAAATACAAAAAAAAAAAAGTTTAATAGTAAAGCAATCCCTGCCTGAAACAGTTGCCTTCCCTGCCTGGTACAGTTGCCAGTAGAGGGGGCTGCTACAGGAGGCTAGCGGTTTGGGAAACGTTTTTGGTGAATTCACTCTGGTTGTAGCATTTGACAGTTTTTTTTTTGTTCCCTCTGTGGTACTTCTATTTTTATTCAGTTCTTGTGCGCCCCCCCCCCACCACACACACAAACACACATCATTTAGTTCGGACTAAGGTCTGAGCCCCCATCATGATTTTTAGTTATGTGCTTTCTGTCTCCCCAGGCCATCTTCCCTCTCTACCCATGTCAACTGGTTGAGAGTTTTTGGGATTACGTTCTAGTCATCATGATCCTGCCTGCCTTGATCCATTCCGCCCTCATGCCGGTACCCCATGATATTGGCGCTGGGTGAAGGGTGCCTACAATAATGGGAGTCCCTTCCCCAGTGCATTGCAGGGACGGCCAAAGGATGGTAGGGCAACGGGATGGGGCGCTGGGCAAGTATAGCGACAGGATGTCACTATACGTAAGCGCAGAGGAGTGGAACCAGGCACGTACAGTGAGGGGTGGGAAGGGATGTGAAGGATGGTGCCATGGTGGATTGCCGAGCTGACCCCATGGCATGGTAGGTGGGTTACTGGCATCGGTCCGCAGGGTACTGTGTTCAGGTCCAGGCGCTGGTGCATTTTTGTTGAGCCCGGCCCAAACCTTTTTTTTTTTATGTTTTCACACCCCTCCTGGAGTTGAGAATCCTTTAGTAGAGGGATGAGGGGGCTGAAGCCCCTCACAGAAAACATTGAAAAACTAAGTACCCAGCACTGTTTTGCTGTGCGCGAGGCTGTCAGAGTGGAGAAAAAACATTTCGGCACTTTGACTTCGTGATAACAGCGATCATCTTTAGGCTTTTGCCGCTATCACATAGAACCCGTCATGCCTGACGCATAAAGAAGAAACTCATGTACTCAGACTGAGACAGAGATCGGGTACAAAATAGGTGACTTTTTGTTTAGTTCTTGGGAAACATCCTTACTTCATCAGTGGCAGTTTTTCTCATGCATGCAAGTGCAAGCGGAAAATGAGACCAAGCGGGACACTGGAAGCGGTGCCTGCGATTACCTGGAAATGCTGATTTCGTTATTTTCTGTCCCGGTTTTCTATCAGGACTACAAGTTTGTGGAGAACAAAACAAAAACAGTTTTCTTTTATTCTCTGCTCATTGACCTCTCTTATAGCTTGCCACTGATCTTCATAAGCGATCACGGTAGCAGTGGGTGAGTCATATCGGAGCAGACTGGGATTTTTTTACTTGTGAGGCTGATTCTGTGTTCGCCGACAGACGAGACCGAGCAAGCAGTGGCAGACGTAAAAAAAAGAGATGGTTTTAAAACTGGGAAATGTATTGGCTGTTGTCTAAAGAGTAAGTGTGTGTGTGGGGGGGGGGCTCACACTCTCCTGCTAAGTGATAAAAAAATGGTCATTTGAAGTGATGTGCCCAGTGCTTCAGCCAATGATGAAGCAGGCTAGCCACAAGGATACCCGGCTAGGCATGAGGCAGGCTTAGATTGGGGCTTTTTATTTGGTGGGCAGCTATTGAAAGTTAATGCACCCCTCTGGAAGGGAAATCAGCCAATCACATGCCTCCAAATAAAAAGCCAATTTCTAAGGTGAATTACTCGGCTGCCACTCTCAAAAGGTCCACCTCGAATAATCATGTGGAAACAAAATCCGGCAATGCTCAATTATGTTTTCTATGGGAACAGAAGAAAAATAAATTGCATATTTTTTCATGCTGAGTGGGTGTGTGGGGATGAGATTCACAACAGCAGCGACGTCCTAATACAGGTATACATTTGTGCCATTTTAATTAAGCGGCCTGACACGTAGGAATCATACTTACAAAGAATTCCCTTCAATAAATCAGACAAACAAAAAAGCCTGAACACTTTACACAGACAGCAGACAATAAAATGATGGTGTCCCTGTCAAAAGACAACTGCTTTTCCATGCGCTCAGCTGTTGAACATCACTCCTGCAGCGACATTAAAAACTGACTCCAGCTGCAGCAACTCGCAAAAAACTCTCCGAGCAGGCAGAGTAAGGGCAGGTTAGGGAGGTTAAAACAGCAGGTAGAAAAAAACAACAGGAGACATTCATATTATTTCATGTCAGCACATCATATTTATTGCTCTGCCATCAAAACCACCTATAAAAACACACCATGTTTGCTATTGATCTTTAAGGTGCAGCGCCAATACATGCCTAAGCCAACAAACACGTGCTGTTGCCAAGAGTGTAGCAAAAGGGGAGGAGCCACATTTAATTGCTACTGCTCACAATGAAATGACACGTTACACTCGATCTCGGCAACAGTGACTAATCCAGTTCACTCTAGAATGGTAACTCACTATGTCCAGCTTGTGGACATACTCCCCCCCCCCCCACTGTGCTTCCGTACTACTCCTTGCTCTGCCCTGGAGAAGGAATAATTTCAACACATGCAAGCCTAGTCATTACAATCCTGAATTTGTTGTACCATCCAAAACTGTTCAGGCCTGAGAGAAAGGGACAAATCATACATCTGCGACTGATATCAGTATACCCACGTTGATTTGTCGCTTGCCAGTCACTTACCATCTTGCATATCCACACTTTTAAACTGGTTTGACTAATCTGAGGCATGCAGTCCTGTAAACCATTTCCATATAGGCTGGGCATTCCCTGCTTGCCATCGCCGCTCCGACCACTAATACAGTGACTGTTTTTCTTTTTAACATATTTGGTGGGGGAGACAATGTGTATCTGTTCTCACCTAGAGGAACTGCTCTGGACCACCTGTGGCCTGTCATGACATAGGGACACATCCTTCAGCATACCTATACAGGCCTGTCAGCTCAGCCCCCTCCTCAACCCACCCCACCCTCCTGCCCAAGGCTGACACTGTAGAGAACTCATGTGCTTAAGTGGCAGTATCATCCCGACTCTTATGTTACCGTCAATACTGCATGATCCCCACCACATTAAGTGACAAAACTCACTAGGACTCAACACCCACTGCACCCCACTGACTATCATTCCTGTCCACGTACTGTATGTGACAGCCAGTCCTAAGCAGCAGTGAAATTCTGGCCATGGCTACAGGGATTGATTGAATTTATGATTAAGCTGGATTCACTGACACTTCTCAAGCCACTTTCTATAGTGAATTTGCCAGATCTCTGAAGAAGGAAGGTGACACTCTAGTTATACCTCCTCTTTTCATAACACTACTCCCATACGCTTTCATCCATCACTCAAGCAGACTGACCCCTCCCAAATGGCATGAGGTCGTAATGTTGCAAGACATTATGCCGCATGGTACAATCGCACTGCCAATACAGCGTGGTTGTTACCGTGTTGTATGTCTTTTTTTTCTGGGGGCTTCACCCCCCAAATCCCCCAAATAAATATTCTTAACTTGGGGCGGGGGGTTAACTTACAGAAAGCAGAAAACTGTAAAACAAAATAAAAGTTTCTAGGACCAGGAATCAAACCTGGTCTCAGAAGCAGTGCCTGGGTTCCTTGCTGCTGTGGCTTAATCCATTGAGCCACAGCAGCTGCTCAGCAAAACCCTATCCTAGCAGAGGTCTTATCCTTTGCCTGGGATAGTGCGAGTGGTGCAATACTGCATACAGCAGTATACTCGGTATTGCACCATTCGCTTTTCCCTATGGTGCTATACTGGGTTAGCAGTAATGTTGTACACTATTAAGCATATGACATTATGATCCAGTAGGGAGCTAAACCCCAATAACATCACACAGCTTCTGTCCACGTTATGGACTGCCAATGCCCAATTTAATGGCAGTTAGTTGATATCGCCCTCCTCCTTTTCCCCTGGGAAATCTCCTGTGCCCTGGCAAACAATCACTCAGGGAATGCATTGCTGCTCTATTGTACTTCATTATGGACCTCCCTTCCCTTGTATACCTAAACTAAAGATTGAGAGTTTACAGTATAGTACTTAACTGTTTCTCGTTTACTTATTCTTCTCCTGTCTACTGTGTCCATGTTTAGGGACACACTAATCGAGAGCATTAATGGCTTTCAGACAGGCACCTAAAATTATAAGTTTTATGTTGTCGTAATATGTTTCTAAGTAAAATACCATACCAACGGATGTTAACATTTTAATCAAGAGGCTGTCCTGTTTATCTTGTGATAGTGCTTCGCTCTATGGGCATGGCTGGTGGGGGGTAGTTATACTCTTAAATAATGAAACAAACTTTTCTTTTCCAAGTTCATCCCCATGCTGAAAAGGACTGGGAACAGAGACCAACAGCAACCATGCAGCAGCTGAGAAGTGCTCAATGTGGAGGGGCAGGATTCCTCCCCGGCAAAGTCCAGCGAGAACTGAGAATCCAAAAAACATTTCACATTCACTCTTTAAACATCATTTCTTTGCACACCTTTTATTGCCTCCAGCTTGTTTCACTTACCCCAACCTCCAAGACATGTTCCAGCTTGTAGTGGATGTGTCGCGACTTTGCCTGCTGTCTTCATACTGTAAACGAGTGTTTTGTCATAAGTGCCGTTAGTAGTAAATGTTATTATGTCTGACCATTACACTCTGTATTATGTGATGTATGATGATTCTAGTGTTTGTGATAATTCCTATCTCATCAAAGCCGTTAAACTACACAGTCGATAGGAGCATGACAAGCCTTTGTATTGAAATCTTATTCAGAGTAAATACAGAACATCGTGTCTGAATCAAACACTAGATTCATCCTACACCAGATAATACAGAGGACATCTGTCAGACGTAGTAACATAACATTTTGAAAATGTAACTTTTACTACTAAAGGCACTGAAAAACTCTCATCTGCAATGTGAAGGCAGTAGCTGTGAAGTGTAATATCACTCCTTTATAAAAATAAGTTCAACTAAGCGGCAGGCCAACACCAGTAGAAGAGGCCAGGTCAAACAGTTGGAGGAAGAGCTGCAGACACCTAACCTTACCTATCCTCTGCCCAGTCCTCACTGGTTTATTTGTTCTTCCCAGGCTGACTGGGGACCAGGGCAGGCCAGGCAGGGGGTAGTACAGCACCTAATAGTGAGCAGTCTTGGTCTGGTATACAAGATTGGGCAGGGGCGGCGTGCACAGCAAACCAAACCTTATTTTATATCTCATCACTGCTCTTTTGTTTTAACGTAAAACTAAAGGGCAGTGAATGAGATATTCTGTCAAGCTCCCCGATGCATGAGATGGTGAAGGAAGCCGTCGGCCTGAACCAGACTTCAAAGTGCTGCAGATAGACTGGGGAAGGTGTGAAGTGCCATAAATGGGACTCAGAGGGAGAATTGTATTTTTGTGTCAGGAAAGTATTGAAGTGAGTCATTATGTTGCAGACAGTCTGATCTCTGGTGCACAATAGAAATAAATTCAGAGGTGGTTCCTACTGTGCATGGATGATCAGACTGTCTCTCGCATAATGACTCGTATGCATTTGTGAATTTTGCAGTCACTGCACCTTAAACAGAATACCCCCTCACTTTCAGCCACAACTCCTCAAAAGTGAGGCTGCCCCCCCCCCCATAGTTTCCGGCACTTATGTCTGCAAGAAGGGAAACATCACTGTCCCTAACTCGTGAGACTGCAGGGTTTATTTTTACATGGATGTCGTTGCAGGGAATAAAAATGATTTACTGCAGATGTATGTGGACAGATAGACAAGTTTATCCATGCGTTCATATATGTCCACAAAAAACAATTTTGCAATTTTGAGTACTGCAGCTTTTCTGTTTCCGCTCCCGAAGTTGTGTTCCTGAAACTACACCTGCATTTTGGTGCCTGAGTTTTAATGACTGTTTAACAAGAAAGAGTAGAGGATGAAGAGACAAATGTGACAAGATCCTTTGAATCACGTGACGTGACCACATTTTATGATGAGAAGGAGGAACACCCACCAGTGTCTGTGGAATAAAAAAACTATCAGTGTGATATGTCCGAGTGAAATGCATCATTTTGAGAACAGTAGCCCATAGCAATTAATTACTCACCTGCATATGCTATGCTTTCAGTCTTTTAAGATATTTGTTTTGAACACTGAAGATTTGATTAACCAGGAAGAGATGGAAAAGTATAACAAATTATTGTGGGAGAAAGTGAGGTTTTTATTTTAGTGGATCCTGCTCTATAATCTTCCAGTGATCCAGTCCACCAAGCTGTAGAAATGGAAAGAAGCAGGACTCCACTGAAGACAAGATACTGCATCTCAGAAATGTATTGTGGGAAACAAACTGTTAAAGTGATTTTATTCTTGCTACCGTCACACAGGATAATTTCACAATAGCATTCATATTTGTTTTTCTAAAAAACAGAAGAGAGGGTATTTCTTATTCATTAATGTATTTTTATCCTCATCAGCCTCATTTGCAAATCCACTGCGCATGCATTTATAATAATGAATTTAGTACTTAGTAGGCCCTTTGTCCCACTTCATAACAGCGCTACTCTATTAGCCTCTCTTTCTACCCTGACAGTTTAAAACATAGCTGTTTTACACTAGTAAAATAAATTGAATTATTTGGCAGAGTTTTTACAATATGTGGCACAAGAAAACTCAGTGTCAGGCTCACTCGCATGTCAGACAGGCTTCTCTCTCAGCTGGCGATATCAGCAGCTGACTGACACCATTTCTCTCAAGACATCAATTAGAATACAGTACTTCCTTGTGAATGGCATAGGACAAACAGAGACAGGGAAGTGTAATTAGATAATAAAACTAATAAATACCGTGTAAAACAAATTAGTAAGTACAAAACAAACACTGCATAGGCAACTGAACACCTGGGGATAGGGTCAGGAATTCTGTATATCCACATCAGTACACTGGGTGTTAGGCAATAGAAGGCAGTGCAGTCTCGAGGTTAGGGCAGCAGGCTGTGATTTTGGAGTCAGAACAGACATGGGTGTAAATCCCAAAACTACCCCCTGCATACTGTGTAATCCTCAGCATGTCACTAATCTCCCCATTCTCCTAAATCACACCTGGTAACAAGTTTCAGCTCAGTGTGTCTTCCCAACCAGCAAGTAGCAATCCCAAATAAATATTTTCTACGTTATGCTACTCTGGATTATAAAAAACTGTTTTGTTTTGTTGGGGTGCCAATAAAAGGGTATTTACCCCCCCCCCAAGAAAAAGAATGAATCCTGTTTCAGCCATTGCCTCTGGGATAGTCTTAGGTATTAGTTTCAGCTCCATTGTGGGAAAATGAATGGAAACATCCCACACGTATTTCTGAGGCCTTTTCTTTTTTATGCTTGCTTGCATGCATGCGCAAGAAACGGTTTGTGGCAGCTTGCTGAAGTAGCAGGTTGTGGAGGTCCAGCAGTGTTGTGGCCAATGCTGCCACTGCTTTTTGGGGCTTGTCTCTGTGTCACCAATGAATGAGCACACTGGCTATGACAACAGTTTTCAAGTGTGCCACCAACTTGAAAGAAATTCGTCGCTGCAATCAGGGAGCACCCTGTCATTGCAGCGTAAGCTTCTCGTTTGGCCCTGAACAGTCTGCATGCAGACAGATGTAGAGATATTCACGTATATAGTTTGCAGAGAGAAGCTAATGCTGCAATGCTGGGGCGGCCCCTGATTGTTGTAGCAGTTTGTACCTTTTGTGGTAGTATGCTTGTCTTCCCTGTCTTTCCCAGTCAGAAGTGCCTTGTGCTACTCAGAAGTGATGCAGTTCCATAGTGTGTGCTAAGTAGTACAAAAGAAACCCTCCTGCTGCCGCCCACTGTGCACAATACCACCCCACCCATCCGTTCCTGTCCCCGATTCCCTGTACTACAAAAGAAACCCTCCCGCTACCACCCATTGTGTGCTGTACCACCCCAACCCCTCTGTTCCTGTCCCCGATTCCCTGTTCTACAAACAAAACCCTCCCACTACCACCCATTGTGAGCTGCACCACCCCACCCCTCTGTTCCTGTCCCCGATTCCCTGTTCTACAAACAAAACCCTCCCACTACCACCTGCTCTGCTCTGTATCACCCCACCCCTCCCCTCCGTTCTCCTCTCCAATTCCCCTGTACTACAAAAGAAACCCTCCCACCACCACCCACCAGTGGCATAACCATGCATACTTCCCGTACGTACAGTTTTCAGCCCGACACACACAAACAATTTCAAACTGGCCCTTTAAAATCCTGAGTCCCTGGGGGCCGGCTGGATGTTAGCCTTGATTGGATGTATGTTACTGTCTGGTTACTGTGGCAATCTTGGCGCTGGTGGTTCAGTGCATCACTCCTTGACTGCATGTCACAAGGTGTGGTGTCATCAATGCGGGACCATGGCACGGTGCTGCGTTCAAATGGTGTAGTGCGTGGCGGCTGGGGTCACATCGTCGGGCATCTCATTCTTTTTTTTTTCTGTGAGAGATAAGAACACAGAGCAAGCAGTGAAGCCATCTTGTATGGTGAGTTAATTTCGGTTTTGAACCTAACAAAACAAACAGTTGGGCTAGTTTGTGCATTTCTCTGCAGATTTGTTTGAGATGCTACGCATTTGTTATGTTCGATGTTCCCAATATCCAAACACGATCTGGCGCTGCCGCTATTAGCTTTGCTCTTCTCTCCCTTTGGAACTCCCTGCAGAAGGCACTTAAGGTTGTTATGGTACTGGGGATATCCATCTTCAAGTCTCTTCTCACAGCTGCCTTGAAAGAAACTTGCTCATGTCGTAGATAATTGCTCAAGACCTTGCTTTCCCAATCCCACTTTTGTTTGTCAGGTGATTCTAGTACTTCTACTCCTCTCCCCCTTACCCCTACCCATTCTCCTCAACTGCCCTATTCCTCCCCCTTCTCATCTTTCCACTCCCTGTTTCCTCTTTAGCACATACTTAATATCTTCTGTTGTGTTGTATTATTACAGGTTACTATAGTTTTGTAGCAGTATTCCCATGTTATCCTTTGTGCCAGTAATCTGTATATATTGTAAAATGCACAAAACGTATCATCGACTGCATTCAAATGTTGTATATGTTGTGTACCGGTATATCTATACCATTGTATTGTTGTCCATTGCAAGCATTGTCCAGGATCACTTTGCGAACAAGCTCGCTCAAAGGTCAAAAGCTTGGTTAAATAAAGTTTGATTGATTGATTGACTGAAATTGCAAGTTGTTAGATTAAGTGAGCCGAGGGCCCTCCTTGGTAGTGACGGTCAAGTACGGAGTGCAGTTAAGTTGCATCACTTACTGTATTCTGCGGAAGAACTGAGCCCAAAGACAAGCACAGTTATACTGAATATTAAATATCAGGTCCCATTCAGAGAGAATTCCATTTGCTGTTGGAATGGTGAGCATTGGAATGGGTATCATTGCTCAAGCAGGCTGCAAGGGAATGAGGGGAGCTTCTATCTACCTTTTTTGGCTTGTTGTGAAATGAAATATTGATGCTAAGAATGTAGGAAATCTGGGACACAAACATAGAGACATAAACTAACAAGCATTTGTCAATGCCAAATGTTGTCTCGCTGGCATTAGCATTGATAGTGCAGGAGTTAGAGCTGCATAATTGGAATGGCAGTGAAGTATTGAACTGATGTCAACCTCACCCCCACCCTGAAGAGACACATTTTCAACATAGGCATTTTGGGACCTCCCCTCATGAACAGTGGCACTGTGATTTTGTTAATCTGTCCCAAAAGTTGATTTCCCACAGCGACTAGCCATTCTGGGCCACAGGTGCGGAAACACATTTTTGGGCAGGATGTGAAAAATGTCAGCTATACTGTTTATAAGGAGGTGTGAAAAAATGCCAGTGTTGAAAATCTGGCTTGAAAATATTGCACATTTGCGAAGTTACAAGGGTGTGTGCAAACTGCGCAACGCATGCTTGTAACACAGTAATTTTATGTACTTTCATCACCAGATTTTCAACATATGCATTTTAGGACCTCTGCTCATGAAGAGTGTCACTGTCATTTTGTCAGCCTGTCCCAAAAACTGATTTCGCACAGCAACCGCGCTATTCTGCGCCGGAATGCAAAAACACATTTTGGCCAGGATATGTAAAATGGAAGCTGTACTGTTGATAAGAAGGTATGGAAAAATGCCAATGTTGAAAATCTGGAGTGAAAATATTAAAAATTCACAAAGTTATGAGCGTTCGTGGAAACTGTGCAATGCACGCTGATAAAACAGTCATATTTTGGATTTTTTTCACCAAATTTGCAACATAGACTTTTTGAGAGCCCACATCATGAACAGTGGTACTGTCATTTCATTAATCAGTCCTGAAAGGTGATTCCATGCAGTGACCATGAAATCACCTTTCGGGACCAAATAATACCATGACAGTGACTGAATTCATGAGGAGGGGCCCCAATAACCTGATGTTGAAAATTTAGTGGCAAAATTCCTAAAAATGCCCGAGATATGCACCAAAGTGGAAAAAACCTTATTTATGCCATTATACAGCTTACCAGCATTTCTTCAGTTCATGGTCGGCTTTGAAGAGTGCATACATGTTCCAAGTCCACCGAAGATCATCGCGCTGGACTCCTGTGGTAAGTAGGGGGTGAAGGGGGGAGTGGAGAGGCAGGGTGTGCAGAGGGTGGGTGCGGGCTGGGGAGGGAGCAGGACAGACCGTGAGGGACTGTTTTCTTCTTTTACAGGTTTAAAGAAAAAGCAAAATAAACATCACAGGACTTTTTTTTTTTTTGACAGGGGCATTTGGCACGCTGGGGTGGGCTCCCAGCATGCCACTTCACTGTTTGGGGGGGGCTAGCCAATGGGGGATTGGGCACCCTCGCCGGCACATACTGAAGGGGGGGGACTGTGAGGGACAGTTTTCTTCTTTTACAGGTTTAAAAAACCAAAAAAAAATGTTGTGGGACGGTTTTTGTTTTACAGGAGCATTTGGCATGCTGTGGTGGGCTCCCAGCATGCCACCTGAGTGTTTGGGGGGGCTAGCCGATGGGGGATTGGGCACCCCCACTGGCACATACCAAAGGGGGGGCAAGTGCCGAGGGGGATTGGGCACCCCCTCGGCACACAAGAAATGAGGGTGGAATTATGCCGACGGGGAGTGGGCTCCCCCCTCAGAACATTAAATGGGTTAGGGCATGCCAACAGGGGGACTGGGCACCCCCGAACGTTGGCATTGTGGCAAGTGGTGGCGGCAGTCACTGCCACCATGTTTGCTTCACCAGCAAAGGCACGTCGGAAAGTGCCGTTCCATGACGAGCTTGGCTGTCATTGCAGCGGACCTTTCCTTAGATGTGCTCACAACATTACGTGTTGCTGGTGTGGTGCCTGCATGCTGCCTTATTGGGGAATGAGGGACGCACCTACTGATGCATGCCCTGCATTCACCTACAGTGACAGCACCTCCAAATCTGCTGCTACTGCAATATGTTGGCTGGCGTGCAAGCACGAGCCAACACAAAAAAAAGTTTGGAGGTCTTCTTGCACAATGATTTGCAGGACATTTATTTTAAATTTGGCATTGAAGACAAACAGAAATGTGGCTTTTTGCTCTAATGAATTCTGAGTTTGTGTGATAGGCAGCAACACGCATGTGGGCACAATCTTTTCTAGCGCCCCACCACTGCAGCTCTACATCCTTCTCCCTTTTGAGTAACAGAAAGTTTACATCATCACTTGGGCATCCTCAGTATTTAATTTAAAGAGAGAGAGAATGTTATGATGTGTTGAAAACAGCTGTGGCTCAATCTGGGGGCTCACTGATGCAAGGATATGGTTTGGTGGAGTCATGGGCTTGGAGACAGAGTGACTGACTGAGAGACAGTATGGCCCTGATGATTTGGGAACCAGTAAAAGCACGTGGGGTGGGCATATGCACATCACCATATCATGGAGAACTATCACAAGTTCTGAATGCTGGGAAATTATGTTTTTATGTCCTGAAAAGTTTCTGCTGGTTGGGCATCATCAGTCAGGATAAGATTTACATACAGTATAGCACAGACCCCTCTAAATCTGAGTGTGTGTGTTTGTGTTTGTGTACGGGGTGGAATTCTGATTGTCAAACTGAGGGATGTTCCTCTTTGTGTGGTTTTAAAGTGAATTTCTGATGCGGTTGCTACAAGGTATTGGGTTTCATAGCCCAATACCTTATAACAGCATGAGTTCACTGGCACAAAAATTGTAATTTTAAAGGTAGTAGTTTTACCAGAGGAAGAGATTGTAACTGGCGCCAAAACCCTCAGTAAACTGATCCCTTCCAGCTTCCTGGTGCCCCCACTCCACCCCAGCTCCGCTCCCACGCTCTCTGAAATTGTGACATGTGGCCAGGGAGAGTGCGGAGTAGAGCCTCATACAAGTCTACAGGGACTGTTTTTACAGCTATTTTTTAGTAATTTTAAACAGCCTTAAAGGAAAATTAAAGCAGTCACTTAATTAGTAGGGACCCTGCTACTTAAGCGACTGCTTTAATTTTCCTCTAAGACTCTTTAAAAAGACTAAAAATTGGCTTTAAAAACAGTCCCTGTAGACTTGTATGGGGCTCTCCCCCATGCTCTCCCTGGCCACATGTCACAATTTCAGAGAGCGTGGGGACGGAGTTGGGGCCGAGCGGGGGCACCAGGAAGCTGGAAGGGATTGGCTGGCTGAGAGTTTGGCACCAGTTACAGTCCCGTCCCCTGGTAAAACTACTACCACTAAAATTTAAAATTTTGTACCGGTGAGCTCCTGACGATATAAGGTTTGGGGTTATGAAGCCCAATACCTTATATTGGAAACTTCCTTTAATGTATTTGGGGGTGGGGTTTGGTGTACATCACTGCTGCTCAGTATGGAATGTTATTGTACAAGTGTAATAATATATTTTTCACTGTCCTTTTGCAAATGGTCCTTGACCATCTTTCCAGGTACTTCTTGTAGACACCAGAGGAGTACTTGTAAAGAAACAGAAAGACAAGAGGCTGTGGACTACAGTGACTTTGTTGCATTAAAAAGTGTATTTAAGTTTCTGTGGGGGAGGCATTCAGAGTTCAGTACTTGTTTAGTTCATTGCACTCTGTGTGGGGTCTGGTTGAGGGGACTCTGATGCAACCTACTGGGCTGGGTTGGGCTTGGATATTGGATACAATTTGCTAGGTGGGCAGGGGGAAAAGACAACTCTGTGGGCTGGTGACTTGGGGAGGGCCAGGAATCTGGAAGTTGGACTAGGGGGGCAGTAGGAATTTAACCCTTCCCCAGCAAAGCAAGTTGCATCCTACAGTAGGATGCATCTTACTGCATTGGGGAAGGATTAAAGATTCTAGTGAGGGGAGCTGTGGTGAAACTTGATGGGCCTGGGGCGTGCTAGGGATCATGCAGTGGAGAAAGTGGCTGGGCTATGGGGAAGGTAGTTTGGGCAACATACTGGACTATGGGCACTCTGGGGAAGGGGCTACAGTGCACCTTATTGGGTATGGGGAGGGGGTAAGAGGGTAGCAAGTCTGTTTCAGAAGACCCCCAAAATGCACCAGACTGCAACAAAAGCCAAAAATGTTCTGAAGGCCTAGGCAGCCCCTAGACCCCCTGCCTATAGTTAAAATTTTTGGTGCTTAGACTTTTTTTACTGCTGGTTACTCCACGGTCACCCACTGTCTGCTGTACCACCCCCACCCCTACATTCCTGTCCCTGATTCCCCATACTACAAAAGAAACTCTCCTGCTACCTCCCACTGTGCACTGTACTGCCCCAACCCTCTGTTCCTGTCCCCGATACTACAATAGAAACCCTCCCACAACCGCCACTGTGCGCTGTACTGCCCCACCCCTTTGTTCCTCTCCTTGATTCCCTGTACTACAAAAGAAACCCTCATGCTACTGCCCACTGTGCCCTGTGCTGCTCCACCCTCTGTTCCCATCCCTCATTTTCAGTACTACAAAAAAAACCCTCCCGCTTCCACCCACTGTGCGTTGTACCACCCCCATCCCCAGAGTGAGCATGCTACTTGCTTGCAAACCAGTTTTCTAAATGCTGCAATTTCTTCCATGTGCGGTACATAGCTAAACCACACAATGGGGAAAAGAGCTCCATGTACAGAAAAATGCTCGAGTAAAGATGGAACAGTGTGAACAGAGATCTAGGTATAAATAACTGAACAGTTACATAGAAACATAGAAACATAGAATTTGATGGCAGATAAGGACCGCTTGGCTCACCCAGTCTGCACATTTCCCTACCTACTGGATAAGCTGCAGATCCTAGTTAATCAGCAGCCTACTTCTTCTAACCCCCACCCCCCAGAATTGCCTTATGACTGTCCCATGCATGCTTGAATTCCACCACTGATTTTGACTCCACAACCTCCTCCGGAAAACCGTTCCATGCATCCACAACCCTCTCTGTGAAAAAATACTTCCTTAAATTACCTCTGAGCTGCCCCCCCTATCTTCAAATTGTGCCCTCTTGTTCTTGCACACCTCTTTTTTTGAAAGATGCTACCCTCTTGGACTTTGTTGATTCCCTTGAGGTACTTGAAAGTTTCTATCATGTCCGCCCCTCTCTGTTATTCAAATTGCATCATTTTCTATGGCATGGACTAACTGGGAATTGATTAGGCATTTGGGATTTTAGGGTTTGACATGATTGTAGCTGCTGTTGGACTGTCACAGATTCAGCATCTAAATATCACTCATTGCATTTCTTAAAGGTAAATATTGAATTCCTGAGCTCGAACCATGATGCACAACCCAACTAAACCAAAATCTTAATTCTCCATTGTGCTAGCATAAAGGAATGAATTGAAATATTACATTTCAAAAGTTGGCAAGCAAGGGAGAGACAGTTTCCGGTTCTATCAGAGAACTCAGTGAAGACAGAGTTCATTACACAGGACTGGAGTAGACATCATTAAAAGTGACACAATTTCAATTCCCGTCTTTCTTTAGGAATTGTACATAATATGGATATTTTCTATAAAATAGTTCCCCTTTCAAATTCTCAAGCTGCTAGTCAAACTGGCCAATAAGAGACTGGCTGCTATTCAAACTGGCAAATCAAAGACTGGGGTTTGTTCTGCACCTCTTTAGTCCTCTATCCATTATGGATTTGTGATTGACAGTTAAACATTCTTGTCAGAGACCACCTTTTTATGTTGTTTTCTTATGCAAGAAACATTTTGCTAAAGAGAACAGCATTTCAGAGGTGTGTCACTGACTAGCCCAATACAGGTCAAGCTGCGTTGGGCTCCACTGCCATCCCTATAATACATCTCTGTACCTCCAGCACTATCAATGCTAAAACAAGCAAGCAAACATACGGCATTGACAAATGCTTGTTACAGTTTGTTTGTCCACCTGTATCTTCAAAACGGTTTGGAATTGTGGTCTGAAAGTTTCAGGGTGTGTGAGGAAATTTTATATATCCTAAAGCTATATTTGCTATTATATGCCTTGAAGCTATGTTTGCTTTGTAAGCCAAGTTGTAACAAAGTCATAATGAGTGTAGTAGAAATTTCTGAGTTCATGCTGTTTTCTACAGGGTTACAGAATGTTACTGAGGTTACTTGAGGTACATTTGTAGAAACAGAAAGCAAGATAAAACTGGGCAGAACTGGTTGTACCAGCCTGAATAATAGCAGTTCTTGGAATTTAGATATTCCTTTCCTTACAATTAACAACACACTCGGACAAAGTATAAGATAACAACACGCTTGGGCAAAGTATAAGATAACAGCATGTTGAGGCATTGAAGGCAAGCTTTACGTTGTTGTATGTTGCTATGGTGTGAGTAAAACTCATTGTTTCACCTAGGTCAGATTGACCCACTGGCATATGTATCAAGAAATATTGGGTAAGAAATGAAGTAAGCAGTGGAAAAGTACACCACACATTGGTATCAACTTGTTATTCTGTTTTATGATTGGCTTATACTGAAATGCTGGTATTTTTCAAGATAAGAATTGCAGAATGTAGCTTATAAAAAGCTGCTGTAAATTGTAATCAGGGAGCTTTCTCCTTTGCAGATCTCCCCGCATGCATGTGAAAGATTTGATCAAATAAAGCGACGTTAAGACAAAACCCAGTGGTGTGGTTTTTGCCCCGTGACGACGGGAGCGGTTGCTCAGGTAATACTTACAGTGAGAGAATTTGCGATCACAGTTTTGGCGTAGTCGGCAGGATGAGTTCTTCGGTCCGTGTCACCTCGGGTTGTTTCCCTTGGACAAAAAGAAGGAGATTTTTGTGGAACCCTATCAGGATGTGATGCCTAGGGGCCGGCGACACTCATCATCACTGTAAGTACAAAAATACCTTGGAGCGAGTGTGCACTATAAAGGACAGGCCTAGATAAAATGGGAAACAAGGGAACAAAAAAATAACCTAGGTCCAGAGTTAGTATTATCTGGACCAGCAAAATGTATGGTCGATAAGTTTGGCCAGGATTCGGTCTCTGACATAGGACAATGGCATAAGTTGACCAGGGGAATATTTCCCCTTATAGGTACTTTTAGTATAGATGTACTAAAGGAAGCAAGGATAGCATTGGAAGAAAAGGAAAAGAGCAAACAAAAAGGGTGCAAGGTAGACTGGTCAAGGTTTAGAATATGGGAAAGAGAGGCAGAAAGGAGACATGAAAATCAAGTGAGAGGGTTAATGGTAAAACAAGAAGGGGAAGATACTGAACACTGCAGGAGGGTGTTTCACCATCACGATACCCCTCCACCATATCGGCCCCCTCCCCCAACTGCTCAGCCGGGACCACAGGAAGGGGTGGTGCCAGATGCACCACCAGAACAGGGAGTGGTACAGCCTGTCCAACAGGCTGCCCCGGCTGTGCCTGCTGCCCTACCTGCTCAACAAGCACTGATAGTCCAACTGGGCCAAGCAGTACAACCGCACAGGGCATTCAACGGCTGCCCAATTGACTAGCGACACGCTTTGTTCAACATCCTCCTGTGACTCTGGTGGGAGGCTGGTCACAGTCCCCAGAAAGCTCAAAATCCCCCACACCTTGCTCAGTCGGATGAGGAGGTAGGGAGGAAGAGGGGAAGAGGACCTGGTTAACGAAGTGGGATCTATGTCACTGGATGGGAAGGTACATGGCAAGGGAGATGGAAAGCCTTGGGTATTTAGGCAAACTGATGCAAGGACTAAGGGCATAAACCAGACAGGGGGAAGGAAAAAACTAACACAGCAGTTGCCTTTGATACGTTATCCCAACCCACACCCCGAGGCAGGAAGAGCGGCCGCCAATGACCAGCCTGCAGTCCCTAAATACATTGAAGTGGACCGCCCATGGAATCCTGAGGAGTTGAGAGAGGCCCTGAAAGATATACCAAAGCCTCAAGATAACAGAAAAATATATAAAGGACTTAACAAACTTAATAAAAATGTATGAACTGTCTACGACTGAGGTTGGAGAGTGTCTTAGACGAACATTAAAGGGCATGTGGGAGGAAGTAAAAGAGGCCTGGGACCCAGAGAAGTCAAGGGACCAAATTATGCCACAATTTAACGAAGTGTGCATAAAACTACGGGAAAAATACAGAGATGTGACAGACTGGCCTCGCATCCGGGATACGAGACAAAAAGATGAGGAATCAGTACGCGATTACAAGGAACGATTGAGGGTCTTTAGGCAATTTTCCGGTATTAGGCCAGATAATCCCGCGATACCAGCATCAGTTGGGTATGGCTTTTGCACCGGACTGAGTGAGCCAATTAGATTGGGAGTTACCACAGTGTGCATTGGATGGGAGACAAAGAAATGGCTACCTTTAGTGTCAGATGCTGAACATGCTGAGAGACAGCAGAAGGAGATACAAAAGGAAAAGAAAGAAAAGCTGGAAAAGGCTCAGCTAATGTACTTTGAGAGAGAGACAATAAGCAGCCCCAACCGGGGAGGTGGAAATGGCAACAGAAGAAGACAGAGAGGACGTAAATAATGGAGGTTATCCACGGGAGGAGGGGGAAAAGGGCAACCATCGGAAGGATCGGGAGGACAAAGACCCGGACCGAGGTGGTATCATCTGCTTTGCTTATGGAGAACAGGGACACATAGCAAGAAATTATGTAAAGGCAAATCAGTGGCAGCGTAATCAAGAGATTCCAATGCCCTTGTTTTCCAACACACCCTCCTGCTCCACTGTATGGCAGCCAAATCAGCAGTAAGGTTGGGGTGGAACCGGATCCTCAGTTCTAATAATGTTGGCTTTGCCAATGACAGCTGAAGGTTAGAGGAACACTCCCTCCCCTTTTCACAAATGCTATGTGCTTCAACAACGCCAGAAGGTAGTCCAGTAATAGACTTAATAATCATGAACACCAAGTTGATCTTCTTTTGATAGACACAGTGCGCCTCGATGTCAGTAATTCAAAGAAGCGTTAAATGCACCCTTATCCAGTCGAATGGTGACAACAATAGGGGCATCAGGAGTACCACAAAGAGAGCAATTAACAATCTCATTACCGGTTCGGTGTGGAAAAATGGAATTACAACATACTTTCCTCAGTAGCATGACCTGTCCTGTGAATTTATTGGGAAGGGATCACCTGTCAAAGGTAAATGCACACATTACTTGTACCCCAGAGGGGGTTAATATAGAAGCACCGGGGGTGGGTTTGTATCCATGTTTAACAGAAAGAACAGGGGATTGGCTGTATAGTTGGGAATTAACAGAACCAAAGGAGGTGGCTGGCTACAAGAATGGCGGAAGTAGTAACATGGCCAGTTGCAGTTACAGACAGATTTGCATTGCACAACACATTATGCAGTGGGAGGTCGGGACCTAACTTATGAGTGCAAAGAGTGGGGAAAACAGCCAGTAGAACAGGCCATCTGGGTGTCAGAGATATATGTGGCAAAGGATCGTTGTGCAGCCTCAGTGAGGCTGAATGCAGAGCAATTAAAAGTATTCCAAGAGCCAGTCATACCCGCACATTTCTCTGGCAAGAGAACCCCCCCTTGAGTGGAAGGAATTGGAGCCATGGGTAGCAAAATGGTACAGTTGTGTGATTGGAACGTGTAGGAAGCAAGCTAATATCAAGGGCTGGAAACTGTGAAAAATACATAATTAACAGAAAGGTTAAGGTACGAGTGGATGAAAGAGAAGTGAATGTGAAAGATTTTGAAGAAATAGGCATGCAGGAGAGTGTAAGTTGGATAAATGAGTTACCAGCAAAGCTATGGGCAGAATCAAAGTATGATGTGGGATTACTGAAGAATGCACAACCCCTTATGGTCAAGCCAAAGTCCTCTTACAGACCGAATAGGCATCAATATCCGCTGGGTAGAGAGGCGGAGGAGGAATAGCCCCGTGCATGCAGCATTAGTGGAAAGGGAGTAATCGCCCCTGCCCATATGCAACGGTAAATACACCAATTTTACCAGTGAGAAAGCTAAATGGAAGTTACCGCTTGTGCAGGACCTGAGCGGTAAATGAGGCAGTACATGTACGCATTCCGGTAGTGCCAAACCCGATTACAGTATTGTCATCCATTCCACATAACAGCTGTTATTTCACGGTCATTGATTTAGCAAATGCTTTATAGTATCCTCAGAGAACCCAGTAGCCAGGAATGGTTTGCATTCACCTACAAAGGGAAAGTGGACCTGGACTCAGATGCCCTAGTTATGCTGAGTCTCCAGCAGTATTCTCAGCTCAAATGAGAGAGAATCTATCTGCTTTTGTGGCCCCATCAGGCAGTACCCTAATACAGTATGTGGATGATCTATTGCTTGCTAGCCCCAGTAAGGAAGCAAATGAACAGGATACAAAAGCTTTGTTACTTTTCTTGGCTGAGAATGGGCATAAAGTGTCTCAAGAAAAATTGCAATTGTGTAGAGAGCAAGTGAAATATTTGGGTCATGTGTTGTCTGGCAGTGGTAGAAAGCTAGACCCTGAGAGAATTAAGAACATAACAGCATGGCCACGCCCAGTTACCAAGCAGCAAATGATGTCTTTTTTGGGTATGGTGGGCTATTGTAGAGCTTGGATCGTGGATTATGCTATGTTGTCACAACCCCTCCATGAAGCCATATTTGGCAAGAAAATGCAGATGACTGAGGAGATCAGGTGGACACCTGATCTAGAGATCTGTTTTGCGAACTTAAAATGTATTGTTACAAGTCCTTGTTTGGGGCTACCAAATTCTGAAGGGTTTTAATCTGTTTGTGAATGGTAAAGGAGGTTACCTGTCAGTTGTACTGACACAGGAACATGGAGGGGGGCAGAGGCCCATAGCATATTACTCGAAGCGTTTGGACTCAGTGGTATGTGGGATGGTGTCTTGCTTGCAGTCGTGGCAGCGGCTACTGAAGCGGTGTTGGCATGCGTGGATCTGGTAGGATTCTGTGCTTTGACGGTGCATGTGCCTCATTCTGTACATTCTATTCTGCTACAAGCTCGCACAACTCATTTAACGCCTGCACGATTGCTTCAGTATCAAAATGTTATCTAACCATGTCTAATATAACTTTGAAAAGGTGCACCATTTTAAACCCAGCGACGTTGCTCCCCACCCCGGAGGAGGGGGAGGAGCATGACTGTGGGCAAGTAATTGACTTAGACTGTAAGCCTCGACCGGATATCACTGACGTACCCATACAAAACGCAGACTTAGAATTATTTGTTGATGGCTGGGCACAAAGAGATGAAAAAGGATCCCCCTTGGTAGGTTATGCAGTGTGTACTCAAAACTATGTCGCGGAAGGAGCAAAATTACCCCCACGAACGTCAGCCCAAGCTGCTGAACTCATAGCTCTGACGAGAGCTTGTGTAATAGCCGAGGGTAAAACAGTTAACATATACACAGATAGTCAATATGCATTTGGGGTAGCTTATGATTTTGGCACCCTATGGAAACACAGAGGGTTTTTAACAGCAGCTGAAAACCTATTAGCGATGCGAATTTGGTAAAAATCTTTGTTAGCAATCCAGAAGCCAGAAAGTTAGCAATTGTAAAATGTCAAGCCCATACTTCTAACCAAGATTTTGTTTCTGCAGGAAATGTGAGGGCTGACGCAGCTGCAAAGGAAGCAGCTCTTTCTGGGAGTGTTCCAAAATTTCAAATGTCTTTGACTGTAACTAACCAACTTGATTTATTCTCAGTAAAGGATGTTGCAACTTTACAACAGTCGGCCAGTGCAAAAGAGAAACGTAACTGGCAAACAAACTGTAAATTTGATGCTAGCACTAAGGTGTGGACAAACCCCGATGGCAGGCTCTGCCTGCCCTCGGCAGTATTTCCCTTTTTGGCAAAATTGGCCCATGGGGCCGATCATGTTTCAAAAAGTGGAGTAGTCGATCTTGTAAATAAACATTGGTATGTTGTTGGCTTTACCGTATATGCTGAAGATTTTTGTAAAAAGTGTGTAATATGTATGCAAAATAATGTTGGCAGAAGACTCCAAGTAACCCCCTCTGCCCATCCTTTTCCTACAGGACCTTTTGAACATTTAATGATGGATTTTATTGTGCTAAACCCGTGTGAAGGGTATAAATATTGCTTAATAATTGTAGATATGTTTTCAAAGTGGGTAGAGGCGTTCCCAGTACGAAAAACCACGGCCTGTACAGTAGCAAAGGCCCTGATTAGAGAAATCATACCAAGGTGGAGGATTCCCACCCGGCTCTCCAGCGATAATGGCTCGCATTTTGCAAATGAAGTCATCAGAACCTTGTGTGAGGCACTGCAAGTAGATTTACGAACGCACTGTGCATACCACCCACAATCGGGAGGAGCAGTAGAAAGGGCAAATCAGACATTAAAGCTGAAATTGACCAAAATTATGGCAGATACTGGCCTTAGTTGGGTAAAGGCACTACCAATAGCCCTAATGAGTATGAGGGGAAGAGCTGGCCCCATGGGTTTATCACCTCATGAAATTTTGATGGGAAGACCTCTCAGAATGACAAATGTCCCCTTCCCACAAAACCGAATAACATTGCATGGTTTAGATAATGAAATGATTGCCTACTGTTTATCTCTTAATGCTGTTTTAAGATCTCTCTATCCTAGGGTAAAAGCTGTATGTCCAGTTCCCTTGGAGGGACCCCTGCATAGGATACAGCCAGGAGACTTTGTGAGTATCAAGGACTTCCGAAGAAAGAAGTGGTGCGCCCCGAGGTGGCGAGGACCGTTTCAAGTGCTCCTGACTACCGCCACTGCCATAAAGATTGTGGAGAGAGAAACGTGGATTCACGCATCTCATTGTCGCTAGGTGACAGCCTCTACAGTCGATACCATTGAACAGTGAACTGAGCAACCATGAAAATTATTATCGTTCTGTTTTCGTTTGGACTATCGCTGCTATTGGTACTTTTGCTATGGGGCTCTGAATACGAGGGGGGCAACTGCTCCAGCCGCAGCACAGAGCCATTGCACATTACGAACACTTGGTGGACTTTAATGAACTTACATGCTAATAATGCTAATGTCTCTGATTGCTATGTATGCACTAGCTCTCCTTTCTCTGCAGCCGTAGGGCTCCACCTAAAACCCAAGCCTGTAAATAGCACTGAGGCCAGCGAGATTCTTGGTGCCATCAGGGGAAGAAACATCACTAATGCCCCAGATTATGCTACAAACAAATTAAAACCTAACTGTGTTTCGGGGCACGATTTTACTGCATGGTACAGCCCACCTAATGATACAAATGTGTCAACCCGTTGTATCTAGACGTTAGACAGCAGAATATATCAGCCAGGCTCTGCCTGTGTAATAAGCAACTAACCAGAGTTTAGCACCACTGGGATGGTCCACGTGCCAATATTGTAGGCACTACAACAGCACCACCAAGTCCGAGTCCACCATAACCAACTGTTCTCAAGCAGATGCCCACAGTACATCATGATTTCACTGCCGGGCAGTCTGTCAGGTCTATACTGGGTATGCGGGATAGGGCTTATCTTTTTCACCTATGGGGTGGACGGGCTGCTGCCATTCAGCCACACTCCACCCTGCGGCCCATGTATATATGTACAATGCATCTGCTATACATCAGCGTGTAAGCTATATAAATCAAGTTCAAAAAAGGGAGGTGCCAGACGCAAATAAACGTGTCCCAGTGGGAGAAAAATTTGGGGCAGGAATCTTCCCATGGTGGGGTGTTGTTCAAAACATGCATTACATTGACCAGTTAAGCTATGAGTTGGAAACGTTAATTAATGACACCTTGCAATCAACTGCCTTGCTGACAGCTGAAATTAAAGCCCTTAGAATCGTAGCTTTGTAGAATAAAGCCGCACTTGATTATGTATTAGCTTCGCAAGGGGGGGTGTGCGCCATTATAGGGGAGGAATGCTGCACCTATATACCAGATAATTCCCAGGAACTGGAGCAAGTGATTGAGGGAATACGAACACTACAGCAGCGTGTTCTTAGTGAGCATGCACCTATATCACAGGGCTGGGACCCCTGGTCATGGTTCTCAAGCATATTTGGTGACTGGGGCGCTACCCTCCTCCACTGGGTGGCAGTAATCGTGGTGGTGATACTGGCATTATGGCTCCTGACTGTGTTGCTCAAATTTCTCTTGCGATGCCTGTGTCGCACCTTGTCGCCACATGCCATCACCCAGCTGCACCCCTTACTACACCCCAAGGACCAAGACCCTAGCGAATTAGTCTGGGTGTTCCCGTTCTGTGATGTACCAGACGTGACTAAAATATAATAGTTAACAAGCTGATACAAAGTATCAAAAGGGGGGAGAGTGTGAGGGAATTTTATATATCCTAAAGCTAAATTTGCTATTATATGCCTTGAAGCTATGTTTGCTTTGTAAGCCATGTTGTAGCAAAGTCATAATGAATGTAGTAGAAATTTCTGAGTTCATGCTGTTTTCTACAAGGTTACAGAATGTTACTGAGGTTACTTGAGATACATTTGTAGAAACAGAAAGCAAGATAAAACAGGGCAGAACTGGTTGTACCAGCCTGAATAATAGCAGTTCTTGGAATTTAGATATTCCTTTCCTTACAATTAACAACACGCTCGGACAAAGTATAAGATAACAACACGCTTGGGCAAAGTATAAGATAACAGCACGTTGAGGCATTGAAGGCAAGCTTTACGTTGTTGTATGTTGCTATGGTGTGAGTAAAACTCATTGTTTCACCTAGGTCAGATTGACCCACTGGCATATGTATCAAGAAATATTGGGTAAGAAATGAAGTAAGCAGTGGAAAAGTACACCACACATTGGTATCAACTTGTTATTCTGTTTTATGATTGGCTTATACTGAAATACTGGTATTTTTCAAGATAAGAATTGCAGAATGTAGCTTATAAAAAGCTGCTATAAATTGTAATCAGGGAACTTTCTCCTTTGCAGATCTCCCGCATGCATGTGAAAGATTTGGTCAAATAAAGCGACGTTAAGACAAAACCCAGTGGTGTGGTTTTTGCCCCGTGACGACGGGAGCGGTTGCTCAGTGAGAGAATTTGTGATCACAGGTGGAAAGGGATTGCCTCGATGATGTGTCTTTTGCTGGTTTGGTGACAAAATATTAAGCCATTCCAAAGTTATGACATTTTAAATTTCCCATTATTTTCAATGGGAATTTGTAGATGTCCTGCTCGAAAAAGAATACTTTGTCACAAATGGGTAACCTTTTTTTCGTGCTGCTGCCATTTTGTTTGTCAGTTAGCAAGGGAAACAAAATTCAATAACTAACAGAAAACAACATCTTGACTTGAAGCCAACACATGTGTTCTAATGATCAGGGGCCATTTCACCTGATCCAGGTGTTGGTTTTTACATAAATGACTTTGAAATGTGTATCTCTGTTGTCTAGTGGCACACCCCAGCCTCCAATTGCCCTTGCCATTATAAATGTGAAAACCCCAAAAAATAACACTCCCTTTGCTTGGTGTCTAGTGGCACCCCTCCCATACCATCTGATCATCATCCCCTTATTGTTGTTTACCCTGGTGTCAAGTGGCACCCCCCACACACTCCCATCTCTGTCCTCATAATTGTTTTTATCCCTGGTGTCTAGTGGCACCCCCAACCCTCTTATCGACGTTTCCAATAATTCTTTTCACTTTCCCTGGTGTCTAGTGGTACCCCCACCCTCTGATTGCTGTCCTTGTAATTGTATTCTCTGTTCCCCTGGTGTCTAGTGGCACCCCCCACCCTCCGATTGGCATTCACATTAATTGTTTTCCCTTTCCCTGGTGTCTAGTGGCACCCCATCCTCCAATCACTGTCCTCATAACTGTTTTGTCTGTATCCCTGTGTCTAGTGGCACCTCCACCCTCTGATCACCATCCCTGTCATTGTTTTCTGTATTCTTGGTGTCTAGTGGCATCCCCCACCCTGTGATCACCATTCCCCTTAATTTCCCCATTTCTTTGGTGTCTAACTGCACCCCCCACCCTCTGATCGGTGTCCTGAGCTGAAATAAAGAAAACAGTCCTGCAATGTTTTTTTTTTCCCCTGTAAATAATAAAACGATCCCTCACCAATCTGACCCCCACCCCAACCTCCCATTCAGCACCCACCACCCTGCACCTCCCACACACCCTCAGTCACCTGAACATGTGCTGAACTGAAGATCCTCTATCCTGTGGAAGACATGTCTTGCTGCTGGAAACACTGACTGTTATGGTTCCATGTCAATTGAGCAAAGTTAAAATAGTGAGAGCAATGACAGCGATGGCACTTCCGCGACTGCAATTATGGCACCCGTACATATAAATACATAGACACTGTCAGCAGATAAGGGTCTATGGCCCACCCAGTCTGCCCATTTGAGCTCGAAAGTTCACTTTATGTTTTTTTAGAAGTCTGTTGCCCCTTACCCCTGATCTCCAGAATTCCCTTATGTCTATCCCATGCATTCTTGAATCCTGTGATTGCTTCAGCCCCCACCACTTCCTCTGGCAGGGTGTTTTACTTGTCCAAATCCCTTTCTGTGAAGAAATTCTTCTCATGTTTCCTCTGAATCACCCTCCCTCCAACTTCATCCCATGCCCTCTAGTCCTGGAACATCTTTTTCGCTGGAAAATAGTGTATTCCTGCACCCTGTTCCTCCCTGTAAGGTACTTGTATGTCTCTATCACATCCCCTCTCTCCCTCCTCCAGGGAGTACATATTCAAGTCCTTCATCCTGTCCTCATAGGACATGTGAAGCAATCCCTGTACCATCTTTGTTGCCCTCCTCTGAACCTTCTGTACCATCTATGTCCTTATGTAGGTAAGGTCTCCAGAACTGTACACTGTACTCCAGGTGGGGCCTCACTAGTGTCTTGTACAGTGGAAATATGGCCTCCCTTTTCCTGCTGGTGATGCCGCTGCCTATGTCTCCCAGCACCCCATTTGCTTTACCTGCTGCCTTGTTGCACTGTTTCCCTACCTAGAGGTCATCAGAGATGATAACCCTAAGGTGCCTTTTCTGCTAGTTGCATGCTATATCCTCACCCCCCAAAATGATTTGTTGTTCCAGGGTTTTTGTGCCCCATATGCATTAACTTGCACTTTTTTACACTGAATTTCAATTGCCCAACCCTTGACCATTCTTTAAGCTTTTGCAGGTCCCTCCTCATTCTCTGTCTTTACCCTCTGGCATGTCCGCTCTTTTACAGAGCTTCATGTCATCAGCAAACAGGTAAATTCTGCCTTCTAGGTCCTGTGCAATGTTGCTGATGAAGACATTGAATAGGACCGGTCCCAGCACTGATCCCTGTGGCACCTCACTGGTCACTCTTCCCTCTGTGGAGTGACAGCCATTTACCACCACCCTCTGTGTCCTGCTGCCCAGCCAGTTACCTACCCACCGCACTACTGTCCTGCCCACTCCCATATTCTCCAGTTTGTTTAATAGCCTTCTATGTGGCACAGTGTCAAAGACTTTGCTGAAGTCCAGATAGGCCATGTCCACTGCCCTCCACTGATCCACCTCCCTTGTCATCCAGTTGAAAAATGTAATGAGGTTGGTTTGGCATGACCTCCCCCCGGTGAAACCATGCTGCCTTGGGTCCTTTAGTCTGTTGGCAACCAGATGTTCCACCAATCTCTCCTTCAGTAGTGCTTCCATGATCTTCCCCATTACCGAGGTCAGGCTGACTGGTCTGTAGTTCCCCGCTTCCTCTTTGTTCCCGCTTTTGCATAAGGGGATTCCATCTGCTGTCCTCCAGTCTTTGGGTGCCTCCCCTGTTTCCAGTGATCAGCTAAACAGGATTGCCAGAGGTTCAGCCACCACTTCTCTTAGTTCCTTTAGGACCCTGGGGTGCACCCCATCTGGCCCCATTGCTTTGTCGACTTATTCCTTCCAGTTCCTTTAGGACCCTTTCCCATGTAAAGGTACTTGTGTCCATTTCTGCACCATTCCCACCCCTTGTACTTACTTCAGTCCCATTACCCTCCTCTTCCTCAGTAAAGACTGAGCAGACATCTCTGTTCAGTATGTCAGCTTTACTGTTGTCATCCTCCACGTGGCCCCCATTTTCCCCCTTCAGTCTCACTATCCCTCCCTTTGCCCTTCTTTTTTCACTTATGTATCTGTAAAAGGTTTTATCCTCTCTACCCACTGATCCTCTCTGGTGCTGACAGAAATACACACACCTGCACCCTATACGCACTCACCAATATCCTCTCCCTTGAGGAAAGACTATTATACTAGACCTGTCTTTTCACCAAAAAAAAATCCACCTGGGTTTAACCCCAATACATGTCATGGCTTGTCTTCAGGTAGCCACCATCTCAGCGTCCACATGGGCTGCCCCAAAAACTATCTGGAAGGTGCCTAGGGTCAGGACCACCCTGGCCCTGCAATCCTTCCCCCTTAGAGCTCCATCTTGGTACAATGCCCTCCCACTGGCCATCACATCAATCACCAATCTAGGTCATTTTAAAGCTGCCTTAAGGGCCCATATCCTCTCCTCACGTCAATGCCAGTGTAACCGGTAACCTGTGGATCCTGCACCATGCCGCTAGACCATGCACCCACCTTTGGACAGGCAGTGGAGATCCCTCACTATTTCTAGCCTACAGGTTCCTCACCTCCCTCGGTTACCATATAGTTGCACTGGACTATGAATGCATTGTATTATGTATAAGACAAGGCCTCCCTGAGGCAGCTTACTACCAGCTCATATCATGCATTGCTTTAGCTACCTGTTGTATAGGTCTTAACTGCTCATTAGGTAAATATGTCGATAGCTCTGCCCTGTTTTAGCTACCAAATGTATAGGCATTAACCCGTGCTCATTGTATTTGTACTCTGTACGATTGCTCACTCACATTTATTCTATGTATGTACTGTATGAATGTCTATGTTTTATTCTGACATGGAGCCTTTGGAAACGAGTCTATAACTCAAAGGGTTGTAATTCCGATTTCCTAAATAAATAAATAAATAAATTTTGCAATGCGTTCTTCTGTCTGAGCTTTGACTTCCCTTACTGACCTCCCTGCCTCCCTTTGCTTCTCCTGGTACGTCTCCCTATCTCCTTCTGCCTGCGTCTTTTTGTATTGCCTGAATGTGATCTTTTTGGCTTTTGCTTTCTCCACTACCTCCTTGGAAAACCATAATGGTCTCCTCTTACTTTTCCCCTTGCTAACCTACTTAATGTATAATTCTGTTGCTCTTGTTATATGGGCGAGAACTGAAATGGTGACAATATGGCAAATACTTGTTTTATGGCGGGCTTTGCCCCCATCCCCCTTTGCAGGGGACTTTGGCCCCGTACCCCCTCACTAAAATAGCCAACTCCGAGGTCATAGCACCTCTGGGAGGGGAAGTGCATTTGTCACCATTTCGGTGCTCGCCCATATGTATGGGCACCATAATTGCAGTCGCTGAAATGCCATCGCTGAAATTGCTTGTTGCTTTTTTATCTTTGCTCAACTGACATGCCACCATCATACCACTGCTATAGCAGCTTTGGTTATTTTTCTTGAACAATAAACTGGCAACGGAGGTACCCCCATAATAGGAGTCTACCAAGATTCATTACATTCCTGGCCCTCTCTCTGCTGCTCCTCTTGTTCTCCTGTGAGTTGTGTGGCAACATTCTCATGAAGGGTCTCTCCCCCTCAGTTAAATACTCTCTCTCAGCTCTGGGAGGGGGGTGCTACTCTGATGTCCAACCAGTGTTATTTGCACATCCCCTGCCCTCACTAGCTTGCCTCAACAGAAGGCAATGTTGTCTACTGGGTGCTTACTTGGCAACCATGTGGATAGTAACTACTCTTACTAGGTGGTAACATAGAGATGAATCCTTGTCCACAGCTCTCCATTAACATCCATGCTAATCCACAGTGGCCGCGTGATAGGGGACTCTGAATAGCCCACCTCAATGCGGGCAGCTTGCTCCCTATGTTTCATGAGGTGGAAGCTTGGGTAACATTAGGAATCGTAGGAAAGAACCACGTTCTTTAGCCATTCAGCCATTATTGTCCTGCTCAATTTATACACTCAGCTGATGAAGTTGATTAGTTTTATATTTATCAAGGGCTAACTTAAACTGCTTCATGGTTTCACTAGAAACCACTGATTCCTATCCTTTGACTCTGATCTTTTAACTTATAATGTTTTGAAACGTTATATGTATTTTAACGTTTTGTGGTTAAGCTACCGCTCGGGGTTTAATTTTAATATTTTTTGTCCATTTGTATCCCTCAGGAAAACTGTCTCGGGAAACGCGAGGTGAGGTGCGGTGGCTGAGCGTACCATGTGTTTGAGCGGTATCAGTATCAGGGGTGACTTCTTTTTTGGTGAAGATCTGTGGATTATTTTCTACTGGACTTCGGATTTACTGGCTTTGTGGCTTGATTCCAGAGCAAATTATCTGAATGGTGGTTCGTGACCAGGAGTAGTGGACAGTTGGAGAACAGCTTTGGATTTGGCATCTGGGGTTAAGGCCTTGATCCTGGGGGGGGGGGCTGGCTGCAGTGTGCGGCTGTGTGGGGTCATGGTTTTATCCTGCCAGGTAGCTGGCGGCATAGCCCAGTGTCCCTTGGGTCTCTCCCCGTAGCGTGCTAGAAAGTTAGCCTGGGTGGGGGACTCTTTAGCAACGGCCGTGGACCTGTGAGTTGACTGCCAATCAGGATTTATTGGGGCTTTCGTCGACACCAGAAAAGCGACTATTAAAGTGGACCACTCCGGATCTTCTCTTGTGCTCATGGTCAGACTTATCCTTGTCATTTACAATTTCAATCTGTTAAGGCAGTGAGAGTGCCTTTTCTATCGTGGCCCATGGCATAGTGAAAGTATGCCTGGCACTGCAGAATTTGGACATATTTCACTCTCCCCCTCCTTAGTAGTGAGAGTACTTGGGGGGTGGGGAGAGTTCTGAGATTCCCCTTCTAAAACTGATCCCCTTTGGGGGTGTAAGGACCATTGGGGATTTGATCCTCTGAATTCCCAGCTACTTATTACAGTTCATAAGTCTTTACAGTGAGTAACTTAAAACTACAGGCTTGGACTAGATGACTGAGACACTTTTAGCTTATATATAAGTTTGTGTTGTTATTGATTTAATCTTATTTGTTTATGGTTATTTACTTTGATTATGGTTTTTATGCAATTTTTCATATAGGAATTTATGGTTTTACAGTATTTTAATTTTGTTTAGTTTATTTAGTTGATTGTGTAGCTTTATCTGGGTTATTGATATGTATAGGAGGCCTGCCCCCCAGGTGTGCGCTATTCATCCTCCGCTGTCCACGCCCTCTGCCTCTTTACCCCCCTATTGCAGTTTACCAACTACCAACACTGTAGAGCATTGGGTATTGTGCGTCGGGGGCTGGAGTTGGGAGGGGTGCGGACAATGGAAGGTGAATGAGTGGGACAATTGCATTGGGGTAGTGAGATCCAGGAGACATCCTGGGGCGAAATGGAATCCAGATCATGGTCCTCCATATCTGGTTTCCATACCCAAGGGCACCACTAATTTTGGTGGGCAGGTGGCTCGGACGGCCCTGGAAGTCCATCCAACTCAGGCGGTGTTATGTAATGCCAGGTCCATTAAAAATAAGACTGTAGTTATTGCAGATCTTGTTGGAACAGGGGACCTGGCATGTGTCACTGAGACCTGGCTGGATGAGAACTCTGGCCCCAGACCACAACTCCAGCTGGGTACTCAGTGATTCACTGCCTGAGATTGGATCGCAGGGTGGGGGCCTGTTTTAAGACTGAACTGGGCCTTACGAGTGCACCAGTTGAGGAGACCCAGTCATTTGAATGTATGGTGGTAGCATGTGTAGGTTGTAGGCTCGCCCTCATCTACCGTCCGTCCAGGGGACGAGAAGCGGTTCCTTCAGGAAGTGGCGACTTCATGATCAACATGGCATTTGAGTCACCCAGGCTGATGGTCCTGAGTAACTTCAGTGCCTGGGTCGATGATGAACTCTCGCAATTTGGTCAGCACTTCCTCCAGTTGATGACTTCTGTGGGCCTTACACAGATTGTTTCCACTGCTACTCATAAACTTAATAATAATAATATTTGTATTTTTAAGGTGCCTTTCAAAAAACCATGGCACCGTACAGATTAAAATCAAACAAATCAAAATAAAAACAATCTTAAAATCAGACAGCACCATGAATACTATTACACGGAATACTCAATCACCATAAGCCTGGGGCCACAGATGGGTCTTTAAGGCTGACTTAAAGCCCCCCACAGTCATGCACTCCCATAACCGATGAGGTAGAAAATTCCATAGTGTGGGAGCCATGAATATAAAAAATCTGGCCCCCGAAGATTTCAGACGTACCTTAGGAATCTCTAGCAACCCCTCAGTGGCTGAGCGGAGTGATTGCCCAGGGCAATAGGGAACCAGGCGCTCTTTCAGATAGTCCTGGCCCAGTCCGTATAGGGCTTTGAAAGTCAGCAAGCCAACTTTAAAGGTGATCCACCACTGAACTGGCAGCCAGTGCAGTTTGCGCAGCACCGGCATAATATGACAGGACCAAGGATATCCTGTCAAAAGCCTGGCCACCGCGTTCTGCACCAGCTGCAGGCAGCGGATTTCCACCCCAGAAAGCCCTAGGTATAGGGAATTGCAGTAATCTAAGTGCAAGGACACAAAGGCGTGGACCAAAATAGGAAGGTCGCTGGACAGAACCAGATGTTTAATCCTGGAGATATTCCTTAGATGATAAAAGGAAGATTTGACGACAGCTGACACCTGCGAATGCAGGGTCAACCCTTCATCAAAAATTACCCCCAGGTTTCGCACCTGGTTAGAAGTCGGGAGGGGGACACCCCCGAGAACAGGTCCAGAGGGCGACCCACCTCCCAAACCTCCTGTCCAGTGACCAGGTTCCACAACCATCACCTCAGTCTTACCAGAGTTCAACTTCAGCCAGCTCGAATCCATCCACTCCTGGATTTCTTTGAGACAGCTATTAAAGATCGACAGAGCTCTATCCTGGTCGGGCGCAAAAGAAAGGTAGAGCTGGGTATCATCAGCATAACAATGAAACCTCAGCCCATACCTTCTTACAATGTCTCCGAGGGGTAGCATGTACACCACGAACAACATGGGCGACAGAACCGAACCCTGAGGGACACCCAAGACAGAGAAACTGGATCTGATGAAAACACTCCAGATACCACTCTCTGAGTTCTTCCAGTGAGGAATGATGTAAACTATCTGAGGAAGTTCCCGTTATTCCACAGATGTATCTCAGATGGCTAACTAACAATCCATGGTCCACGGTGTCAAATGCTGATGATAGATCCAGAAGAACCAAAATGGAGCGTCTCTTCTGATCTCTCGCCATCAGGAGATCATTGAGCACCCGAACCAGCACTGTATTGGTACTTGGTCATTCTCTTGACTTGGTCTTGCTCCTGGGGGTCAAAGCCTCAGATTTGGGGGTGGAAACAGTCAGATGATCCAACCATTACACCGTGCGGTTCAGTTTTTGTGCCCACCCCCTTGGCAAGCCTACCCCTGTAGAGATGGTCAGATACCACCCTTTATGAGATATAAGCTCTGAAGGCCTGGTGGCAATGCTTGACCTATTGGTTCTTTCATCGGCAGACAATGACCCAGAAGCCCTAGTGATGGCCTATAATACGGCCATGTCTACGGCTCTGGTTGTCATTGCTCTGGTCCGTGTTCATCCTGTCTCTCTTTGCCCTCAGTCCCCTTGGTTTGATGGGTCCTTGAGGGAGATGAGGCAACTTGGATGAAGGTTAGAGTGTTGCTGGTGGAAGTCCCGCCTTGATGCCGATCACCTTAGATTGATGGATCATTATCAAGACTATCAATCCACAAACACCTGTAAGAAGGCAGAGTTCCTGCCCGGGGAGATTGTGGCCACTCAGAATCGATCAGCTTAGCTTTTTCAAACCATGGACAGACTGTGCAACCCAGCCTGTCTACAGGTCCAAAAAGCATTTTCGCAAACTGAGTGCGATGAGCTTGCTCAATTCTTTGTGGCTAAGGTGGCTGAAATCCGGGCTGTACTCCAACCATCACACTCTATGTGTGTTGCTCTGGACCGGGTTTTGGGCATTGCCCGTCAGTTTTCCTGGAGTACCTTCAGCCAGCCTGAGCTGGTGGATATCATGCGGATTGTCCAGGGTATGCGCCCTACATGCTGTAGTTTGGATCCAGGACCAACTTCCCTGATTTTGGGTTGTGATGATATTCTTGGCCCGATCCTTGCATGGGTAGTCTGGTGTTCCTTGGAAACAGGTGAGTTTCCTAGCTCCTTGAAGGAGGCAGTGGTGACATCCCTCCTTAAGAAAGCTTCTTTGGACCCAGACTGCCATGCAAACTACAGACCAATCTCGAGTCTCCCCTTTTGGGGAAATTGATCGAGAAGATAGTGGCCGTACAACTGGAGAACCACTTGACCATCCTTGATATCTATGAGCCTCTCCAGTCCAGTTTTTGAGAGAGGCATAGCACTGAAATGGCCCTGGTTCGGGTGCTCAATGATCTCCTGATGGCTCGAGATTGGAGGAACCAGTCCATCTTGGATCTTCTCGACCTCTCATCAGCATTTGACACTGTGGACCATGAGGTTCTTCTCGATCGCCTGAGGTTCATCTGTGGCCTGTCGGGTATGGTCCTCAGATGGTTTTCATCTTTCCTCACCAGAAGAACTCAGAGGGTGGTGTCAGGGATTTATTCTTCTTACCCAGTTCTGCTATCGTGTGGGGTTCTTCAGGGATCGGTGTTGTCCCCCATGTTGTTTGCAGTGTACTGTACATGCTGCCCCTCGGAAACATTGTAAGAAGGTATGGGCTGAGGTTTCACTGTTATGCTGATGATGCCCAGCTCTACCTTTCTTTTGCATCTGACTAGGATAGAGCCTTCTCAGTATTTAATAACTGCCTCGTGGAAATCCAGGAGAGTATGAATTTGAGCTGGTTGAGGTTGAACTTGGAAAAGACTGAGGTGCTGGTGGTGGACCCGGGTCACTGGATAGGGGGTCAGGGTGAGGTCACCCACTGGACTTTTTCTTGGGGGTGTACCACTTCCGATCTCTGAACAGGTGTGAAACCTGGGGTAATTTTTGATGCGGGGATTAACACTGCATTTGCAGGTGTCAGCCATTGGCAAATCCTCTTTCTACCATCTGAGGAATTTCTCCAGAGTTAAGCATCTTGTTCTGTCCGGTGACCTTCCCATGCTGGTCCATGCCTTTGTGTCCTTGTGCTTGGATTATTGCAATGTCCTATACCTAGGGCTTCTGGGGGGTAGATATTCGCTGCTTGCAGCTGGTGCAGAACACGGCGGCACGGCTACTGACTGGAACCCCTCGGTCCTGTCATATTTCGCCAGTGCTGCGCAAACAGCACTGTCTGCTGGTACAGTGGTGAATCACCTTCAAAGTTGGACTTTTGACTTACAAAGCCCTACACGGACTGGGTCCAGGCTACCTGAAAGAGCTCCTGGTCGCTTACTGCCCTGGGCGATTGCTCCGTTCTACTGACGAGAGGTCGCTAGAGATTCCAAGGGTTTGTTTAAAATCCTCTAGGGCCCGTGCATTTATGCATGCTGCCCCTACCCTTTGGAATTCTCTACCCCATCAGTTATGTGAGTGAATGACTGTGGAGGGATTTAAACTTGCCCTAAAAACATTTTTATGGACTCAGGCTTTTGGCGAATAATTGGAATATTATCTTATTGCCCGTTTTGTATTTTATATTATTTATAATAGTTGTAATACGCTAAAGTTATTTTAATTGTTATGTGCAGCTCCTTGGCATTTGAAAGGCACCATATAAATTAAAATTAATTGAATTTTCTTGGGGCATGCTTGTTGGCAGCAGACAAGAAGTTATTGATGAATAACTCAACATCTATGTACAGATTAGGAGCGAGATAATTTGCTGCCAATTGACCTCGGTAAGGGTTTTGAGAAAGGAACTTGGGTCAAAGTTAGATTAGTTCCTTATCCAGAAAATATGGGGTGGGGGTGTAGGGAAGACATTCTTTCATACCCCAAATGTGGGTGTGTGTGATCACTCAAAGGTCTGCAAAGGTGCCGGCCATTTTGAATCTATCTGGATTCGTGGCCAGGGTCCCGAGTGGTGTGTTTACCAGTTTTTGTATTTAGTCTGGTTGGTTCCTGAATTATTTGGGTGAGTTCAGCCTCTAGTAATGAGCTTTTTTTTTTTTTTTTCATCCCTGATGTGGGTCTCCCAGTGAATATTGAAATCCCCCAGAATTAATCCCCCGGTAGAGCGGGGATTGTATTTAGTACAGATTTTAGTGATTCAGTGGCCATTTTGGGAGGGTTATACACAGCCCCAACTATTAGTGGCTTGGTCCCCCCAGTAGTAAATTTTATAAATAGGGCTTCACAGTCTGATTGGGTTGTGTCTATTATCAGAACAGGTAAGGCATTAAGAATCTATTTTACATAAATTAAGACCCCTCTTTTCTTTTTTATTCTATCTTTCCTAAAGGACCGATACCCAGTTATGTCAACCTCATGGTCTGATATATGGGGTTTAAGCCACATCTCAGTAATAGCAATGACATCTGGTGCATAATGGCTCACCCAGGCCTGCAACTCATGTATTTTAGGCCTAATACTATTGATATTAATATGCGTCAGCTTTAGTCCTTTGTTGCTTTCCCATACGTGTATGTTAGAGGCTGTTACCCGGATATTGGCTACTTTTGGGCCAGGGTTTTCTTCAACGTCTCCTGCTAGCAATAGTTTTAACAAGTGGTGCAAGCTGGCTAGAACTCAAGGCATTGTGGGCTATTTTCTGCAATGTAGGGCATTGATATATGACGTTAGTTGGTACAGGTTTCCATGTCTTCTGAGACCTTGGAGATATATTAAGGGGTCTCAGAGTGTGTCCAAGGGAATTTCCATGAGCCCCTTCCAGCGCAGCCTTTCTCTGTCATGCCCATGGTCCTGGCTTATCTGATTAAGGACGGAATCAGAGCCAAGGATTATCAGGATATATATATATATATATATATATATATATGTATGTAACCCCTAGATGGCGCTATCCCAGGGGCTACTACCCTGCCTGATTTGCCACTAACAGGTTGAGGGGCCTGGATCCAATGGCGGTGCCTTCCACCCAGAGGTCAGGGTTTGCAATAGTTAAACTTACTTGGTCACAGCCCTCTGGGACACTGCAACCCCTTTCTTCCCACTAGTGGCCCACACAATATAGCAGAATTACCTTCACAGTATACACTTACCCCAAGGCTGGTTCAGGCACCGGGACATCCTGTAAAATAAGATACAGTGCAACAATCACAGTACAGTACTTTAACATAGACAAATACCTCAGGCAGTATAACTTTGTTGAAACAAACAGCTCTGATTTATTTAGGGGATATAACAAGGACAGGAAATCAGGTTAATTAGCTTATCACTTACTATCTACCTATGGCTCTGTGCACAGGCCTATCCCTACCAGTTACTGTCCCTGGGTACCCAGGCCCTAGTGGCTAGTCCAAACCGTGGCAGCTGGTAGGGCCCTTTCACAGAGAAAAGGAAAATTAAACAGTCAGCAGTACAGTAATTCCATTTGGATTTAATGTGGCAATTCAACAGGGAGCGACCCAATTAGTACTCACGACCTCCAAAGAAGATATGGTCCTTCAATGTCAGCAGGGCTACTTTTGATCTCCAAGAACTCCTCACACATTTATATGGTAAAAAAAAAAAGCACTATACCAGGCAGGCTGCATCTGTATCCCAATCAATTACTGCACAATAACCAGGAGAACACACAGCAGATTCAGTTCCTGACAGACCGAGTGTAATTCAACAATTTCTTCAGTCTTCTACAGGGTGAGCCTGGTTTCTACTCTTCAGAGATCCTTTGATTCTTTTCACAGGACGGATTCAGTCCTAACAAGCAGTTACACAAGTTGTGGGCGGAACTCTGGGCCTTGCACACGTTTTTGACTGAAACTGTGCACTGAAGGAGCACAGGGTTTCTTTCCCCTTCACTTTCAGATCTCAAACTGAAACTCCCAACAGACAAAACCGGCACTTCCTTTGAGTTCCTTCCAGTTCTTGACTGGATTGGCTGTCACTCACAATAGACTGCTGCTGTTGGTCCAAAAGGCACCAAGTCTAAACTACATCTCCCAGAGTCACTGCCATACAATCCTCTTGTGGCTGGCTCAGATTATGAGTCCCAAGTTCTGATTCGTCCAAGGCATCATTTTAGAGCTAGTTTACCCCACACTGATTGGTCCAGTTCAGCAGTTCAAAACCAGAATGGGGAACTAGGCAGACAGTTCTGACTGCAAAGAAAGCAGGTTAGACAAACTGTAATTTTATTATTACTGTAAATGATTTCTGGCAATCAGTTACATCTTTCAGACAGGTTCCTTTGCACTCCTAGTGACTGCAAAATGGGGTGAATTGCAGCAGCTTGAGTGGTACTCAATCAAAGAAACACACAGTCCCCATACAAACTAATTATGTCTGCAAGCAGACAGCTCTTAAAGAGACAGTACCAGAGGTTCTAAAACACTCACTGATAAATGGCTTAGCACGCAAACACCATTCAGGCTTGGAGCATTCAAGCAAGCTCCTGGAAGTCTTTTGGGAACCCCATTTGCAGCGGGGTTACACCTTCCTGGTTTGGGAAAAGCTTGACGTCTGGCCAAGCAAGTAATTCCATAAGTTTCAACTGCAACCATATACATTTGCATTAGGCTCACACATGTAATCATCAGTCAATACATCATTTTACCAAGAACCATTTCTGAAACATTGCAGTACGTCACTCTTTACACAGTATAACACACACATTGTACCATAACTCAAGTTATTACCTCTTGTACATGAAACCTGAAGAGAGGGACCCTTCCTCTATCAGTTACCTTGGGGCTGGACGGGCAAGGGCACCATACTTAGAGGGCAACACAAGTAACTTGAGTTAGCACTAACGCTCAGTTTGGGCAATGAGCTCGGGACACATACACCTTTATGGACAACATTGAGAGGCAGGTCCACTGGCCGCCTAGGGAATCATAACTGAGGTGCACCACAGGCTTTACAGCTCGACCAGTCTTTCTAGGGGGAGCTGTTACAGTCTCTGCACTCTGAGCCTCATTTTCAGCATTGTTCTCACTTGTCAGGGAGTCTCCATGGGGTAGAGAGGCTAGAACTTGGGGCACTTTCAGCTCCAGGAGTTACAGTTTCTGAGTCCACAACATTTGGCTGCATGGAGAGCTTTCAGACACTGGCAGTGGACTGTCAGGGCACTCAAAATACTCTTCTTGTTCGAGTGTATCACCAGTCTGCCCCAATCTATCATTTTCCTCCCTGAAAGCTCAAACAGTTCAACCATGCACAATGATTCCATTTCATCTGATCTGATGCTTTGCACTTCACTTTCTGGGAGCAATGGCTCCAGGGATGAAGCTGGGGCATAGACAGTCCAGAAGGCCCAGCTTTGTCTCCAGTATTGACTAGGGATTGCCCCAAACAATTGACTCAGTTCGTAAGAAGGATAGTATTCAAAGTCACTCTCACTTTCTTCTGATATGGACTGACAGTCATGCTCAACTGGGACTTGTGCAGGGGAACACTTTAACTCTGCTTCTGTAGGTGCAGACTTCCTTGATCTTTTCTTAGCAGCAGCTCTAGTCACTGGTCCAGAGGGGGCATCTTCTGGGGGCTCAGACTCAATCAGGATTTGTCCAATGGGTAGTAAATGATTTCTATGCATTGTTTTTACATCTTTTGAATTGTTCTCAGGCCTTACTTTGTACACTGGCAGATCATCTAGTTTGCCCACTACAATGTGAGGGAGATGGTGCCATCTGTCAGCAATCTTGTGTTTGCCATGCAGTCCCAGATTTCTTAGCAATACCCGATCTCCCTCCTGGAGTTCCTGTGCTTTCACCTTTTTATCATACCTTTCTTTGTTGGCCAGATTTCTTTTGGCAGCCATGGTTTGAGCCAGTTGGTACGCATGAGTTAGCTGGGCCTTTAACTTTTGCACATACTGTAAATAGTTGTCAGCTTGAACCCCATCAGGAGAGACCCAAAACACACATCTACCGGTAGTGAGCTTTCTTCCAAACATCAGGCGGTAGGGGAGAACCCAGTGGCATCACTTTTGGTGCAGTTATAAGCATGTACCAGGGTGCTAATTTGTTGGCTCCATCTAGGCTTGTCCTTTGGGTGCAGGGTGCCTAGCATATCTAGCAAAGTGCGGTTGAAACGTTCAGGCTGTGGGTCCCCTGGGGTGGTAAGGAGTGGTTCTGGACTTTCTCACTCCCACAGAGAAAGCATCTCTTTGATCAGACGACTCTCAAAGTCTCCCTTGATCAGAATGGATTCTTTGTGGAGCCCCATAGTGAACAAAAAGTTTTCTACGAGTACTTTGGCTACAGTGGATGCTTTCTGGTCTTTGGTGGGGAAAGCTTGGGCATATCTCGTGAAATGGTCAGTGACCACCAGCACATTACTGATATTTCTTTGATCTGACTCCAAACTCAGAAAATCAATACAGACCAGCTCCATGGGTGCACTGGTGGTTATGTTAACAAGGGGGCAGCCTCTGGGGCAAAGCTTTCCTCTGTAAGCAGCGACTACATGTTCAGTATGTGTTGCTCCACATCAGCCCCCATCTTAGGCCAATAGAATCTGGATCTCACCAAGTCAAGTGTTCTGTCTATACCAAGGTGCCCCATGTGGTTGTGCAAGGACCTCAATACTGAGTCTCGAAAGGCAGTGGGCAGCACCAGTTGTTGTTTGTCTACTTGTCCCCCTCTGTCTACTGTTTCTCTATATAACAGTTTATTGATCAGTTTCAACTTAGGACCTTCTTTGTATAACAGTGCAGTTCTCAAATCAGTGGAGCGTAATTTGGACACATCTTTTCCTGCATAGAGGGCTTCTAAAGCTGATTTGATCATAGGATCGTGGGATTGAGCCCACCGAATACTGTCATTGTCCAGCTGAGGCAGTGCACCAATGTCTATTGCAGAAAAGTGGCAATAAGCAGCAGGTATGCAATTCTCAGAGGGTCCCAAGCAATCCACCATGCAGTCCACTGCGTCCGTGGACATTTGTTCCTCCCTGTCAAACTTCCGGCAGAGTGCCCGAATGTCAGGTTCTGCCAATCGGACCCAATCATTCTGGGGAACAGGCCTCCGGAGAGAGCATCAGCATCTATGTGGTTCAGACCTGCTCATTCGAGAGCATAGTCATATGTAGATAATGCAGAAAGCTACCTGTGGCCAGTGGCATCCAACTTAGCTGAGGTCTGCACATAGGTCAAAGGATTATTGTCAGTTTTACTAGTATTTTAGCCCCATACAAGTACTCATGGAATTGGTCAACAATAGCCCACTTCAAAGCTAGGAACTCTAACTTATGTACAGGATAGTTCTTTTCGGATGGGGTCAGGCTTCTACTGGCAAAGGCCACTGGTCTCAGGCCATTCTCGTGCTCTTGGTACAACACAGCCCCAACCCTTGCAAGCTAGCATCAGTGTGCAGGACGAAGGTTTTCTTGGATCGGCATAGGCCAGCACTGGAGCATGGGTAAGTTGATATATGATCTCATGAAAAGCAGTCTCACTAATCAGGAGTCCAGCGGGCCCCAAATACTTCACTCGGATGAAAATACACTCTTTCAGTCTTGAGGGACGCTGACTTTTGGTATTTTTGTGGGTTGGGGATACCCTTGAGTAAGGTTAAGTAAAGGGCGGATCACTCTTGAATAGTCCTTGATGAAACGCCGATAATAACCACAGAATCCCAGGAATCTTTGCAGTTCTTTAGATTTTGGGCTGTGGCCAGGTGGTCAAGGCCTCAACTTTACTTGGGTCGGTCTCTATTCCTCGGTGGATACTATGTCCCACATACTTACTGATGTTTGAAAGAATTGACACTTATCAATGGACAGTTTAAGGCCAAAGTCCTCCAGTCGATCCAATACCTTAAATAATCTGCTCTCATGTTCCTCCAGTGAGCTGCCAAACACAATAACATCATCTAGGTATACCAGGCACTCTAGTAAGTTCATAGTCCCCACTGCACGCCCATCAATCGTTGAAAAGTGGCTGGGGCACCTGAAATCCCTTGAGGCATCCTCATGAATTCATAGAAGCCAAGCGGACAGATAAAGGCTGTCTTCCACGGTCCTCTGGGGCCATCGGGATCTGGTAGTACCACTCATGGAGATCCAGCACAGAGAACCACTTGCTCCCCGCTTAGGCAGTCCAAAGCATCCTGAATCGCGGGCATTGTGTACTGATCAGGATAGTCGCCGGTTTAAGTGCGATAATCCGCACATCCTTACTGTCCCATTCTTTTTCCCTCACTACCACAATGGGGAAGCATAAGGGCTTCTGGATTCTTGTATTACACCAGCCGCTAACATCTTTTGCAGATGCCGTCTCACATCATCTATATCAGCAGGTGCCAGGCGCCGAGACCTCTCACGAAATGGTCTTTCGTCATGCAGCCGGATATTGTGCTCAGCTCCTTGCACGCATCCCACGTCCCATTCCTTTAAAGAAAACACCTGGTCTCTCTGGGCAAGCTTCTCACTGATCCTCACTTTCCATTCAGCTGGCAGCGGGAGTTGCGAAATCAAACAAGTCAGGCGTTACTCTGTCATTCTTCCTTGAACTCTTGCTGCTGGGTAGCACTGCAGTGTCTGCACAATGCACATTAGCCAGGATGCAACCTCTATTTACTCGAATGTCTCTTTCAGACACATTATGAACTTGGACCATTACCCTTCTGGCATAAGCATGGGCTCTAGCGGGCAAAATACATAGCTTGACCAGCAGTCCCTCTGGCAATTTTCCATCGCCTGGTGCATCCAACATTAATATTTTATTCTTAACATCCTTTCTGATACGGACCTCTCCTGTAAGGTACACCACTGGGCATTTGGTGCCAGGATCAGAGACTCAGGATCCTTCTTCCATACAATTCCAACCGGTTCCTCTGGTTCTATATTTTCAGCATCTCTCTGTGCCTCATAGGCCTTCTTAATTAAAGCGAGAATCTTAAAGCTCTACTAGTCTTTGACCCCTGTTTTCATAACACAAATGTGCCAGCCTTCTGAACATATGAGCATTTGTTCCAATCAACAAAGGACACCATCATACAGTCCAGTGGGGGACACACTAAGGCTAGGGTCTCTACTTGTTCGGCCACTCCAGCCACGGAGGTGGGGAAAGACAGCCAAATTCGGATATACCCAGAATAGGGTAGGCCTTCACTTAACCCCATACATGCAGTCCTTCTAATGGTTGTAAGGGCTACGCCTGACAAATGCTTCTGATACCAATCTTGAAACATAATTGTCACTTGGGAGCCACTGTCTAATACAGCTCTTGTAGACACTCCATTTACCTTTACAGTGGTCTCCATGGAGGGACCCACTATTCTGGACCAGTCTGGAGAGGTAGTAGGGGGCCTGGGCAACTGACTTGCCACAAAGGACGTGAATTAGCATTTTGGTGCCCTCACTGGGATCATTTCGCACCTCTTAACCACTGATTTGTTCTCCAAGCTCTCCTTGTAGCCTATATGCAACTTTGTCAGTGTCTTTTGGGATTGGCATTCCTTTTCATGTGCCCATCCTTCCCACAATTATAGCAAAACATACTTTTTGGAGTTTGAGCTGGCGAGGTGCCACACTGGGAGCCAGGGCGGGGGTATTACTAACTGGAAACCTTGGTGCCATCTCTGTCTGCGGCGTGATAAGCATTTGGAGACATCTCGTCAGTTTCTCCACTTCCATGGTCAAGGAATCGAGTTCGGAGCTGTTATCAGCAGGAGATACATGGGTGGGTATCCCCACCCCCATAGCAGATGCAGTCGGATATAGGTCGGGGCCCGTACTTGCAGGCGTGGCCTTCATAAAGGACTGTTTTGAATTCCGGATCTCTCTCAACAGTTCACCCCATTGTGGCATATCTTTTCCTTATCAGAGCACCTATTGACTGCCAACCTCTGCCCCTGAACTTCACTTGATGGGCCACCCTCAGTCACCGGGTCATAGCCACAGCTATTGGTGCAGGTCCCTCCCGAGGTCGCCTTTTCTCAACTCCCTCGAATTTCTCTCATTAACTCATCATAGGAGGGTGGGATTCCAGTCGATTTGCCAGGCGTAACTGAAGCAACAGCAGTTCTGAGAAGGGGGCAGACTTAAGGATTCTGTCCAGTCTGGTTCGGTCCAGTTCAATCGCTGGCAAACTACCCTTTCTGAGGCATTCTTGCAACAATTTTTCCAGCCGAGAGACATACACAGACAACAACTCCCCTTGGTACTGTTGTGCATTTCTTACTCTCCACCATAGGTCCTCATCAGAATCTGGGCTCCCACACATTCTCCAAGGCCTCAAGATAGGCTTGTGCAGTCGCTTCAGGGTTACTGGCCCGTTTAGCACGGATGGTAGCCAGGGCAGGACCCGAGGCTCTCACTAACCCTCTTTCGCCGGGCCTCCCGAGCATTGCCATTCTAGCACTTGGGGCAACATAGTTCATCCAGGTCTTCCCAGTCATCCTCCCTTGGGGGTGGGAGGTGCCAGAGAAGATCCTCAACCTTCGGTAAGAGTCGTGACTAATGGCAGGTGCAGAAATAGGGAGTCTGCATTGGTTCAGCCATTACGGGTACTGGAGCAGGAGAGGGTGTTGGGGAGGAACACCCCAGGTGGCAAGAATAGTTTCTTCAAGTCCTCCACAGTTTTCCCTTCTCCCAGCAACCATTTAGCAAATTTCTCCTCAAAAGTTTCAGATAGTGGTGGGGGCTCATTCCCCCACGGGTCTTTACTGTCCTTAGTTATCACTCTCCAAGCAGTGAGGGCTCCCTCTGGGGTAATGGTCTGTGGTACTTTGGAGCTATCTATGGGATCCTTAAACTCTACTAGGGCCAGGAAAGTGTGGGTGAGCAGATTAGTGCGCCCACCACCACAAGTTTTGTAAACCTTCCACCTTGGAAAGTACTCCCTGCACAGTGTCCGTATTGATACCCAGGGGGATGTCCAGGATAAGCATAGCATTTTGGGGGTCGATCTCCTCCCCAGTACACCACTCCACCAGCCGGTGCACAGCCACTTCTGTCGGGGTACCCATTTATTTATTTATTTATTTATTTTCCCTTAACAGTGGTTTGTAAATATGGCCACTAGAGGACACACAATCCCAGCGGTGAGCCTCCAAAATGTAACCCCTAGATGGCGCTATCCCAGGGGCTACTACCCCTGCCTGATTTGCCACTAACAGGTTGAGGGGCCTGGATCCAATGGCGGGTGCCTCCACCCAGAGGTCAGGGTTTGCAATAGTTAAACTTACTTGGTCACAGCCCTCTGGGACACTGCAACCCCTTTCTTCCCACTAGTGGCCCACACAATATAGCAGAATTACCTTCACAGTATACACTTACCCCAAGGCTGGTTCAGGCACTGGACATCCTGTAAAATAAGATACAGTGCAACAATCACAGTACAGTACTTTAACATAGACAAATACCTCAGGCAGTATAACTTTGTTGAAACAAACAGCTCTGATTTATTTAGGGGATATAACAAGGACGGAAATCAGGTTAATTAGCTTATCACTTTACTATCTACCTATGGCTCTGTGCACAGGCCTATCCTACCAGTTACTGTCCCTGGGTACCCAGGCCCTAGTAGCTAGTCCAAACCGTGGCAGCTGGTAGGGGCCCTTTCACACAGAGAAAAGGAAAATTAAACAGTCAGCAGTACAGTAATTCCATTTGGATTTAATGTGGCAATTCAACAGGGAGCGACCCCGAATTAGTACTCACGACCTCCAAAGAAGATATGGTCCTTCAATGTCAGCAGGGCTACTTTTGATCTCCAAGAGACTCCTCACACATTTATATGGTAAAAAAAAAAGAAAGCACTATACCAGGCAGGCTGCATCTGTATCCCAATCGCAATTACTGCACAATAACCAGGAGAACACACAGCAGATTCAGTTCCTGACAGACCGAGTGTAATTCAACAATTTCTTCAGTCTTCTACAGGGTGAGCCTGGTTTCTACTCTTCAGAGATCCTTTGATTCTTTTCACAGGACGGATTCAGTCCTAACAAGCAGTTACACAAGTTGTAGACCGGAACTCTGGGCCTTGCACACGTTTTTTGACTGAAACTGTGCACTGAAGGAGCACAGGGTTTCTTTCCCTTCACTTTCAGATCTCAAACTGAAACTCCCAACAGACAAAACCGGCACTTCCTTTGAGTTCCTCCCAGTTCTTGACTGGATTGGCTGTCACTCACAATAGACTGCTGCTGTTGGTCCAAAAAGGCACCGAAGTCTAAACTACATCTCCCAGAGTCACTGCCCATACAATCCTCTTGTGGCTGGCTCAGATTATGAGTCCCAAGTTCTGATTCGTCCAAGGCATCATTTTAGAGCTAGTTTACCCCACACTGATTGGTCCAGTTCAGCAGTTCAAAACCAGAATGGGGAACTAGGCAGACAGTTCTGACTGCAAAGAAAGCAGGTTAGACAAACTGTAATTTTATTATTACTGTAAATGATTTCTGGCAATCAGTTACATCTTTCAGACAGGTTCCTTTGCACTCCTAGTGACTGCGCAAAAAGGGGTGAATTGGCAGCAGCTTGAGTGGTACTCAATCAAAGAAACACACAGTCCCTGCACAACTAATTATGTCTGCAAGCAGACAGCTCTTAAAGAGACAGTACCAGAGGTTCTAAAAACACTCACTGATAAATGGCTTAAACGCCAAACACCATTCAGGCTTGGAGCATTCAAGCAAGCTCCTGGAAGTCTTTTGGGAACCCCCATTTGCAGCGGGGTTACACGTATATATATACGTATATATATATATATATCTGTATGTATTATTCCCTGCTTCATTTTGCAACTTCTAATGACTCCTTAGTCTTCACAGACTTATATAAGTACACTTCAAAGATTATTAGGATGGGCTGCTAATCTTGTGTGCACTAACCTGGGATTTCAGTGAGGTTTCAATTGATTCAGGAACAGCCCTTTGTTTTCCCCAGTGTGAATTCCAGCTTAAATTAATAAGAATGCTCCCCTAATAGGAGTGCTTTACTGTGTTTTACCTTTTCTTTCAGCTAGTGACAGTAAATCACACGCAGAAGTGATGGGGGGACCACTTGTGGTGAAGGGAGATATTCTGCTAATGAGAAAGTAGGCTTTTAGCAATTTACACGTCTAGTCATCTGATCAGTCATGTGATCATTCAGCTCCTATATATCTGAAGGCTCACCAAGGGTGGTGGTGGGGTAGCTGCTGTGAAGCAGCAATGGGGTAATTCAAAGACACACCATGGGGACAAAAATGGCCATCTTCTTCGTACCTTTAGTGGGGATATTTTTTTCCTGCAGCTCGGGAAGGGCTTGGGTACAGCCCTCACGACCCTCAGACCTTGCAGCTGTGGAGAGAGGAGAAGACAGAACACAGGTTAAATAGAGATCCTGGATGCAGTATGTAAGGGGAGATGCAGGAGGTGGGAGCAAACAGCAATCCTAATCTGGTGTAAAAGTGTAACCGGAGATTCCGACCTGAGTTAAATGCTGCTCAGCCTAACCTAATTTCTTTCTTGTAGCTCAGTTACAATTTAGCTTTTTGGCTTCTGGTCCCAATTACATTTGCCACTGAAAGTCAGCATTGTTTAGCCACCATGGGCATTTTACTCCAGTTTGAGACAACATTACAATGAAAGACCCCTGTGATTTTGTACCGAAGTTCCCACTTTTATAAATAAGTTCCCACTTCTATAAATAAATTCAGTAGGGCTACAATACAAAGTTTAAAATTCCAGGCAGACAGAGAGAGTACATGATTTCAAATGGGAAAGTATATGAATTGAATTGGCATCACTTTCTAGGCTCTGAAATTTCCCCTGTCTGCTCTTGGCCCCAAAAATATTCAGATCTTTTAACTCTAATTCAAAGGCACGCCATGGGGACAAAAATGGCCACCTTCTTCGTACCTTTAGTGGGGATATTGTTTCCTGCAGCTCGGGGAGGTCTTGGGTACAGCTCTCGTGACCCTCGGACCTTGCAGCTTTAGTGGGGATATTTTTTTCTGCAGCTCGGGAAGGGCTTGGGTACAGCCCTCACAACCCTCGGACCTTGCAGCTTTAGTGGAATTGGTAAAGGAGCACGATCACTTCCCTTTCCTTGCATTTTATATTCCTCTTAATAGAGGCCAATATGCCATAAGCTTTTTTTGTAGTAACCATACAGTGGTGAGTAAACTCTAGATCCATATTCCTAGGTCTTTTTCTATGTCTGTGGTTAAGCCCAGATGTCCTGGGAATAACTGAAACATGGTTGAAGCCATCGAGTCCTAATTCATTTGTCATATCAATGGCTACACCTAATTCAGGAACGACAGGCCAAGGCTCAAAAAAGGTTGTGGGGTACTATTCTACTTTAAAGACCACTTAACTGGCTGTGTCATAGCCTTGAGTAGCGTGACTGTTTCTACCCTGGAATGGATCATCATAGAGCTGATAGTTGGGTCCACTATGAAAATCCATTTGGGTTGTATCTACAATCTCCCTATGGGAGGGATAAATGGGCTCAAGCACCTCATCTGTGTGGTTGCTGGCCTTTCCCCTACTAGGGACATCATTCTAGTTGGGGACTTCAGTCTAAATTGGCTGGAGGATCAGCAGCTTATGTATGCAGAGCTCCTAAAGCAAATCAACCCAAAGCAGATTATTCACTCCCCCACATGCTTAAACTCAGATCTCAGAACCATACCCTCCTTGACTGGATACTCACAAAAAGGGAAGACAGGGCTATTGCCACCAGGGTCCTGTCAGATTCTATTAGTGACCATTTCCCCACATACTGTACCTGGTCCTGTCCTGTCACAGGATGTGTCCACCACCCAAGCTCATCACCTTTAGAAATTTCTCTAAAGTAAGCTTGGCTGCACTAAGGTTGGATCTGAGGGGAATAAACTGGTTCAAACGCACTCACAAATGTTGACACAGCCTGGGGTTCCTTGTAGCTGCAATTTCATCAATTCAGGACAAACACTTTCCCCCTCACTATGAGGCTCATCAGGGGTAGAAACACTAAATGGCTCACAAGGAAGATGGTGGCTAAAAAGAAACTACGAGATAAGTCCTGGGTCATTTACAAGTCTTATCCTACTACGGATAACTGGAAGAAATACAGGAGGCTTAGGAATCTGTGCAAACAAAAAACTAAATGTCTTAAGGCCTCTTTCTTTAAGTCGCAACAGATATGAAACCTGGGTGACTCCTGCAGTTTTTGGACATCTGTGAACTCTGTCATGAAACCGGCCCCCACGCTAAATCATATTAACTTGATCACCGAATCTGGTCTTCAAACTAACACATTAATAGTAGCTAACATTTTCAACAACAAATTCACTGATCTTGAATCGCAGATGGCCCAGCTCCACTCAGTCTTCCAGGGTACGCAGACAATGCGTCAGGGTGTAACGAGAACTGATTATCCCCCTTTCTATTTCAGAGCCATGTCACCCTTGGAGATCCATCATCTTTTGCAAGCACTTCTAACTTGGGCAGTGATGGGAGTGATGGACTCTGCCCCAGGTTTCTGAAATTAGTGACAGACTGCATCACTAAACCGCTCTCTTGCATAATCAACCTATCACTGTCTACTTCCGCCATTCCAGTGCTTTGGAAAATGGCCAGAGTTGCCCCCATCTGTAAATTGGGGGACCATAAACTTCCTGAAAACTACAGGCCAGTATCCGTTCTATCACACATGAGCAAGATCCTCGAGAAAGTAGTGTTTCACCAAACTTTGGATGGTTCCAAGATGGCGGCCACGCTGGGCTGCTAGTCGTGAGCTAGAACAGAAGGGAGTTTTTAAAGAATTTTAAAGTGCATTTTTTGTTATAATTTTGTTGATTTTAGTTAGTTTAGTTAGGGGGGATAGTGCTAGTTAGGGGTACCCAAGTAAGGAAGCGTGAGGACTTAGCTTTTTTATTTTTAGTTAAGAGAGTCCATTACATATAGCTCCAAAGTTGAAATCTTGGAGCTTACTATCAGAGTTTACAAGACTGCAGGGAGATTACTGTGCTGGAGGTTACCTATCCGTTGGAGTGGTGACTCGAATTTGGAGCTGGTGCTGGTGATCCAAAGGAAGCAGGCTGTTATTTGGAAGCAATGAATGTGGATGCCTTGCCGCAATTAGGGAGGCTGAAGAGCGCCGAAAAATGCTAGATCATCCTGTAGGCTGGAGTAGTAAGTCAGAGTTGGAGCTGCCCAATGTTAACAGACTGCTTTTGTAAGTCAGCTGTAGTTCCAGGGTGTGCCAGAGAGCCAGAGTTTGTGGAAGGTGCCAGTGGAGTTAATTTTTAAAACTAATAAAATGCTCCTTGGGAATTTTACAGCTGGTCCTGGTTTTCCTATGCTTCCTGACCTGTGCCTCGATGACAATGGGCACAAATAGAGCTTGAACTAAAAATGTTCCTATTTGTAATCCAGTCAGTGGGTGCTGGGCCCTGAAATCTTTGGGCGATATTCTGCCTATGCCTTGATGAAGTTAGTACACAGTCCAACCTACGTCTTTTTCAAAACCTCCCACCCTTATCTATCCAATTAAATGATATTGCACTTAAAGACCTTCTCATGGCTGTCTTCGCTCAGCTGATGAGCCAAGCATTGTTATCTGCTACTCCCGAAGATGCCGGTATGGTGGCTACTGGCTTGACCTCCCAACCTGCCTGGTGTCCTGCTTTGTTGCTTCTTGCTTAGCTGTCCTCTGGTGCTGGCTTCTCCAGGCCCCTCTTTTCCTCTGTCTCCATGTATGCTGCTGCTTACCTGAGGCCTGCTCTTATCCCTGGGTTTTACCTGCACTGTTCAGCTGCTGACATCCTTTATGTGCTGGTTTGGGGCTCCAACTGGCCATTTTTCCATTCCTACTCATTCCTCTCCTGCCACTTATGCCCCCTGCTACAGCATTATGAGCCCCCTGTCTCCAAGCCTACGCCTTCCCAGTGGCTGCTGCTCTAGTCTCTCTTGTACTGTTCAACCAGGGGCTGCCCCTGTCTTCACTTCTGGATTCGTCCTTTTCTCAGGGCTCCCTCATTTATGGAGGCCTTCTTCCTTCCTCCTGCCTGCTCACAGACCCATTTTGGTCCTCTATGTGATCCTCCTCCCACTGCTGGTGGGGAGCAGCCATAGGGGGACTGCTATGCTAATTCCTCATGTACCCTCAGCTGCCCCACCCCCTGCATGCTACATACCACTGCCTTCTGCCCCTCTCTCTGTTTGCTTGTCAGCATTGCCAGTTCCCTGGCTCTTCCACCTCCCCCCCACCTGCTCTTCCTCCTTGCCTTCCACCTCTCCTGCCTTCTGTTGTGGTACTGCCCCCACCCTTGGCCTTCTGCCTCCCCTTGCTTTCTGCATTCTTGGCACGAGCCTAGTATTCAGTGAAGAGTGTCGGGGGAATTGAGCCTAAAGCATCTTTCAGTAGGTCATTCTTCTCCTCGGGGTTCCCTCAGTAATTCTGTTGTTTCTTTAGCACCAACCTCCTTGGTTCATAGCATTTCCCCAGGGGTGGTGTTCTTCTATATACCGCCCCTTTTATTGTATGACCATCCCTGGGATGGTGGAAGTCTTCTGAAAGAAAGAGCAATTATCCTTTAACTCAAACAGCACATCTGAGGTCTTTTCCGTGATGATAATAAGTAACCTTTGCATTGAGAGATTGTGAACTAGGCTTTCATTCCAAAGAGGTTTGCTCCACAGGGTTTTTTTTCTTCTCCTCCATGTTAAGGGTCATAAGTAGAATGTTAATTAAATAGAGAATAATGGATGGGGAAGGGTTCGATATGATAATTTAATGCACACCCGAGTTGTGGGATGCTACATCAAAGCATCCCACAACGAGGGTGTGCATTAAATTCTCATATGAAAAACCCTCCCCATCTTTTATTTTTTGTAATAACAGACCAGCAATTTTTCTCCAGCAGTTTGTGAGACTGTTTGGCCCCGCCCACATACAGAATGTTGGCCAATGAGGCAGCAGCATAGTTTGACTGGCATGGCTCATGAATGTCATAACAGCCAGCTGGTTGTTATGGAAAATATCAACCTGGTCAGTACATTAAGAGAAATTGCTGACCAGTTATTATTTTGTAATAACTGGCTCATCTTTTCTCCCATAGAAGGAGCAGGTTATAATTCACCATTATGACATTGAGCACGCGACACCTGCTTCTTCTCCTGCCTTGCACTGCACCTCAGCACACTGTCGCTAAGCCAAAATACATTCAGAAAATCCTGCCACAGCTCTATTGTGGCACGCAAACAAACAGGAACAAAATAACATTTTTTTAATTTTTTTACAGCAACCCCTCTCTCTCTCTCTCTCTCTCTCTCTCTCTCTCCGATCTCCATAGAAATGAGCAGGATCTCTCACGCCACGAATGAATTAGCATATCACAGAGGCATGTTAATAAGACTAATCTAATCTGCATATCTACACGACAACAGCCTCAATGAAAAAACCTAAGAAAACTTTGAACAAACTGAAGAAAAGAAGCAAAGTGCAGTATTTTACACACTTTACTGGGCTTGTTAATAAGGCAGTAAAAGAACAGTACTTTAAAAAAAAAAGTTCACAGTTTAGCCATGTTTTCCATTTCCGAGTTCCCACTTCAGTTTCAGCTCAAATAAAATTCCATGTGTTGAGAAAATACAAGCCAGCAATTACCTTTAACAATGTAAGGGGTTGAGTGCATAAATGAGAAATTAATGCCCACCCCTCAGTGTGGGATGCTTTTATAAACCTCTCGGGCTTCGCCCTCAGGGTTTATGTCACATCCCACACCTTGAGTGGGCATTAATTTCTCATTATGCACTCAATCCCATGCATTATTGCATATATATTAGTCACAGAAAATGCAGCTGGATGGGGTCTCATTCCCCTCACTGAAATCTCTTCAGTATCTCTTTTCCCAGACTGCATGTCCTCTCATTATGGGACATAAGTGTCTCACCTGTCACTCACTGTGCTTTCCATGTCTTCCCTGAAGTACCTTATGTCTAAGTGAACCTAATCCCTACTGTACAGTACCTCTAGAGGTGGAACCAGAGTTAAGAGGGTTCCTGTGCCTTTATGGTACTGCATAAGGGTGGTAGTCCTGTAGCAGAACAGAGAGTGTCTGTGCCAAAATTGCACTAATGCTGCACAAGCTTTCTACATACTACCTGCTTTCCTGACTGTCAATTACTTATTAGTCCCTTGCCCTCCATAGTACCTATCCTCCTATCTGCCCAGAACATCTACTTCCCATATCAATAATAAGCTCCCCTTCTAGTAATTGCTTCCATCGTCATTGCGATGCTGCTATATTTTACTGCTCCGTCTTTGTGTTCCCCAAGTATACCTGTGTAGGAGCCTGCTGAACCACTGAATTATCAGGCTTTTCCCCATGGTTTGATAGGGCAGTGGGTACCACTTCCCATGCCCTTTTCCAACTAATGTTTAAAAAGCCCATGCCTAGGCATCCCTCACAGTTTAATTTCTTTGCTACCACCATCCACTCCTCTCCCTTTGGTGGCACCTCCCTTTCCTTAAGGGTTTGGGGCTTCTTTCCCAAGGTATCCTTGGTGAAGGGGGATCTTGTCCCGTGACACTTCTAAGGTGAACCATTCCTCAAAAGGGTTCCTGTGTCTTCAGGCACTCCAAAAAGGGGGGGGGGTTGTCTCTGTAGCACAACAGATTCCAGCAAACCCTCATGTTCAGTTATCACACCCCACACACCCACACTCACTCTAGAAACACAACACAGCAGATATTTATCAAACTGAAATCACAATGCCCCACAGCCTACCCCAGGTTTGAATCTCACAGACTCCACTTACTTCATTGTGCCCTGAGAAAGTCACTTTTCCTCTTTGTAATCTTCTTTGAGCTACAGCATATCTGCAGTTTGAGTTTCCCTTTGCACTCAAATCACAATAGCATTCTACCCCCCCATTTAATCAAAAAGATAATAACACAAGCAGTGAAGAAACATTGAAGCATAGAAACATAGAATTTGTCAGCAGAAAAGAATCACATGCCAACCTAGTCTGTCTCTTTAGACCCTACCTAGTCTCCAGCTACCCTCCCTCTTCCCTAATCTATTTAATGATATCCTTCTATGTCTATTCCATACATGCTTGAAGCCCCCTACTGTTTTCATAGATGGAAGAAACCACAGATATGCCCAACTTGTCTGGATCTGAGTATCACCCTCAGGTGTCACAGTAATGTTCTACAGTCATAGAAACATAGAAACATAGACTTTGATGGCAGATAAGGACCACTTGGCCCACCTAGTCTGCCCATTTCCCTACCTAGAGGATAAGCTGCAGATCATATTTAACCAACAGCCTATTTCTTCCTATCCCCCACAAAAATTGCCTTATGTCTGTCCCACGCCTTCTTGAATTCTCCCACAGTTTTAGACCCCACAACCTCCTCAGGAAGGCTGTTCCATGCATCCACCACCCTCTCTGTGAAAAAATACTTCCTCACATTGCCCCTGAGCCGTCCCTTCTCTGTCTTCAAATTGTGTCCCCTTGTTGTTGCACATCTCTTTTTCTGAAAGATGCTACCCTCTTGGACTTTGTTGATTCCACTGAGGTATTTAAATGTTTCTAGCATGTCCCCTCTCTCCCTTCTTTCCTAAAGAGTATACATATTAAGCTCCTTTAGTCTCTCCTCATATGGCTTCTCTTGCAGACCCTGCACCATTTTAGTTGCCCTCCTCTGAACTGCCTCCATCCTGTTTATGTCCTTGCGGAGATGGGGTCTCCAGAACTGAATGCAGTACTCCAGATGGGGTCTCACTAACTGTATGTACAGAGGGATAACAACTTCTTGTTTTCTGCTGGTGATGCCTCTACCTATACATCCCAGTATCCCCCCAGCCCTCTCTACCATCTTCTCACATTACTTGCCAGCCTTAAGGTCATCTGATATGATTACCCCCAGTTCCCTTTCCATTTTTGTTGTTGTTACTACCTCCCCACCCCCATTGTGTAATCTTCCCCTGGGTTTTTGTTTCCCAGGTGCATTATTTTGCACTTTCTTGCATTGAATCCAAGCTGCCATAGTTTTGACCATTCCTCCAACCTTGTCAAGTCCCTTCTCTTCCTTTCCATGCCTCCTTGTGTATCAACCCTGTTGTAGATCTTTGTGTCATCTGCAAAGAGGCATACTTTTCCTTCCTGTCCCTCTGCAATGTCACTTATAAAGACATTAAAAAGGACTGGACCCAGTACTGAACCCTGCGGTACCCCACTAGTAACCCCTCTTTCTTCAGAGTGGACTCCATTTACAATTACTTTCTGTGTCCTGTTGTCCAGCCAATGTTTTACCCAGGCTACCACCCTGGGACCCACTCCCAGGCTGGTTAATTTAACTATTAATCTTTTGTGTGAGACTACGTCAAATGCCTTGCTAAAGTCTAAGTAGGCCATGTCCACAGCCCCTCCCTGGTCTACTAGTTTGGTCACCCAGTCAAAGAAATCAATTAGATTCGTCTGACATGACCTTCCCACTGTGAACCCATGCTGCCTTGGGTCCTGTGCCCCACTGGCCTCTAGGTACTCAACAATTCTTTCCTTCAGAAGTTATTCCATCATTTTCCCTACCACAGAGGTCAGACTGACAGGTCTGTAGTTTCCTGCCTCTGTCTTGGTCCCACTTTTGTGAAGGGGAATCACATCTGCCTTCCTCCAGTCCTCAGGTACCACACCATCCTCCCATGATTTGTTAAAAAGCGTAGTCAGTGGTGTCACTAGTTCTCTGCTTAATTCTTTTAGAATTCTGGGGTGAATTCCATCTGGCCCCATTCCTTTGTCTGCCTTCAGTTTAGAGTTCTTTCAGAACCCTTTCTTCTGTGAAAGGACTGGGATCGACCCCCCTATCCAGAGTGCTTCTGTTAATTGGATTAGGCACCTCCTCTTTTGTGAATACTGAACAGAAGTATTCATTCAGTATCCCTGCTTTTTTATTATTATTAAATCATCATTGAAGACAGGGATATTCCACCTCTTACAGACCTAAACACCCAACAGCACCATTAAGTACGACTCCAGGAATGTACTGGTGCAACTAGGAATAATGTAGGCTGCAAGGTGGGAGAAAATGAAGAAGCAGAAAGAAATGTTAAAAAAGAAGATTAAAAGCTGGTGTGCTCATGACATATGACAAGTAAACTGTCCAGTGTTCCTTTGTTAGATCTTCCCACAATTCAATCAATACATGATGAGTGGCTGGCAGGACCTGCCTGCAGGGGAAGGATGAATGTGACAGGTCATTTGCTGCTTAAGGAAGAAAATCATCAAGTGACAGAAGGAAATGTGAATAATCACAACAACTGGAAAGGGAGCAGTTTGACTTTGACAGTGGGTACTGCTAAAGGATTTTCACACTGTGGCAAACTTTAAAAAAAAATTATTATATGAAGCAACACAGCATGTACCCTTTGTGCACTTGCATCCACAGCAAATTGGTATTAGGCACATAAACTGCTGTATGACAGAGTTCTGATTCTAAATCATTGGAAAAAAAAAACAGCTAGTGATCAAGTATTTCATTTGTTATGACTATGATTTAATGAATTTGGAGAAATATTTGAGATATTCTGTGCTGATGGCTGTGTTTTAATAATATGTTTTTTCTGATATCCCTTGCCATTGCAGCTACAGTATTTAGTGAAGATAATGTTGTGACTGAATAAGAACTCCGTCATTCTTTGCACAAATAAATACTGTAAGTACTTGAGCAGGTAGTAGCATCAAACCCAACATTTGTAATGTGTACTGTGACTGTGGAAATAAACAAGACTCCTCTAATTTAGGATTATGACTTTATTACCGGCTCAAACAGTAGGAGCATGAAGGTTGCAGAATTATTTTTTTTTTTAATAATCAGCAAAACAAGATGGGGTACAAAAAAAGCCTCATAAAAAGCACCTAGATGTTTATTTATTCATTCAGTTTTTTTTTTTTTTTTGTTTTTTTTTCAGATTTTAATTAGTATGGGAACCACTCCTTTCAAGTGAAGTAACTTTTCTGGAAAGTGTCTGTTTGCATTACATCATCACTTCTACCTATTTGAGGGACACCAGTTATGCTCTAAGTTGAATGACTACAGAATAACCTCATATCCCAGTAAGGCAGCAGAGATAAAAAGTCCGATTTTGCTGGTTACCATTTTTAGAGAGGAAAGGATCATATTTGGGCTCTGTGAAGCTGGCAGCCCAATCCCGTACATTTTCCTATAAGATGCCAGGCCCCACACTGTAGTGACTAGGGGTCCTCTTTTTTCAAAAGAATTAAGATTGTTATGTTAGCAAAGTACTATAGACATATTGGTATAAGTTTGAGATGTGAGAAGGCTTTTGGGGGTGAGCCTCTCCTCCACTTATAACAGCTTCAGAATACTGAATCTCTTGTCTACAGCAGTTCTGCTCACTCTCCACCTTTCTCCTCCTTTTCCCTTTGAGGTCCTTGCCTGTTTGTGACTGGACTTCTCTACTGGGACTATATTGCCCTCCTTCCCCCCACCCAAAGCTAATTCTACTTTTATAGGTACAGGATTTGACTGACAACAGGAACTTCCTGTTTGGGAGCAGGAAGTGAGTGATCACAGAGACACCAAAGACCCACCATCCTAGAAGGGCAGGAGTAACTCTCCGTCCCCCTTTAGCTGCTGGAGGTCTGCCTCTGAGCAAGTAAGTGGTCTACTGAGAAATATAGGATATTCTTGTCTCAGAACAGGACAATCAGGAGCTTAAAGGGCACACAGGCAGAAAGTAAGGAGAAAGAGAAAAAATAAAACAGAGGAAAGAGTAAGGATTGCAAACAGTCAAGGGTCCAGAAATAAGACATGATTGGAGTGGTGCAGTGCAGTGGCTGTGGAGCAGCAGTCTTCCGGGAGACTTTCTGGAGGATGCGGTGCTGTCCCATCTGCAGGCACCTCTCTGGGCTGAGGGAGGAGGTTGCTCATCTCCAGGCTGAGTTGGCCAGGATTTGTGGGACCTCCTCTTCCATCCAGGGACCATCAGTGCCACTGCCGTTGCCTCAGAGGTTGCCAAGAAGAGAGGCGGTTGGACCACAGTGGGCTCAGGGAGGGTGAGGGTGGTGGAACAGAGGCACATCCCTCCAGTTTACTTCTCCACAATTCCTATGCCATTCTGGCAAAGTGTGGTCCTCTATGGAGGCACCCACAGTGGAGACCAAGGAGGATGCTGGGAACCTCCACAAAGGAGACCAACAGGAGGGTGGAGAGGACCCACAGGGAAGGAAACAACTCCTGGTGGGGGACTTCATTGTTAGGAAGGTAGAACTGGGGGAGGAAGGGAGAGGGAGGTAGGTGCCTGCCTGGCGCCATGGCTTGGAGGACAGGGAGAATCCTCAGGATTGCCAGAGCAGCTGCACAGGGAGGGAGCTGGATGTCATTGTCCACCTAGGGACAAATGACCTGGCTAAGAAAGGGATTAGAGAAGTGCAGGAAGAGTTTGTGGAATTGGGGAGGGGCCTTAGACAAGTAGCACGCACGGTAACCTTCTCAGAGGTGCTGCCCATCTATGGCGTAGGAGAGGCTAGGGTGTTCCACACCATTGGATCCAATCAGTGGTTGAAAAACTGGTGTGGAGCTTACGGATTTGGCTTCACTGGAGACTGGGAGTCCACCTGGAGTAATGCAAGCCTATACTGACATGATGGGCTGCATCTGTCCAGGAGGGGAACCAGGATTCTAGGTGATAGGTTTAAATGCTTCATTGGCAAGCATTTAAACTAGCCAAGGGGGGAGGCACTGGAAAGGAGCAGGGAAATCCTAGCCCCCCCAAACAATCACGGTAGTAAGTGCGGTAAACACCAACATAGAGGTGTCGATAGGGAGAAGGGCTGGGGTAAATGGAGAAAGTGACAAAGGCAAGAAGGACAGGGATGGGGCAAAAAGGAGTAAGGTCATCAGGAAATGGAGGGTAATGAGTACCAATGCCTGTAGTCTGGGCAACAAGTTCCCTGAGCTGGTGGCCTTGATGGAAGAGGGATGCCTGGATATTGTAGCAGTCACAGAAACATGGTACACAGAGAACCATGACTGGGATGTTAACATACCAGGGTACATAACCTACAGGAGCGACAGGCAGGGAAGAAGAGGGGGAGGAGTAGCTCTCTATGTAAAGGAAGGGATAAAAGCAACTGAACAAAAGAGTAAACAGGGAGGAGAGGAGGCACTGTGGGTCACCTTGGAGACTGGAAAATGGCACCACAATCCGCACAGGAGTTGTGTACAGACCTCCATGTCAGGGGGAAGGAATGGACAAGGATGTGATAGAAGGCATTCTTAGAATGGCAGAGAAAGGGGAGATACTGTTGATGGGAGACCTGAATATGCCAGATGTTAACTGGAGCACATTTGCTGTAGCCACATCCAAGAGCAGGGACATTCTTGATGCCCTACAGGTGGCAGACCTCAGACAGCTAGTTTCAGAACCCACTCGTGAGGGAGCAATCTTAGACCTTGTACTCTCAAACGGGGGCAGTGAGAGAATCTCAGATCTAGAAGTGGGTTGCCATCTGGGAACAAGTGACCATCAAACAGTGTGGTTCACGTTAAACTCAGTTACAGAGTCAAGCCATACAAAAGTGAGGGTACTGAACTTTAGGAGGGCTGACTTTGGCAAGATGGGAGAGTGCCTCAGAAAAGCACTAGCAAACAGACTAGAAGGAGGTGTGAAGCAACAATGGGAATCATCAAAACTGCCATCACAGAGGTGACAAGCCTTTGTGTGAAGCAAATAAACAAATCAAAACGAAAGAAAAGCCACTATGGTTCTCAAAAGAGGTGGCTGTGAAAGTCAGGAAGAAAAGATAGCATTCCGGAAGTATAAGGAAACACAGAAGGAGCAGGACAGAGAGCTGTACCAGTTAAGGCAGAAGGAAGCAGGGAGGGAAGTCAGAATAGCAAAGGCCCAAACTGAGGAAAAGATAGCCAACTCGGTTAAGAAGGGGGATAAAACCTTTTATAGGTACATCAGAGAGTGTAGAAAGACAAAGGGAGGGATAGTGAGGCTGAACAGAATGAACGGTGGGTGGGCAGGGGGGAGAGTGAAAAAGCAGGGATACTGAACGAATATTTCTGCTCAGTATTCACAAAAGAGGAGGGGGAAGTGCCTAGTCCAGATAACAGAAGCACTCTTGATAGGGGAGTTGATCACAGTCCTTTCACAGAAGAAAGGGTTCTGCAAGAACCCCTAAAACTGAACGTGGACAAAGCAATGGGTTCTGATGGAATTCACCCCAGAATTCTAAAAGAATTAAGGGAGGAACAAGTGAAACCACTGGCTACTCTTTTTAATAAATCATGGGAGGATGGTGTGGTACCCGAGGACTGGAGGAAGGTGGATGTGATTCCCCTTCACAAAAGTGGGACCAAGACAGAGGCAGGAAACAACAGACCTGTCAGTCTGACCTCTATGATAGGGAAAGTTGTGGAGTCACTTCTGAAAGAAAGAATAGTACCTAGAGGCCAGTGGGGCACAGGACCCAAGGCAGCATGGATTCACAGCGGGAAGGTAATGTCAGACGAATCTAATAGATTTCTTTGACTGGGTGACCAAAGTAGTAGACCAGGGAGGGGCTGTGGACATGGCCTACTTAGACTTTAACAAGGCATTTGACACAGTCCCACACAAAAGATTAATAGTCAAATTAACCAGCCTGGGAGTGGGTCCCAGGGTGGTAGCCTGGCTAAAACATTGGCTGCACAACAGGACACAGAAGGTAATTGTAAATGGAGTCCACTCTGAAGAAAGAGGGGTTACTAGTGGGCACCGCAGGGTTCAGTATTGGGTCCAGTCCTTTTTAATGTCTTCATCAGTGACACTGCAGAGGGACTGGAAGGAAAAGTATGCCTTTTTGCAGATGACACAAAGATCTGCAACAGGGTTGATACACAAGGAGGCGTGGAAAGGATGAGAAAGGACTTGGCAAGGTTGGAGGAATGGTCAGAAGTATGGCAGCTAGGATTCAATGCAAAGAAGTGCAAAATAATGCACCTGGGAAACAAGAACCCAGGGAAGAATACACAATGGGAGGAGGTAGTAACAACAACAAAAAAGGAAAGGGACCTGGGGTAATCATATCAAATGACCTTAAGGTTAGCAAGCAATGTGAGAAGGCAGTAGGGAGGGCTGGGGATATACTGGGATGCATAGGGAGAGGCATCAGCAGCAGAAAACAGGAAGTTGTTATCCCTCTGTACAGACATTTGGTGAGACCCCATCTGGAGTACTGCTTCCAGTTCTGGAGACCCATCTCCGCAAGGACATAGACAGGATAGAGGCAGTCTAGAGGAGGGCAACTAAAATGGTGCAGGGTCTGCAAGAGAAGCCGTATGAGGAGAGACTAAAGGAGCTTAATATGTATACCCTTGAGGAAAGAAGGGAGAGGGGGGACATGATAGAAACATTTAAGTATCTCAGTGGAATCAACAAAGTCCAAGAGGTAGCATCTTTCAAAAAGAGACGTGCAAGAACAAGGGACACAATTTAAAGACAGAAGGGAGGCGGTTCAGGGGCAATGAGGGAAGTATTATTTCACAGAGGGTAGTGGATGTATGGAACAGCCTTTCTGAGGAGGTTGTGGGGTCTAAAACTGTGGGAGAATTCAAGAATGCATGGGACAGACATAAGGCAATTCTTGTGAGGGGTAGGAGGAAATAGGCTGTTGGTTAACTAGGATCTGTGGCCTATCCTGTAGGTAGGGAAATGGGCAGACTAGATGGGCCAAGCAGTCCTTATCTGCCATCAAAGTCTATGTTTCTATGTTTGCAAGGCTGGAAAATGCAAGGTACAGTGAAAGCCACTTATAACAGATTGATTCGTGCTGTGCCTTTTTGTCTGTAATATGTTTTGTCCATTACAGCTGTCTGGTAAGCAGTCCATTTCTTTTGTGTGTGTCAGTGTGTGTGTGTTAAGGATCAGGACGGCCTGTGGTTTATGGTGTTGTTATTAAGTGAAGTGATTAGGGAATGATGTTTGTTTTTTTTCTAATGACTTCTTATGGCCTATTGTGCTGTTGAGTTGTTTTGAATGTAGTGAACAGTTTGATTACTTTGTTGATGAGCTGTCTTTTACACGTTTCTGCAAACTTTCAGGAGGTGCAGTATAGTGAACTGTTCAAGGGGAGGAGTGCAGTAGTGCTTCAGTGACTGTTCAAATTCATAACTTTTATGAAGTTCAAGATTTAGGATTCAGTTTTCAGTTTCACTCTCAAAAAAATGTGTTATGTTCGCCTGCCTGGATACAGGTGCTGTGTGCTTGTGGAAGCTCTTCCCTGTGTTGTTGTTGGGCAGAATGTCAGCACGCTGTTCCATCCCTTTTCAGAGAGTGAAAGATTTATTCCATATATACCTGGCTTAAATGTCTGGCAGCACATCTCGAATCAGGAGCTATCATCTTGTCCATCTGAATTTAGTTTCTCCCCTTGAGCATGTTTATAAACAATGTTACGTCAGGATTTCCAGTGCTGGAATCACCCCTCCGCTGGATTAAAATCATGCTTTCCCATCACGTCTGAAATCTGATTGGCTTTCTGCATAAGAAGTGGCACGCTAACTAATGTCTCCTTCTCCCTAAGCGTAGAAAACCACAGCAGTAACTCTTCTTCAACCTTGCCATCCTTCCCTTCCCTCTTTCTTTTCTGCTTCAGGTTCTGATTTGTATGCCATTCTGAAAAATAAATGCTCCTCACCCTGAATCGGATCAGACAGCATGGATTTTGGCAAGGAAAAGTGGACAGCAAGATAACGGATACTCATTTTAGGAAGGCATTCTGTTACTTTTAAAATCTCAACCTTTCTTACCAGAGGAATAGCAGAACATTTGTTAGACATCATGGCGAAACAATGGACAGGTATGCAGGGGTGTGGAGGAGAGCCACTTAAGAGCAATTATACTTTGCACCTAATTAACACCTGGCTGCTAGAAGAACAAAAGAGTCAGGGTGTGAAAATATGTCTATGCTTGCTACAGTGAGTGAGAATGGGTGCTCAGGCATCTGCTATACATGGCCCACAATGTCCACAATGTAAAGAGCAGTTAACATAGTGGGCAATGCAACTGGTTTCAGTCTACCATGTTTGTCCATTTAAACTGGCTGTCTGCTACAAGTGCCCACTGTAAACTGTTTTCTTTTGCATCTCCCAATTCTTACTTGAAACCTGTCCCCTGATTTTTTGTTCCACATATATGCTACTGTTTACTACTTTCATACTGTATGTGCTGCTGTTTAGTATTTTGTTCCTCAGGAAATGGCAGAGTTGTTGCACAGCTCGCATAATTGCTTACCCATGATGCATTGCTTGCAGCTCATGGAGTTATTGTCTTCTCAAACTGTGGTCACAGCAAGTTTTGAACATGTTTCTTCACTCATTGCTCAATTTAGGGAAGGAGCTGTGTTACTCTGCTTACCTTGGTTTTGAACACTGAAAGTAAAGCATTTTGGTCATTATAGCATTAATAAAACAAGACTCAGCATATATCCTAGAAGTCACACTTATTGTGTACTCTTGCAAAGCATGTGAACAAACTGGTATTAGGCTGAGCTGTGACAGCACTTATGGGAGCATGCCTTTTTATCTGTCACAGCTTTAGAATACTGAACCTCCTTTTCCCATTCTCTGCCAGTCTCCTCTTTTTCCATTTGAAGTTCTTGCCCAGTCACAAGGCTGGAAAATGCAAGGAGGAAGTGGGTTTTCTTATGTAACTCCCAATTCCTGCTTGAAACCTTTCCCCTGCTTTTCAGTCCTCACATATGCTACTGTTGACTAATTTTAACTGTTCTACTGTTTAGCACTTTATTTCTTAGAGAATGAAACATAGAATCTGACATCAGATAAGGATCATTTTACCTACCTAGTCTACCATTATTCCCTACTTATAGTAGTTCTAGCCACTGGGGATTGGATTTAAAGGCCGGGAGAGAGGAGCTTAGGGAGTTGTTCATTTCCCTTATAAGTTTACTGTGTTGTACTGCACCTAGTAACAGGGTTGCCGGTGTACTGTGGGACTGTATCTAAGATTAGTGGGTGACCTGATTAGGCAGTAGGGGTGTATCTTGGACTGGGGGAACCTGGTGGCTCATCCAGGAAACCTACTTGGAAGGGATGGAACCACATAGCATTAGGGCCGGCATCTTTGGGAGGGTGGTGGGGTGCACAGGTGTGGAGCAGCCATGATACTGGACTGGGCTTGGAAGTTTGGTGGTTGCCCAGTGTGCTACCAGCTGGCACAGCTTAGGGAGGAGGTTGGGGATTAGGGAGACAGCTGGGGGAAGGGGAGGTATGGTTGGGGAAGGGGCAGGGATCTCCACAGGGTTGCACCAAGCACTGGGGCAGCGTATAGGTGCAAGGAGTGCAGGAGAATACCAGGGTCACATAGGACCTTGGCAGAGGGTCCAAAGGACACTGCCAAGGAAGCAGGCAGGTAACTGGGGACCCTCACAAAGAGGGACAGAGGGACAACATTCTCAGGAAGTAGGCAGATGGCCAGGGCTGGACAGAAGGAAGCAAGGCGGGAGGTGGATCAGATCTTACACTCAGTAACCGCCTCAATTCTCTTCTTCTGCTCGAGGATGAGGGGGGTGATGTAGCCATGACAGGGTGGTTAGAGATGGAAATGGAGTGGGGGCAGGAGGCAGGGCCAGATAGCAGGAAGAACAGGGGGAACCTGGAATGCAGGAAAATGGGGAGCAGTGAATCACAGCAGGAGGGGCAGGGGAAGAGGGAGGAAAGCGCAAGGAGAAGGACTAGTTGGGAGGAAAAGTAAAGGAGAAGGACCAGAAGTACAAGGAGGATTTAGTAAAGGGAGCTGAGGGTTTAGGTCAGGGGAGCACAACAAGCAAGGAGGGACTAAATGGAGACAGCAAGGAAGGGAGGACGAGCCAGGCTAGTTTAGCAGATGGGGGAGAAGGACCAGTTGCGAGCAGTGAGGGGGGAGTTAGCAAGGTACAGAAGGATACTCAGGAGGAAGAGAGGCATAGGATTGCAGGGGAGGGGGTGGTCAGGGTAAATAAGAAGGGGATGGCACGTGGCACCCAGATAGGGGGAGGAACAAGGAGCTGGCTGGGTGGAGGGGCCGGTAGAAAGGATGAGGGACATGGAAGGGGGGGAAATGGAGGAAAAGGAGTGGTCAGAGTGCTCCTGTTGGGGGCTTCTATGATCAGGGGTATCAAATGGGATAGGGAGGGAGAAGCCTGGCCAGTTAGAACAAAATGCTTCTCTGGACTAATGGTGCACAGGCCTAAGCACGAGGTATATCAGCTAGCAAAGGATTGTGGGGGTTCCCCGGACATACTGGTCCACCTGGGTACAAATGACATTGAGGGAAATAGCGAGCTAGAGATACAGGCAAGGTTCAGGGAGCTTGCCAGGGTCTGTCATGACATAGGATGCATGATTTCCTTCTCAGAAATCCTGCCGGTGCCAAGGGCTAGTGGGGAACACAAAAGGAAGATTAGGGAGATAAACCAGTGGCTCAGGGAGTGGTGTGAGGCCAGAGGGTATGGGCTGATGGGGGATTGGGGGGAGACCTGGGAGGGTAAGGAGCTGTATGCTAGAGATAGACTCCATCTCAATTTGGAGGGGAGGGGAATCCTTAAGTTGAAAATAGAGGAGTTCATTGGTGAAAAGTGGGGTTTAAACTTGTGAAGGGGAGAGGGATGGGAGAAAAGGCTGTCAAGGGGGTGCCGATAAAGGAGGGACTCTGTCTCCACCCCCCTGGGGAGCTGGAGGATTGCGGGAAAAGGCCGACTGGTAAAGTGCAGACCAGGGGAAAACAGAATCCCCATGGGAACACGAGCAGGGGAAATGGAAGTATAGGGAAAGGGTGGAAGGTAGTCCTGCTAAATGCCAGGAGCTTGGGAAATAAAATGCCTGAGCTCCAGGCGATGCTAACTGAGGGAGCAGTAGATGTGACAGTGGTCACTGAGACCTGGGCCACTGCAGGACACGACTGGGACCTGAACCTGGAGGGTCACACTATGTTCAGAAAGGACAGGGGGGAGGGAAGGGGAGGAGGGTAGCAATGATAGTCAAAAACTGCATTGGCATAGGGGGAGTAGAGGAGGTGGAGGGAACCGTGGAAGCGATTTGGGTCACCTTGATAACAAGGGGGGGCAAGAGAGTAAAAATAGGAGTGGTGTATAGACCCCCTGCCCTGGCAGAGGAGCTGGAGGAGAGTCTGGTGGCAAATGTTGGGAGACACTGCAGACTGGGCAGAGGAACGGTGGTGGTGTTGGGGGACTTAAACATGCCAGGAACAGACTGGGAGACTATGACATCTTCTGTGACCAGGGAACAAAGTTGTTGGATGTCTTTCAAGGCAGCGTTCCCTAACTCAGCAGAGTGGGGAACCGACCAGGGAGGCGTGGTACTGGATGTGGTCCTGGCAGACAGTGACCAGATTAGGGCCTGGAGGTAAGGGACCCATTACAGGAGTGACCATGCCATGGTCTGGTTCTGCCTGGACCTAGGAGGGCTAGAAAGCTGCACAAAGACGGAGGTAACTGACTTCAGGGAACGGATTTTAAGGAAATGGGAAGGATCCTTAAGGAGCATTTGGATGGGATTGGGTCAGACACAGACGCTGATAGTAGGTGGGAAATCATCAGGAGAGGGGTGCAAGATGCTACCAGCACCTGTGCAAGAGTAAGACGAAAATGCGGTAGGGCCCGAAAACCCTGCTGGTGGACCAGGGAGGTCCAGGAGGTGGTGCAGGGAAAGAAGGCAGCCTATAGGCAATTCAAGTGCTCAAGGAGTGAAAGGGATCGAGGGGAGTATGAGCTGATGGCTAGAAGGGCCACTAGGGTTGTGAGGGCGGCTAAGGCAAGGAAGGAGCAGAACCTGGCCAGGGAAATCAGGAGAGGGAACAAGGGGTTCTTCAGATACATTGGGGAAAAACAAAGGGTGAAGGGGCAGATTAGCAGGATTAAATCAGGGGATAGATGGGCACAAGACCCGGGGGAGCAGGCTGAGGTACTAAATGAGTACTTCACCTCAGTTTTCACCAAGGAAAATGGAGGTGCTGCATCATACATGGGAGGAGACAGAGATACTGAGGAGGGGGGGACCCTTACCGATCGGCGGGTCTGGGGAGAGGGGGAGGCATCACTGGCAGGAGGGAGGAGGGCTAAGCAGGGAGAAGAGGTACTGGAAGTGGAAATCACAGCAGAGAGAGTGAGGGAAGCCCTCAGCTCCCTTAAGATGGAGAAAGCACCGGGGCCGGATAAATTACATCCCAGAGTGCTGAAAGAACTTGCGGATGTCCTGGCAAAACCCCTGGCAGAGCTTTTCACCATCTCTCTGAGGACAGGGTGGGTGCCCCAGGACTGGAAGGTGGCGCATATAGTGCCTATCCACAAGGGGGGATCAAGGGAGGTGGCAGAGAACTACAGGCCTGTCAGCCTGACATCGGTGGTGGGCAAGGTGATGGAGGGCATTGTCAAGGAGAGGCTAGGGGGACCTGGAAAGTCAGGGTGCCTGGACAATAGACAGCATGGATTCATCTTGGGAAATTGTGTCAGACAAACCTTGTGGAGTTCTATGACTGGGTGCAAGTGCCTTGGACCTTGGTAGACCAGTGGGCGTCCTCTTTCTAGACTTCAGCAGGCATTTGATTCTGTTCCTCACATGGGCCTGTTGGATAAGCTGGGAGAAATGGGGTGGGAACCAGATGATCAGATGGATAGGCAATTGGCTCCAGGACTGGACCCAGAGGGTCGTAGTTGGCGGGATAGTCTCATCCCAAAGAGGGTCATTAGTGGGGTCCCAGGATCAGTCCTTAGGCCCTCCTGTTCAACGCCTACGTCTCTGACATAAGGACAGAATCAGAAATGAGATGAGTCTCTTTGCAGATGACTCAAAACTGGGGCAGTGGTGGATGGGGGAGGAGGGAGGGTGGCCCTACAGGGGACCTGGAGGTTCTGGAAAGATGGTCTAGAAAGTGGAAGCTGAGGTTCAATGCAGGAAATGCAAGGTACTCCACCTGGGGCAGAAACCGGACCAAGTGTACACCCTGGGGGAAATGCTACAAGTCTCGATGGCTGAGAGGACCTGGGGTGGTGGTGGATGTCAAAATGAACAACTCAGAGACTTGTAGGAGGGCAGCTGCCAGGGCCAACAGGATGCTGGGATGCATCGCTGGGATTACCTCCAGAAGGAGGGAGTGATACTCCCTCTGTATAACTGCTTGGTGAGGCCACACCTTGAGTACTGCGTGCAGTTTTGGAGCCACACTTAAAGAGGGACATTAAACTCCTGAGAGGGTCCAGAGGAGGGCAACCAAATGATTTGGGGCTTGGGGACAGGACCTATGAGGAGGCTCAAGAGCTAAATATGTACACATTGGAAGAGAGAAGGACGGGGGACATGATAGAGGTCTTCAAGTACATGAAGATGGTAAATAAGGGAGGAACAGTCAGGGTGCTTGAAGGAAGGAGGAGGGCCACTAGAGGGCATGGGTGAAAGCTGGAGGAAGATTCAGGGAGAAAGGAGGAGGTGCTACTTCACTGAGAGGGTGGTGGAGCCATGGAATGCACTGCCTAGGGGGCTGGTGGAGGCAGAAACGGTGGAGGGGTTCAAGAGAGGGTGGGACAGGTACAAGGGAAGGGTTCTGGAAGCAAAATCCAGTGCAGCAAGAATATCCGGAACTGGGAAGGGAGAAGCCAGAGAAGGCGAGGGGGGCAGCAAGGTCAGCACCCAGGGTGGGGGCTGACCAATCGAGCAGAATCGAGAGATCGTTAGGCCTATTCTGCTGGCATTTTAGTATGTTAATACCACCGCAGATCCTACTTGATCTCTATCCCATTCACCCCTCTCTTCCCTTTCCATAACATTCCCTTAGGCCTATCCCATGTATTCCTGAACCTCATCACTATTTTCATCCCCACCACCTCCGTTGGAAGACAATTCCAGAAATAAACCACTTTTTCTGTGAGAAAGTACTTACATATCATCATGCAAAAATGCCAGCAGAAACAGGCCTCACAGTCTATCGAGTCTGCTCAATTGTGCAGCTAGCCCCTTAAGTTGCAGCTGTCCCACCCTCCCCTCCTCATCATTACCCCCCACACTCTGTCCCAACCCCTCTTAGAACTGACCATCATCCTACAGGACACCACCTCCTCTGGCATAATACTCTACCTGTCCATTACCCGTTCTGTGGAAAAATGCCACCTGATTTTCCTCCTGAACCTTCCCCCCTCTAACCTCAGCTGATGCCCTCTCATATCCCTCCCTCTTCTAATCTTGAAATTCCCTTTTGTATTAGTCTTGTTTAGCCCCTTGAGGTATTTAAAGGTTTCAATCATATCCTCCCATCCCTCTTCTCCTCCATGGAGTACATGTTCAGCTCACCCAGCCTAACTTTGTAGGACTTGCTTCCAATACCTGGATCATCTTTGTCACCCTCCATTGTACCCCTTCCAATATTTTGATGTCCTTCTTAAGGAATGTGCACCAGTACTGCACTTAGTAATCCAGGTGCGGCCTAACCAGAGACCAGTACAGGGGGAGGATCACCTCTCTATTTCTGGAGAAGATTCCCCTCACTATACACCGCAGCATCCTGTTGGCTTTTGCTGTCACCTTCCTACACTGAGCTGAGTTGTTCATGCTGCCAGTTATAAGCACCCCCCAGATACTTCTCCTCCACGGTGGTTCCCAGCTGTACCCCTCCCAGCTGATAGCTCCTCCCCTGTTCCTTGCTACAAAGTGCAGTATCTTGCACTTCTTAGCACTGAACCCCAACTACCACATTTCTGACCACTCCTGTAGTGTGGTCAGGTCCTCCTGCAGCCCCTTCCACCATTCGATGTCATCTACTCCAGCTCCCATCTTCGTATCGTCTGCGAAGAGACTGATCTTACTCCAGATTCCGTGCAAGATATCAGCTATGAATATACCAAACAGCACTGGTCCTAGTACTGATCCCTGTGGCACCCCACTCGTCACCTCCCTCACTGATGAGAGTTCCTCTCACTACCACCCTTTGCTGCTGTCCATTCAGCCAGTTGATTATTCATTTGATCATCTTTGCTCCAACCCCTGTATATTCCAGCTTCCCCCTCAGCCTCCCATGCAGCATGGAATCAAAGGCCTTGCTGAAGTCCAAATACAGGACATCCACAGCATGGCCTTTGTCCAGTTCCCTGGCCACCCAGTCATAGTACTCAATTAAGTTTACCTGGCAGGATTTGCCTGAGACAAACCCATGCTGTTGATCATCCAGGAGGCCATTGTCCTCGGAAAAGGTCACCAGCCTCTCCTTTAGGATTGACTCCATGAGCTTACCCACAATTGATGTGAGGCTCACTGGTCTGTAGTTGCCTATTTCGTCCCTAGTTCCACTTTTGTGGATGGGCACCACATGGGCCATCCTTTAGTCCTGTGGTATGCAACCTGTGTCCAGGAAAGTATTCAAAAGGTCAGCCAGTGGTCCTGCTAGGATCTCCACTAGTTCCTTAAGTACTCTAGGGTGAATATCTTCTGGTCCTGGTGCCTTAATCCTTCCAGAATCCTATCTTCTGTAATTCCCTATATTGGTCACTCCCTCCCCCTCACCCACTCAACCCATCCCTTGATGTATCTGCCCCCTTGCCTTCTCTTGCATGAACACAGAACAGAAGTATTTATTTAGTACCTCTGCCTGATCCTTCCCCTTCTCCACCCACCCTCCGTCCTTTCTAATCCTCACAGTCTGGTCTTTGTTTTTCCTTCTCTCACTAATATATCAGAAGAAGTTCTTTTCTCCTTCCTTAATACCCTGTGCCAGTCTCAGCTCTCTTGAAACCTTGGCCACTCTGACTAGCCTCGTAACCTGCTTGGACTTCTTCTTATACTCATACTTGTAGTCTTCCCTTCCCAATTTCTTGTGCCTCTGAAAAGCTTTCCTCTTTGCCCTCACCCCTTCCATGACCTCCTGGGTCAACCAGCTGGGCTTCTTTGCCCTTCCTTTCTTACTCTGTGCCTTTGTACATGTCTCAGTAGCCTCTGCCAGCCCTTTTTTAATAATATCCCATTTTTGACTAGCATTCATACTTTGTTGAATTCCCACCAGATGCCTAATTAAAATTTTCCCTATCCTTTTAAAGTTCACCCCCTTGAAATCAATCACCCTGGTTTCCATACCCCCTGTTTCCCTACCCATATTGAGCGTGAACCACACAGAGTGGTGGTCACTCCCAGCCAGAGGGTCCTTCACTCAGAGATCACTTAGAGCCTTCCCTTTTGATAGTGCCAGGTCCAGAATCCTCTCCAACCTGGTCGGCTCCCATACCAACTGCACCAGGAAGCTGTCCCAAAATTTTTCTAGTATGACCTGCTCCTTTGCACTCAAGATGGTTGGGATGCTCCAATCCACCCGAGATAGGTTGAAGTCCCCCATCACCACTGTGTTCCCTTTCCTACAGACCCTTCTGATTTGCTCAGCTAATTCTCTATCCAGGTCATCCCCATGAGCTGATAGTCTGTATAATTCCCTATCCTCATTTTCCTACCCTTTGAGTCTTAAAACTGCTTCCATATGGCCTGTGTCCTGCCTTGCTCCCCCTCCTCCCTTATATACCTTATCCCTTCCCATACATAAAATGCCACCCCCCCTTTACCCTATCCTTCCTGAATATCCTATACCCTGGAATCATCATATCCCAGTTCTGGTACTGGATTACCCATGTTTCCATGATGGCCACAATGTTCACCCTCCTCACTGCCAAGAGAGCCTGCAACTCAGCTGACTTATTAGCCAGGCTTCTTGCATTCAGTGCAACCACCCTCCACCCTGTTTCCTTCCTTTCCCCTCCCTTGCTTTCTCTCCTCCTAATCCCATTGTGCCACTGCCCTAACTCCTTCCCTGATAGCATGGGGAGTAAGCTCATTTGGCTCCTCTCTCTGGGATCTCTGCCTACCAGCTGTCCACTCACCACCCCCTCCTAGTTTAAATCTACCCTTGTTGCTATGTACCTCCCTATCCTCAGCTTTAATACTCCTTCCCCCTCCCCACTCAAGTGTAGCCTGTCCCCTGTGTATAGGTAGTTATTGTCCCAGGTTATGCCCCAGCCCCCTACCAACCCATACCCCCTGGATCAACACTATTCCCCCAGCCAAGTGTTGAACTCCCCAATCCTCCCTTTCCTCACCGTACTCATGCAGAGCACTGGGAGCACCTCTGACTAGTCAACCTATTCCCCCATCTCCTCACACAGTCTCCCCAGTTCCTCAAACCTCTCCCTCACTACTTCCACCATCTCTCCTGCCAGGTCATTCATACCCACGTGCACCATGAGATGCTGTTTATGTTTATGTTGTTTATTGTTCAACAAAATAAGTTGTCATTACAAATAGGAAGTACTATTAAAAACAGTATTAAAAGAAAGAAGTTGACCAAAAAAAATAGAAAATATTCATAACATAATAACACATAAATATATCTATATACATAGATAGGTAACCATTGCATCCGTCACATTATTTTCCTAATAATTGTAACACATCTAAGAGCAGCCCCATTCCCTCTAAACCAACATTAGTGAAAATGTACTTACAGTATAATCACAATTTTTACCTTTCCATAAATTTCATTTATAGCCATTAAGCAATACTAAGAACCTTATCCTCCACTAAGGAGGGAGGTATTGTGTACACATTTCTTTGTAATATTAACAATTTTAGCCAGGAACACTGCTAGGTTATTCAGAACATCATGACTTTCTGAATTAAATAATAACTCCAGGATATACCTGGCTGGGAAACTCATCCCCCTCAGATATTGCCCCAGATATTTATGTCTCAAATTAGTATACCAAGGGCACCAAAGTATGCCATATACAAGGTCTTCTTCTTTCAGGGTGCAAGAACACTCTGTTCCAATTGTATTTTCTTTTTTGTATCTATTTTCAAGTATGTTACTTGGAAAGACCTCAAATCTAAACTTGGTCAATATAAATCTGAGTTCTGGTTGTTGGATAGAGTTAAGAAAATATTGCAGATTATGTTTCCATGTATTTTTGACTAACCACCTGGCCACTTTAAGTCTTTTGTTTCCTTCCAGATCTTTTTCTTTTGCATATTTGTATACATGTTTTGTGATTTTTTTACAATAGGTTAGACTCAGTTGTATATTCATTTCAGTCCATGTTCTTAGATGGCTTAAATCATATATGTCTAACAAACCATACACAAAAGATAGCCATCCTTTGTTGTATAGGGAAATCAATTTTTCCTTTTCCTTATAGTTTTACCAATAATCAAATCTTTATTTTCTGTGGTTAATTTAACTCATAAATGTATCATCCTAACATGTATTATGTGTTCAAATTTTATTTGTCCTATTTCTGTTCTTACTAAAGTGTTTGGTGCACCTTGTGGGAGTCTCAAAATTTGTTTGCAAGTCATATCTCAATACGTTTCTATATTATTTACCTTCTCTGTTCCCCAAACCTCTGCCAAATATGATGCCTGACTGATTACTTTCCCGTTGATAGCCTTAAGTATTGGGATTAATGTCAAGCCCCCATATATGTTGTTAAATCTTTTGAGAGCTTTAACTGTTTGATCTAATTTTTTCCTTGTCCATACCACATTTTAGTCCATCTGTAGTTATTTGTTATTAACACTCCTAAATATGGGATTCCCGAGACAAAATCCAGTTTATTTTGTGCCAACATTAACTTCCTGTATTTTGTATTGGAGCCTATTACCATAATTTTAGTTTTGTTAGTATTAGGCTTCAACTTGTGTGTTTTACAAAGAGCATCTAACCTATCCAATGCTCTCTGCAAAACAAGCTTTGAAGTAGATAAAACTGCCAAGTCATCGGCATATGCTAGGACTATTCTCCTTTTCTGTAATATTGTTGGACAGTGATGTAAGGGATTATCTAATTGTTGCAAAATCTCATTAATATATAAATTAAATAATGTTGGGGCGAGGACACAACCTTGTCTCACACCAATTTCAGTTTCAGTTTTTTGTGTTAGGGCTCCCGTTTGTGAATATTTTACTCTGGACCAAGTTTTTGTGTAAAGTCTTATTAAAACTATTAAGTTATGATCTATGCCCATTCCTTCCATTTTTTCCCATAATAATGATCTTAATATTGTATCAAATGCCAAAGAAAAGTCATCAAAGGCCACAAATAGTCCTTGTTTCTTTATTTTACAATATTTTTCTATTATACGGGAGAAGATAAAAACCTTATTCCTTGTATCAGTATCCTTTTTGAAACCAACTTGAAATTCTGATATTACCTCATATTGATTCAGTATATCTAATAATTTATTTAATAAGATTTTGGCATAAATTTTTGCCATCACATCCAAAAGGCTAATTGGTCTATGATTAGCCAGATCTATCCTAGACCCCATTTTATGAATAGGGATTATGAAACTTCAAAGCCAAAAATCAGGAACAAATGTATGCATTGCTGCTTTACTGTCTGTGATTTAGTTGTTTTAATTGTTTGTAAGGTGCCTTGGTGGTTGAAAGATGCCATATAAATAAAGTATTATTATTATTATAAAAGTCAGCAAGAGTGGTTGACCACCAGTCTATATTAAGTTTATAAAAATCAATTGAAATACTATCTGGGCCTGGTACTTTGTTATTTTAAAAATTATTCTATTGCTTCCTTGACCTCAGATGTTGTAAACCATCTGAAATCCTCATTTAATTCACCTAATTCTTCTTCCTTAAATGTGTTTATGTTTTGAAAAATTCCTAAAAAATATTTTTCCCCAAGTCAGTGGCTCAATATATATATCAATCTGAGTTATATAATTACAGGATCCTCTGGCTACAAGGGACCAGAATTTCCTATCACCCCATTCCTCTGTGGCCTTAGTCATTGTGTCCCATAATTCCCTTTGATGTTGTATTCTATGTAAATTTACATGTTGGTTATAATTTTCCCTAGCCAAATTAAGTTCTTTAATATTCTTTTCATTTGGATACTTTTTTGTTTTTCTAACTAATTTAGCTAGCTTCCTCTTTTCAGATCTACAATTTTTATAAAACCAGCCCTGTTAATGTTATCTTTATTTTTTTCCCTTTGTTTGCTCCTTAGCTAATAATCAAAAAATGTACTTGATTTCCTTATACAGTATATCTCCTCTGGATCCCACATATTCTGGATATTAATATTCAAAGTTTGCACAATTTGATCACTTAATTTACTGTCATTACTATTTTTTCTGGATCCCATCTAGTTGTTTTATTCACAATTTCTATATTATCTTCTCTTACTCGAATAGTACTAGTTGATTTCTTTTTATAGAGTACTAAGGGGCAATGATCACTTTCTATTCTATTTGGCACTTTCATATCACTATAATATAATAATCAAATATTAAAGCAAGTGCTTAATCAATTATTGTTGCCCCCTTTGCACTTGTACAAGTCATATTTCCCATACTATCCGATGGCAACCTCCCATTAAGTGTAATTAATTGCAGTGTCTGTACTAAATATCCCAATTGTTTGTGAATGTCTGTATTTTTTGTCCTTTGAGCTTCTATTTGATATCCTTAAGCTGGACATATTGAGTCATTTGATTCCAAATTCTCTTTTTTTTCTGTATCTTATGTTCAAATCCCCCATTATTAAAATTTCTGTTGGTTCATTTTTATTCAAATATTTTTAACATCTTGTGTAATTTTATTAGTTAATGATTTGTCATACAGTGGTGATCTTACTGGTGGCTTATAGATATTTACCAGAGTAAGTGGCTTACCTTCTATTTGAACTTTTACCAGTATATAATTTTGGTTAGCTGTTTGTTCTAAATATTCATTGTCTCATCTATTTTTATATAGGTTACCATTCCACCCATATGTCTTCCCATTTACTTTTGTTTTACAGCTGGCGATTGAATAATACTGTAACCATTAATGTTATTTTATCTACTTTTTCCTCATCATGCCATACTTCTTGAAACATTATTATGTACATCCCTTCTATAAAATCCCTAAATTCTGGATCTATAAACTTACTCTGTAACCCAGCAATGTTCCATGACATACTTGCCAGATTAGCCTCCTTATTTCTTTCAATAAATAAAGTGGTACTTATATTCATGCAGTCATATTTTAACTCCCACTCATTTATTTCTCTATCTCTCTCAAGTCACACCTGAACATCCTGTAACATTTGGAATCTGTTAAATGTATCCACATTATATTCAAGCGGTTGTTCTTCATGAATTACTTCTACAGATTGTTGTACTACTTCCAGTTGCTCATTCGTGGAGGTCCTGGAATCCATCATTGTTTCAAAATCTACTATTAAGATCCCCAGTTTATCCAACTTTGGGCTAGCTTCTAAACTATTTTTAGCTAAATTTTGATTATCCAAGGTTAAATCTATTTGATCTCCATCAGCCCAAAACCTCTGGGCTCTCTGGACCTGGACAATGTCATCCTCATGCAACTCTAATCCCAATACATTTCCTATCAGAGAAGCGATCATTGTTCTTAATTTGGCTCTAGTATTAATGCCCACATACGAGATTCCAAAAATAAAAAGAGTTATGTCTGAAGGAACTTCTAGCTCACACTGTTTATCAAGTATATGTTGCAGTTTTTCCTCCTAATCTAATTATAACTCTAATTCACCCTTAGTCTTAATTCCAAGGTCAATCATATCACTAATTAATATAGGTAGTTCCATAAACAAATTAAATTCCTCCAGTGCGATTGAGTTCCTCCATATGTATTGGGCCACTCTTGGTTGCTTAAAAAATAGTTGCAATATATAATTAAGCAATAAGCCACGAGGAGGTGTGGGTTATTGGGAGATTTACCATGGCTGGAGTGATTTGCCCATGAGGTGCAGCCGAGTGGGTAAATCCTTGCCAGCCATGGCAAACAGCCTGATAATCCACATCCTCTGAGTGGCTTATTGCGATTATATCAACATTCATTTTTTTAGTATAATGAATGCAAATATTAAAGAGGTTTCTTTTTTTTTATTATGGTATTTATTACTATACTATAGATATGGTAGAGGATGATATTTTTTTCATCAGCCATTGGTTATCAGAGAATTTACAATGGTGGTAAACTGCCAGTCTGATGATTTCATTGGCTGTTCACTTATGTCAATGGTATAATCCAATTTGCTATTCACAGTCCTTCTAGCATCCAATATATCCTCTAACTGGACATCCAAATTTAAAATTTCAGTACAAATCAAAAGTCCCAAATTCTCAATACTGTATTGCTCCCATTTAAATCCAGTTCTAATCCTTTTATAATAATCAACTGTTCTTTCTCCAGTAATTCTATATGTGAATCAATAACATCCTGTTTTTTGCATTGATCATTATGTCCATTGTTGCTGACACTTTTATTTTGTTCTGCTTTTACATCCAAAATATCCTGTCTTGACCTTGATTACTATTTCCATCCTTTCTTATAGTTTTGTTTTGCTCCTCTGTATTGTACCTACTCTCTCTTTATTTATTATATCCCTACTCCTTTCTTTTTTTATTTTGTTTTCCTTTTTGTTGTTTCTTTAATTTCCTTTTCCCTTTTTTTATTCCTTTGGTTCCAATATCAATTTCAGCATTACTAGATCTAGAGATTTCTAATATGCTTTCCCTCTTTTGCATTTCTCCATTTCTTCTGTTTTGAGTGTCTACTTTCTGTTTAAAACCCCTTTTAGGTAGAGTTTCCTCCTCCTCCAACTTATGGACAAGGGATTTATCTTTACTTTCACCTTTTGTTGGTTTTAAATCCTTTGTTGCCTGTTTCTTTTCTTTCCCCCATAATAAGTAGTGCAAATTTCTTCCAGCTGTGCAGTATTATATGCCACTTCCCTTTTTAAGTGATTCATCTCACTTCTTAAGATAATTAATTGCTCCACTATGACTATGCTAGCTACGTGTCAGTCCTGTATGGCTTCAATTAGATTTGAATCCATAAATGGTGTATATGTAATATGCTTTACTACCTTTTCTTCCACAGTATAATGTTTTCTTTTTCTGCCAGTTCTTCCAGGCCTTGTAAGGTCTCCTGCATCCCTTCTATTATTTGGGACAGATCAGGATCCTTATTCTCATTCATTTTGCCTGGATCTGGTTCTTGATTTATCTGTTTACTTACTAGTTAACGCTATTGTAATCTGGGGAGTTTGTGTTTTCCCCATCCCTGAGGATATTACTTCAAGATTCCCCCTCTATGTTTAAAGTACTGTATCTTCTCATCCCAATCTGGGAGAAAGTTCCAAGAAGCTCAGAGTTACTACATTTACTATTTCCTCAGGATTAGAAGATGAGACTTTAGATTTTGTAACTTTTTTCATATGTTCTGCAATCGACATTTGCCCTACTTCAGTTACTTTATTAATTTCTGCTTAATTAATTATTGAATCTTGTTTCATATTTTTATTATTCTTTTTCTTATTCTACCCCTTTTTTGTTTCCCTTTAACCATGTCAACATCTTTATCTAGATCTTTATTAATATCCAGTTCCTCCCCACTATTTTTTTACTTCTAGTTCTCATTTTTACAATATCAACAGGATGAAAATCAGAAGTACCAACTAAAGTGCAAATTAGTAAAGTTGCAACGTACACTAATTATGTAATAGGCAGAATTTAAACTGCAAATATATGTTACCTTCTTTGCTATTTATGGAAAATGACCTTAAGTTACTTGACAATGTGCAATTTTATAAGTGCAGTGCTATCATATTTTGATATTAAATAAAGTTTGCATTATTTGTGTAAATTAACAACACATAAAACAAAGAAGTCTTTCCATAGAAATCCCCAACAACAAGCACAGTTCATTGGGAGTTCATCCGCATACCATAGTCCCCTTATCACTTTTGTTCAGTCCTTTGATCTTCTATAACCTTCTTCCTCAAGTTTAATAAATCTGGTATAGGTCTGGTATCCTGTATTAACATGTGAAGCAACAGCTGTATCAATAGTATATCTTCAGCCTGAGATGAGTACTTTAAAGTCTCGGTAATACTCACTGTCCAATCTGTCCAGGATCTATTCCACAATTGTTTCCCATATTGACGTACCACCATACGAACTGTGAATCAAAACAAATACAAGCAATAACCTCTGTATTGAAATATTCACCCCCCGAACTTACTATACCCCAAACATTTGCTATTTTATCAAAATGCAGGAAGTACTGAGTATTCTATAACTGTATATGTAGTTTATATAGTTATATAGTTATAAAGATTTATATTCTTCCTCAGCAATAAATGAAGACCTCTGTACTAAGGTTTTAATATTAGAATTATTACCTAAAAAGGAGATTAAGATAATATTTCACCAGTAAATATTTCTAATGTTTTATTTAAGTTTTAATTGTGATCAAATGTTTATTTGTTCAGCAGAAAGTCATTACAAAACATACAGACACAAATATATACATTTCATTAAAATATTCCTTAAGGCATTTACATCAGCACTTTATCCTGAGACATCTATAAAAATAGGGTTTCCAGTATCTGGCAGAGCCTTGTTCTTAATTAAGAGTAACAATCATTTCACAAATATCATCACACAGCACCATATGCTAAGCTCAGTGTGGATAAGATTAAAAGCCATTATCACTTAGACATTCCAAGGCTAGATAGCAGCAATTCAAAAATGTCTGTAAACAGAGGACTTTTATTAAGTTCACATGCTTCAGTTGTAAACCCAAAAGGGTCCGCATGTCCACATCCATATCAATTAAACCTGGAGTCGAAGTTTGGCCAAACTGTCCCATGACGATGTATTTGGACCCAGTAAAATCGAGCAGCAGTTCCAGACAGTATGTTGTCAGCACAAGCTCCTGTTTGCTGTTTTGCTGCCAGAGTCCATCTTTTGTTTGAATTTTGTTGCCACTAATTGGGCACCATTCAAATCAGGAGTCCCCTATTTCAGTTATAAAATGTGCTAATAAAAATATTAGCAACACTGCTCCTTTAAATATTGGAGTTCTACTAATATATCAAAATTGCTGACACTAACAATTATCATAAATTACAAGTATGGACATTTTAAATAAGCCCTTGATTCGGGCAGCCCCTGCAGGCAGTGCAGCTGAATTACTTGCCACTGCCTGCCGCTTCTCGCAGCTGACCCCGGGATCTCTCAGCCAGTTCCAGAGCCCTTGATTTGGGCAGCCCGTGCAGGTGGTGTGGCTGAATTACTCACCACAGCCTGCCACTTCTTGCAGCTGACCCTGGGATCTTCAGCCAGGTAAGTTTCAGCCAAAGAGCCAGCAGCTCTCAGTTTCTTTGAATTTTAGTGCCTCTGCCCTATTTCCACTGATTGGGTGTCTCCATGCCTGAAGCTCCCCTGATTTATTTATTTATTTATTTGCTTTTGGTAATCGGGTGGGTGCACTAGGCATAAGAATGCCTATTTTCAGGCACGACCGAGGAGAAAACAGCTTGAAAATACATAAGTCTACATGTGATGCAGCACATGAGATATGGAGCACAGTTTAGAGGGGATCAACAAAATACATACAGTAAGTCTACATGTGACACAGAACATGAGGTAAGGAGCACTGTTAGAGGGGATCAACATACAATCAAACTTAGGGTAAGGAGAGACATTGATTCTACATGCCAATAGGCTTGGGGTGTAGAGAAAGGTTGTACGGTAAAAAGCAGCTACAATACAGTTTGTACAAGTAAATACAAGTCAAAACAATGTGAGAAAACAGGCATTGCAAGTGAGAGCATACATAAAAACAAAAATAAGTGCCAGTTGTGTGGTTAATGAAACAGGGGGAGAGGAAGGAAGAGTGGTGGGAAGCAGAGAAAAGAGGGTTAGGAAAGAGAGCGAGGACATGTAAGGAGGGAGTTTAAGAGAGGTGAGCAAGAGGTGTCAGGGAAGTGGATTACCTAGGAAAAGGACAGAGAAAAGATGGTCTAAGGTGGATTAAAGCAGGTGCAGGGGCTAAATGCTCACGGTGAAGTTTCTTAAAACTAGCATGGGTGGTTGCTTGATGAATAGTTTTAGGTATGGACTTCCAGTACTTTGGAGCTGTGTATGAGAAAGCATGTGCACCCATGTTAATTCTGCATCTAGGGATGTGAAGAGGTGCTTGGCCTGTAGATCATAACCCATAGGAGAGATGTTGTGAGTGCAGCAGGGAGGCAAGGGGTAGGGGGACACCTGATCTGGTGATGCAGTCAATTAGTGAGCCAAAAGACTGGAGTTGGTGGGTAGAAGGGTAAGACCATTTTAAGTCAGCATAGAGCTGGCAATGGTGTTTGTAACGTGGGGATGCAGAGGCATAGCGGCAGATGCTATTATAGGTGGTGTTCCATTTATGGAGGGAGGATTTAGAGGCTGATAGGTAAGTGACTGAGCCATAGGCCAGGGCTAAGAGAAGAAAGCTTTGTGCCACAGCTAGTCTAGCTGAGGGGGTAAGGGCATAGCTAGTTCTGTAGGCACTTCCTATCTTGGCATTGACAGACTTACAGATGGTTATTATGTGCAGGTCAAAATCTAGAGATTCGTCAAGAGTAACACCCAGATATTTAAAGGATCTGGTGCTAACCAGAGGGAAGCCATCAGCACATGGGATTTTTAGGGCATTATGATTTGTTTTAAGCCTAGCAGGTGAGCCAAAGAGCATGGAGTAAGTCTTGCTAGTGTTGAGAACAAATTTGTTCTCGGTTAGCCAAGACCAAATACTAGCGAAGTCCGAAGCAAGAGGGTGGGTTATGTCAGCGGCATTTCTAGCACTGTGGTAAATAATAAGGTTATCAGCATTGAGCAGAGATGAGCAGGTAGATGCAAGGAGTGGGATGTCATTAGTGAAAGTAGAGAAAAGCAAGGGGCCAAGTATAGAGCCCTGGGGCACACCAACATGTATAGAGGAAAAATCTGATATAGCTGAGTTGAAAACTACAGTCTGTTTCCTGTCGGATAGATAGCTTTTGAACCAGGCTACTACCTCAGAGGAGAAACCTAGGGAGCGTAGTTTAGCAAGAAGAAGGGTGTGATTAACCAGGTCAAAAGCCTTGGTTAGATCGATGGAAACTGCACCTGTCAGGAGGCCTGAGTCCATAGAGGCACAGATGTCGTTAGTGAGTTTTAGGAGGGCGGTGGAGGTGCTGTGGCCTTTGCGGAAGCCATGCTGGGAGCATGAAAGAAGGTTATACTTCTGAAGATATTCTATAGATTGAGTGGCCACTAGTTTTTCCAGGATTTTGCTAAGCATGGAGAGAATTGCTATGGGACGGTAGTTCTTAATTTCTTTAGGATCCCCCTTTTTTGGAATTGGGGTGACTTTAGCCATTTTCCATATATCAGGAACTATACCATGTCATAGAGAAAGGTTGAAGATTTTGGCTAGGGGAGAGGCTATGAGAGGGGCAGCAGCTTTCAGGAGCCTAGGTTCCAGACCATCAGACCCCGAGCTGGTACTGTCAGGAGCGGAGAGTAGCAGTTTTAACACTTCTCCTCTTGTGATACTCCGGAACCTAAAGTGAGGGTGCATGAGTAGAGGTTCACTAGGGGGTGAGCTGGTGTGTACAGATGGGAAGGAGATCAGGTAGTTGGTCAGATCTGAGAAGTGGTGATTGAAAGAGTTGGCTGTGGTCACCGGATTATTGCAGTGTATGCCATTTAACAGCATATCACTTGTATGGGCCCTGTGATTAGCTCCGAGGAGTGTTTTTATGGTAGACCAGAATTTCTTAGAGTCACCAGCAGCTTTTGTTAGCAGTTCTCTACAGAAAGAGCTTTTGGCTAGGCATATATTTCTTTTGAATGTGTTTCTCAGAGATCGACAGTGGTTATAGTCGGTCTGCAGCCAGTGGTTTTGAAACATTGCCACAATTTGCCCCTGACCCTTAATTGGGTAAGTAGGTCTTTGGCTAACCACTTTGTCTGAGTTCCACGAATACAACGAGTGACACGGGGAGCATAGGTGTCTTGAAGCAGGCCAAAATGAACCAGGAAGTAGTCAAGTGCCATCTGGGCATTAGTAGAGGTGTAGATTGGAGTCCAGTCAGTCAAGGAGAGATCATGAGTAAACTGTGTTAATTTGAAAGTGGACAAATTGCAGAAGGTATTAAGTTTTGGAGGCAGAGATGGTTTATTGGTAGAGCGCCAGATGCAGCAGATTGGGGAGTGATCACTTATGACATCTGCAAGGGTACCTGCACATACTATGCTGTCAGGGCAGTTTGTAAGGACCCAGTCAATAAGAGTACTAGTCCGAGGCAGAGCCATGACCCTTTTTGGGTCTGTGATTAGTTGATGAAGGTTGTGGCCTTGTATCATAGCATGAGAGGACTGGTTTGAGTTACTAGTCCAGTTTAGGTTGAAGTCCCCCAGTATAAGGACTTCATTATGGCCGATGGTGCTGTTCACTTGGGAGAGGAGTTCTTCAAGACCTTTGCTACCACCAGCAGGAGGATTATAGGCACAAACGATGTGTAATTTCTTTGAGCCTAGTTGTAAGGTTGCATGGATCGCTTCACATTGAGGTAGGGTCTGCAGGACATTGTGGGATAGCAACAAATGAGGTTTATAGAAGATGGCTACACCACCTCCATGCTTTGATGATGGCCTATCTTGTCTGATGAGATTGTAATTGGGTAGAGAGCAGAGGGTATCAGAGGTGGTGGGTTTTAGCCAAGTTTCAGATAGGCAAAGGATATCAGAGTGATATTGAGCAACCCATGCCTCTAGTTCTGCTATGTTGTGGAGAAGGCTCCTAATATTCATGTGTACAATGTGGAGGCCCTTAGTGTCATTCCAGATTTATCATAATGGGATAATTTACTTAGGGGCCCCGGGTTTAGCTCAATATCCCCAGCTAACATTAAGGCTAAGAGTACCAGGTACCATAGCTTACGATGGATGAACAGGGTAGGCAGGATGAGGTTGAGCAGCGGGAATTTATGCAGAGTGTAGGATAGGTGGTAGATGAACTTATAAGGGACGAGAAGTGGGGAGGTGTCACGGGGCCAGTGTGCTGGCAAGCGCATAGCGAAGAACGAAGGGTCATCAGGGTGGGTGTAGCGATGGCTCATGGTTGGTGGGTAGTAAAATATAGGGAGCCATATGAGGTAAGAAAAAATAGAGACTAGTAGAAATGTAGCACAAGGATTTATGGCCTTATTGAATTTAATTGAGAGGGTCATTTGAAAGTGGGGTGTATGGGAAGGAGGCTCAAAAGGAGAGTAACAGAGCTTGTGCTGTTGGCAGGATTTAGAGTTGAGAGCCAGAAAGATAGAAACTAATATCTGGCACCCTCTAGCTACCAGGAAAAAAAACCTGCTAATGGTAAAGTGTGGAGATAGTTAATTTTCTGCTGGTGGGCGTGGTTTTCAGTATTCCTCTCGCTATATAGCTGGAGCCTGCTAAGGGTGGGAGTGGTGGGGGACGGGTGGGGAGCAGTTGCGAAGCGACTGCGGGGAAAGCAGCAACCCTCCTTAAGCTGCAGGCGACTGTGAAGCTATAAGTTAGTGGGAGCAGTTTTAAATTAATTTACTGTCTCCCTCCTGAGCTGGCACTGAGAAATAGTATGTTTGTGGGGTCACTTTACAATTAATTAACAGTCTCCATCCTGAGCTGCTAGCGAAGTGAAATTTGGTTTCAGCAGCTGCGTTTGCAGAGCAAGGAAGCAGAACTACTGCTAGTGTCAGAGGGAGAGAAAAATTCAAATTTAAGAGCCCGGGACGCGAGGAGCTGCTCAGTCTATACTCCGAGCGCTTCTACCAAATTACCTAACAGCTTCTTTACACTTGATTTTGCTGCTTTCTGTATAATTTACTGGTTGAAAGCAGGTTTAGGGTTCAGCTTTGCATTTTCAGTACGGGTTTACAGGACCGAGCTATGCAAACAGATAATAAAAGGAGTTAGAAATTAATCCTGGTCTATACCACCAAATCAGCAACTAAGTTATTTAGTTTAGGAGGGACGCTTTAGATGAAACCTGCACGTATGTCAGCCTGGTCGAGGAAAAATTCAAACTAGGTTTTGGCATAAATCCCAGTAGGTGACTGTTGCAAGGTACAGCAGTTACACATTACCACAGCCCCACCTACGAAGCATACATAACAGTAGTTTTACAACTTATATAGCAATAGGTTGTGGCTCCGTGAGTTTGGGCAGTCTTTTCGGCAGTTTGAGACCGGGCAGAAGTCCAAGAGAAACGGCGCCAAATTAGAAAAAAGTCAGACAAAGGAAGGCCAAGCTGTGAGGCGCTGCTCGGTTGTCGAGAAAATTATCTTTAGGATGGGGCACCTTGAGATAGACGGTGGGGGAGCTCCAGGGCAGAGGTGCCCTCCTGTAACCGAGGCTAAGGAGAAAGAAAGAGGGTGAGCGGATTATTATAAATGATTGGTGCGCACTACAATCCATGGAATCTGCCACTTTTTTGGCTGCTAATCCTTCTACAGCTTTACAGCATACCTGCTGTATTTTGTTAAAACTGTAACCTGTACATCTGCTGATACACTGCCTGTTAAACTTTGCTGTTGCTCCTGTCTTTAACCACGCTAACCATAGGCAACTTCTCTGTGATAGCTAGTAAAATGTATACATGCTGTGAAATGTTATACTGCCTGTTAAATTTTGCTGAATGTTCCTGATCGGAACCACACACAGAATAGGCAAACTATTATTTAGTTCAGTCTGATAGTAACTTTTTTCTTCTTTTTTCTCTCTTGCCCTCTGCCTACTTTTTAAGCTGCCTGTAATCTCCCTCCCTGCCCTACCTCACATATAGTCTTATCTCCTTTTCTGCTCACTAATTTTCTGTTCAATCTCCATCCCCCTCAACTCGGAGCTGACCCTCCTTACACCCAACACCTCTTACTCCTCGCTTGCTGTGGTTAGACCGATTTAGTATCCCTTTTGTTCCTTGAATTCTTTCCCCTCCTTGGCTTCCCCTCTGTCTCTGGCCCCACGCTGCTCTGCAGTTCTCCCACTTATTCAGCCCCACCCCATAAACTGCTCTTTTATGCCAGCTTCTCCACCCCTTCTTGACCTTCTCCATAAGGCTAACCTCCCTCTCCATTCTCTCCCCACAGATCCAGAGCCCTTGATTCAGGCAGCCCCTGCAGGCGGTGTAGCTCAATTACTCACTGCTGCCCATGGCTTCTTGCAGCTGACCCCGGGATCTCTCAGCCAGGTACGCCTCAGCCAAAGAGCTGGCAGCTCTTGGTTTCTTTCAATTTTGGTGCCTCTACCCTATTTTCACTGATTGGCCATCTCCCGGCCTGGAGCTCCCCTGATTGGTGTACTACAATCCGTGGAATCTGCCTTTTTTGGCTACTAATCCTTCTACAGTTTTACAGTGTACTTGTTATTTCTCCCGCCCACCCAGCCCAATCTCTATTAAATACGCACTGGCCCCACCCCGCTACACCCACCTCCTCTCTCTGGTCCCCTTCTTGTGAACACAAGCAGCCACCCAGCCGAGCTACCTAAACTGTCAAATATAATTAGTACTACACTATCTCAGTGCTAGAAATGTGCATTTTACAGTATCACCTACTCTTCCTCTAAACCACAAACAATTTGGCCACACACCCTGGGATGTGGCCTCAGAGCTCAGCCATCCCCACTTACTGTACCAGCTCCGTCTTCTTTTCCTCACCTCCTATCCTTCACTGGACTAACTGTATAACCAATTAAGCAGTCCATCCAAGACCTTCCATAGCAGCACCACCCTCTACTCAGACTACTACCGTGGTTTCCCTCATTAACCTACCTCTAATGCTTAGCCTGCCCTTACTGATACTCTTTCTAGACATCAGCTAGAACCCATCTGTCACTCACACCCTGCACCTCAAAAAACACTACTGGAATAGCTATGGGACTGGAACCAGCAGCACCATTAAACTCTGTGGCACCCCTTCTACCCATGAGGCACTGAAGACCGTCAAAATGTACACACACTTTATACTGTACCCCAGTACTCTTCCGCTGCATTCTATCCTCTTATCAATATAAGCCCAAACCCCAAGCTAGTAAAAGGGTGCTATTGCTTCACAGAAAATCCCTTACCCAGTTACTAAAATGGTTGCTCCTCCTTCTGCTCATCTCAGGGAATATCCATCCGAACCCAGCTCCACCTCATGCCACCCCCCGACAGCAAGCATGGACCTGGGACTCTCTCCATGGCTAGCATCATTATCTGCAGCCTCCCCAAGAAAACTGATATACTTACAGCCTAGGTTATGCAGCACACCCCGATGTCATCTCAGTGCAGGAAACGTGGCTGCCCCCACTCATACCTACCAGATAATACAATTGCTGTTCCTGGTTACAACCTCTTCCAACTGGATAGGCTCACTGAAAGAGGGGGAGGCTGTGCTATTTACTTGAAAGAGACCCTAGTGGGGCATGCCCAGATGCTACCTGGCATAGATGCTGATATTCAAATCCTTGCCATCAAGTTTCTCCTCGGAGCCAAAACAAAGCACTAACTATAGGGTCTGTATACATCCCCCCTAAACTGGTGACTAATGGACTCAGCTCTATTCTAAACTGCATTCACAACCTCAAACACCACTCCAAGATCATACTACTTGGTGAGTTCAATGTAACGTGGCTCTCGCCCTCCACCTGCACCTACAAGGATGCCCTCACTGCTGCCAACTTCACACAACTGATACAATTGCCCACTAGGGTCAATTACAGGACTGGGACCAGCACCCTACTGGACTGGGTTCTAACTAACCTCCCTGACCATATCTTGCACTCAGAGGTACTCCCCAACACTAGAAGTGACCATTCTCCAATTCTGTGTATATGGACCAACAAATTCATTAAACCTCCACCTAAAACCATCAGTAGCCAAGTTCTTATCTGTGGGCACCTTGAGACTCTTAGAAACCACCTGCGGCTGCAGGACTTGACAATAATAGACTCTGCTGCTGATGTTGACTCGGCAATGGAATTCTTCATCACAAGTTTTAATTCGGCCTGTGACGTGCATACCCCTTTCAAAAAATGGAAGGTCAGGGGACTTGACAACCCATGGATAACCTATGACCTTCTGCAGCAGTTGAAAGCCCAGGACCAACTGTGGCATCGGGCAAGGGAGACTGGCAACCAAGCAAATGTTCAGGTGTATAAAACTGCCAGAAATGCCCGCACCAAGTCCATCCACTCAGAAAAAGCTTGCCATTACCGAGACATCCTCACCACTGCATGGAAGGATGGTAGGAAATTCTGGAGCAACCTCAAGGACATCACCAGGAAAAACTCCAAATCCCCCCCCCAATGCTAAATCTGGGTGGCACAGTAACACTTGACCCCACAGTGATTGCCAACACTTTCAACTCTGCCTTCAATGACTTCAGCCATGTTCTACTTCCAAACTTCTTCGATCCCTCCACCAGTTACACAGCCAATGGTCAGCAAGGCTCAGCTCTGGCACACCCTCCTTTCTATTACAGGGCTGTGACAGTAAGTGAAGCCAAAAATACCTAACTAAAGTTCCCGGTGAGACCAGGTTAAGACCAGGTTGCCCTTGTCTCCTGTGACTGCTTCACCTAACCCCTTTTCCTTCCCTATACTTAACATGGCCTATCTGTCCTCCTCCGCCTATCTTTCCTCCTCCCACTAGCTATGTGGCCCTAACGTGGACTCAGATCTCCCCTGCCAACCCTCTGCCAACTTTACTTGTAACTTACCCCTCACTCCCACTAAACCATTCGGGCCAAACAATCTCCCTGCTGGTGTGCATTTTTTTGCTTTTATTCTTTCTTTGGCCCTGGCACGTACTGCAGTTGATGCCTCATGCCTCATTCCCCGCCTCTTCTTCTGTTAACAAGGCCTTCTGGCTGCACCCCCCCCCACTAATATCTACCCCTCACCAACATTACCTACCTCACCAACCCCCACCAATATCTACCCCTCACCAACTTTACCCTCATTGCGCACTCTTACACCGCACTTTGCACTCTTCCTAGATGTTCACCTTTTAAGTTTATCCAGGCTCCCCTACCTCCATTGGGGTATGTAATCACTTGGTATCGGTTACCTATACTTCATATTACCTCTCTGTTAACTCATACTGTTTGCCTTGCTTGCGTACTTGTAGAAGATCTACCTAATGCTTTATTTGGTACTGTAGATAATACCTTTCTGTATACCTGTACTGTACTTGCCTGTGTTTGCTTACTAGTACTGGATTTTCCCAATGTTGTCTCTGTATTGATAATTGTGTGTATTTGTCTCTCAACGTGGAATCTGTGTAAAAGAACCATTGGCTCAAAGGTGTTAATCCGAAAATTAAATAAATAATGAGACTCCCTCTACTTTCAGGAATCCATCCTTTTTATTCTCAGGGATTAGGAGGCTCCAGTAACTCTTGGAGTCCAGTGAAACAGTCTCTAAAGTGCTATGGCACCACATATTTTTCGGGGGGGACCCCATAATCAGCATCTTCACTTAAAACAGCGTCCTTAAATAAGCCGTCAGGGGTTCAGCCCACAACCATCTAAGAAGACAGTGCTGTAGCAAAAATGCCAAACAAGATATGCAAATCAAGAGCACAACTTCCATTCAAACAGTTTAATTTCTGCCTGAAGTTCGTATATTACCATGACGGAAGCGTCCAACTATCACTTGTTTGAACACTAAGTTTAAACTCTGTATTGGGAAACTGTAGAAATGGGCTCCAACCTAGGAGTCCTTTAATCATTTGGTGAAAGCCAATTTGATTTTGAATAGGTTTCCCTGTTTATGTGCAATTCTTTAAAAAGGAGCAAACATAAAAGTAACCACTTAGCTCCAAGCTCCATGTTCCAAGCTCCATGCTCCAAGCTCCATGCTTCAATTTCCATGCTCCAAGCTCCATGCTCCAAGCTCCAAGCTCCATGCTTCAATTTCCATGCTCCAAGCTCCATGCTCCAATCTTCATGCTTCAATTTCCATGTTCCAAGCTCCATGCTCCAAGCTCCAAGCTCCATGCTCCAATCTCCATGCTTCAATTTCCATGCTCCAAGCTCCATGCTCCAAGCTCCATGCTCCAAGCTCCAAGCTCCATGCTCCAATCTCCATGCTTCAATTTCCATGCTCCAAGCTCCATGTTCCACACCTAGGATTCCATAGGATTTATTAGTACCATGGGCTTTATTGAGTCTCAACAGTATTACTTGTTATAAATGTATTGCCTCCAGTGGCCTCTCTCCATTTTCCAATTCCTGCTCGGAATGCCTGTTAAAACAGAAACAGAACAAGCATTTGTCAATGCTGAATGTTGTCTCGCTGGCATTGGCATTGGTAGTGCTGGAGTTAGAGATGCATAATAGGAATGGTAGTGAAGTATTGAATTGACACCAACCCCACCCCCACCCTGCAGAGACTGACAGACATTAGGGTGTGCCTTTGGGGTGTCAGCTACAATGCTCATGCCATTTTACCTCACCCTACCCTGCAGACACTGACAAGTGTCATGGTGTACTTTGGTGTCTTTGGGCCTTGTACTTACCCCATTCCATAAGGAAATACACTGAGACGAGTGCAGTATAGGAGAATGGGGTGAACTTTAGTGCCGAACACTCCAAGGCACACCTCGATGCCAGTCACTAGCTGCAGGGTCGGGGTGGGGGTAGAATGGCTTGAGCATTGCAGCCAATGATCCCAAGTCACACCTCTGATACCTGGCAGTCTTTACAGGGTGGGGTGTTACAGTTGGAAACCCTAATGTCATAGGCATTTGTTGGTATTTTCACTCCAAATTTTCAACATAGGCTTTTTGTGACCCCACCTCATGAAGAGAGGCACAATTAGTTTGTTAGCTGAAAGGAGGTTTTGCACAGTGGCTATGCCATTTGGCGACACAGGATGAAAACACATTTTGGGCAGGATGTGAACCTGACAACTGTATTGTTCATGAGGAGGTGTAAAAATGGCAACATTGAAAATCTGGGTGAAAATCACGAAGAAATTGCTGAAGTCATGAGCATGCATAGAAACTCCAAAACACACGTCTGTAACCCAATTATTTTTGGAATTTTTTTTAGCCACATTTTCAACATAGGCATTTTGGGACCTCCCCTCATGAACAGTGGTGCTGCAATTTTGTTAATCTGTCCCAAAATTTGATTTCCCACAGCGACCACGCCATTGTGCGCCACAGGTGCGGAAACATATTTTGGGCAGGCTGTGAAAAATGACAGCTGTACTGTTCATAAGGAGGTGTGAAAATTTGCCAGTGTTGAAAATCTGGCATGAAAATATTGCAAATTTGTGAAGTTACAAGGGTGCGTGGAAACTGCGCAATGCACGCTTGTAACACAGTCATTGTATGGACGATCGTCACCAAATTTTCAACATAGGCATTTTAGGACCTCTGTTCATGAACAGTTTCACTGTTATTTTCTCAAACTGTCCCAAAAACTGATTTCACACAGCGACCGTGCTATTCTGAGCCAGACGTGCGAAAACACATTTTGGCCAGGATATGTAAAAATGACAGCTGTACTTTTCATAAGGAGGTGTAGAAAAATGGCAATTTAGAAAATCTGGAGTGTAAATATTACAAATTCATGAAGTCACGAGTGTGCTTGGAAACTGTGCAACCTCCGCTAGTAAAACAGCCATTTTGGGAATTTTTTCCACCAAATTTGCAACATAGGCTTTTTGAGAGCCCCCCTCATGAGTAGTGGCACTGTCGTTTTGTTAATCAGTCCTGAAAGGTGATTCCATGCAGTGACTGCAAAATCACCTTTCGGGACAGAATAACACCATGACAGTGACTAAATTCATGAGGAGGGTCCCAATAACCCCATGTTGAAAATTTGGTGCCAGAATTCCCAAAAATGCCTGCGATATGCACCAAAGTTGAAAAACCCTATTTATGCCATTATACAGCTTACCAGTATTTCTTCTTTGTGGTCGGCTTTGAAGAGTGTGGACATGTTCCCGGTCCAAAGAAGATCATCGCACCATGCTCCGGAGGTAAGTATGGGGTGAGGTGGGTGTGGGGAGGCAGGGTGCGCAGAGGGTGGGCACTGGTTGGGGGGAGGGCCACCAGAGTCGACAAGGGACCATTTTCTGCTTTGCAGGCTTTAAAAAAAAACATTGCGGGATGGTTTTTCTTTTACAGGGTATTTGTACGCTGGGGTGGGCTCCCAGCGTGCCACCTAATGTTTTTTGGGGGTTCTGTGGCCGATGGGGATTGGACACCCCATCAGCACACAACAAATGGGGGGACATTATGCCAACGAGAGTGGGTTAAACTGGGAAGGGGACATGATGCCGAGGATGGGCACCCCTCAGCACACGCTTGAAATGGGGGGGTGCATTATGCTGACGGGAAGTGGGCTCCCCCATCAGCAAATGATGTGGGTTGGGACATGCCGACAGGGGGATTGGGCACCCCTGAAGTCGTCTCTCTGCGTGGCAGCAGTCAGCGCCACCATGTTAATTGAAGGGCTTCACCAGGAAAGACACGTAGTGAGGGCATGTTTTGATGCCGCTGGATGACGAGCTTGGCTGTCATTGCAGCGGACTGTTTCTCAGACGTGCATGCCACATTATGTATTCCTGGTGTGGCGCCTGCATGCTGGCTTATTGGGGAACGAGGGACTCGTCTACTGATGTGTGCCCTGCATTCGCCCAACAGTGACCGCGCCTCCAAATCAGCTACTAATGCAATATGTTGGCTGTGCAAGTGCGAGCCAACATAAAAAGTGCTCCTCTAAGTGCAGTGATTTTTATCACACCAAACACCTCTGAGAACCCCAGCCCCGTGACAACGGTGGCATACCTTTGTGAAGGCTAAAGCAAGCCTATTAGCACTTAAAAGTGCCTCCGTGCTTTCAATCCTCCTCCTTCTTGCTGCTCTGAAGCCATTAAATCCTCCTCTGGATAGGAAAGTCTTTAAAGTCCATTCAGGACTGCCGCATATGACACGAAATGCATTTGTCTCTCCATGACTAAGAGTTGTCAGATACCTTACTCACTCCAAACTACTCAGAGCAACACACATTCCAAAGCTGGTAGTATAAAAACAATAATAGTTTCTTTCATAAAAACTCAAATAAAAGCTTTTTAAAAGTCAAAAGCTAGAAACAAAAAATCCTACTGCAGAGAGTAGTAATGCAGAGAGGAGTGGCGCTGTCACCGTCTTGCAGCTCCACCCCTCCCCCCCCCAGCTCCAAGTTTTAATTAATTTTACCTGCTTCTCTACAAAAAGTCAGCATCACTTAGTCGATTTTCTGGGCAGACGCAGGAAAATATTCAAAATCGTACATAACGATCTGTGTTTTCAAGGCACCAGTTATTTAATATTATGGGTAATGCCATGGAATTCAGCTGGAAAAAGAACTAGCTATAGCTATAGCCACATCATGTATGATGTCCCAATAGTCGAGGCTGCATAAAGCTACACATAGCTATCTTACACATTCGAGCTTACTATTCTAATCAGGAAAAAACACATGTGGGCTGGCAGTATAGCCTAGAGGTTAGATGAATGAGGTGCGAACGAGTTTGATATATTCAGCAGACCAGACCGGAGTTTGATTCTCACAACCTTCACTTGCATACTGTGTGACTCTGAGCAAGTCACTTACCTGTCCAGTGCTCCCAGGTCACCCCTGAAAACAGGCAGCTGTGCCTAGTGGGCCCCACACGGTGACTAAAATAAAATGTACTCATGTTCACCCTTTTTTAGGTACCACCAGCAAAGTGATACAAACTCCTCTGGTGTTCTCCAGGTAACTGAATTTAGACCTGCATCAGCCCTAAATCAGATCCTTTACCTATGATCCCCACACATGCTCAGTCTGGAGGAAAACTGTTACATGCAATTATTAGAAGCAATCAAGGACAATCCGGGCCAATTGTGTAATTACCTCACCCGGCCACAGTTCAAGCTAAGAATATAAGAACTGAATTGTTGTCATCTGTCACTAATAAATTTTAAGTAAAACGGCATGGGGGTGCAATTTGGAATATAAGCTTTTTATGTAAAAGTACGCAATACATTGAGGGAATGTGATGAACTGAGGCTAAGGATACAAGAACCAAATTACTCCCAACCCACTCCAAATATGGATAGTTAAATTTGTTTTGAGATAAGTTGCACAGGTATTTTGAATGGAAATATACAAATTTAGATATAAAGACACAAAACACATCCCAAGAATGCAAAAATCATAACCCCAATATTTGAGTTAATTTGCTCCCGTACTTAATAACACACTTTTGTCCTAATAACATGGAGCAATCTAAATCACTCTGGTTTGGTTATATGGTTATACGGCTGTATGGTTGTACAAACACACAAATCCAAATACAAGGGGCAAAAATAAGCACAAACCCCAGACTCAACAACACAACAATACAGGTGTATACAAGATACACAAGGATATACACAAGCAAACTTCAAAACTTAAAAGTTCGAGACCTGACCGGGTTGCTACAGCCACCATAGCCAATTCCAGTCTATAAAACACTCTTCTCTGAGAAAATTGCTTAGCAGTTTTCTACATGTAGTACTACAATAACTCAACAATCCAGGTATGTGGAACCTGTAAAACAAACATAAAGGGGAGACTCCCCCCAAAAGAACAGTTGTGACACTCTGCCACGACCTTAGCAGGCTGTCCCTGCAAGTAGTTTTCTGTATGGGCTGCTCCACTGCAGGACTCCAAACAATGGAGAAATTTACAGCAGGCAGTCAGGGAGTTACAGTTATACCATTCTTAGACTTGCAGATCAAAATAACAGATTCTATGTTTAGTACTTCATTGTTTAGGAAAAGCACGGATAGAAACACTTTATTACATAACACAAGTTTCCATGAGTCGAAATTAAAAAACAGTATACCTTATGCACAATTAGTAAGAGTCAAACATAATTGTAAAGAGAATAGTGATTACTTAGCATATAAGCAAGATATGCTAAGTAGATTTCATAATAGGGGTTATCCTAAAAAAGTTTTAACACAAACAAGTGATAAAATTGATAAAATGACACGTGAACAACTTTTAAGCAAAAAACAGAATCAAAAAAAGGATAGATTAGTGTTTGCCACAAAATACAATCATAAAATGACAGAAATTAGAAGAATTATAAACAAACATTGGCATTTAGTTGCTATGGATAATTCCAGTATTAAATCGTTACAATCGAGACCAATAATAGTATCCAAAAAAGTTAAAAATTTAAAAGACAGATTGGTACATTCACAATTTGCACATTATGATTTTAGTAAAACTCAGTTATTGCTTGGACCACTACAACCAGGGATGACTAGATGTGGCAAATGTGCAGTGTGTAATAATACTAGTAAAAACACTTTTTTTAAACATCCTCATTATAATGAAGAATTTAATATTAAGGATCACATTGTAAAAGATTGTAATACTGAAGGTGTCATTTATGTGTTGTAATGTCCATGTGATAGACTATATGTAGGACAGACGAAAAGAGCTCTCAAAGTACGGATATGTGAACACAAAAGTGATATAAGAAATAAAAATGATAAATCCCCTGTAGCTATGCATTTTAATGAGGCCGGGCACACGGGAGCATCTCTCAGGTTTTGGGGTCTCGAGGTAGTTAAACAACCATCTAGGGGTGGAAATTATAAAAGATTGTTAGAGAAAATGGAAATGAAATGGATCTTTAGTTTAAAAACTTTAGATCCAATGATAGAATATGAACACTGATTGTAATTGGCAAGCTTGTCTGTAATTTATACCATTTTCAAAAATATTCTATATTTTCCACCTAGATGAGTATTAACAGTCTGTTTAAAACAGTTTCTAAATGTACAGTATAAGTCATTGAAGGTAGATTCAATTTCTTTGGTTCTCGTTGATTGTTCTCATTTTCAAGGAATGTTGGTGTGTATTAGAATATCTATAAAATGTTTTCAGATTGTTATGAATTCATATTATTTGTTGGATCCATTTTTATTACAGCATATTTACAAATTTATTAAGTGTTAGTATAGGAGGGAAACATCTTTATATATGTCCATTCCTTAGTCTTCACTGTCTGTTAATTTCCCAGCATCAGAAAACATATTACATGGATATCGTTTATTGGTTTTATTTTTAAAAGAATAGAACATTATTCATTGCCATCCTTATGCCATATTAAAAGTGATCTTCTCTTATTCCATTTTTATTTTATTAAGCAGCTTACAACACTGAAACAACAGCCTTGCCATATTATGAGCAGCCTGGCGCACAGCATACATTCCCGATGATTCAGGAATGTGTGTTTAGTTGCTAGGCAACGCTCTCGCGTGTAGCAAGAGTTTCGGGTAGTGATCGTCACTCCCGTGGGAAACTCAGGCTGCTCAAGAGGATTAGGAGTTTTGGGAAGCCGTTCAGCGTTTCAGCGTTCTTGGGAACATACGCCATAATGGCAGGACTTGTATCACTTTTGTGAAAGCTACGGACTAAATTTAAAATGCTATTAGTTAGCTAGAAAGCTCTGACTTTAGTGGCAAGTTTTACAGTTAAGAGGGTAAGTGCAGTTTATCAAAAGTGAACAAAATTGATATTGCACAATTGTTTTCACTAATAGTACTTACATTGTTTAAATCCTATGGCTAAATTTAGTTATTTTACAATTTCAGAACTATTTAAGACATATAAAATATCAAACAGCAGCTAGTTCAACTTCCCAAGGTATCGTGTTATGTAGTGTTTAAAGTCTTACGACTATATTTACACTTTAACGGCTGCAATTTTCAGTGTCTTATGATAGTATTTTGACATTTTGTCAGGAAGAAGAGTGAATTTGAAGTCAAGTGTTTAAAATCATAGTGACTTGTTTCTCAGGTAGATGAATGCATTCAAAGTTATGCTTATTAATTGAAATTATAGTAAGTGTTAAGATGTATAACAGTGCATTTGTTTGTTTCTGAAATAGATACTACTGAAGCCCCGTGATCAAGCTCATAGGAGCGAAACGTAGGGGTGTTTTTTAATAAAGAAAACGTATTACAAGCAACAGCAGACTCCGGATTCACTTGATTTTGTGGAAGTTTACCGCACCCTTTTGGAGTTTGTAATTGTTATAAAAGTTCATCATTTCCCAGATATCACTTTGTGTAAGTCAGGGAGTTACAGCCATAATCTGCGGTACAAGTAAGACTGTAAAGAGCAACGAATTCTTCTTTTCAGCTTGTTACATATGCCAGTCAAGTTTACTAGGCAACAGTAGTTTACCTGTAATAAAAAAGGTAAGACTGTTTCACTACTCCTGCTACTGCTGTCTCTGTCCTCCATCTTCTGACAGCATAGTGTGCAGCCAACTTCGCAGTCCACCATGAGATGCGGTTTCTTCCTACCCCTTCTTGTGCACTTAAGAATTGACTGCCTCGCCCTGCTCACCATTAATACAGGTATGGACTCTACCCAAACTTGACTATACCTTTCCCCCTTACTGCCCCATCTGATCCATTTTAGTATGGAATTCTCCAGGACAAGTACATCCTTCCCGCCACACCTAACCCCCACCCCCACCCTATTACCAAGGTACCCATCAGTACAGTCTTCCCCATTAGTGGCTCTACACTTCTCTACAGCTCCTCCCCCCCCACACCTGACCTGCCCTCCCCTCCAGTTTTCTCCCTCCCTCCCAACCCTCCCATCCTCGAGGTCCCCTCCCCTTCTGCTCTGTCCTTCCTTCCACATTCCTGTCCACCCTACCAGTGTTTTCCCTCCTTTCCCTTACCCCTACAACCACCCCTCCAGCTGTGTCCCCCTCTTGCCCCTGCCAGCCTCCTCTGACTGACCTCTGTCCCCTGTGCATACCTCTCCTACCCCTGCCCTCTCCTGGAGATCCTTCCCCCCCATTCTCCACCAATGCCAGCACCACAAATATATTACCTGCCCCCTCTACATTGCTGTGCATTGGCTCCTTCCCCCTGACATTAGCATTCCCTTCAGTGCTATGTCTCTTGGTAGATGTTCTCCCGCACCCCTCCCCATCCCCTTCCCCTTCGACCTGACCTTCCCCCATTTGGTGTCCTCATATTACCCCTTGGAGGATGCCCTCCTGCTCTAGCATTCCCCCTTCCCCCATCCTCTCCACCTCTCTACCAAGCCACAACACTTCCTCCTCTAGCTTTCTCAGCCTGTGACAGGTTGGACATCCCACTAGCTTCCACAATATGTTCATCCAAACCACCGCCCCACATCTACTGCAGCCCACTATTCTCACCATGTTTGAGTAGTACTAACTAAAGGGAAGAAAACAAGCATTTGTCAATGCCGAATAATGATTGCTTATATGTGCTGCTTAGGTATTTGGAAGTGAAAGTACCATCCCTAAGAACTGTCATGTGCCCCTCCCCCCAAGACATCCACAGTGTCTTTCTGTTCAGTATTCATAGAAGAGGGGGAGGGGCAAGGACCACAGCAGTATAGCAGTTGCAAAGGCATGAAGAAGTGGACAATATTCCATTCGCAGGCAGAAGAATCCTGGAGAAGGTGAGTAAACTGAAGGTGGACAAAGCGATGGGACGGATGGCATACACCCAAGGATATGAAAAGAACTGTGAAGGGAAATAGCAGTACCTGAGGCAGCCATGCTCACTGAGTCATTCAACAGAGGGGTGGTATCAGAGAATTGGAGGAGGGCACATGTGGTCCCTCTATAGAAATCCAGCAGTAGGGAGGAGGCAGGGAACTATAGGCCGGTCAGCCTCACTTCAGTAGTGGGGAAGATCATGGAGACATTGGTTAAAGACAGGATAGTGGGGCATGTAGAAGACATCGGAGCCCAGGGCCATAGGCAACATGTATTCACAGTGGGGAGGTCATGTCAAACAAATCTGGTTGATGTTTTTGGGTGACAAAGGAAGTAAATCAGGGTGGGGCAGTGGAGAACGCTTACCGTGATGTAAGCAAAGTGTTTGACACTGTTCCACATAGGAGGCTGATAAACTGGCTGAGTAGGGTGGGCATGGGGGAAGGGTGGTAAAGTGGATTAGAAACTGGGTAAGAGACAGGAGACAGAGAGTGGTGGTAAATGGGGCACAGTCTGGGGAGAGGGGGTGACCAGTGGGGTGCCACAGAGATTGGTCCTAGGGCCAGTCCTGTTCAATGTCTTCATGAGTGACATTGCAGAAGGGATGAAGAGAAAGGTCTGCCTGTTTGCAGATGACACCAAGATCTGTAACACAGTGGATACCCCAGGAGGGGGGAGAGAAAATGAGGAGGGACCTGGGGAAGGTTGAGAAATGGTCTGAGGACTGGCAACTGAACTTTACTTCAAAAAAGTGCAAAAGTATGGACCTGGGACACAGAAAACCTGGGGAAAGGAACAGAATGGGGAGGGAGTTGGTGACAGTCACAAAGAAGGAAAGGGACCTGGGGGTTCTTATGTCAGATGACCTAAAAATGTCAAAGTGGTAAGGCAGCTGGGAGGGCCAGTGACATGCTGGGGTGCATAGACAGGGGTATCACCAGCATAAGGAGGGAGGTAGTGATGCCATGATATAAAACCATGGTCAGGCTTCACATGGAGTACTGTGTGCAGTTCTGGAGGTCGCACCTTCGTAAGGATATTAACAGGCTGGAGATGGTCCAGAGAAGGGCAAAAGAGATGGTACAGAGCTTGCAACACGAGACTTATGTGGAGAAAGTAAGGGACCTCAATATGTACTCACTGGAAGAGAGGAGGAAAAGAGGGGATATGATAGAAACTTTCAAGTACCTCAAGGGTATACATATAACTACTGAGAAGCAGGAGACAGTTGCTGTAGGGATATGTTCCAGCTTCTGTGTGATGTTCTTTTGTTTTTATAAATCTGTAATCTCCAGTATTTCAGTAACCACATGACCACACTGCCTTCTTTAGGCAATTTTATGCTGGTTGATGCCTTGTGTCAGATGGCAGACAGATGGCTCACCAGATTGTGTTGCCATTTGAAAAACGGCATAGAGTGTTCTTTTACTGGTAAGCGTTTTGGAGAGGTGGTGAAGGTCTCACAATGTTTATTATAATTTTATTTCCTTATGTCTGTCCCCTTTGGTCCCCTCATCCCCACATCCCAATAGTCATCAGTGGCCACAGCTGCAGCCTTCTTCTTGCCAATATAGTGGGTGAGAAACATAGAAACATACAAGTTGCCGGCACATAAGGACCGCTTGGGCCACCTAGTCTGCCCATTTCCCTACCTAATGGATAAGCTGCAGATTCTAGTTTATCAACCGCTTACTTCTTCCTACCCCCAAGTAGAATTGCCTTATGTCCATCCGTGAGCATATGCCTTCACAGTATGTGAAGTCTGACGTCTTTCAGTGCCACTTATTGGTCATCTTCCAACACAGGTGAGGTGCTGCCAGGCCAAAAGTAACTCAGGTGTCGATTTTAAGATCAGCATGCTGATGTGGACACTGCAAATAGAACCCCAGCTCTTTAAGTAGCCTTATGAAGAGTAAAGGCTCCTCGAAGCAGTGGGGTTCTGTTTATTGCACTGTAAGTGGGCTGCATCTAATTCAGTAATTTACAGTACCTTACATGTGGATGTATGGTAGGCCCAACTTTAAATAAACACCGCACCTGAATTAACACATGATGTGATAGAAACATAGAATTCGTCAGCAGAAAAGGACCACTCAGCTGACCCAGTCTGGCCAAGTTGTTCTCTACCTACGTGTAACTCCTGCCTGTATATGTTACTGCCTGCGTACATTAGGACCTCCTTGTGAATGAGCTTAATGGATTTTTCATGCAATGAACTTGAACCTACTCCACTTCCATTGCCCTATTGATCTCCTTTGACCCCCTCCTTCCTCTTTCTGTAATATACCCCTATGTTTATCCCAAGCATGCTTAATGCCCCCTACCATTTTAGCTTCCACCACTTCTCCTGGCAGTCTGTTCAAGGCATCTACCACCCTTTCAGTAAAGAACTATTTCTTCACATCTATCCTGAATGCCCCCCCCCCCCAGCTTCATTGTATGTCCCTTGGTTTGGGTGCTCATCCTCATTTGAAGGAAACTCCCCAACTGTACCCTCTTTACCCCTGTGAGGTACTTTGTAGGTCTTGATCATGTCACCTCTCGCCCTCCTCTCTTCCAGAGTGTACATTTTGAGATTCTTCAGCATTTCCTTGTTAAGGATTCCTGTGAAAATTCTGAACCATTTTAGTTGCCATCCTGTGAAAAACCTCCACCTTATGTTCTTTCTGAAGTATGGACTCTAAAACTGGATACAGTAGTTCAGCTGGGGGAATACCAGGGAGTGATACAACAGCAGCAGAACATCTTTCGTCCTCCTACTGGAAATGCCAGTCCTTATGCACCCCAGAATCCAATTTGCCCTGCCCATAGCCTTGTCACATTGTACTGCCATCTTGAGGTCCTCTGATATAATAACTTCAAGGACCCTTTCATGTCTAGTGAGTATCAGTACCTCCCCCATCGTATACCCAGTATCGGGGTTCCTGTGCCCTAGGTACATGATTTTACACTTGTTGGCATTGAACCCCAAGTAAGTAAGAAAATGGAATTGATTTGAATGAATTGCAGGCTTTTAAGCAGCTTTTTGGGGAGTGTGTATGTGTGCGTTTGGGGGGGAGGCTCTGGTACGGGCAGTACCTCCAAGAATGCCACCGACTCCCCCCCGTCACACTGCATGCCCAAGTACCGAAACCTCCCCCTCACTACTTCCACAGTGCCTCTCAAGTCTTTTGTACCCACATGCAACTGTAAATGAGGTTTCTTCCTGCCCCTCGCTGTACGTTTGGGCAGTGCCTGTCCTGCCCCTCCTGCACTCAACCTAGGGGCAGCTGCAATGCAAATATGGGTGTACCTTTCTCCCTTTCCACCCCATCTCATCCATTTCAGTATAGAATCTCCCAGGATGAGTACCTCCAGCCCCTTACCCCCTTTCCCTTCTAATGCCTCTTCCACCACCCCAGTATTTGTTCTTCCCTGTCCCTTACCCCGACCAACTGCACCCTCTGTAACTTCTACATCTGTACCCCTTACTTCCTGCCTCACTCCTTTTCTCTGCCTTATTCCTCCCATCCCCTTGAACCCCCTTTCCAGTCTGGCTTCTACTTCCTACTGGGCTTCCCATATCGACCTCCCCTCCTCCTGCTGATTTCCAACCCCTCTCCCATCCCCACTGTTATCGATTTAGAGCCCCCTTTCCCTTCTACCCCATAGTGATGCCCCTCCCATCCTTCCCCCTTCCCATAGCCTTCTGTTCTTCAGTCACCACCCCCTCCTTCCTTACTAGCCTCCTTCTACCCTTTTGTCCTCGCTATCTCTTTTCCCCTACCTGTTGCCATCCCTCTCATGCCCCGCGTGTCCTCTCCCCTTCAATATGTTCCTGCTCCCCCTCTGTGACCCATAGCAGAGGTTCGAATGTATTTGTAATGATACCTTTCTACATCTCTTCCCCTATCAGGTTCCCCACTCCTACGTGTTCCCGCTCCGTACCCCTGGTGCCTCACTACCCTCAGCCATCTGCTCTCTCCCCTGGCACTCCTCATGGTGTCTTGCTCCCCATCAGTAGGCAGCCCACGCCAATGCCTCGGGCACCCCCCCATCTCCTCTCTTTCTTGCTGGTGCCTCTGATACTGAGGTCAGTTCCTAGTTATTCTTCCTCCGTCCCCCTTTGCCATCCGCTATTCCCCCCTCAGGATGCCTACCATACTCATCTGCCCTGCCACTTGCACTCCTCCCTAACCTCCACTGTTCCTCCCTCAAACTAGCTAGTCATCTACAGACCATACACCTGCCACATCCTCGAAGCCCAGTCCAGGATCATGGCACACCTACACCCTGTGCACCCCTCCACCCTTCCAAAGATGCCCACCCTAGTGACATGGCACCTGCCCCATTGGCTCCCATCTTATGCTAGGGGTCTTACTCCCAGGTTCTGTACCTTACTGCAACTGGTAGGCCCCTATTTACTCAAATTCCTGTCCCCCCCAGCACTAGTCCCCCTACTGATCCCTTGCCGACGGGGGTAATTCAGGCTGAAATGTCATCCATTAGATACTGTATTACTGTAGCAATCCTAAAGCCTCCTTGTCCATTTTCACCCCTCAGCTACCATACTGTTTGTTCTCGGCTCTCATATAGTTTGACTTAGCCCACTTAGAAATCCTATTGCATTCCAAGTATTACTCAGTTCAGTTAGAGAAATAAACAGAACAAATACATATGTATTATTACAGCAATCATAACAGTATTGCTCAGTACTTAGCTCAGTTAGAGAAAGAAACAGAAGAAGTAAATCTGTATTATTATAGCAATGCTAAAGTGTCCAGTCACTGCTTTGTCTCCACTCCAGAGACCCTGCTGTAATAAGGACCACAGAGGACACTGGGCGGGAGGGTGGGCAAGTGTAAAGTCCTGGCAGTCTCCATTAAGCTCGCTCACTCCCTCTTTCTTACTCGCTCATTCTCTTTCTCCCGAAGCTGCAGGCTGCCCTTTTGTACTGGGCTCCTGCCTGCATTGGCACCTTTTTCTGGCCACAAAGAAATCCGCAGCAGTCCCAACAGAGCTCTGCTGAGCTTGCTCACTACCCTTCTCTCATTCGCTCGTTCCATTTCTCCCGGAGCTGCAGGCTGCCACTTTTGTACTGGGCTCCTGCCTGCTTTTGTACCTTTTCCTGCTCACAAAGAAATCTGCAGCAGTACCGACACAGCTCCATTGAGCTCGCTCACTCCCCCTCTCTCACTTGCTCGTTCTGCTTCTCCTGGTGCTGCAGGCTACCCTTTTGTACTGGGCTCCTGCCTGCATTGGCGCCTTTTTCTGCCACAAAGAAGTTCACAGCTGTCCCGACAGAGCTCCATTGAGGTCGCTCAGTCCTCCTCTCTTACTCGCTCATTCTGTTTCTCCTGGCACTGCAGGCTGCCCTTTTGTACTGGGTTTCTGCCTCTGTTGGCACCTTTTTGTGCCCACAAAGAAATCTGCAGCAGTCCCAACAGAGATCTGTTGAGCTTGCTCACTCCCCATCTCTCACTCGCTCATTCCGTGTCTCCTGGCAGTGCAGACTGCCCTTTTGTACTGGGCTTCTGCCTGTGTTGGAGCCTTTTTCTGCCCACAAAGAAATCTGCAGCAGTCCCGACAGAGCACTATTGAGCTTGCTCACTCCCCGTCTTGCACTCACTCATTCTGTTTCTCCAGCCGCTGCAGGCTGTCCCTTAGTACTAGTCCCTGCCTGCATTGATGCCTTTTTCTGCCCACAAAGAAATCCACAGCAGTCCCAATAGAGCTCCGTTGACCTCGCTCAGTCCCCCTCCCTCACTCGCTTGTTCTGTTTCTCCTGGCGCTGCAGGCTACTGTTTTGTACTGGGCCCCTGCCTGCATTGGCACCTTTTTCTGGCCACAAAGAAATCTGAACCAGTCCTAACAGAGCTCAGTTGAGCTCGGTCACTCCCCATCTCTCACTTTCTCGATTCTAATTGGTCCCAAACACCGATTTCCCAAAGTGACTGCAGTATTGTTCGCTGGAAGCGCGAAAACACATTTCGGCCAGAATTTGAAAAATGACAGCTGTACTAGTCATAAGGAGGTGAGAAAAAATGCTAGTTCTAAAAATCTGGTGTGAAAATATTTCTGATTTGCGAAGTTACAAGGGAGCATGGAAACTGCACAACACACCCTCATAACACAGTCATTTTATGGACTTTCATCACAAAATTTTCAACAGAGGCATTTTAGAACCTCTGCTCATGAACAGTGTCACTGTGGTTTTCTTAATGTGTCCTGAACACTGATTTCCCACAGTGACCATGCTATTCTGTGGCAGGAGTGCAAAAACATATTTAGGCCAGGATGTAAAAAATGACAGCTTTACTGTTTAAAATGCCAGTGTTGAAAATGTGGCATGAAAATATTACAAATTTGCGAAGTAAAAAAGGATGCATGGAAACAGTTCAGCGCACGCTTGTAACACAGTCATTTAATGGACTTTCGTCACCCAATTTTCAACATAGGGATTTTAGGGCCTCTGGTCATGAGCAATGTCACTGTCATTTTCTTAATCTGTTCCAAACACTGATTTCCCACAGCAACCACGCTATTCAGTTAATGATTTCTCTGGGCCTTACACAGGTGGTTTCCACTGCTACCCATAAATCTAGACACTCTCTGGACTTAATCTTCCTACTAGGGATCGAAACATCCGACATGGGGGTGGAACCAGTCACTTGGTCAGATCACTACACCATGAGGTTCAGTTTTTGCATCCCCCTGAGAAGGCCTACCCCTGTGGAGATGGTTAGGTACCGCCCTTTATGGGATATTAATCCCCAAGGCCTAGCAGAGGTCCTTGACCTCTCGTCCCCTGCGTTGGCAAGCAGTAGTCAGAGACCCTCATGTTGGCTTATATAATATGGCTGTTATGGTGGCTCTGGATTCTATTACTCCTGTCATTATCACCCCTATCCCTTCATCCCAAGTCCTTTGGTTTGGCCGGGACATTGAGGAGATGTGGAGACAGGGGCGGCGTTGAGCCGCAGGGCTGGCAGATCCGCCTCTGGAAGCCACCTCACCTTAGATTGATGGACCATTATTTGGTCTATCAATCTGCAATCACCATAGAAGGCAGAATTCCTGTCAGGAGATTGCGGTTGCTCAGAACCACCAGCTCAGCTTTTTAGAACTGTGAACAGACTGTACAGCCCAGCCTGTCTGCAAGTTCGGAAAGCCTTTTCGTCATTAGAATGCGAGGAGCTTGCTCAATTTTTTGCAACTAAAGTGACTGATATCAGGCCAGATCTGCAGCCAGCACTCTCTAGGGGGGATGCTGTTGAACAGTGTAAGTTCACAGTATCTCAATTTTCTTTGAACTCCTTCAATCGACCTGATTTCATGGATGTCATGAGGATTATCCATAGTGTGCACCCTACATGCTGTAGTTTGGACCCTGGACCGACTTCCCTAATTTTGGGTTGTAGTGATATCATCGGTCCAGTTCTTGTGTGAAAAGTCTGGTGCTCCTTGGAGTTGGGTGAGTTCCCTAGCTCCCTGAAAAAGGCAGTGGTGACACCACTCTTGAAGAAAGCTACCTTGGACCGAGACTGTTTCACAAACTACAGACCTATTTCTAACCTACCCTTTATTGGTAAGGTGATCAAGAAGGTAGTGGCAGCCCAATTGGAGGACCATCTAATCATCCATGACATCTACAAACCCCTCCATTCTGGTTTTCGTAAAAGACAGCACTGAGACAGCACTGGTTTGAGTGCTCAATGATCTTCTGAGGGCGAGAGATCAGAAGAGACATTCCATCTTTTTTCTCCTTGATATCTCCTCAGCTTTTGACAACGTGGATCACATGGTATTGATAGCACGCCTGAGGCATATTTGTGGAATATCAGGAATCATCCCTGGATGGTTCACTTCATTCCTCACCGGGAGATCACAAAGAGTTGTGTCCAGGGTTTTTTCTTCAGGCCCAATGTCTTTGTCGTGTGGGGTGCCTCAGGGTTCAGTGTTGTTTCCCATGTTATTCACAATGTATATGCTGCCCCTCAGAGACATTGTAAGATGGTATGGGCTGAGGTTTCACTGCTATGCAGATGATACCCAGCTATACCTGTCTTTTGCACCCGACCAGGATGGAGCTCTCTCAGTGTTTAACAACTGTCTGAAAGAAATCCAGGAGCGGATGGATTCTAGTTGGCTGAAGTTGAACTCAGAAAAGACAGGTTTTGGTTGTGGACCCAGGTCATCAGCTAGAGGTGTCGATCATTGGTACGCCCTCAGGAATGTATCTTGGTGGCGTCTCACTTCCGCCCTCTGAACAGGTGCGTAACCTGGGGGTTGTCTTGGATGACTGACACTGCAGTCACAGGTGTCGGCTGTCATCAAGACTTCCTTTTACCATCCTAGGAATATCGTCAGAGTTAGGCACCTGGTTCCATCGGATGACCTTCCAACATTGGTCCACGCCTTTGTGTCTTCGCATCTGGACTATTGCAACTCCCTTTACTTTGGGCTTTCAGGCGTTGAAATCCGCCACCTGCAGCTAGTACAGAATGCAGCGGCCCAGGTTTTGACAGGCTCTAGTAGATCCTGTCATATTACCCCGGTGCTGCATGAGCTGCACTGGCTACCTATATGGTGGCGGATCACCTTTAAAGTCGGTTTACTGACTTTCAAAGCCCTTCACAGTCAGGGTCCGGCTTATCTTTTAGAACTTCTGGTTCTGCACTGCCCTGGTCTATCGCTCTGCTTGACTGACGAGGGGTTGCAAGAGATTCCAAGAGTGAATCTTAAATCATCTGGCTGTAAGGCATTCTCTTATGCTGCACCCACTCTTTGGAATTCTCTATCACGCCAGTTAAGGGAGTGCACCTCCATGTAGGAATTTAAGAGGGGTATGAAAACCCATCTTTGGCAAATGGCCTTTACAGAAAACTGAATGTATTTGAATATGATGGTTTTATCTATGTTTGATATCTGAATTTAATATTTGATTTTGTAGTGTTTTCAGTTGTACAGTGCTTTTAAAAATGAAAAGCGCTATATAAATAAAATTATTATTATTATTATTCTGCTCCGGAAGTGCGAAAACACATTTCGGCCAGGATGTGAAAAATGGCAGCTGTACTGTTCATAAGGAGGTGTGAAAAAATGCCAGTGTTGAAAATGTGGTGAGAAAATATTACTGATTTGCGAAGTTACAAGGGTGTGTGGAAACTGCGTAACGCACACTCGTAACACAGTCATTCTATGGACTTTCATCACAAAATTTTCAACATAGGCATTTTAGGACCTCTGCTTGTGAGTGGTGTCACTGTGGTTTTCTTAATGTGTCCCGAACACTGATTTCCCACAGCGACCGCACTATTATACATTGGAAGTGCGAAAACGCATTTCGGCCAGGATGTAAAAAATGACAGTTGTACTGGTCATAAGGAGGTGTGGGCATATCCAGTCATTGCTTTGTCTCCACTCCAGAGACCCTGCTGTAATATAGGACCACGGAGGGCCCTGGGTGGGATGGCGGGCAACTCTAAAGTTCTGACACAGCTCAATTGAGCTCGCTCACTCCCTCTCTCTCACTCTCACTCATTCTATTTCTCCCAACGCTGCAGGCTGCCCTTTTGTACTGGGCTCCTGCTTGCATTGATTCCTTTTGCTGCCCACAAAGAAATCCGCAGTAGTCCCGACACAGCTCTGTTGAGTTCACTCACTCCCCCCCTCTCACTCGCTCGTCCTGTCTCCCCCCACGCTGCAGGCTGCCCTTTTCTACTGGGCTCCTGCCTGTGTTGGTGCCTTTTTCTGCCCATAAAGAAGTTCACAGCTGTCCTGACAGAGCTCCATTGAGGTCATTCCCTCCCCCTTTCTCACTCGCTCATTCTGTTTCTCCTGGTGCTGCAGGCTGCCCTTTTGTACTGGGCTCCTGCCTGCATTGGCGCCTTTTTCTGCCCACAAAGAAATCCGCAGCAGTCCTGATAGAGCTCCATTGAGCTCACTCAGTCCCCCTCTCTCACTCGCTCGTACTGTTTCTCTCACCCCTGCAGGCTGCCCTTTTGTACTGGGCCCCTGTCTATATTGACATCTTTTTCTGCCCACAAAGAAATCTGCAGCAGTCCCGACAGAGCTCTGTTGAGTTCACTCACTCCCCCTCCCTCACTCGCTCTCTCGTTCTGTTTCTCCCAGTGCTGCAGGCTGCCCTTTTGCACTGGGCCCCCGCGTTGAGGCCTTTTTCTGCCCACCAAGAAATCCTCAGCAGTCCTGACAGAGCTCAGTTGAGCTCAATCACTCCCCCTTCTCACTCGCTCGATCTTAATCTATCCCAAACACTGATTTCCCACAGTGACCATGCTATACTGTGGCAGGAGTGCAAAAACATATTTTGGCCAGGATGTGAAAAATGACAGCTGTACTGTTCATAAGGAGGTGTGAAAAAATGGCAGTGTTGAAAATGTGGCGTGAAAATATTACAAATTTGAGAAGTTACAAGGGTGCGTGGAAACTGCGCAACACACACTTGTAACACAGTCATTTGATGGGCTATCATCGCCAAATTTTCAACATAGGCATTTTAGGACCTCTGCTCATGAACAATATCACTGTCATGTTCTTAATCTGTCCTGAACACTGATTTCCCACACCGACCACGCTATTTTGTGCTGGAAGTGCAAAAACACATTTCAGCCAGAATGGGAAAAATGACAGTTGTACTGTTCATAAGTAGGTGTGGGAAAATGGCAATGTTGAAAATCTGGAGTGAAAATACTATGAACTCCGGAAGTTACGAGCATGAGTGCAAACAGCGCAACACACTCTTAACACAGTCATTTTATGGAGTATCATCAACAAATTTTCAACATAGGCATTTTAGGACCTCTGCTCATGAACAGTGTCACTGTCATTTTCTTAATCTGTCAAGAACACTGTTTCCCACAGCGACCACGCTATTCTGCACCAGAAGTGCGAAAACACATTTCTGCCAGGATGGGAAAAATGACAGCTGTACTGTTCACAAGGAGGTGTGAAAAAATGCTAATGTTGAAGATCTGGCCTGAAAATATTGCAAATTCACGAAGTTACAAGCCTGCGTAGCAACTGCGCAATGCATGCCCGTAAAAGTCATTTTTGGTTTTCCACCAAATGTGAACATAGGCTGTTTGAGAGCCCACCTCATGAATACTGGCACTGTCTTTTCATTAATCAGTCGAAGGTGATTCACTTTGACTACGAAAGTCTTCGGAATAAACTCTTCATGACGGTGACAGAATTCAGGAGGAGTCAAAAATTCCATGTTGAAATTTGGTGCCAAAATTCCAAAAAATGCCTGAGATATGCACAAAAGTTGGTCTGATCATTACTCTGTGGCTTCAATTTTTGTGCTCCCCTTCATAGGTCTTCCCCTGTGGAGATGGTTCGATACTGCCCTTTACAGGATGTGTGCCCTGAAGACCTGATGGTGGTGTTGAACCTCTCAGAGTTTCCTGTTGCCAGCATGAGCCCTGAGTCGATGGTTCGGGCTTATAATCAGGCCATTTCCTCGGCTCTTGACTCAATTGCTCCTGTCCGTGTTCGTCCCCTCTCTCTCCGCCCTCGGGCCCTGTGGTTTGATGGGTCCTTGAGGGAGTTGCAACATGTGGGAGAGCGGTTAGAGTGTTGTTGGCTGAAATCTGCTCTAGAAGTCGACTGCCTTAGTTTGGTGGGGCATTATCAGCTTTACCAATCACAGATCTCCTGTAAGAAGGCAGAATTCCTGTCCAGGGAGACTGCTGTCGCTCAGAATCCACCGGCTCAGCTTTTCAGAATCATGGACAGGCTGTGCAATCCAGCCTGTCTCCAGCTCCATCAAGCTTTTTCACAAAAGGGTGTGATGAGATCGCTCAATTATTTGCGAATAAGGTGTCCGACATCAGATCAGAGATCTGCCAGACACATTCTATGGGGGATGCTGTTGGTCGGCATTTGGCAACGGTACCCCAGGCCTCCTGGAGTTCCTTTGACCTGCCAAAGTTCGAGGATGTTATGCAGATTGTCCAGGAGATGCACCCTACATGCTGTAGTTTAGATCCGGGCCCAAACTCCCTGATTTTGGGTTGTGGTGAGATCGTAGGCCCATTTCTGGCTCAAATAATCTGGTGCTCTCTAGAATTGGGTGAGTTCCCTAGCTCCCTGAAGGAAGCAGTGGTGACTCCCATTTTGAAGAAAGCTTCTTTGGACCCAGATATTTTTGCCAACTACAGACCTATCTCTAACCTTCCCTTTATTGGGAAGGTTATTGATAAGTTAGTGGCAAATCAACTGGAGGACCATTTGACCATCCATAATATCTACGAACCTCTCCAGTCTGGTTTTTGTAAGAGGCATAGTACCGAGACTGCTCTGATTCGGGTGCTCAATGATCTCTTGATGGCGAGAGATTGGAGAAACCATTCTATCTTGGTTCTCCTTGATCTCTCCTCAGCCTTTGACACTGTAGATCATGGGGTTTTGCTCGAGCACCTGAGGTTCATCTGTGGACTTTCAGGTACAGTTCTCAGATGGTTTACATCTTTCCTATCTGGGAGAATGCAGAGAGTTGTGTCGGGAATTTTTTCTTCTGACCCTTTCTCTCTGCAATGTGGTGTCCCCCAGGGTTCAGTGCTAGCCCCCATGTTGTCTGCAGTGTATATGCTGCCCCTCGGAGACATTGTAAGAAGGTATGGGCTGAGGTTTCACTGCTATGCTGATGATACCCAGCTCTACCTGTCTTTTGCCCCCAACCAGGTTAGTGCTGTCTCGGTATTTAATAGCTGCCTCGCTGAAATCCATGACTGGATGAATTCGAGCTGGTTAAAGTTGAACGCCGGTAAGACCGAGGTTATGGTTGTGGACCCTGGTCGCAGGATGGAGGTGTTGAGGTCTGATCAGCCTTCTGGTTTATTCCTGGGGGGGGGGATCAGATCCTTACCTCTGAACGGGTGCGTAACCTGGGAGTGGTACTTGACAATGGGCTGACCCTTCATCATCAGGTGTCAGCAGTCATTAAGTCTGCTTTTTGCCATCTTAGAAACATTTCCAGGGTGAAATGCCTTGTTCCATCTGGCGATTTACCTGTATTGATCCATGCCTTAGTGACCTCTCACCTTGACTACTGCAACTCCCTGTATCGGGGGCTTCCTGGGTTTGATATCTGCCGCCTGCAGCTAGTGCAGAACGCTGCTGCTAGATTATTGATGGGTATCAAGAAGGACACATATTACCCCTGTTTTGCACGATCTGCACTGGCTGCCAATACAGTGGCAGATCACCTTCAAAGTAGGTCTTTTGACCTTCAAAGCCCTGCATGGACTTGGCCTTGACTACTTGAAAGAGCTTTTGATTCCCTACAGCCCTGTACGATAGCTCCGTTCGGCTGTCGAGGGGTTGTTGGAGGTTCCGAGGGTTACTTTAAAATCTTCTGGAGCCCAGGCTTTTATGTTTATGGCCCCAACCCTCTGGAATTCTCTGCCTTGCCAGCTTTGGGAATGCACAACCATGGAGATTTTTAAGCAGGAACTTAAGACTCATCTGTGGAGTCAAGCATTTTTATGATCTGAGGTTTTGTTTTTACTCCGATTTTATATATGTATTTTCTGATTTTATTGTTCATTTGTACAGCACCTTGGTGCTTGAAAGGCGCTTAATAAATAAAGTTTTATTATTATTATCATTATTATAAGTTGAAAAAACCCTATTTATGCCATTATACAGCTTACCGGCATTTCCTCAGTTCGCGGTCAGCTTTGAAAGTGCAGACATGTTCCTGGTCCACGAAGATCGTCGTGCGGACTCGGAGGTAAGTATGGGTTGAGGGGGTGGGGGAGGTGGGAGTGCGCGGTGGGAGGTGCGGAGTTGGGGCAGAAGGCGCAGGCGATGAGGACCATTTCTTCTTTCCAGGGTGATAAAACAGAAGGCGTCGTGGGACGTTTTTTCCTTTTTGCAGGTATTTTTGGCATGCTGGGGTGGGCTCCCAGTGTGCCACCTGTGTGTTTTGGGGTAGGCGGACTGGATCTGACGGGGATTGGGCACCCCCATCGGCAAAGAACCAGGGGAAGGGGACATGATGCTGAGGGGGATTGGGCACCTCCCCGGCAAACAGGTCGGGAATGCAAGAGAGCCCTGCAATGAAGGGGTCGCTCCCTCGTTGCAGCAGATGATGCTGCAATGATGAGGCAACCCCTGATTGCAGCGGCTAAAACTTCTTAAGGTTGTGGTATGCTGGCTGAAGAAGTGTGAGCAGCAGCATGCCACGCCATTGGGGACAGGGGGCCAAGCCTCAAAAAACAGTGCCGCGACTCCACATCCTGCTTCTGCAGCAAGCTGCAGCAACATGTTTCTTTGCACATGCACGCAATCAACATAAAAAAGGATAACTACCTACTTCCTGCAATTATTTGTTTTTATTTAATTATTTTTATTTTGTTTGTTCACAATCTACATTAAAAAATGCAGTATCGTCTACCAGAAAAACAGCTCACTATAGTACCCCTTCCTGGCTCTCACTATTGTACATACCTCCCCCTAGAGGGTGGTGCTTTCTGCTGTTCACCAGTTCCTGGCTCAGGGCTGCTCCTTGAAGCTGACCCCTCCCACCAAGGCCATTTAATAGAGGCCAGGGACGGGGTGTGCGGGCGGGATGTAAATCCTCCTACAAGAAAGCACCAACAGCACACAGTGCAGTCTCCCCTAACTGAAGTAAGTGTAGGTAAAAGCCCCAACAGTATAGTCTCCCCTAGAACAAATCACAGCTCCTTTATCCTCTCCTTTAGCAAAAAACCCTCGGTGTCCCCCAAACCTCTTTCAGCATCCTGCTTCTTCCACCACTCGTGTCCTGCTGGATGCAAGGAGGCTGGCCGAGTCCCCAGAGCCCCATTGTCACACCTGACTGACTCCTCTAAGCCCTGCTGCCACTCCCAACTGCACCCAACCACAAGGAATCTCTCCTGAATCTACTCCCCTCCAACCTCTTATCATGCTCCCCTGATTGTAAGCATCTGTTTTCTGAAAAAATACTTATCTCTTGTACCTTGTTTATTCCAGTGAGGTATTTAAAGGCCTCTATCATATCCCCTCTCTCTCTCTCCCCTCTTCCAGGGTGTACATATTTAGGTCCTTTAATCTCTCCTCATAGGGCTTCTTATGTGGACCCTGCACAATTTTGGTTGCCCTTTCTAGACTGCTTCCTCGCTCTCTATGTCCTTCCTGGGATGTGGTCTCCAGAACTGGACACAGTACTCTAGGTGGGGTCTTACCAGCAATCTATACAGAGGCAACACCATTTCCTTCTTCTGCTGGTGATTCCCCTCCCAGCAGACCACAGCATTCCACTTGCCCTCTGAACTGCCTTGTCACACTGTCTGGCCATCTTTAGGTCATGTGATATGATCACCCCCAGTGATCCAGTCGATGGCAAAAATGTTGCAAAATGACTGCAGCTTTTTCCTGTCTGTGGTCACCATGTCATCATCCACCAACCATTCAAAAAGAAAACTAGTGGTGAGTGCTCAATTAAGCAATAACAACTGAGAAGTCAGTCATTTCCAAGGGATTAACAACCAGTTGGGGGGGATGGGTGTGCTGAGGCACAGCCAAGGGCCACCTCCCTCCAGCCAGTTGTTAATTCAAGGAAATTACCAGCTTCAAGGTTGTTATTGCGATTGTAAGTCTAATCGCAATAACAATTTTCTTTCTTACCATTTATTTGTTATGTTTTTTAAGGTTTCAAGCAGAGTGGCGCGAGTGCTCAGTTCAGCATCTCTGCCGTGCTGGGCATTTCTAAAAGATTTCAGACTGGCACGGTGGCCAATCAATGAGCTACTTTAGCTCATGAATAATTAATTAGACTTATAATTGTTTACTCATAATTTGCTATTTTTCCACATTGTGATCATACATTTTCAGCGCAGCCCTTTTTCACCCAGCCTAATGAAGATGACTGGTGTGATTCTTCCAATTTTGCCCAGTGCTTATGCTGCAAAATGATATTTTGGCCAGGATTTCATAAATGACCCCTGTCATGTTCATAAGGTGGGATCACAAAAAGACTATGTTGAAACGTGGTGTCAAAATCTCAAAAATAACAAAATCATGAGCAAACACTGACATTTTTCAATGTTTCCTTAGAGTTGCAATTTTTTTTAACATTTTGAACCAACATTTTCAGCATACTCATTTTTTTTAACCCCAGGTCATACACATGGCAGATGGCATTTTCAACTGCCCTTCCAAAACCTGTTTTCGTGGTCATTCCACAGAATCATGTTTCGGGGAGCGTTTGATAAAAGACACCTGTCATGTCCATATCCTGGGGAAATAAAGACACTATCTTGAAAATTCTGGTTAACAGTCTAAGAAGACAACCATGTTATGTGTGAACCTCTTCATTTCCAAATCATGACAATCTCGCTATTATAACGCAGCTTATTAATTTGTTAATTTTAACTGCTGCACTATCTACACCCAGCAACTCCACAGCAAATATAAGCAAGCAAACATTTGATGCTGGGTAATGTCTGTTTATAATTTAGAGGAACACTTGTTTAAAATCAAAGCCAAGATCCTTTTTTTGATTGTCTGTATCTGCTGCTCTACCAGGAAGTTTGGTTATTTGATATTTTAACGCAGGGACCCTGATGTTCTGCAGCACTTTGACCTGACGTCGGGGGCAAGGCTCCTAGGAATCTGCAGCAGCATTTTCTGATTTCTCTTGCATGTTTTTTTTTTTTCATTTCTGTGGCACACTACAGTCCTGCCATCAGCTCAAATATGATGTGATGTCATTGATGACATCACATGCCGAGCATAGAGGTGTGGCTTCTGGATAAAATAGATGAATAAGAGAGCGATGGGTCCTATGGAAAAACTGAATATTTCAATAAAAATTCTCCAAGAACAAAAAATTCTGCGGCACTATATACATTCTGAGGCATGATACAAATTCTGCAGAAAATTCTGCAGCCGCAGAATCACAGGATTCCAGGGGGCCTTGTTTATATATAGCTTCCTTAGTTGAACAAGATCCATGCTCTTTAAAGCAGCAGGATTTCTTAGACGACAGAAAAATTTCATCATATCGTTTTTTCATCAGACTCACATTTATGACATCTTTTTTTTTTTTTTACAGTTCTTTTTCATTCCAGTTTACGGTCCGAGGAGCCTCTCTCTCTCAGGCATCCAGCTGGATCCTGCCCAGCCCGAAGTCCGCCTGCCCATACCTCCTCTCTACTCCCCCCTCATCCCACAGCTGGCACCCATGGCTTGACCCCTCCAGGGTGGGGCCACTCCTCCTCTATGGGCACATTGCCACACAGACTCCAGCTACAAGCGAGGGTCGTACAGGATGGACCTGGCTGTGGGCATGGGGGCTGGTGCTGTCACGTACCCCAAGGACCGGGTGTTTCTGTTTTCTGTGTTCTCCCCCCCCCATGCATGATGCATGCCCGGTGCACTGGCACTCATGGCAACCCTGGCCTGCATCGGTCACACTAACTATGTGCTGCCTGGCATGCTGCAGTGCCCCCCAGTCTCCACTGGGTGTTGCTGGCACACCGGGCCATCTCCCCCATCCCAGGGAGGATAGCACCACAAAGGACACTTGGTCATCAACCCTCCCCTACTGGTGCCCGGGCTCGCTCCTGAACCCAGGTCACCGGCACAGCGTGACATCTTTAGATTTGCATTGGACGTCTGCCCTTCTGGGATATGAAAAGTATGGAAAATGTGGCTAGTCAGCATGACAAGATTGACAGCTCACAGGCCCTACACCTGGGTCTATCGTGTACCTCTGGTTTGAAGATCCATTTCACAGCCCCTGGGGGCTGCCCCCACCATGTCTGTATGGAGCCTGGGTGATGGTGCTGGGAAGGGGTCAATCCCCAGTGATGGGGCCGGTCTAGTGAGGAGACTAAAAGAGTACTAACTGCAAGAAATAATCTGTGTATTTTTCATTTTCTCAGGTATTTTAATACCTCAGTAGATAGCATGCTCCCCTCTGGGGTCAGAAGGTCAATCATATTACTGTATATTCTATACATCTATTGTAAACACGTTATACGATGGTCCCACCCCCTTCCCCCAGGACACATCTGGAAATGAACTGTTACTGGTTCAGCATGTCCTACCGGGTGAAACTTTTGAAATAATAAATAATGTGTAAAGTGAAACATTTTTAATATCAATTTTTTTCTTTTACTTTGTGTCTCTCTGGCTAGGCAGGGATGCACCCCTATATCAACCCAGGCTTCCACAAGTGCCCTCACCCCAACACTCCCCCCAGCTGCCCAGACTGGAGTGACCATGACTTATCCCTCACAGTGGGGTCCCTTGAAGAGAAGGACTATATCATCCTTGGGTCCTGGCCAATTCTTAGGCTGTGGTGGTGTTTCAGGAGGCTGGCTCTCCTGGATTTCCTGTCCTCATTCTGTTACCAGTCACAGGGATTTTTCCTTATGTGTTTCCACACTGAGGCTCGGATGTGCAATGAGGTCTGAGGTGCACCTTGCATGATCCCATGTAGTAGCCCCACCAAGGTTCACTGATCCCCAGACCCTACATGTGCAGGAGGTATCAGGCATACCATCACCCACCCACCACTAAGTGTCAGTTTATTGCCAACCAGAGGAGGAGGAGGAGGAGTGCAGTCCATAGAACCCTCATCTTCCTCCTCCACCCCGGTGACCCTAAAATACTCTGAACTTATTCCCAAAATTGGGTCTTTGGTGCTGCACAGTAGCACTACCACCTGTGCCAGTGGGCCAGCCTAACATGATAGTTTTACATAAAATGTTTAAATACATCTTAAAAAAGGCAAAGATTAGGCAAAGAATCCCAGGACAAAGTACTGCCTGAGTGGAGTCCAAGTATCTGCATCAGAGGAGGAGAAGGACCCGAGAGTTAAGATCGCTAGTGACCTGAAGCACTCCACACAGTGCAAGAAAGCAGCAGACAAACAAGATGCTGGGATACATATCTAGGGGAATCAGTAGTAGGAGAGAGGAGGTTATACTGCCCTTGTACAGGTCACTGGTAAGGCCACGTCTAGAGTATGGAGTTCAGTACTGGTGCCCACACCTTAAAAAGGACATTAACCTGCTGGAGAAGGTCCAGAGGAGGGCTACAAAGATGATAGCCAGTCATCAGTGTAAGGCATACGAGGAGAGGTTAAGGGAACTGAACATGTACTCCCTGGAAGACAGGAGAGAGAGAGGGGACATGATTGTGACCTTCAAGTACCTGAAAGGGATAAATAAGGTTGATAAGGAGAGTCTCTTTAAGCTGAGTGGCAACCATATCATGAGGGGGCACAGTCTTAAGCTGGAGGGTGGGAGGTTTAGGAGGGAGATCAGGAAGCACTTCTTCACAGAGAGGGTGGTGGACACTTGGAATATGCTGCTGGAAGAGGTCATCTCATTGAAGACAGTGGGCAGCTTTAAGAGAAGCTGGGATAGGCATAGGGGGAAGATAAAGATCATGCGTAGAGAGGATGGGAGAAGTGGGGAGGGAGAAAAGGGACATTAGCTCAAGCTGTGGACCCTGCAATACGAGCAGACTTGATAGACCAAATGGGCTTCTTCTGCTGGCTTCTTCACATGTTCGTATGTACGGATGTTCGTATATGTGAAAAATTCCCTGAGTTTGTAGGCGTTACGTTTTTTTCTCCGGTAATGTGCTCCAGCCCCTAAAAGAGCATCACTAGCTTTTCAATGCCTTTTCAGGTGATGTCTCAAAGCCAATGAGGAAGCAGTATAGTGCAGAGGTTTAGGGTACTGAGCTACAAACCTGGACACCTGGGTTTGCATCCCACAGCCCCCCACTTGCATACTGTGTGACCCTCAGCAAATCACTTAACTTCTTGTGCTCCCAGGTCGCACCTGGAAACATGCTTCAGCTTAGTGTGCCTTTCCTGGTTAAACAATGTCCCCTTCTCTCCCCCCCATGAGGTTTCAGGAGTTTTCATTTCCATTTTACAATGAAAACTGAACACACTGAGAGAGCCTTTCCATTTTTCTTGAATGTAGCAGCCCATGCAAGTACTGGTATCCGTTCCAGGTGCCACTGATTGATTGCAACCAATGCTATCACAGGTTGGCCCACCTAGAATAGTTCAGTGGGGAGTGTGCTACATCCAAAGCTGGGTTTAAAGATCAGGCAGACAGGATGACAGAGAGAGAAAGGGTGAGAGAGATTCTGAATGAGAACTGGACATAAGAAGATATACATTTGGAATTCTGCAAGGCTTCTTGTTCCCCAAGTTTAAAGTAACATTATTTGTTCTGGCAGAAACCCTAATATACCCATTTTAATTTTTAGTTCTATTTTCTTTTACCCCTGATCTGAAATATAGGATTTTAAGTTTTGAAAAGTTCCAGAACCCTTGTCATGTCCACCATGAACTGTATTAAATATATTGGCGAGGGTCTATTCTGTTTACCATCTGAATTCTGTAGTTCATTCAGGTAGTACCATTCTAATACACCCACTGTGTGAATCTGGTATATACATTCAAGTCTAGAAAGGGATCAGCACCAACAGTAAGGCACCGGACACGAACTACAGAATGTAGCAAATTAATTCCGTTTTATTGAGTACAGAAAAGTGCATTAAAAGACAAAACGCACCACTCTAGGTGCACAGATAAAACCCCCACAGTATGTATTTAGTTGTTTAACCAGGAGTAGCACAATAAGCTGAAAGCTTTTTTACAGGAGTGACCTGGGAGCACAGGGAAGTTAAGTGACTTGCTCAGGGTCACACAGTATGCAAGTGGATGCTGTGGGATTCAAACGCAGGTCTGGTCTGCTGGATGTCATCAGATTTGCAGCTCAGAACCTTAAACCACTGCGCTATACTACCACAGTATAGTCAAAGGCTATGCCAAAGAGACTGACGTTTCACTTGGAAACTTCCAGGCTTTATCAGAGATATCTGACTAGTGCAAATGTGCTCTTATATACCCCACCCCAAACAGGTGCTGCACATAAACATGGAGAAACTTGTTGGGTCAAACAAGCCAGTCAGGATCGCTTATTTTAGACCATGGCCCGGATATTCAAACTGCGCCGGGCTGTGGCACAAGCCTGGGCGCAGCTCAACTTTGTTGCGCAGGGGTATGGCCTGGGCGATATTCAACAGAGCTGCGCTATGTCGCAGCAGCTTTGAATATCACACCCTGGCCACCCCCACTGTGCATGGTGCAGTGGCACTGCGCCAGCGCGAGTGGCCAGAGTGGAGCATGGAGATGCGCTAGCGCAAGTGCCATTGCGCCATGCACAGCACCTGCGATATTCAAAAGGGGACATGCAAATGGGGCCATAATTTATGCAAGGCGCACAGGGGACCATTTGCATCTCATTATGGCCCTATTTGCATGCCATTAGCATGCAGGTGCGTGATCGACGACTTGCACCTGGCGCCCCTGCAGGCAGCAGCCATCGAGGGACCGACACCTGCAGCCCGATCGGGCATTCGTCTAAAGAACCCCGTCCAATATCCTGGTGGTCCAGTGGACCTTATGTGCCTGATCGTGGGCATTTGTCTATAAGAATAAGCCGTGTCCTATATCCCTGGTGGTCCAGTGGACGCTATGTGCCGATCGCGGGCATCAGTAATATAACCCCCGTCCAATATCCCTGGTGGTCCAGTGGACGATCGCTGCCCGATCACGGGCATCTGTAACTCATAAAATACTCCTACTACCCTGGTGGTCTAGTACCCCTCCCCACCAGCCCACTGAGCCCCACCCCGCTCCCCCCATCAGCGGGACGGGCAGCACCCCACCCACCTGCGCCCGCTGCCCGTGACTGACAGCTCGGTATGGCTGCACGCCCATTGGTTCTGGCGTGAGCCAATGGCGTGCAGCCTCTCATACTACAGTCCAGATATGAGATGAATTCATTCACATACCGAGCTGTCAGTCAGCAGGCGGGCGGGCAGCAGGCGGGTGGGGTGCTGCTGCCCGCCGGCTGACGGGGGGGGGAGCGGGGTGGTGGGGCTCAGTGGGCTGGTGGTGAGGGGGGTACACTAGACCACCAGGGTAGTAGGAGTATTTTATGAGTTACAGATGCCCGCGATCAGGCAGCGATCGGTCCACTGGACCACCAGGGATACTGGACGTGGGGGGGGTTATATTACCGATGCCCGCGGTCAGGCAGAGCTCGGGCCACTGGACCACCAGGGATATAGGACGGGGGCTTATTCTTCAAGACAAATGCCCGCGATCGGGCACATAGCGGTCCACTGGACCACCAAGGATATGGGGGGGGAATTTTGCTACACGGATGCCCGCGATGGGGCATGGGGGAGTGCCTCCAGGTGTGGCAGGAACTCGGGTGGCCATCCACAGGTGGCAGCTGCCGTGTTGCACCCTGCAATGCGGCAGCTCACCTGTGGGTGGCCATTGCTCGTTCCTTTTTTTTTTTTTGGCTTAACTTTGTGCAGGCGCAGGTAGCGGTTGCACATGCATGACTCTGCACATCCCGGGCTGAATATCGGGCTGTGCAGGTTATGCATGGGCACGCCCCCCTACCTGTGCCTGCATACATTACTGATGCACTCTGGCGCATCGGGATTTGTGCAGCGCACTTTTCCCTTTTGAATATCACACCGGGGCGCATCAGTGGGTTGTGCATGGTGCAACAGTGTTGCACCATGCACAACCCTTTTGAATATCTGGGCCCATGTGTTTTAGCTGTATGTGGAAAAAACATGGGCACAAACATAAACAAAAGGGTTCAAAAAACAAGCGCACCTATAAAGTGTAGCAAGAAAACATGAACTCCAAATAAAGTTAAAACATAATGAAAAAAAATATCTGTGTTTAATGAATACATAACATGCTCCCGAGAATTACTGATAGAGGTTAAAATAGGTCGCCACATAATATCTTCAACTGTTCAGTAGGTAAAAGTATATAATATAAGCGAAGCAGTCCAGAGCACAAGCTTCACATCTGTGCATGGTCTGTGTATTTGCTGTAAGCAGGAAGCTGAAAACTGTAAGCTGACTTTTAAAAAATCAGCATCTACTGGACCACGCTAGCAGGCAAGCAAAATTTAGCTATTGCCCTAGACTGCTTTGCTTTTATTGTTCGAGCTGTTGTATTACAGAATATAACATTGGTAGGCTGATTCTGTGTTACATTCATGTTTATTACAAGCGGTGCTAACCCGTCTGCTACAGCAGTTTTGTCTGTGAAGTAATCATAGTCAGGGTGCCACACGGGATACAAACTGGCACTATGGCAAACACTGTTCATCAGGGAATGATATGCCATGGCAGCTTAACCGAAAGCTCTCCCACTGCCGCTCTGCAATGCTGTGAGAAACAGAGTAAGATCAGTTCTACCTATGACATCACCTGCCTTCCCGACAAGGGATGATGAAGAATGGCGGTAACAGCAAAGTACTAAGAACTGACCTGTGGCATCTAGAAGTGATGGTCATTTAGAATAAAAAGCATTCATAGCTAGCATTAACACAGCTTAAGGAAGCCAAATCAGTAGGCCAACTGGCATATCGTCAGGGGCTCTTTGAAAGACTGTTGGACATTTTAGGTCAAAATATGGGAGCCCACTTAAAAGTAGATACTGCTTCTTAGCTGACCTATTATAAGCAAAAAGCAGGACACCACTGAAAATGAGACATGTCATCTCATCTCCTCTATGCTGGGTAAATATCTAGTAAAAATGTGTACAAGCAAGGCCAAGTACAACAGCAATACCAGCAGCGAGCATTCACTGACAAATACTTGTTTTTATCTGTGTTTTGTGCTATCTAAACATACCAGTCTCAGCCAATCAGAACACAGTTTTTTTCCCTATCCATTTTGCAAACAGAAACAGAACATGGGGTAAACAAACATGAAGCTATTATGCTTCTGTTCCACTTTAAGGGGGTCAGTGTGACACGGGGATTAGAGCAATGAACTGAGGAGCAGGTTCAAATCTCACCATAGACAGATTTGCTGTGTGGCACTGGGCAAGTCACCTGATCTCCATGTGTTTTAATCCACCTAGCTGTGAAATTAGATGGATGAACATGCTTAAAACACACACCAGCACACACACATGCACACACACACACACACACACACACGTACACAAACACATAGACGCACATACACGTGCACACTTCAAGCAATGCATTGAATGTTTGCTGGGCTGTCACCTCCCACTGCATCCTTCCTGAAAATTTAAAACATCCCCCAACACACACACACACACACATCAAACAACTTACTGCACAGAAACACAGACACACAGACAAAAACACACAAACGATACACACCACACCACACCACTCACCACAAACCACTCACCACACACACACAAACACACATGCACACTTGAAACAATACATTGCATGTCTGTTGAGCTGGCTGGGATAAATAAACTGTAACCCTTTATAAGGTTTAGCTGAGTTGTAGCAGTAGTGGTGGCAAATGAAGCTCTACAGTATGTTAATAGCTCAGGGCTGCTCATTGGTTTCCTGGTGTTACTTTTATGGGTTTATGACAAGATTGAGAGATACAGAAATAGCTCCATATCCTTTATCCCTAAGGGTAGTAATACATTTCTGTGGGCAGCGCAGTTAACAAGTCAATTTCAAAAGTAATTTGAGGTCAGTCACCCTATTATTATCAATGCATGGAGGGTGTCTTGCCCTTAAAGTGTAGCTCCGAGTGTGAGCTTGACTGCCACTAGGGACTGCCTTGTTATCAGCAGGTTTTCAGATATACCATTTACTATGAAGCTGTTACAGCATTATGAATGCCTGTGATGCTTTTGATTATTGGATACATATATGAGAGGTTCAAATTTGTGCAGAACTGGGGTACGTTTTTTAGTTCATGCACTTTGGTAGACAATAGGCTTCAGCGTAACAGCAAGTTCATAGGTGCACACATCTCAGTCAAAGGTTAGTCACTGGTAATTATAATGTGACCTCAAAAGTCTATCCTTGTGGCCCTACTCCTGGGTTCAGAATGCTCCCTGTGTGCGTTTAGCATTTCCTCATCCCCCCCGCCCTCTTGCAGAACACCTGATCTCTGGAGAACTGACAGGAGCGCCACTCTCCTCCTTGAATGTTTCATTAATTTTATCTGCTGCCAACAAGGGTGTTTCACCTGCTTCTGCAGCTCACACAGGAACACTGTCTCCCACACCCCCCAAATAACTCTAAAAAACTGTATCCTAGTGCCAGTAGGCACAGACAACTTCTCCTGCTTCTCCTTCTTCTCTCTGGTTCTGTTCACCCCAACCTAGACCCCCTTCATGGAATGTCAGATAGTCTTGGTCTCCCCCCCCCCCCAAATAATACCAATCTGTTTAAAATTCTCCATCTGAACATGGCAGTGGGACAGAATATAGTTGATCACAATGCCGTCGACAAGGACCGTGCAGCAATGATGCCGTCTCTTTTATTAAAGCCCCGCACCCTCTGACGCAGGGGGCTCTCCCCCCACAATCCCCGGACTAAAGGATTCTCACTCCTGAGGGAGCGGATCATGGGGAAGGTACAATTTATGGGGCCATGAAATACTGTTTCCACGGGCCCTTGTAAAAAAAAAAAAACAAGTGCCAATTGGGCAAAATGACAGGATACCAGGATTAGAACTCTGGTCTCCACTGCCACTTGGCAGAGCTGCTCTATGCCCCTGCCCTCCATGCCACAGGAGCAGCTTGGCCAGTCACTTGGATTCTGCTTCCCTTGCCCTGTGGCATCACCATGGACAGAGACCAGGGGAGCACATATAGCCAGCACTGTAAATCCCCGCTCACTGTCCGTGGTAGCGCTATAGAAAGTAGTGCTCTCCTGACTGATGCTATTAATGATACACTCCTTGACCTAAAAAACTCACTCCCTTGCAATCGAGAGTGGATTATTCTGGGGAACTTCAACCTGAACTTGCAATCAGGCCAGCCGATGAGACCAGAGAGACTACTGTCGGGCTTGGCATGCACCAGATTATTACACCTTCCACCCATACAAACTATAAACCGGGGAACCAATCTGTCCTGAACTGGATCATAGTCACCAGTCCTGCTCACGTGGTAGCACACAATGTTCTCCTAGACTTCATGAGTGACCACTGTGCTGTTTATTGTAACAGATCTGCAAATGGTTCAAAAAAAGGAACCAAGGATGTTTACTCTAGACATCTAAAAAACCCATAATACTTAAGAATTCTCAAAAGCCATATGTGCCATGGACTGGTCCTTTATTGAATGCATCGAGAACATTGATGAAGCCTTGGACACTTTAAGCAGGACCTTCCTACGTAACTGCAACTCCTTTATCCCCTTTTTTTTTATTACACTTTATTGCGTTGATGGCTGCCCGATACCTCAATCTGGTCACAGACTCGCTTCCACTCTTAGATTGGGCCACAGCTCCCCAATACCTCCTGGCTTACCCCCCAGGGCAGGGTTGCGGCACCAGCCCTTAGTGCCGCAGATGATGGGATAGGTCGGGGAGCTGCCCTTGAGAGCTGATTGAAGCCGGGGGAGGACTTCATCTAGTGCAGCCATCAGCTATTTTTTCCCAATGTATGGGGGTGGGAGTGGGGATGTGCAATGAAGACCAGCATCTGCCCCACCCCCTGAAGCAGTTGACTTTGGTGTGCTCGGTACAATCAGCCTCTGCTCGATGTCCGTGTTACGCCAAACACTCTACCTCATCTCCCCTGAAGAAGGAGAGTAGTCACCGGATGTTTGATCCTTCTTCTGCCCCCCCTGATGTCCCGGGTCCATTCCCAAACCTTAGTCACCAACGTCACAGGTAGGCGTCCTGCCCCTGCACCACCGGGCCAGTCCTTCCTTTATCCCTTTAAAAAAGCTTAGGGTCTATGGCCAAAGAAATGATTGAGTAACCTCTAATTTCTTAAATTTAATGAAGAAGAGAGACAGGGCTTGGGCTAAGTATAGGAAATTCAAACTTCCATATCTCTTACAGCAATATAAAACACTCTGTAACAAACATAAATCAGCAGTTTGTGCTGCCAAAATTAACTTCCTCAGAAACAAGCAACAGAGTGTGAGGGATAACTCTAAACTCACATGGAGATCTTTGAATTATTTAATTGGCAGAGGTAAAAATTATGAACGACTTAGCCTTTCCAATGATGGAAGACTCATTAGTGAGCCTCGAGACATAGCCAAACTTTTCAATTCCTGTTTTGGTGACTTGGACAGGTATAAGCCCAAATACTCTCAGTCCAGTGATTCAGGTCTTGATGAAACCTCTGCTTCCCCCTCAGTCCCAATTCCCACCCCAAATTCCACTTTCATTACCTCTCACCTGTTGAGGTGATTAGATATACAGTATAAAAAATAACAATCCCAGCCCAGCCTAGGCCTAGATGCCTTTGACTACCGTATTCTGAAACTTGTCTGTGAACCCATCGTCCTCCCTCTAATCAACATATTTAACTACTCCCTCTGTACTAGTGCCTTTCCCTGTAAATTGAAATGTGCCACCATAAAACCGCTCCACAGATCTGGCCCCAAAAATGTTGAGTGCAATTTCAGGCCAATCTCTCTTCTTGCACCCCTCTCCAAAATTATCCAAAAATAAATTATTCTAAGTCAAACCATGGAATATCTCAAAAAATACAATCTACTGACAGAATCGCAGCATGGGTTCAGGGCTTGCCGCAATACAGAGACTGCCCTCTTGAGGTTCACAAACTTTATCAAGAAGGCTAACAATAAATGGCTCTATTGACTCAGTGTTTGAGGACCTCACAAAGGCCTTCAACGTAGTCGACCACAATGTTCTCCTTAATACCCTATCCCACCTAAATTTATCAGGAGATGTAGTCAACTGGTTCATGAATTACCTATGCAATATGTCACACAAAGCAGTGATTGGAGGAATATACTCCAACGTCAGCCCCATCAAATATGGAGTCCTGCAGGGCTCTGTCCTAGGACCCTTTCTGTTCTCCTCATGGTCAACTCCCTCCCGGAGATTTGCAGGTACACCAAGCTCATCCTGTGTGCTAATGCTGCAGCACTCTTCTGCAAAGATATGAGTCCCTATGCCCTCCTTGACAAACTTCAGCATAATTTCAGCAAGCTTCACTCCTGGTTCTCCACCTGTGGATTAGTTCTGAATGCTAAAACAAACAAGTCGATGGTGTTCTCAGGTACCAAGAAAGCTGCAGACTTTGATTTCACCCTCAGAGACCATGATGGTAACCAAACTGAGAGAGTCATTGAGTTCAGATATCTTGGTGTATTCCTCAACTGTCACTTAACCTTTGAATTTCACATCAGTCAGCTAATTAAAAAAGTTCAAAAAGGCTTGGCATGTTATTCTGGGTGAAACAATTTTTGATCCCCGAATCTTGGGCACTGCTTGCTAACAGCTTCTTGCTGCCCATTACTGACTATGGCTCTATGATCTACTCTCTCTCCTTCTCTCAGAAGAATGTTGGCAGATCAAGGACTACTTATCACAATGTTATTCAGTTTGCCACCGGCCTCCCTATAATGACCTTTCACTGTGACCTCTTCAAGGCAGCAAATTGGCTTTTATGACAGGTGTCAGTGTGGCTCAGTTGGTAGCACATACGCCTTGGGACCAGAAGGTCGTGGGTTCTCGTCCCACACTGGGATTGCACCTAAAAATCACTGGCATCTGAGTGCAGTATTGGGGGGTGCTGTACTGCTGGGGTGTGCTGTCCCTCGGATGAGATGTTAAACTGAGGTCCCTTCTGCCCATCCTGGTATTGGCCTGGTGGGTCTCCAGGTGGAAGTAAAAAAACCCAGGGCACTCTTCGCAAAAGAACAGGGAACATTCCCGGTGTCCTGGCCAACATTCCCCTTCCCATAAACTGGTTCATGCAATTATCCAGGCTGTGTGTGGGTGATGATGTGCGATATGGCTGCCACCACACATTCAGTCACTTCACTACCAGTCTAGCATTGCTTGTAAAGCACTTTGGGATACTGTGTATGAAAAGCGGTATATAAATGCTGATTCTTCTTCTTCAACAGTAAAATCCTGACCTTCTTCTTCCAAATTTTATGGAGTCAATTGTCGAATAGTATTGTCTCCCTTTTTCCAAGGTCAGTGCATGTGAGGATCACTAGACTTACCTTGGGTTAATCCTTTTCACTTCCCTTTTGTCACACTACCGAAGGACAACATACCCTCTCATTCAGGGGTGTCAAACTCTTCAATAGCCTGTCTCCTCCTTTGATTCAGTGTCAATGACCTTATTTAAATACAGTTTAACGTGTTACCTGTCTGATAGATATGTATGTAAATGCTCTTACCTGTGTGTTTTGTTACCCGTGATTGTGCTACTTATACACTGTGCTACTGTATGTATTCATATGTATTGTTTGTTACTGGACACTTGTGAAAAATGGGCAATTTTTCTCATATGCCTTTCCAGTATAAAAAAATAAATGAAGTGAATGAAGCAAAGTATCCCTCAGATACTGTACTGGGGTAATTAACGTTTATCCTGCAAAAAAAAGCATCCCCCCCACAAGGTGCTACAAACCCAAAACTGGGTATGTTACACATTCAAAACTGCTGGTCTCACAGGAAAGTTAATTTATTTTACAGTTGTGATGTTTCGCTTCCACAATGCTTGGGGACAAGAGGGAGATGTCCCATGAATATTAAGACATAATTAAAAACAACATACAACATAGTAAAGTACAGAGCAAGAGAGGGAGAGGGAGATAAAGACCACAGAGAAAGGAAAATATGAACAACGCAGAGATAAAATGAAATGAAGACAGGGGAACTGGAAAAAGAGAGAGAGAGAGAGTGGGGAAGAGAAAGGGAGAGAACAAAGCATAGGAAGTACCAAGACAATAAGGAGCCCCCCCCCCCGGAAAATGAAACAAAACATATTACTTGATGTGGCCTCAATTAGTTACTCTCAACCCTGGAGTTTGGCTCCTCAAAACAATTTGGGAGCACTGCTGTCTTATAGCAATGGTCACTGGCCATTTTTTTGTTTGTTTATTCTTTGGTAACTGGGTAAGGCCCACTGTGCCTAAGGCTTGTTTTCAGGGGCAACCCAGAGGCACTGGGGAGGTTAAGTGACTTGCTCACTGTCACACAGTATACAAGTGGAGGCTGTGGGACTCAAACCCAAGTTGGCTGGACTCACCAAGTTCATTCACAGCTCATTACTTTAACCCCTAGGCTAAACTGCCAGCCCCAATTGCTGCCAATTTGGCATAGCAGCAAGAGGAACTGGTCTCTGCAACTGTCGCATTGAGGGGCCATGCCTTTCTTAGTTGTACCAGTAGCCCCTCCCCAAACCTTATGGAAAAGGGTTGGAGGCTCTGAAGATGGAACAAGTGAAAGTCATTTTCCTGGGTAGACGTGAAGGGGAAGGCTTGAGGGTTGCATTTGGGGGGATGATTTTAAACTACAACAAGCATCTGTCAATGCCGAATGCTCACCGCTTGCATTGCTGTTGTACCATGTCTTGCTTATAGACATTTTTATGTTTGCTTGCACGCATGTGCAAGAAACATAGTGCCATCATCCGAGATTTCGGAGGTGTGTCACCTCCTCCTTCAATTCAGTCAGTGTGCTGGCAGGCGCGGCCCCTGTAAGCCAATGCATTCTGGAGCTGTCTATGACATGCTCCAAATGCAGTAACGCCATACAGTTGAAAGGGGAGCTACGCTTGGTGAGCAGCGATAAAATATAGCCTGCTCATGCAACTCCTCCTACACACACACACACACACAGAAACTCCCCTCCCCGCACATGTAGCTGGCAGGGGTGCCCAATCCCCGTCAGCTTGTGCAGCGCTCCCCCAAATGCCAGCTAATAGCCGATGAGGTGCCCAATCCCGTCGGCTTCAATGTGTCTCCCCATACTATCGCCAACGGGAGTGCCCAACTCCGTCAGCTTCACTCCCCCAGTACAAGGTGCCAGCGTGGCAACAAATGTCATGAAGCCGAGGGGTGCCTAATCCCGTCTGCTGAACGCCCCCACCATCCTTGTGCCACGCTGGGAGCCCACCCAGCGTGGCAAACATCCGCGTCGTCTAATTTTTTTTCAACCTGGAAAATAAAAACAGTCCACGTAGTCTCCCAGCACACCTTCCCACAACCCGCACCCACCCTGCGCACCCTGCCTCCCACACCCAACCCCCTCACCCCATACTTACCTCTGGACCTCGTGCGATGATCTTTGGTGGACGGGAACACGTCTGCACTCTTCAAAGCCGACGCGAACTGAGGAAATGCCAGTAAGCTGTATAATGGGCTAGATGGGGGGTTTCAACTTTATTGCATATCTCAGGCATTTTTTGGAATTTTTGCACCAAATTTTCAACATGGGGTTTTTGGGACGCCTTCTCATGATCACTGTCATGGCGTCTTTCGGGCCGAAAGGGTGATTTGGCGCGGTGACTGCGCAGTGACTCGAAATCACCCTTTGGGCCAGAATCTCACCATGACAGTGACATCATTCATGAGAAGGGTCCCAAAAACCCCATGTTGAAAATTTGGTGCAAAAATTCAAAAAATGACTGTTTTATTTAGCGTATGCTATGCAGTTCCTACGAGGTTCGTAAGTTCATGAATTTTCAATATTTTCACCCAGATTTTCAACATTGCCATTTCACTACACCTTCTTATGAGCAGTACAGCTGTCATTTTTCACATCTCACCCAAAATGTGTTTCCGCCTATAGCTATATAATGGCGCAGTCGGTAGTGCGTAGATCAATGTACGGACAATTAAGAAAATCACAGTGACACTGTTCATGAGCTGAGGTCTTAAAATGGCTATGTTGAAAATTTGGTGAAAAAATTCCAAAAAATTACTGTTTTACAAGCGTGTGTTGTACAGTTCCTACGCACGCTCGTAAGTTTGCAAACTTTCAATATATTCACTCCAGATTTTCAACATTTCCATTTTACCACACCTTCTTATGAGTAGTACAGCTGTCATTTTTCACATCTCACCCAAAACGTGTTTCCGCTCATGTAGCGCACAATGGCACAGTTGGTGTGCGAAATCAATGTACGGGACAAATTAAGAAAATCACAGTGACACTATTCATGAGCAGAGGTCTTAAAATGGCTATGTTGAAAATTTGGTGAAAAAATTCCTAAAAATGACCCAAACGCACACCCCAATGCCTGTCACTCTCTGCAGGGTAGTGGTGGGGTTGGCTTCAGTTCAATACTTCACTGCCATTCCTATTACGCAGCTCTGTAACTTCTACACTACCACTGCCAATGCCAGCAAGCAAACATTTGGCATTGACAAATGCTTGTTAGTATATATTTAGCCAGGATAGACCAGAAGAGATGCACAATCTCATTTTCAGTGGTGTCCTGCTTTTACACATTTTTAGATTGTATTTACCCAGGAGAGGCCAGCTAAGAGCCAATATCTAATCTTCAGTGGCCTCCCATCATTTTGACCCCAAATTTACAATAGTCTTTGCATGACTTGACGTTATGATCAAGACAGGTGGAATTTTTTAAATGCCATCTGAAAGGTGATTTCGCACTGAGACAACTAGAGCAAGTTTCCAAGAGGATTTGAAAAATGACAGTCATGTTCAGGAGGTGGGGTAGCACAAGGCATTTGTTGAACTTTAGGGGGCCAAAATATGCAAAAATAAAGTTATAAGTAAACCTTGAAACAATTCAATGTTTCTTCATCACTTAGTTTTTTGTTTTTTTTTCACATTTTGGCTCAAAATGTTCATTATAGTCTTTTTATAACCACTTCTTCTGAACATGACAGGTATCATTTATAAAACAGTGGCTGAAACGTCATTTTGAGCCACAACTGTGAAAACATATTTTGGGCAGGATTTGAAAAATGACAACTGTCACATTCAAGAGGTGGTGTACGAAAATGGCTATGTTGAAAATTTCAGGTTAAAATATTAAAAGTGACCAGTTACAAATTTCAATGTACACTCATAACTTTGTTGTTCTTTAATATTTTTACCCTACATGTTAAACATAGCCTTCTTATGATCCTACATAGCTTTCTTACAACAACACCTCATGAACAAGGGCAGGGAAAATTGTTAAATCCTGTCCAAAAGGTGATATCACGCCACAAGTTCGAAAACATGTTTTGGCCAGCATTTTAAAAAAATTACAGCTGTCACATTCATGAGGTGATGTGAAAAAAATGACTATGTGGAATGTTTGGGTCAAAATATTAAAAATTACCAAACTTATGAGCATGCATTGAAAAATTTCAACATACACTCGTAACTTTGTTATTTTTTAAATATTTTTAGCTCAAATTTTCAACATAGCCTTCTTATGACCCTCACCATGGACAAGGGTGGAGAGCATTTTCAAATCCTGCCTGAAAGGTGATTCATGCAGTGACTGCAAAATCACCCTTCAGGACTGATTTGCATAATTTCACCATCCTTGTTCATGAGGAGGGGTCCCAAAAAGGCTGTGTTGAAAATCTGAGGAAAAAATTCTCGGAAAGTAACAAGTTATGAGGACAAGTTCAAAACCAGTTGAAATACACTGAACAGCATACTTGATTTCCCCAGTTCCCAGTCCAGAATTGAAGAGTTAGGCTATGTCTCAGGTCCAGAGAGAATTATGGTGCTGGACCCCTGGTTGCTAAGTAAGGGGTGGGTGTGTGTGTGGGGTTGTGGGTGTAGAGTGGGAGAGTCAGATGGGGGGAGGGTAACAGCGGCGGCGAATATAGACATCGATGGACAGTTTTCCTTTATAAAGGCTGTATAAAAATAAAAAAAGACTGTGAGGGATGGTTGCCTTTATTTCAGGTACCAGCACTGGGGATTGGGCACCCCAGTGTCAGTGTTATGTTTGGCAGCAGTGAGGTGGGCTCCTGATGTCGGAAAATTAACAAGGAAGGGGCAGGATAGATTGAGGGATGGTTCTCTTATGCTTGGCAGCACCAGGGGTGAGCTCCCTGGTTTAGGACCATGGAAATGGGTGTTGTGCAGGAGTAGCAGCCAACAATGGAAATTAGGCACTGCAGTGTTGGAAATTAAGGAGGAAGGGGTCAGAATGATTAAGGTATGGTTTTCCTTGTTTTAGGTTATGTTGGGGGGGGGGACCACAGCAGGCAGATCAGGACACTGATTAGCTTTGCTTTCTGTGCAGCATTATGCAGACCAAAGGAAACAGCTACCCTGTGATAAGCCAGCCCTTTCCTATTAACTACTGTATATGAAGTTTCCACCCAGCAAGCCAGAACAGTGTCATGATCAGTCTGGCTGATGATTGGTCTGACACTGATGAGCCCCTAGCAGACTGCCCTGCATTGGACCAACAGTGGCACACCTCCCAAAACCCACTATCATACCAAAATGATCACTTTGCGTGCAAGCGAAAGGGTGAACATAAAAAGATCTGGATAAGACTCCTCCGACCAGTACGTGAGGTGGGTGTGAGTGTGTGGGGTCAGGAAAGCTACTGGGTTAAGTGATGTTTATTTTATATTTATTTACATTATTGACCATGATAAGCAAGCTGAGATGCAACATCTCATTTCCAGAGGTGTCCTCCTTTCTCCCATTTTCACAGCTGGGTGAACTAAAGAACTGGGCACTTCGGTGACACACCCAAAGTCACATAGTGAGTATTTGGCTCTACCAGTGTTTAAAACTGTGATTAAAACAGCAAAAGATCCAACATGGACCAGGGTGTCTGAAACCTCAGTAGTGTAACTCACAAGTGAAGTCAGTAACTAATGCAGACAAGCATTTGTCAATGCCGAATGTTGTCTCGCTGGCATTGGCATTGGTAGTGCAGAAGTTAGAGATGCATAATAGGAATGGCAGTGAAGTATTGAACTGAAGCCAATGCCACCCTCACCCTCACCCTGGAGAGACTGACAGGCATTGGGGTGTGCCTTTGGGTTGCCAGCTATAATGCTTATGCCATTCTACCTAACCCTACCCTGCAGACACTGACAAGTGTCATGGTGTGTTTTGGGGTCATTGGGCCTTATACTTACACCATTCCATCAGGAAATATGCTAAGGTGGGTGCAGTATAGGAGAATGGGGTGAACTTTAGGCCGAACACTGCAAGGCAGAACTCGATGCCTGTCACTGGCTGCAGGGTGGGGGGGGGTGGAATGGTGTGAGCATTACAGCCAATGATTCCAAGTCACACCCCTGATGCCTGTCAGTCTCTACAGGGTGGGGTGTTACAGTTGGAAACCCTAATGCCATAGGTGTATGTCAGTATTTTCACTCCAAATTTTCAACATAGGCTTTTTGTGACCTCAGCTCATGAAGAGCGGCACCATCAGGTTGTTAGCTGAAAGGTAGTTTTGCACAGCGGCTATGCCATTTGGTGACACAGAGACTAAAACACATTTTGGGCAGTATGTGAAAAATGACAACTGTATTGTTCATGAGGAGGTGTAAAAAAATTGCAACGTTGAAAATCTGGAGTGAAAATATTAAAAATTGGTGAAGTCATGAGCATACATAGAAAGTATGCAACATACGTCCATAACCCACTTATTTTGGGGATTTTTTTAACCACATTTTCAAAATAGGTATTTTGGGACCTTCCCTCATGAACAGTGTCATTGTAATTTTGTTAATTTGTCCCAAAAGTTGATTTCCCACAGCGACCACACCATTGTGCGCCACATGTGCAAAAACACATTTTGGGCAGGATGTGAAAAATGACAGCTGTACTTTTCATAAGGAGGTGTGAAAAATTGCCAGTGTTGAAAATCTGGCATGGAAATATTGCAAATTTGTGAAGTTGCAAAGGTGCATGGAAACTGCGCAATGCACGCTTGTAACACAGTAATTTTATGGACTTTGGAGTGTTTGCATTTGGCACACTATGCTGTTTACTGCACCACTTTCAAGGTTACTGATCTAGTTCAGGTGAGTGTGCTGCAAGTTCAGACCCCAGCAGCTTGCAGTTACATGTCCTGCTGTCCCCTGTCACCTTAAAGCAAAACTATTATGAGCTAATATTCAGGGTTCCTGTTAGGAAGCAACTTCTGTTGCTAGTGGGTCTTGGAACAAGGACAGCCATTCTAATGTATTTTTATTACCTGGTAAACAAAATCTAAATAAATAAATAAATATTATAAAAATGTCTTGTTAGTAAAGAAAAACTAATTGATAGAAAGGATTATAGTACTTGCACTAAATTATAACTCTGAACAAAAAAATATGCATACTTTTGTTCTGCAAGAACACAATACAATACACTTGCAATTTCATTTTATAAAGTGTTGTTCATCCCAATGACTCATTAAATGCTCTACAGTGTAATTAAAGAACACAGTAACAATGAAAAATAAAAAGACTGAAAAAAAAGACAGTAAAAATAAACTAACATTAAAACACATTAAATGACAGAGTTTCAAAAGGGTCAGAAGCACAATGGAAAAGTGTGTTCTGGATGTACCTGTCTCCACCTAATTGCAAACAAAACGATGTGCCCTACTTTTAGAGTGAATCTGCCATTTATGACACTTTAAGCAGTTTGTGGCAGTTTGCATTTAAACATGTTTCATGTCTCATATTTTTTTATTTAGTTCTTGTTGGCTGGGAAAGGAGGGCTAGACATTACTGTTTATTTTCAGCCCTGTCCTGGGGAGGAGCAAAAGTCACTTACAGTACTCGGATGCAACTGCGTTCAAACTTCAAGCACTGTTAGACCACCTGTTAGGTGCAATGTGTCCAGACATTGGATGCAGCTGTGTCCAGAATGGGATAGATCCCTTTTCAAATACATCCCTAAGGCTGCATATTTGGTAAAAATACAATCTAACTCATGGTAGGTGTGCATTATTGCTGATATCAGCACAGCTTGGGCAGTGAGGCAGAAAGCAACAATGAGTACCTTATGCACCTGAGAAGTGTTGTTTTTTCCCACAGTTATAAACACCCTGGAGTGCCTTATTGTGACAATAAAATGCTTCTTCATGTATTTCATATAAAAAACAGAGTAGTAAGGTTTAGAACAATACATATTTCTTACCCATACTGTTGTGCTGCAATAATCCATAGTTATGTGTGATGTGAGCTGCCCAGCTGCTAGCCCTTAGTTGTACATATAATTCTGTTGTATGTATTTTTTTGATGTAATTCTGTGTATATGTACATACCAGTGTCAGCAAAGGCACATAGAGAAAAGACTGGATTTTTTAGAAAATAGTGTTTGGCCTTTTAACCTGCAGGCCAGCCTTGATTGCCAGAAAAATTACAAGTTATTATCAGAAAGCTTGTGGATAGCTGATCAAAGAGTCTTCCTCTAAGTTTGTATTTTTTTGAAACTTGGCTTCCCGGCCACTGCCCTTTGGTGTAACCATTGCCTCACTGCTTGTGCACTGAGGTTCTTTGTCTTTCCTCTAAGTTTACTACATAAGGGAAACAGAAGTACTAAAATGTCAGGAGATAGCCCTTTTCACCTCAAGAAAAGCAGAATGTTTTGATCCCAGGAAACTGTTAATGATATACTTCATTTTGTGAGGTAATAGGAAAGAACACATCCTTCTAGCATATGTGTGTGAAATTCCACTTACAGGAGTTATGACTGTAAAACCTGGGTTAACTATGGGAATCTGACCCATCAAAGGTTATCAGGGAGATAAGATTTTGGGGAACAGCAAGAGTGCCATCTACTGGCCTAAAGGTTGTGGGATTTTCACTCACTATTTCAAGGGGAAACCAGAGGTATAAATAAGCCCAGCTCAGGACATTTGAGAAACATTTTCATCTCGACACTCTGCTTGACACACACCAGAAGCCAAACTGCTGAGACCCAGTGTGGCTGCTAAGGACTAAAGGAAACTGAAAACCTTCATCCACTATTTCTCGACTTCAATTTACTGCAAAGATAAGGTAGACTTTTTAGCTAACAGTTTTAGTGCATTTCTCTGTATATATTTTTCCTTTTTTTCCTGTATACTCTAACCCAAATTAGAGTATTCTCTTTTTAGTTGTAACTGTATTTATTTAAGTATTTTAGTAAAAACATTTGTCTTTCTAAAGAAATTCTGCCTGCATGACATTTCTATATTTGTGTGTGACTTTAGAAGGTTTATTAATAATCTATAAAAACTGTTATTTGCTTTGAGGGGTCACCAGTAGCAACCAAATTGAAAAGGGGTCTGTAAGGGATCTGGAAGGATAGGGAGAATACCAAAGTCTAAGGAAAGAGTCTGCAGGGATTTTGAACCAGGCTGTTGCAGATCCTGTAGGGAGAAGGTCAAATCAGGCTTACACTGCTACCCCGAAGAAAGTGTGATGCCTGGGTCTTCCTCCTTTGCGTAATAGCCAAGGAAAAGGTTCATATTTGGCCACAAGACTCGAGACTGGTATCGTGCCCTTATCCAGAGCTAGAGGGATGCCCTGGATCCTCATGGCAGAGGTGCAGTCATGACCTCAGTGAGCATTCAAAAAAGATGAGGAGGGTATCCCTGTTCCTCCTGTCATGGATTGCACTTAAGGGTGTGCATGGTGAGCTCAGTGGGCCCAACCCCCAGGAGCGGGTTCGTGATAATGTGATCGTATCTGACCAATTATGGTTCACCTGTGTTGGTGCAACAGTTATGCTGCCGATGCTGATTATGGTGCAGGCAACACGCTGCCCTGCATTATAGTACCAGGTATTACATTTCCTGGGAGTTACAGCACCAAAGCACCCTCCCAGGAAACAAGTAGATTTTGTTGGGGGCTTTGCCCCCCACACCTCACAAAAATAAATATAACCTCTTGGGGTGGGCATGCCATGGAGGGGGCAGAAATTGTGTGGGCACAAAGGACAGCATCAGTGAGGGGCGATCTAAAATCAAGATGGCCCCGTCACTGTCACTCTTGTTGCAGTGCCCTAATTGCGGTAACAAAATTCAGTTGCAGCGCTAATGGTATACCACCAATTACAAGTATTTCTTACCTGTGCTGTTGTGCTACGCTAATGCACAGTCATTTGATCATATCGGACCAATTACCGGTACTTGATGCGCATATACATTTTATAATAAATATTGAAGTATATGCATACTGGGCAGAATTTTCAGAAGGGTGCTGTAGATTTGCAGCACCCTTCCAATGCAGTTCTTACAATCCCGTCTGACAGACCACATAGGTGGAATAACTATCGGGTGCAACTTCCACAATTCTCAGCAAATATGGCACATGTTGCATCATGAAAAGGGCACACGCATTCGTTTTTAACACACCTTGCGGCAGATCCTGGAAACTGCTGAAAACACTTAAACACCTTTTACAATAAGGCACCAGAGTTTTTATGCAACTGGGAGGCAGCTGACGGAATGAAAAATATTTATTTATTTGAAATTGTTTTACCAAGTAAACATACAGAGATACAAGGATAATCTCATTTAGAGATTCGACAAGGGGGAGGAGATACGCAGAAAGAAAGAAAAACAAGCATTTGTCAATGCCGAATGTTTGCTTGCTGGCATTGGCATTGGTAGTGTAGGAGTTAGAGAGCTGCATAATAGGAATGGCAGTGAAGTATTGAACTGAGGCCAACCCTGCCACCACTCTGCAGAGACTGACAGACATTGGGGGGTGCCTTTGGGTCATCAGACATAACGGCCACACCATTTCAACACACCCTACCCTACAGACACCGACAAGTGTCACGGTGAGCCTTGGGGTCTTTGACCCTTATATTCACCCCATTCCATCAGGAAATATGGTGAGATGGGTGCTGTATAGGAGAATGGGGTGAACTTTGGGGCTGAAGAGTCCAAGGCACACCTCGATGCCTCTCACTGGCTGCAGGGTGTGGAATGGTATGAGCATTACAGGAGAGAATCCCAAGTCACACACCTGATGCCTGTCAATCTCTACTTGGTGGGGCATTATGGTTGGAAACCCTAAAGCCTCAGGCATTTGTTGACATTTTCACTCCAAATTTTCAACATGGGTTTTTTGTGACCCCCCACCTTATGAACAGTGGCGATATCAGTTTATTAGCCAAAAGCTGATTTTGCACAGCGACTACGCCATTTGGCACCACAGGTGCGAAAACACATTTCGAACAGGATGTGAAAAATAACAGCAGTACTGTTCATGGAGAGGTGCAAAAAATGGCAATGTTGAAAATCTGCAGTGAAAATATTAAAAAAACTGGTGAAGTCACAAGCGTGCGTAGAAACTGCGCAACGCACACCCGTAATGAAATTAGTTTGGGGATTTTTTACAACAGATTGTCAGCACAGGCATTTCAGAACCTCCTGTCATGAACAGTGTCACTGTGATTTTCTTAATCTGTCCCGAACAGTGATTTCCCACAGCGACCACGCATTTCTGCACTGGAAGTGCGAAAACACATTTCAGCCATGGTGTGAAAAATGACAGCTGTACTGTTCAGATGGACGGAAGGTCAGAGAAGGGGAGCTAGGGAGATAGGGGAGCTAAACATGTGGCTCAAGGGCTGGTGCCAGGAAAAGGACACAAATCTGTAGGGAACTAGCAACAGTTTTGGGAGCGAAAGTTCTTTAAATTTGATGGACTGCATCTGACTAAGGAGGGAGTCAGTGCATTGGGGCAGAAGTTTAATGTCTTTGCAGAATATTAAAACAAGCAAATGGGGAGAGGGGTGCAGCACCCAAAACATCGAATGGGAAGAACCCCCAGCTAGTGGTCAAACAGGAGTTCAGCATGTTTGTAGTTCATTTTCATCACCAGGTAAAGAAAAAGGTCCGTCTCCCCATACGATGCATAGGGGAAATGCCAGACCTCACCCAACAACTAACACTGAAATTTGACCAATGGAAAATCATGTACACGAATGCTCGCAGTCTGGGAAACAAGATCCCAGACCTGCAGGCAATAATGACAGAGGCTAAACTGGACATAGTAGCCATTAGCGAGACATGGTCACCAGTAACCACACTTGGGAGACTTCAGTACCTGGCTATGTACTGTTCAGAAGAGACCAAGATGCAAAAGGGGAGGCGGAGTGGCCCTTTATGTCAATGAAAATATCAAAGCTAGGAAATTCAGACTACACATAAGGAGCCAGAAGAACTGTGGGTCACCCTGGAAACAGGAAATGGGACAGCCATACGAACTGGGGTTGTGTACAGGCCTCCAGACCAGGGAGGACATAGACATGTTACTGTTAGAAGATATACAAAACATGACAGCTAAAGGGGAGGTTCTGATAATGGGAGACTTCAACATGCCAGATACAGATTGGTCAATACCAGCAGGGACATCTGCCAGAACTAGACACATGGTGGATTCCCTGCAGGGGAGAGCCTCAAACAACTGGTACAGCAACCCACTAGAGACAGGGCTATCCTAGATCTAGTACTGACTAACAGGGAAAGGATCATAGATCTCCAGGTAGAAGGTCACCTGGGGGCCAGTGACCATCACATGGTATGGTTCAATTTGGCCACTAGAACAAAATCATCCCATTCCAAGGCAAAAATATGGGACTTCAGAGGAGCTGACTTTGATAAGATGGTCAACAGAGTTAAGCTAGCCCTGGCAAAAAGAAATACAGGTGAGGGGGTACAGGCAAAGTGGGCAAGCATTAAAGATGCAATACTTGAAGCAACATCCCATTGTGTTAGTGAGAAAAGGAAGTACAAAAGAAGAAGGAAACCATTTTGGATCTCAAACACAGTAGCAGAAAAGCTCAGAGCCAAAAGGCTGGCCTTCAGGAAATATAAGGGAGTGCATCAGGATGAAGTAAGGCAGGCAAATGCCAAAACTGAGGAAACACTAGCACGAACAGTAAAAGAAGGTGATGAGACTTTTTATAGATACATTAGTGAAAGGAGAAAGTCCAGAGGGGGTATTGCTAAGTACAAAGGGGACAAGGGGGGCGTGTGAGGAGGAGGACCATGTAAAAGCATCTATCCTAAATAGATACTTCTGCTCAGTATTTACTGAAGAGAAGGTAGGGCAGGGCCCACAGCTCTGCACCATGGACACAGGTGAGGGAGGTGTGCACTAGTCCCATCACAAAAGAAGGGGTCCTACAAGAGCTTGATAAGCTCAGGGTGGACAAGGCAATGGGACCTGATGGCATATATCCCAGGGTACTAAAGGAGCTAAGGGTGGAACTAGCAGAGCCATTATCAGACCTGTTTAGTGAGTCTCTGAGCACAGGAGAGGTCCCAGAAGACTGAAGAAGGGTTCATGTGATCCCGCTCCACAAGAGTGGTAGCAGGGAGGAGGCAGGGGACTACAGACCAGTCAGTCTCACCTCAGTAGTGGGCAAGATTATGGAGACACTCCTTAAGGAAAGGATAGTCGTCACCTGGAATCCATAGGGCACAGGATCCAAGACAGCATGGGTTTACAAAAGGAGCGTCCTGTCAAACTAATCTCATAGATTTCTTTGACTGGTAACCAGAGTGGTGACCAAGGGGAGCAGTTGATGTTGCCTACCTTGACTTCAGCAAAGCTTTCGATACTGTTCCACGTAGAAGATTGATTAATAGCTGGGTAGGTTCAGGGTGGGTCAGAAGTTGGTCAACTGGGTGGCAAACTGGTTGACGGGCAGAAAAGAGAGAGTGGTGATAAACGGTATACAGTCAGAAGAGATGCAAGTCACAAGTGGGGTACCTTAGGGATCAGTCCTGGGGCTAATCCTCTTCAATATCTTCATCAGTGACATTGCAGATGGACTGGAGGGTAAGGTTTGTCTGTTTGCAGATGACACCAAGATCTGCAACAGAGTAGATGATCCAGATGGTGTGGGCAGAATGAGAAGAGATCTGGATAAACTAGCAAAATGGTCAGAAGAGTGGCAACTGGGGTTCAACGCAAAGAAGTGCAAGATCATGCACATAGGGAAGAGAAACCCTGAAGCCACCTATAGGTTGGGAGGGAAGTTGCTGGCTGTCACAACGGAAGAAAGAGACTTGGGCGTCATCATCACCGATGACCTGAAATCATTCAAGCAGACCTCTAAAGCAGTAGGTAAGGCTAGAGGGTTGTTGGGGTGTATTAGTAGGGGTATCACAAGTTGGAAGAGGGAGGTAATAATCCCTCTTTACAAGACACTGGTTAGGCCCCATCTGGAGTACTGAGTGCAGTACTGGAGGCCACACCTTCACAAGGACATTAACCAAATTGAGGCAGTCCAGAGAAGGGCAACCAAAATGGTGCAGGGACTGCATCAGAAAACATATGAGGACAGGATAACTGAACTCAATATGTATACCCTAGAACAAAGGAGGGAGAGAGGTGATATGATTGAAACATTCAAACACCTTAAGGGCATTAACAAGGTGAAAGAGTCTAACATATTTCAATATAACAAAAATAGCAGGACAAGAGGACACAGCATGAGATTAGAGGGAGGCCGATTATGGGGTAATGTGAGGAAGTTCTTTTTCACAGAAAGGGTGGTGGATGCATGGAACGGCCTACCTCAGGAAGTGGTGGATATGAATACAGTGCAGGGCTTCAAACAGGCATGGGATAGACATAAGGGAGCAATACAGATGAGTGTGAATAGATAGGCCATTGACAGAGCAAAGGCCTATGGCACATTCATAAGGTAGAAAAAGAAATGGACAGACTGGATGGGCCTTGCGATCCTTATCTACCATCAACTTCTATGTTTCATAAGGAAGTGTGGAAAAATGCCAGTGGTGAAAATCTGGACTAAAAATATTAAAAATCCATGAACTTACGAGGGTGCGTGGAAACTGCGCAATGGTCGCTCGTAACACAGTCATTTTATGGACTTTTTTCACCAAATTTTTAACATAGCCATTGTAACACCTCTGCTCATGAACAGTGTCACTGTGATTTTCTTAATCTGTCCTGAACATTGATTTCGCACACCGACTGCGCCATTGTGCGCTGCATGCATGGAAACACATTTTGGGCAAGATGTGAAAAATGACAGCTTACTGCTCATAAGGAGGTGTAGTAAAATGGCAATGTTGAAAATCTGGAGTGAAAATAGTGAAAATTCTCAAACTTACGAGCGTGTGTAAGAACAGCACAACGCATGCTCGTAAAACAGTCATTTTTGGGAATTTTTTCACCAAATTTTCAACATAGGGTTTTTGGGAGCCTACCACATGAACTGTGACACTGTCATTTCATAAATCGGTCCTGAAAGGTGGTTCCGCACAGTAACCACAAAATCACCTTTCGGGACTGATTAACAAAACGACAGTGACAGAATTCATGAGGTGGGGTCCCAAAAACCCCATGTTGAACATTTGGTGAAAAAATTCTCAAAAATGCCTGAGATATGCATCAAAGTTGAAAAAAACATATTTATTACACATATTAAAACATATTTATATACAATATGTCTTCTGTTATCACCCTTTGCAAACTGTGTGAGAGGCCTTTCGGCACCATGCAATTCTGCTTAAAGTTGGACCAGCATAACATTCTGTGGTGATTTGCATATGCAGCCCATGATGCTTTGCATTGTGGGGGCATGTGTGATTTTGTATTTTATTACATTATACAGCTTACCGGTATTTCCTCAGTTCGTGGTTGGCTTTGAAGAGTGCAGACGTGTTCCTGGTCCACTGAAGATCGTCGCGCCAGACTCCGGAGATAAGTATGGGGTGAGGTGGGGGTGTGGTGAGGCAGGGTGCGCAGAGGGTGGACGGGGGGGGGGGGTCAGGATAGTCAGCGAGGGAAGTTTTTTTCGTGCAGGTTTTTTTTTTTTTCTTGGACAACGTTGGACTTGTGCCATGCTGTGGTGGACTCCCAGCTGGCAGCTGAAAGCTGTTTTGGGGGCAGTGGAGCCGAGGGGATTGGAACCCCTGTCAGCCCATACAGACTGTTGCCACGCTGGGGTGGGCTCCCAGCATGGCATCCGGTTGTCTGTTCAGGGGGACATTGGAGCCGGCCCAGGGGATTGGGCACTCCATGTTGCTCTGAACTGTTGCCACGCTTGGGTGGGCTCCCAGCGTGGCACCTGAACTCTGTTACGGGTGCACAGCAGAGCCAAGAGGATTGGGCACCCCCGTTGGCCATAAAGTGTGTGCGTGGGGGGGGGGATGCATTAGCATGCAATATGCGTGCGTGTGTGTGTGAGGGGGGAGCTCATGCGCATGCAGTATCTTCTCGCTGCTCACTGAAGTGGAGCTCTCCCTTTGAATTGTACAGCACTGCATTTTCAACTGCTGTCATAAACAGCTGCAGCACTCATTGGTGAACTGTGGCCGTGCCTGCAAACACACTGGCTGCATTGGAAGACAGGGTTCCACACCTATGAAAACTCGGATGATGGCGCTATGTTTCTTACACATGCGTGCAAGCAAACATAAAAAGACAAGAAAGAAGAAACATGCAATAAACAATATACACAGTTTACAATAATTTATAATGTGAGCACAAAAACAGATGAGCAGGACAATCAGAGGTAGCCTGATAGACTGGGAAGTATAGGTCAATGTAAGTTACGGTCGCATTAAGAGACAAATACATTTATATGGCAGCGCTTGGCTTTGGCTATAGTGGTGTGAGGGCTATTTTCTGAGGCCAAGCTATTGCAGACATGTGGGAGTTTGTGACTGAAAGATAGTTGGCCAGAACAGTTCTATGTTTCAGTGTCTTCCCCTCTGAGAAGCCTGACTGCTGCATTTATCGAAAATCGAAAAGAAAAGCAATGCACACGTCAAGTCATGGCCAAAAAGAGTCTATTAGCCTAATTCAGTATATATACTACTTTTTTATTTATTTATTTTCAAAAGTTTCACCAGGAAAGACATACTCAGCTGAGTAGCAGCTCGTTTCTTGATGCATCCTGGGCGGAAGAGGTAAAGGGAGGCAAAACATAACAAAGCAAAGCAATATTTACAAGGCAGGAAGCGAACAAAATCTGCATCGAGAACAATCAACAACGATTGGCAACTGTGACATATATAAGTTACACCTGGATATAGCAGAGGATACCATTTATGTGCATCATGGAACTGTACAGGAGGAGGAGGTGGAAGTAACAGTATACAGTAGGTCTCTGGGTGGGGGTAGGCAGGGGGATAGGGCAGGGCTATGGGGTGAAGAGAAGACAAAGGGGATATGGTGAGGGAATAGCTGAGTTGAGGAGCAGAGGTGGAGAGCAGGTGCATTTACAGAACGGAGGGACGAAGTCTCGGAGAAAAGAGGAGAGAGACTGAAGGAAAGAGGCAGAGCAGGTGGATGGGGGAGATAATTCCATGGTTTAAGGAAGCAGTAGGAGAAAGCAGCTTGGTCAGCTGAGAGTGACCTTGAATTCTGAATTTGGACCTGACTCAGTGAGTGCACAGCTTTTTTTTCGATTTCCATTTTGTTCCTGGGCTGGAACACCTTAATAGGTGCAGGTGTGTGCCCTTCATTGCTCCTATACTGCATTAATTATTGGTTCTAATTTTTGTAGCACTGTCTGCAGTTACTGTAAGTTCTTGTAGTGCTAACTTGTTTCCCCTTTGATCCAGACTGCGGGTGAAAAGGGGAGTCATGTCTCAGTCCATCTTACCTAAACACCGTTACCAATAAATTACTGCAGCAGTGAATGATAGCAGTGAAAATGTCGGCCTATAGATTCTTATTCTGTTTTAGATTGCTCGTTACCTCCTGACAGTTATGGCACCCTTCTGCCCCCATTGTGTGTCTGCTTTAGCACGTTTTTCACTTCTGAAATAATAAAAGGAGAGCACCTTTCAACATGACTCGAACCACGTTTTCATCAGTATTCTCAGCTGTTTTGTATACTTGTTGTCCCAAAAGGTCAGGGAGCAGTGTCTGCAGCATGCTGGTTCATTATAGTCACAAAAAAGTGAAATTTAACATAAAAACAACAGAGAACATATATGAAAATCTGGTCTGAACCATATTAAAAAGAGTGCTCATTTAATTATTTCAAATGTAAATAAAAAGGGTCGGCCCGGAGGCGCTGAGGGTTGAGGCGCTGGATGCCACACCTCATGCCACGCTGGCAACCCGCATCCGGGAATGATCACAGGCCTCCAGGGGTCAGCGGGGAGGAGCTAGATCGAGTGACCTATGGACAGCTTTCCATCTCTGGAGAGGGGGGGTATCATCAGTCGGCGCACGCCTGACCCCTGGCGGAGGCTGGGGCTCAGCACTACACTGCCAAAATTCTAGTGGAGTGGGAGCGGGCAGATGCTTGGCAGGGCCATGTGAGGGTGCATGTGCGAGTCTGCTGCAGGTGTCACTGCATGCCAGGCTCCCGCAGGGGAAAAATAGAAAAGAGGAAAAAGACCCTGGTGGCTGATCATTGTGGCTTCATGGCCATCCCCGTCGTGCTCTGTTACTGAGGTAACACCCCGAAACTGGATCCTTGTCAACAGGTGGGGGTCTCTGCTGCCCTGCCATGGGGGATAAGCCGTGGGGGTTACAGGGTTGAGGGCCTGAAGGAACAAAGGAGTTGGATGGTGGCCGGATGAGAACCAACCTGGGCCAGGGTGGGGGAGAAAATCAGAAGCAAAAAAAAAATGTAAATAAAAAGTGGTAAGGCAGACTCAAAATGGGAAAAAAAGGTTATTGTATGTAACCCCCCTCTCCCCTTCTGTCTAGGGGCATAAATTTTATCATCACAGATGGTCCAGGGGGCATGAGTAGGATTACCACAATGCATAATGCTCCGAACTAGTGCACCCGAAATAAAGATAGGAAAAAAAACACTGTCCTACCTCTCAATGGCTTCATCACACCATGCACTCTCGATCTCCACCTCCAAAATCTGGATTCAGCCCAAGCCTCTCTTTCACAGGATCACACAGGTTCCTATCTATCCTAGCATTGTCCTACCACCTAAACCTCCCTGTCCCGATGACACAGGTACCTGGCTGGCCATCCTCCATTCAGAGCTCCCTTCCTGGCTCCTCAATGCCACGTCTCTGCAAAGGCCATCCCTGTCTGCCACACTTTGGAGGGGTCCCCCACAGGCCCAACCCAGACTGTTGAGCTCCCTCCTTGCCTGCCTCCTCTACTCCTCCCTCCGGCCCCCTCCTGCCCCAGGCCTAGTGCCGGGGCTGGAAAAGAACTCCGAACTTCCACTCTCCAACGTTATATACCTTCCCATATCTGCCCTTTGCTGTCACCTTGTGCCTCCCAGCAAAGATTAACCCCCCAGAGCACTAATAAATTTCCTAGCACTAGGAGGGGAAAGGGGTTTCTAATGGGAGCATAAGCCCCTCCAACAAGGGGGGTGCTTACATTTACAAGTCTGGGGAAACAGGGCAATCTAAAATAGAATAAAAAGGGATTGCTCAAAATGTAATCATTAGCATGAACTGCTGCTTTAATTAATTAAAGAACGATCAACTAAATGAATTACTATTAAAGCCAGCCACAACAGAAAGATTTGTGAAGCGGAAGGATAAGCCACAAAAAGCATTTGACATTGATATTTAATACATTAAAGAGGACAGGAAATGATTTCTAATTTGTAGCTTTTTGAAAGGATCTTATTTCACAAATGAAACATATACCCCCCAAAAATGATTCATATTTAACTGAAGAAAAAAAATGAATTTGAAAAATAGTACTTTATTTTGTTTTCTTTATGTGGGTAATATTCTTGACAGTTTGGTTCACAGAGCCAGTACTTTGGAGTTTTAGCTATGTCACAGTATGTTTTCAGAACTCTGAGCACTGTTGTGTTAGATCAGCAGCTTATGACAAGGCAAGGCAGATGCAAATTTATTTATATGGTGCCCTACCCCATGGGCTCTGGGCGCCTCACAGTAAAACAAAACAGTTCAATAAAATGCAATCTACATAAGAATGCATTTAAAATGTTTTTGCACAGAAATTACACCGCAGTGCCAGGCCCAAAATTCAGTATAAATAGATAGTTTTTTTGATGAGATTTAAACGAGGCTGAGGAGGGTGCACCTCTGATTTCCTGGGGAAGGACGTCCTACAGGATCAGCGAAGCCATGCTGAACACCCTGTCTCTCTAGGACGTTTAAGGTGGGATCTGGTTTTGACAAGAGCTTTGCCTCAGTTGACCAGAGAGGGCAGCAAAGAGCGCAAGGAGTCCGCAGGTCTTTCAGGTAGCCCAGACCAAGACTGTGCAGGGCATTGTAGGTTAACAAGCACATTTGAAGTTGATGCGCCACCATGCAGGCAGCCAAGGCAAAGCACGGAGAACCAGCCTGGCATTCTGTGCACAAAAAACAAGACATGGCAAGAATTTCACATTACCGGTTCCGTGACGAGAACTGTCAAGTATGTTATCGATGAAAAGAAATGGCACAAAACTTGATTTTTCACATCAGCTGTTATTCAGACACAGTTTAATATGGATCATCTGGAGGTACAGATATTGTTTCTGTAAAGAAGAACAATACAGTCTGTTGCCAAGTAGCACACATTTCCTGCTCCCATTAAATACAGGCAGTCAGATGAAGATGACAATCGAGTTTATTCCAAGAGAAGCTGAAGGAATGATCCTCCAAAAGTGACAGTGGAGTCTTGGGGGAAGGGGGGCTAAAGAGAAAGGAAGAGAACAAGCAAGAGAGTAAGGAGAGATGAAATCAAGACCCAAAAGGTTCCATCTTTGCATAGATTTAGCGACTGAACAGCTCTTTGTTACAGTTATGGATATAATTTTCCGGACTCACAGTTTTCTGGGCAGAGCCTATGCCATGAGTAAATGTCATGAGAACTGGTAGTTGTAGGTTCATGTAGAACAATATCCCATTGGGGGTGCGAGTACCTTCTCCCTAGTACTCGCCTTCAGCACAAATTATATTCAGCTGTTGGTTATTTGGCCCAAACATGAAGGGAAAAATATTATACAAATCCCTCTAGCCCTACCAGTCTCCCCATATATTGATCCTAAAAAATGTTGCAGATTTCCCTGCATTGTGCCAGGAGTCTAAACCATCAGGATAGTGAGTTCAGCAGTCAGCTTAGTGTCAACGTCATCAGTAATGTGAGCCTTCCACTCTCCTTCCAAGGCATGTTGCTGCTGGACTGCTTTATGTCAGTAACAATGTGAGACCTACACCCTCCCTCCCAGGCATGCTGCTGCTGGACTGCCTAGTGTCATCAGTAACGTGAGATCTCCTCCTACCCTCCCATGTGTGCGGCTGCTGGACTGCCTAATATCATCAATAACGTGAGATCTCCATCATCCCTCCCAGGCGTGCTGCTGCTGGACTGCTTGGTGTCATCAATAACGTGAGATCTCCTCCTACCCTCCCAGGCATGCTGCTGCTGAATTGCCTAGTGTCATCAGTAACACAAAATCTCCTCCCTGGAGGGAGAGCAGTATGCCTGGGAGGGAGGGAGGGACGGAGGGAGGGAGGAGATTTTGTATTACTGATGATACTAGGCAATCCAGCAGTAGAAAATACAAAATCACACATGCCCCCACAATGCAAAGCATCATGGGCTGCATATGCAAATCACCACAGAATGTTATGCTGGTCCAACTTTAAGCAGAATTGCATGGTGCCGAAAGGCCTCTCACACAGTTTGCAAAGGGTGCTAACAGAAGACATAGACACGTGTTTCGTCCTACCAGGACTCATCAGTATGCCTCGTCTGTTTGACACCCCAGTGGAATGGACCAGCTACCCTAAGGCAGTGTGCCTGGGATATATCGTGGTGAACCCATTAAAATAAAAAACATTTAAAGACAAAGAACCTCTGTGTAAACACCGAGGCAAGGGTACCCAAAGGGCATTTGGCTGGGAAGCCAAGTTTCAAGAAAATACAAAATCACACATGCCCCCACAATGCAAAGCATCATGGGCTGCATATGCAAATCACCACAGAATGTTATGCTGGTCCAACTTTAAGCAGAATTGCATGGTGCCGAAAGGCCTCTCACACAGTTTGCAAAGGGTGCTAACAGAAGACATAGACACGTGTTTCGTCCTACCAGGACTCATCAGTATGCCTCATTTGTTTGACACCCCAGTGGAATGGACCAGCTATCCCTAAGGCAGTGTGCCTGGGATATATCGTGGTGAACCCATTAAAATAAAAAAAATTTAAAAGACAAAGAACCTCTGTGCATAAACACTGAGGCAAGTAGTATGCCTGGGAGGGAGGGAAACATATAATTATATATGTTATATAATCATATGTTTCCCTCCCTCAAACTTTCTCTACTGTACCTAGTGTCATCAGTAACACAAAATCTCCTCCCTCCTCCTCCCAGGCATACTGCTTCTGGCCAGCCTAGTATCATTAATAATGCAAGATCTCCACCCCTTCCCATCCCTCCCAGGCATGCTGCTGCTGGACTGCCTAATATCATTAACAAAGTGAAATTTCCCCCTCTGTCCCATGCATGCTGCTGATGGACTGCCTAGCATCATTAGTAAGATGAGCTCTCCACCCACCTTCCAGGTTGGACTGCCTAATGTCTTTAACAACCCCCCGAGGTGTGGAAGTACTTTAGCCTGGCTCCAGAACTGGGGGATGGATCCCAGTTGAGAAGAAAGCTTGAAAAGGGAGGCAAGTGGGGCAGACGTGACTGATGCAAAAGATGGAGGAGGTTAGCATCCAGCCCATCTAGCAGACTTAGGAGAGAGTAAGGCAGAGAGGGTGGTCTCTGATGTGACTGCGGAGAAGAAGAAGAAGAAAGGTGCAGGGGTCGAGGGTAAGGAGATGAAGAACATTTGAGGAGGCACGTGGCAGGCTGGAGGGGAGAAGGGAGTGAGGAGGAAGATGAGAGAGGGCACAGGAAGTGAAGACATTTATTTATTTATTTAAAATTTTGGTAACCAGGAAAGGCACACTGAGCCAAGGCTTGTCTTCAGGTGCAACCTGGAGTAGGGGATAGGGACAATAATATAACATCATATACAGGAGAATATACATATATAGAAAATGGCATAAATACAATATTTACATAGATGCGGAAACATTATGCCTAGTGGCTAATACATAATGTGGTTAAAGCAGCAATGAAAACAATATTTACTCTGAAGTGAAGACATTGCGCAATGTGGCAATATGGCAATCAAGCACAGGTGATAAGTAGCATTAAAGTCAGGTGATAGCTATATGTCAAAAGCACAGAGAAGCACAGGTAGGTACGTAGGGGGATTAATAATGGTAAAACTAGATTAGCAACTGGGAGACTCCATGCAGCAGAGTTAAAGTCTGTTGACAGTGCCGAGGAGGGGGGCAAAGCAAGGGAAGGCTGCTGAGGGGTGTATGAGGGAGGTAGGGCAAGTGGGTGAAGGGTGTTTGAAGGAAGGTGGGGGCAGCTAGGGAGTTGGGGAAGGTGGGGCATGCTGACTCGGGTGCAAGGAGTAGGAAAGCATAAATAGGAGGGGAGGGGGAGTAGTCTGAAGTGGTCAGCAGAATGCGGACCGGGAGAGGGAGGCTGTTCCAGAGGGCTGGGAGCCTGTAGGCAAAGGATAATTCCCTGAGAGTCAGAGAGGTTGGGGTAGAGCAAAGGACCAGAGGTCACAGTTGTGCAGCAAGTATCCTGAGTTAGGGGCTGGTGCTATCAATGATGAAGAGTAGGAGGGAAGGGTGCCAAACCTGTACTTGGTGATGAAGGTGGTGCAATGAGCAAGACGGCTGTTGGAGAGAGAGGGGAAGAGATATGGCTCAACAGAGGGAGCAGTGATGAGAGTGATAAGGGAGGTTAGTGGCAAAGTGGCAGAAGGCATGGAAAAGAGGGTCCAACTTGGGAAGGGATGGCTGAGGCACCAAGCTGTATGCTACATCAGCATAGTCAAAAGACATGAGGATAAGCTTGGAGATGAGTTCCTTTCTGATGGGGATTGAGAGGCTGTCCTTGTGTCTATACAACATGCCCAATTTAGGACACAGCTTGCTGTGGATAGCATCAAGGTGGCGGGAGAAGTCCAGTTTAGGGTCCAGCCATACTCCCAAGTATTTACAGGAATCAATAGCCTCGATTTTGGAGCCTTCTAGGGCAAGGAAGGAGGGGGGGAGAAGGCAGTTGGGCCAGTTTTTGAGCAGAGCCAAAGGCCATGGTGACTGTTTTTTTGGTGTTACATCTGAGTGAACTGGCTTTAAACCATCGCAGCATGTTATCAAAGTCAGCCTGAAGGATGGGTTCAATATGGGGAAGGGAGGGGCCAGATGCATAGATCACTGTATTGTCAGAGTACATATGGACATGCGAGGCAGACCTGACAGAGGGGAGGTTGTTTACAAATACTGAGAAGAGTAAAGGCTCAAGGATTGATCCCTAAGGTACCTCAGTCAGGAAGGGAAGGGGGGGATTTGGTAATGCACAGATGCACATACTGGAATCTAAGCTGGATTGTTAAAGTGTCATGATGTCATTTGTGTCCAAGAAGGAGTTTAACCTTTCAGAAATGAGGGGATTCAAGAATTTTTCAGAGGGAGATAGGCCTGCAGTTGCCTGGAATGGAGGTATCACCCCCTTTATGGAGAGGGATCACTTTGGGTAGTTTCCAGGCCTTGGGCAGTGCCATGTAGAGAGTGATAAGTTGAAAAGATAGGTGAGTGGCGGGACTATTGCAGGTGTGGAAATCTTCAAGAGATCGGGATTGAGTCTGTCAGGACTCTGCTTCGATGAGTTTAGGGATTTGAGTGTGTAGAACCTCTCTAGGAGTAAAGGGGGGAAAGGTGTGGCTGGACATAGGGCGGCCGAAGAGTGTTGGTAGGTTATGGGGGGAGAGGGGATGGGGGGTGATCCAGGGGGGAGAGTGCAGGTAGTGAAGAAGTGGTTTATGGAGGAGGCAGCAGATCCAAAGTCAACACCATCTGTGTCAGGCGCAGACGTGGGGGGAGGGAGAGGGGTAAGGGGTACTGAGCAGAAGGTGGAGAGTCTTCCAGAACACCACAGGAGAAGGACGGCAGTCTTCGAGCTGTGATTCAAAAAAAAAAAGTTTGCTTTGGCGGTGAGCACTGCCTTGGTGCAAGCATTTCTTAGGGATCGGTATGTCTGAAGGTCTGGGGTGTTGCAGTAAACCTTGTACACTCTCCAGGTGCAGTCTCTGGATTTGAAGAGCCTCACCAGATTGGGTGAGATCCAGAGAAGGTGCCTGCAGCGGAGCTGTAGCCTTTTGGAGGGGGGTGTGTGGCTATTCCATATATTTAAGAAGGTAGAGCTGAATGCGGCCAGTGCAGAGTTGATATCAGGTGCAGAGAACACTCCGGACCAGTCAGTCAAACAAAGGTCTGCCAGGAGGGTTGGGGGTTAAGTGACTTTAGGGGTCTAAACCATAGGTACTTGGGCAAGGGGGGGGGATTTCCTAAGGCAGTGAGTGATGCAATGATCACTGAAAATGTTGGGGAGGATCCCAGCTGAAGAGAATTTTAAGGGATGTGAAGCTAGGATCCAGTCTAGTAATGAGTGGGGTTCCATGTCATAATAGCGAACACAAAACAGCGATCGCTATTATGGCGAGTGTATCTCCTTGAAAAGCAAATCGGCGATATACACACTCAAAATGACCAACATCCAGATTTAAAAAGTGTTTGGGGGCTGTGCCCCCGTAGGAGTGATTTCCCACACTCTCCTTAATTAGGATTCTCAGATCTAGGGGGGTGCATATCGAGGAAGGGGCAAAAATCCAGAAATCGGCAAAATTTAAGTGCCAAAGCTCACAACTGCAGCAGAAAGTACACAGACTACATGCTCCTGCCCAGTACCTGCTGTGCCAGACCTAGCCACCCACACCACCATGCCACATGGCTAGCTCGGTGGCAGTAGGTACACTAATGCCTGAAAACCCCTTCCCTGTCCCTCCCCTTCACCTCGCTATTCCCCCCTTCTGTTCACCCTTCCCCCTGGTCGCTATCCCTTACACTCGCTATTCTGCAGGGTAGTCACAATAATAGCACCCAAAATGAGTCTCTATATTTCTAGGTGCTCATTTTGGGTCGCTACTATGACGTGATATCAATGAGTGGTTGGCAGAGCTGGGATTGAGCCGGGTGGGTTCAGAGATAAGCTGTGTAAGGTTGAGGGCCTCAATCTCCTGGGTGACTGATCTGGTTAGGAGGGCAGCCAGTTGAGATTAAAATTTCCTAAGACTAGGAGCTCTCCGGATGCAGCGTGGGAGACAAGGGTGGCTAGGTTAGAAACAATAATCGCGGGATCAGCTTTAGGAGAGAAATAGCATACTCCGGTGAAGAGGGGAGAGGACAATGGGAGCACCAGCTTGGTGAGCAGGAGCTCATGTGATTGGGGGGTGACCTCCTGATGGATGATGTGGGCACATAGAGACTCATGGTAGTAAGGGGCAACCCCGCCACCACATTTGCCCCTGTCTTGTCGAAATAGAGAGTAGCTGGGGATCATTATCATCGAGTCTGGGACCTTGGCGGAGGACCAAGTCTCGGAGACACGTAGAACATCAGGGGTATTTTGAGTTATCCAGGCCTTTCTGTGATCCAGCTTAGGTTGGAGACTTCTGGCATTAATGTGGTTAATTCCAAGGCCGCTAGCGGATGGGGGGGAGTGGAGGCCGAGTTTTCAGGCCCTGGGTTTGTTTTGATGTCTCCAGTGAAGAGGAGAAGTAAGAGAAAGGGTGCAAGGTATTTGGGGAAGTATTTCCTCCTAAGAAGGCCAGAGGGGTGGGACCTCGGTTTTAGGGTAAGGAGGGGGTAGCCTACTGCAGGGAGTGAGAAGGAGAGGGGGAGGGAGCTGAGGGGAGAAGGAAAAGTGGGGAGCTATGGGGATGGTGTCACAGACAAGGGGGTGTAGTCTACGGGGGGAGATGTGGAGGAGGTGGTGAAAGAGGAGACAGAGATCCAAAAGGGGATTAGGGCCAAGAGAGTGAATAGAAGGAGAGGGGATAGCTGTGAGAAGGGGATGATCACAAGGATGGTGAATTGGAGATGCTAATCATGGGAGGAATTATACTAGGGTGAGTGGGATACGGGGTTGGGGGGACTGTTTTTTTATAGTCTGCTTGGCAAGCAACTAGGAGCAATATGAACCTGCAGACCCAACTAGATTCCAAGGTGGGAGGTGAGGGGCTGTGAGAGGTGGCAGAGCAGGTAGGAATACTGTGGGGGAGAGACAGAGAGGATAAGGGTTTTGACAAGCAAGGTGTATTTGTACCTCTGAGATGGCTTAGAGGTTAGGGTCACCACCTCTGATGTAAAAGGTCGAGGGTTCGAAACCTGGGTAGAAGTACAGGGCAGGTGGTGGGGGGGGTCTCATTACAGGTGTAGAGGAAGTAGCAATGGTCTGCATCTGTCCAGGGTGGGAACCAGGATCCTAGGTGAGAGGTTTAAATGCTTCATTGGCAAGCATTTAAACTAACCAAGGGTGGAGGCACTGAAAAGGAGCAGGGAAATCCCAGCCTCCCCCCACAAAACATGGTAATTAGTGAGGTAAACACCAAGGTAGAGAAGTCATTAGGGAGCAGGACAGAGGTAAATGTAAAAAAAGGCAAAGGCAGTAAGGACAGGGATGGGGCTAAAGGGTAAGGCCATCAAAAAGTGGAGGGTGATGAGTACCAGTGCCTGTAGTCTGTGTAACAAGCTCCTGAACTAGTGGCCTTGATGGAAGAGGGTTGCCTGGATATTGTGGCACTCACAGAAACATGGTACACAGAGAACCATGACTGGGATGTCAACATACCAGGATACACAATCTACAGGAGGACAGGAAGGGTAAAAGAGAAGGAGGAGTTGCTCTCTATGTAAAGGAAGGGATCAAGGCAACAGAACTAAAGAGTAAACAGGGAGCAGATGAGGCACTCTGGGTCACCCTGGAGACAGGAAATGGCACCACAATCTGCATGGGGGTTGTATACAGACCCCCATCTCAGGGGAGGGAATGGACAAGGAAATGATAGAAGGCATCCTTATAATAGCAGAAAAAGGGGAGATATTGTTGATGGAGGACCTGAATATGCCAGATGTTAACTGGAGCACCTTTGCTGCAGGCACATCCAAGAGCAGGGTCATTATTGATGCCCTACAGGGGGCATGCCTCAGACAGCTAGTATTGGAACCCACTCAGGAGGGAGCAATCTTAGACTTGGTACTCTCAAATGGGGACGGAGAAAGAATCTCAGATTTAGAAGTGGGTAGCCATCTGGGAACAAGCAACCACCAAACAATGTGGTTCACGATAAACACAGCCATACAAAATCAAGAGTATTGAACTTTAGGAGGGCTGACTTTGGGAAAATGAGAGAGTGCCTCAGAAAAGCACTAGCAGACAGGCAAGAAGGAGGGGTGGAGGAACAATGGGGAGTAATCAAAACAGCCATCACAGAGGCATCAAGCCTTTGTGTAAAGCAAATCAACAAAACACAACGAAGGAAAAAAACGCTATGGTTCTCAAAAGAGGTGGCAGAAAAGGTTAAGGAGAAAAGGATAGCATTCACGAAATATAAGGAAACACAGAAGGAGCAGGACAGAGAACTTCATCAGTTAAAGCAGAAAGAGGCAGGAAGGCAGTCAGAATAGCAAAGGCCCAAACCGAGGAAAGGATAGCCAACTCTGTTAAGAAGGGGGATAAGACCTTTTATAGGTACATTAGGGAGTGAAGAAAGACCAAAGGAGGGATACTGAGGCTTAATAAAGGGAAGGGAATGTGGGCAGAGGGTGACAGTAAAAAAGCAGGGATACTGAACGAGTATTTCTGCTCAGTATTCACAAAGGAAGAGGAGGGGGAGGTACCTAAACCAAACAAATGAAACACTCTTAAGATGGGGGTCGATACCAGTCCATTTACAGAAGAAAGGGTTCTGAAAGAACTAATAAAATTGAAGGCGGACAAAGCAATGGGGCCTGATGGGATTCACCCAAGAATTCTAAAAGAACTAAGGGTAGAACTAGTGACACCGCTAACTACTCTCTTTAACAAATCATGAGAGGATGGGGTGGTACCTGAGGACTGGAAGAGGGTGGATGTGATTCCTTATCCAAAAGTGGGAGCAGGACAGAGGCAGGAAACTACAGACCAGTTAGTTTGACCTCAGTGGTAGGGAAAATGATGGAATCACTTCTGAATTAAAGAATTGTTGAGTACCTAGAGGCCAGTGGGGCAGAGGACCCAAGGCAGCATGGATTCACGATGGGAAGGTCATGTCAGATGAATCTAATAGATTTCTTTGACTGGGTAACCAAAGTAGTAGACCAGGGAGGGGCTGTGGACATGGCCTACCTAGATTTTAGCAGGGCATTTGATACAGTCCCACACAAAAGATACAAACACAAGTCAGCTGGCCTTGGAGTGGGTTCCAAGGTGGTAGCCTGGATAAAAAATTGGCTAGACAACAGGACGCAAATGGTAGTAGTAAACGGAGTCCACACTGAAGAAAGGAGGGTTACTAGCAGGGTACCGCAGGGTTCAGTACTGGGACCGGTCCTTTTTAATGTCTTTATAAGTGACATTGCAGAGGAACTGGAAGGAAAAGTATGTCTCTCTGCAGACGACACAAAAATCTGCAACAGGGTTGATACACAAGATGGAGTGGAAAGGATGAGAAGGGACTTGGCAAGGTTGGAGGAATGGTCAAATGTATGGCAGCTCAGATTCAATGCAAAGAAGTGCAAGGTAATGCACCTGGGAAACAAAAACCCCAGGGGAAGAGAACACAGTGGGGGTTGAGATACTGACAACAGTAAAAATGGAAATGGACCTGGGGGTAATTATATCAGATGACCTAAAGGTGGGCAAGCAATATGAGAAGGCAGTAAGGAAGGCTGGGGGGATACTGGGATGCATAGGGAGAGGCATCACCAGTAGAAAACAGGAAGTTGTTATCCCTCTGTACAGACAGTTGGTGAGGCCCCATCTGGAGTACTGTGTGCAGTTCTGGAGATCTCATCTCCACAAAGACATAGACAGAGTGGAGGCTGTCCAGAGGAGGGCACCCAAAATGGTGCAGGGTCTGCACCAGAAGACAAATGAAGAAAGACTAAAGGAGCTTAATATATATACCCTTTAGGAAAGAAGGGAGAGAGGGGACATGATAGAAACTTTAAAGTACCTCAAGGGAATCAACAAAGTCCAAGAAGGTAGCATCTTTCAGAAAAAGAGATGTGCAAGAACAAGGAGACACAATTTGAAGATAGAGGGTGGTATGGAGGTAATGTGAGGAAGTATTTTTTCACGGAGAGGGTTGTAGATGCATGGAACAGCCTCCCTGAGGAGGTCGTGGAGTCAAGAACAGTGGGGGAATTCAAGAATGCATGGGACAGACATAAGGCAGTCCTAGTGGGGGGTAGGAAGAAGTAAGCTGTTGGTTAACTAGGATTTGCAGCTTATCTGTTAGGTAGGAAAATGAGCCGACTAGGTGGGCCAAGCGGTCCTTATCTGCAATCAAATTCTATGTTTCTATGTTTCTAGCGAAGAGCCTAGAAGAGGAGCACTATCCAGCACAGATAAAGTTAATTATACTAGAGGTCAAGGAGGAGAGAGTCAGGCTCAACAGTGACTCCTAATGGCAGTGTAGTATAAACTGCTAAAGGGAAACTTGGGTGATTGTTTCAAGGACTAGTCATGTGATTTATCACCTGACATAGGCTACCTATAAGGGATGGGTGGGGCAGTCCCTGCATAAGCAGCGATGGGCTAAAACAGTCCACAGTTGCTCCATACCTGTGCTGTGTTGTGCTGGCTGCTTTCCAGGCTGTGGGAGGGAGTCGTGAGGGCTTGCAGTCTGGGCTGTGCTGGCTGTGGGAGGTGTAATAATCATGCAGACACCAACATGGAGTGAGCTGGTAGGTTAACTGTACTGTACAATATTTAGAACAAACTGCAGAAAGCAGGGGCTACTGCCTGCCAGGTAAGGGTTTATATATATTTGCAAATTGCGTATGCTAATTAACTTCCTTACATCTCCCTTCTCAATTAAAACTTTTCCCCCCAAATATAAAATGTTTAAAGTACTAAGTAGCTCAAAGTTTTTGAAGTCTATGTAGTCACAATGCCAGGTGGGCCTTCGGATCTCCCTTCCACTGACTCGGCTAATTCTCAGGCTGGAGCTGGTGCCAGGCCATTGGTCCCAACTGCTCAGGGACAGGGCCGACTCCACAGGCTCACTACGTAACTGCCTTGGCATCATTTGTGGAGGGACCTCCACTGCAGGCCTTGCTGGGATCTCATCGCCCTCCATCATGTCATCCAGCTGTCTTCTCTCTTCTTCTCCTCAAATGTGCAAGGGTTAACAAAAGGTCCCTCCTGTTTCTGCGATACAATTTCCCATTTGCTTGGACCACATAGGGATGTGGCTTTTCAGCATGGCATTCCACAATTGCAGGGGTTCAGGTATTCTCAGGTGTATGCAAATAAACACACTGTCCCGGCTGTAAGGCTGGAAGTGGTCAGGCATGGAAATTGTAATAAGATTTTTGTTTTCCTTGAGTCCCTTACAATGTAGCTCGCACATCAACTTCTGGCACTTTTGATTTAAGTAGCTCAGATCTGGTAGGCATTAAAGTTCTAGTTCTGTGGCCCATAAGCAGCTGTGCTGGTGATCCTAGCCCCTCCAGTGGGGTATCTCTCAGTTCCAAGATTGCTAATTAAGGGTCTTGACGGTCCACTTGTGCTTTGTTTAACATACAGGATAACGTATGGTCAGCGGTGTGTAACAACGATAGGTTTGCCTTCGAATGGTTCCCTTGGCGACGCTGTTAAACCTCGAGAGCGAAGTCGAGAGGTTTAACAGCATCGCCAAGGGAACCACGAGAAGGCAAACTGAGCGTTGTTACACACCGCTGACCATACATTGTCTTTTATAGTGTATGTTCAAACGTATGGTCAGTGGAGAAAACATAAAAGATAACAATATTTGAGATCATTTTATTACCTTGCGGTGAAGGATCACACATTCGTTCATGTTTTCAAAGCCAGGACATGTTTACTGCTTGCGCTACTTTGGCGAGTGTTTCCTTCAGTTTATTTTTGTGCTTACACAAGTTTTCGGTTGGCGTCATGAGTGTCCTAGCAACAGCAAAGCTTTGTGTTCCATGTTGTTACACTACCGATGTGACGTATCAACGATACTGTAACAAGAGCGTGACGTCACATCGATAGTGTAATAACGCTGTGAAAAGTATGATTTTTGGCACATTACAGCATTCTACCATACATTATAGTCCCTTTATTGTTTGAATGGCTCATTCTATCATGCCATTGCTCTGGGGGTATCTTGGTGAAGACGTTACATGTTTAAACTCATACTTTTGTTGAAAGTCTCTGAATTCAATGCAGGTGTAACCCCTTTGTTACCCGGGGTTACTAGAATCCCAGTAAGATCTAGTGGTAGGCAGGGAAGGCAGCTTGTGAAACTCCAGTTAAATGGGTTTCACACTGTCTCACTCTGTCCTCAGTCACAGCTGAGACTAGAGGGATGACATCATTATAGAATTGTCACAGCTGCATGAGCCACATTTGGAATCTTCAGCTCAAGGTAAGTTAGAATCTTGGGAATTCAAAGTCAGTCTTCAGTTTGTCCTTAAGCAAACAAGAAGTACACCAGTAGTGTCTGTTTACCCCCCTCCCTCTGGGGGGGGGTGAGGAAAAGTTCTTTGTGGGTTCCAGGGGCAATCCCCTTCTCCCACCTTGGGAAGAAAGCTGCCTGTTTTAATTTAAGTTCAGTCTGTTCATGTATAACAGCAAAGGTTACATTTCTTCGCCTGTGGGGCACCTGCAACGAATGGGTGAGTGTTTGGCCTCATTGTAAGGGGCAAACAACTTCTTTTCTTCAGTTAGATTTCAAGTATTGGGGACTGCTATTTGGGAGAACTATGTCAACTAGGACAAACAAATAGAGCAGTCATCTGTTTAAAGTGTTAAAGTTCATTGTAGAGGGGGTGCTTCAGGTCATCCACCGTCAATCTATAGTTTTAAAGTCTAAAGTTCTGTGTGTCCAGAGAAATGGCCGGGTATGGGCTGTGGGAGCTGGGAGTGGATAGATCCCCATCTTTAGTAACCAGGTCCACCTCTACGGATTTCTTCTGTGTTTTTGCTATTTGCCTCATGCGCTTGGCCAGTGATGGGGTGGGTACCCAGACGTGGGTCGCAACTTGAAAATCTGTCTAAGAGTCGTAGACTCTAAGTGGTGTGGGGAGCCACAGGATGGGAACATAGTCCTTGTTTGATGGGAGTCTCCCTGTTTGATGGGAGTTTCGAATTGGAAGTATGAAAACAAAATCTCTCTAGGAGTCGCTGACTTCAAGTGGTGTGGGGAGCCACAGTTTGGGAGCCTCCTTGTTTGATGGGATGTCTTTCCAAGTAGAGTTTGGGTTCATTGCCAAGTGGGACCATCAGTCGAGTGGCCGGCATGGGAGCCGTGGCCAGCGGGTTGTGTCTCCAATGCGCATGCAAAGTCCGGCTGAGTGCCTGGTGGGTCCAAAGCCAGACAACTGTTGTAGTGTTCATTCCTCAAATGGACCACTGTGTTTAACCTCTAATCTGCATTACAGTTCGTGAGCCCTGTGGGGGACCATACAGAGCTTTGTTTATGTTCAGTGAGTTAATAAATAAAGCCACACTGAAAAATCCCAATTCTGGTTCTGGACATTACAGTTATTGCTTCCTTTAGTTGGATTTACTTGGGTGCCCCTGTGCAGAGTAGTCAAACCTAGGTCTCTTGTGCCAAGTAGCCTCATCCTTCCCCGAACCCATAGATACCATATGTATATCCATGCTACAAATGTGGACACATAGAGGGGTTACACAGGCAAATTGTGGGCTGTTATCTGTTACAAGTATTTTTGGGATACCATGTCTTGCACATTGCGATTTAATACAGTTAATCACTGTTTCGCTTGTTGTATTTTGCAACTTGGATATCTCAATGTATTTGGAATAGTAATCAGCCATTGTCAGATAATTTTCCCCTTCAAATTCAAATAGGTCAGCCCCAATCTTTTGCCAAGGTCTCTCGGGTATCTCATGTGACTGCAGAGGCTCTCTAGATGGTGGTTTCCTGAACTGGTTGCAAATGCCACACTGGACCACAATGTCACTAATCTGACTGTTCATCACTGGCCAGAACAAAAGATCTCTGCCCTTGCGCTTACATTTTTCAATGCCTAAGTGGCTGCTGTGTAATCTGGTTAACATGTCTGGTCTCAGTGATGTGGGGACTATCAGTCTTACCCCTTCAGCAATAGTCCATTTTCTGTCAAGATTCCATCTCTGAACTGCTAGTACTGCCTTATCTTGGGGTACACTGATGTTTTCTCCTGGGGCCACCCATTCAAAACAGAGTCTCTCAACCTGACCAGTGCTAAATCTTTGTAAGTCTCTTGCTGAAACAATTTCAGTTTTTCATCACTGTTAGGCATACAGTCCACCATGTGAACCTCATATTTGTCTAGTTCCATTTCTGGTACAGAATTTTCTCCCACAGCCCTACTCAGGGCATCTGCTATGTGAAGTTCTTTACCTGCTTTGTACTGTACTCGTTAATCATACCTTTGCAGTTTTAGCATCATGCCTTGAACTCTCGGTGGGGCTGTGGCCAGTGTTTTTATTTAAAGACTTTCTAGGGGCTAGTGGTCTGATTCAACATGGACCCTTGGTCTGCCAAAGATATATTGGTGGAATTTTGAACCATCAAACACAATAGCCAGCATTTGCTTTTCAATTTGTGCATAATTTCTCTCAGCTTTATTAAGTAATCTGGAAGCAAAGGCAATAGGCCTGCCTTCTTGCAGCAGACATGCACCCAGCCCTTCTGAAGAAGCATCGACAGATAAGTCAACAGGTTTCCTTAGATCATAGTAGGCCAGCATATTAGACCTCTGACATTTTGATTTTTGATTTGTTTAGGTTTAAAGACAAATGCTTTCTCTGACTCTTTGTATAACATTCTGTGACCTCGCATTGTACTCGTGTACATTAGCTCCCCATATTAATATGTCACTAGATCAGAACTAGGACCATCCACTCGACATGGAGCCTGGTGCCGTGATGCCGGTCCACATTTTTCTTGTTGAACCGGCATCGCAGAGTCATTTTCATTGGGTAATGCTCCCTTTTAAATGCTCTATTAAGATCTCTAGGATCTATGCAAATTCATACATTGTTTGGTTTTTCTACAACCACCATCAAGCTGACCCAGCTCGTGGGTTTCTCCGCCTTCTCAATAACCCCAATCTTTCCATATTCTCTAGCTTAATTTTCACTTTCTCTTGTAATTTGAAAAGTATTTTCCTGGGGGGGGGATCACAGGGCTGACTGTCTTATCTATTTGAATATTGTATTCACCCTCTAAGCATCCCAATTCCTCAAATACATCAGCAAATTCAGCCAGTCTTTCTTCTGTGGTTTCACCTGCACTTCAACTTGCAGCATCTACTGAAAATAGCTTCTTTATAAGCCCAACATGGGGGTCACGGTTGCATTAACCACTTGAAATGGCAACAGCTAATACTTTTACTTAAAACATGTTAACAACATCACTTTGCATTTCACATCAAGTTTATGCCCAGAATAGGAAACCAATCTAGCTGATGACCTTTGAACAGCTTCTCCAGACAATGTCTTATCTGAAAAGACATCACACTACACTGCGCTCCAGTGTCTAATTTGAACGTCACCATTTTCCCATTTATGCTCAGATTTACTTTACAATCAGTCTCGGGTTTATAGGTAGCCAAAGTCTCAATACTGAAAGTACTTTCATTTTCCTGGGCATCTTCTCTAACAACATGGATCTCATTGTGTTTACCCACATGACATACTCTAGCAGAGTGATTTTTTCTGTGACACAATCTACAATACTGTTCATGTACTGGACGTTTGTTTATCTCATGCTCATGACCACACTTTTCACGTTTGACTTTATTCACTCGAGGTGCACAACTCCCCTTTGCTCACACTGGCACTTGCTTTTACTCTTTCTTCCTGCACAACTGCTACTTGCACTGAGCTTTCATCCTGAGCATTTCCACTTAAGCGTTTAATCTGTGTTTCGCTCAGTTCAGCAGCCCTGCACATATCTATGGGATCATCTAATGTTAAGTTCGATTTTCTTAACAGTCTGCGTCTCACATGCTCACTCTGTTTGCCGTATACAAATCTATCTCTGATCAACGATTCAGTTAAATCTCCAAATTCACAAGATTTAGCCTTTAGCCTTTAGCCTCAGTTCAGTTACATATGAATCAATGGACTCACCCAGATTCTGGCTCCTAGTATTGAACAAATATCTCTTGTATGTCACATTCTTTCTTGGATTACAATTCCTCTCAAAATGTCCCATAATTTTATTCAGTTGCTTCTTCTCTTCTTTTTCCCCAGACAAAAGAATTGAATAATTCCAATGCATCAGGGCCAGCCATGTACAAGAGGGTCATAGCCTGATTTTTCTGGGATTTTTCAGCAAGTCCACTGGCAAGTGAGAAAATGTCAAATTGCTACTTAAATCTTCTCCAGTTTTCAGCAACATTTCCATGTAGATTGAGAGTGATGGGAGGCTACAGGTGGTCCATTCTGACACCATGTAATAATCACACAGACAAAAACGTGGAGTGAGCTGGTAGGTTTACTGTATTGTATAACACTTAGAACAAACTGCAGAAAGCGTGGGCTACTGCCCTCCAGATAAGTGTTTATATATAGGCTAGCACATGCGCATTAGCAAGGCAAATGCAAATTTTGCATGCTAATTAACTTCCTTAAAGGAGGGAGTTGTGAGGGCTTGTAGCCTGGGCTGTGCGGGCTGCTTTCCTGGCTGTAGGGTGGGAGTTGTGAGGGCTTGTAGTCTGGGCTGTGCTGGCTGCTTTCCTGGCTGTGGGAGGGAGTTGTGAAGGCTTGCAACCTGGGCTGTGCTGGCTGCTTTCCTCGCTATGGGAGGGAGTTGTGAGGGCTTGCAGCCTGGGCTGTGCTGGTTGCTTTCCTGGCTATGGGAAGGAGTTGTGAAGGCTTGCAGCCCGGGCTGTGTGGGCTGTCTACCTGGCTATGGGAAGGAGTTGTGAGGGCTTGTAGCCTTGGCTGTGCTGGCTGTTTTCCTGGCTGTGGGAGGGAGTTGTGAAGGCTTGCAACCTGGGCTGTGCTGGCTGCTTTCCTCGCTATGGGAGGGATTTGTGAGGGCTTGCAGCCTGGGCTGTGCTGGTTGCTTTCCTGGCTATGGGAAGGAGTTGTGAAGGCTTGCAGCCCGGGCTGTGCGGGCTGCCTACCTGGCTATGGGAAGGAGTTGTGAGGGCTTGCAGCCTGGGCTGTGCTGGCTGCCTACCTGGCTATGGGAAGGAGTTGTGAGAGCTTGCAGCCTGGGCTATGCGGACTGCTTTCCTGGCTATGGGAAGGAGTTGTGAGAGCTTGCAGCCTGGGCTGTGCGGACTGCTTTCCTGGCTATGGGAAGGAGTTGTGAGAAAATTGTTAAAGGTGTTAGCAACCTCAGTTGGGTCATAGGTGAGTCTTCTAGAATTAGGGTGAAGCATAGAAATGCAGAATTTGACAGCAGATAAGGACAGCTTGGCCCACCTAGTTGGCCCATTTTTCCCTGCCTATCCTGTCCTGTCACTGCAGACCCTACTTGATCTCCAGCTCCCTCCCCTCTTGCTACTCAACTAAGATTCCCTTGTGCCTATCCCATACATGCTTGAATTCCACCACTATTTTTGCCACACCACCTCTGATGGAAGACTGTTCTCGGCATCCACCACTCTTTTACTGAAGAACTTCTTCACACCTCTCCCACTTCCAACTCATTGCTTGTCCCCTTGTTTTCATGCATCTTTTCTTCTGAAAAATAGTCAACTCCTTTACTTATTTACCGCTGTGAGGTATTTATAGTTCTCTATCATGCCCCCCCCCCATCTTTATTCCAGGGTGTACATATTGAGGTTCTTTAGTCTCTCCTCATAGGGCTTCTGATACTGCCTGTGCACCATTTTAGTTGCTGTCCTCTGGACTGTCTCCATGCTGTCTTTGTCCTTCCTGAGATGTGGTCTCCAGAACTGGACCCAGTACTCCAGGTGGGGTCTCACGAGCGAGCTATACAGTGTCAACACCACCACCCTTTTTCTGCTGGTGATACCTCTCCTTATGTACCCCAGCATCTCACTGGCCCTACACATTACCTTGTCACACTGTCTCGCCACCTTGAGGGCATCAGATGTGATTACCCCCAGGTCCCTTTCCTGTCTGATGACCATCAATAACTCTTCTCCCATTTTGTACTCTGTCTCTGGGTGTCTGTGCCCAAGGTGCATGACTTTGCACTTTTTCACGCTGAAACCCAGCTGCTTTGCCCTTTACCACTCAAGTTTTCTCAGGTCTCTGCATATTAGAGATGGTACACTGCATGGGAGGGGGTCAAGCAGGGAGTGAATAACCTTCCAAAACCAATCAGGAGATTTAAGGTTGTTCTGCAGGTTGTAGGTGAAGTAACTTGGCTTAGCTGGTGGTCTTGGTGCAGGTATTATATAGTTGTTTGTATCTCAACAGGTCCTCCAGGGAGCCTGAGGCTTTGTGAAGAGGCCAAGTAGAATCATAAGCTTTTTTTTTAACTCTATTTTTCCTTCAGTTCCTGCTGGTCAGGACCTCCTTCCACCACACTCCAGCACCCTCGTCCCATCCTTCCAATACCCCTCCACCTGGAACCCTGGTCCCCCACATCTGACTTGTGAGTTTGGCCCCCTCAGCTTACTTCTCAAGGTGGGTGCCATTCTGCTCCTCTGGAAACTCCCCTATACAGTCTGGTAAGCTGCAGGCAGAGGTGCAGTCTAGGATTCCCAGGGTTCAGGTGGGCAGAGTCCAGAGTTGGACATGGCAGAAAGGGAAGTGCTTCATCTACACAGCAGGCAGTGTGCTTTCCATTTTTCCTGTGTTACCCCTGGAGGAAGTGGATGTGCAATGACGTCATGGAGTGTAACACACACCACCATATGTGACTTGCTGATGCCTGCTATATCCTACTAATCCTTCCAGTAGAGAGATCCCCAGGTTTAATGCCTCCCAGCTGCCTCCAGGAAGCATCTTGTTGCCTGGTCCTGTCTCCCTCCTTCCCGGAGGAGGTGAGCTGTCCTCAGGAACCTCTACCAACCTCTCCCTGGCTGGTCCTCTAATGTTCCAGGCTCATCCTCAAACCCACGTCATCAGCGTCACAAGCAGTAACACTACAATTGCAATGCAGGGCTGGTGAATCACGAGTTTTGAGAAGGTTAATGACCTCTGCAGAGATCCAGGGAAGGTGGGACCAACAGACACAATACCTCCTAAAAAGGGCATGTTTGTCCCATGTTGCAATGAACTGGGACATGACAAAGGTTAGAGCAACATTTATAGTCAGTGGATAAAGTGAGAGCTGACCAGTCAGTAGTTCAAAGCAGATTTAAAGACCACAATCTGCTCAGTTGTAAAATTATATTATTGGAATACCTCAAAGTTGAATGTACATGTTTTGCATGATGTTGATGTTAAATGTTTGCTGTTAAAACTCTAAATGTTATATTTTGTATGTTTAAAGTTTATCTGCTGACTAATGTAATAAAATAACTCTGGATGCTACCTAACGTGGTACTCGTGTACCTATATTATGACTACTGTGATCTACCTATTACCAAGCATGTACCACCAGTGAATACCTGTAACTCTGATTGCTTTTTTAATCCAAGCATTATGTACAGTGCTGTTTGTTTGCTGTGATGTATTGCTCTCTTGATGAGGTGCCTTTGTAAATGAGTCTATGACTCAAAGGTCTGTAAACCAATGCTCTAATAAATAAATAAACTAAATAAATAAACTTGACTTATGTTTGCACTTTAAACAACAGGACTTTAGTTGAAAACAGGGCCTTTGGTCTTAACTATTTGTTCCTGTAAAAAAATAAAGTTTTATCAAATCAAATCTAGCAAGGATGGGACGTCAAGAGCCTTGAGCAACCTTGACCAGATGAATTATGGTGGAGCTTTAATGTGCAGAACTTAGCAGATGCAATAAAAGATGCAATGGTCACTAAACGCATCCAGTAGGGTTCCAGCAGAAGTAATGCAGTGAGAGTGTGCAGACAGCACCCAATCAATACGGGAAGGATTTAAGAAGTTAAGGTTCAGACCAGTTGGCTCAGTAATGAGCTGTGTGAGATTGAGAGACTTAATCTGGTGAATGGTATTTTTTGTGGACAGCAGAGAACCAATTTATATTTAGATCCCCAAGGACTACAAGCTCAACCTGAAGCTGAAATGAACGAGATGGATGAGAGGGTGGCAGAACAGGTGTCAGGCTTGGCTTTAGGGGAGGAGTAAATACCACCAATGAAAATGGGAAGTCAGGGGAAACAGAGTCTGCACAGCAGGAATACATTTGAAGAGGGGACATTAGAACGATACACAGCATCACAATTCAGGCTGAGATGTAGGTAAAGAACTCCACCACCACACTTTCCATGGTTCTGTCTACGAACTGTGCAACCAGAAAGTCTGATTTCATCATTAATTCAGGTAGAGAGCCAGTTTTCAACAACAATCAGAACTGTAGGGTACAGCCCACAGCCTTAGTTGGTCAAAGCTGGGGAGTAAACTCCTGATATTTATATGAAAAACACTCAGTCCTTTGGGAAAGCTAGTGGATGGGACATTGAGGAGGACATGGTTTAGCTCAACATTACCTGCCAGCAGTAGTTTAAGGGTTATGATGAGCAATAGTGTATGAAACTTATGAAAAGGTGCTCTGGAGGAAGGGGTGGTGGTGAAGGGTAGATGGTTAGGAGGGATAGAATGCATGAGAGCATTAAGATTGAGAAAGGGAGAGGAGAGGAGATGAGGGTGAATAAGGAAAGGGAGGGGGATGACATTTATGGAGAGGTAGGACAAGGGGTAAAGGAGGGAGACCGGGAGTAAAATAGAGAGAATGGTGAAGGTGGCTGGTAGGGAGTATGGATGGGAGAACTCGGTGAAGTTCTGATCCTTATTAAATAAGAACTGGAACACAGTGAAGTCCTGATTAGTTCTGATTAGTTGTGATTTACTGACCAATATTTGAAAAAATGTGAAAAAATCCATGAAAGTGGCCAAAGTCATTCACATTTGACACAGAGGCCCAAAGGAAATAATTTAATGGATTATTTGTATAAAAAATAAAGTAAAACTGCTAAATAAAAAAGCAATCTGTCACTACTAGCCCCTTCATGGCTGGCCTATAATGGTGGCATATCATGCACAGACCTGTGACATGAGTATGCTAGGAGAGACGGAGAGAGAGAGAGAGAGAGAGACAGATGCAGATACCTACAGTATATCATAGCACTACCAAGCACTGCCGGTACTGCCAGGCAGCTAAGATTTCTTTTTTTTATTAATGGTGCTGTGTGGGTATTATTTGGATGGATGTTCCTAATAATTAATGTTATAATGATAATAAGGAATATTGGGGAATTAGTAATAATGATTACGCTTGTGTGTAGTGCTTGTGCTTTACTTGTGTTGTGCTTTACTTGTGCTGTACTGTAAACACTCGGCCTGCTACAACTCACAGTCAGATTATCCCCTGGGCCACCCACAACCAGCAGCACAAAGCAGGCGCATTAACTTGTATGTTTGAACAGTATTTTTTTTAATGCATGAAATCGTGATTGAACGTAGGTGATGATGATCGTTATTCGTGACTGGATTGTACACACAGCCGCACTGAAGCCAGGGAAAAAAAATTATTTGAGATTTCTGGGATGTCACATTTATTGTGGGCCACCCTGCAGTCTCTTTCCCTCTCCCCTCTTTATGTCACAAAGATTTATTTTTCCACCCTACTGCCAAGAAAAAAAAACTTTCATTTGGGATTTTCTGTAACTGTAATCTCTGGGCCACCAGTACTATCTCCTCTCTGGAATGGCACAAGTCAGATTTTGCCAGCAGCCAGCCTACCCTTTTGTACACACAGCTACACTGTCTGAGGCCAAGAAAAAAAATGTTCATTTGGGATTTTCTGTAACTGCAATCTCTGGGACCCCCAGTACTCTGAAATGGCACAAGTCAAATTATATCAGCCTGCCCTTTTTGTACACACAGCTACTGTCTGAGGGCAAGAAAAAGTTTCATTTGGGATTTTCTGTAACTGTAATCTCTGGGACCCCCCCAGTACTCTGGAGTCTGGATCTGGAATAGCACAAGTCAGAATTTGCCAGCGGCCTACCTGCCCTTTTTGTATGCACAGTTACACTGTCTGAGGCCAAGAAAAAAAAATTTCATTTGGGATTTTCTGTAACTGTAATCTCTGGGCCACCACCACCAGTACTCTCTCCTCTCTGGACCTGGAATAACACAAGTCAGATTTTGCCAGCGGCCTGCCTGCCCTTTTTGTACACACAGCTGCTACTGTATGAGGCCAAGAAAAAAAACCTTTCATTTAGGATTTTCTGTAACTGTAATCTCTGGGCCATCACCACCAGTACTCTCTCCTCTCTGGATCTGGAATAGCACAAGTCAGATTTTGCCAGCTGCCAGCCTTCCCTTTTTGTACACACAGCTGCTACTGTCTGAGGCCAGGAAAAAGTTGCATTTGGGATTTTCTGTAACTAATCATTCATGCCCCCCCCCCGTACTCCCAATGCTCCCTCTCATCATCAGCCGACTGACTTCACCCACCCCACGTCCTCCATTATAAGAATCTCTCCCCTCCCTCCCTAACTGTGGTGCTTTTGCATTTGGGCGCTTCGCCTCTCTCTCTCTCTCTCTCTCTCTCTCCAGTGTCTCTCTTTCTTCTGCTGCAATCTTTCTCCTTCTGGGCCATGTGGTGCACTCACCAGCCTTATATACCAGTGTGTCATGTGACCTTATGTTTCCTGATTGGATGCTGCCAGCTGCCTGTACATTCCAATGGCATCCCCCAGGCAACAGACAACAAAAACGTGGAAATGGCATCTCCATGGACCTATGGCGAAGTCCGTATTCATCCAGGTCCGTGGATTGCAGGTCAATCCAGGGGTCTGGATCTCCCTCAGAACAGTCCGCCCACCCCTAGTAGGGAGATGAGGGTTAGGAGGCACTGAAGGGGCAAAATAAAGTGGAAGCGGGCTGAATGAAGCATATTCAGTATATACTGATGAGGTCAGGTAAAGGGTTCAAGTTATAGCAGCTAGCCAACAGGGGAGATGGGGAACACTTGCCACACAGGTTACCAATCAGCACAAGTGGTACAGCACATCCCCATTTATCTGACCCCCTATAATCTGAACCTCCCTAACAGACATCCTGTTTCCCCCTGCTCACAGGCAGTTAAGTGTTAACAGCTGTAACACCTTGCTGCAGCCATTTTAGAAGAGTAAATAGCCACAGTTTAACAATCGATTTGCTTAATTAGCAGTTTATTAGCATCTCTATAAAAAGCAAAAAAAAGTAAGACTGCTTGTGGCAATGACCTGTAAAAGAAAGCAACTGGAGAATGGGGACTGTGCCGTAGTCCTAGCTGGCGAGCATGGAGTTGAAAAATCTACCATAATTGACATAAAACTGACAAAGGAAAAGCTTTGTGAGTTTGCACACACCATGGAGATTGCTTCTGACTCTGAGGATTGGAAGAACATACGATCCTGCCAGGACGACCAGCAGAATTCGGTTATATTTATGTGGGTTCATTAGGAGTGCGAGAAGGTGACTCCGATTTCTGGTCCCCTTCTCGAAGAAAAAGCACTCATGTTCCACCAATGGCAACAGCAGCCCTTCTGTCACCAGTGAGGGGTGGTTAGATTGTTGTAAGTGCCGCCATGGTATCTGGCAATGGTTAAGTGTCACGGGATGGAGTCTCTCCTTTTATTGGCCAGCTTCATGACATCATCAAGGCTGAAGTTCTTGTTCCTGATCAACTATACAACACCAATGGGATGGAGTTGTATTGGCACTGTTTACTGGCTCACGGCCTGGCACATGGTAATGAGAAAGATGCACATTTTTTTTAAAGCAAAAAGACCAGGTGCTAATTCTTGGTGTGTTAGTGCTACTGGGTCACATAAAGTGAAGCTGGTGCTGCCTAGCAGATCCCAAGAACCACATCGTTTTAAGCATATGAACACGTCCAGCCTCCCTGGGCAGTATGAAGCACAGCGTAACTTGTGTATGGACAGTCAGATTTTCAGTCAGTGGTTCTCAGATCAGTCTGTCCCCAAAGTGAAAAGCCATCTACGTTCAAAGGGACTGCCATTAAAGGCAATCCTGTTAGTGGACAATTCCCCTGCTTACCTAGACATACCCAATGCGAGGACACAAGACGGGATCATCAGGTGTATATTCCTCTCAGCAAACATGACATCAAAGCTGCAGCCCTGTGATCAGGGCATATTACAAATTTTTGAAAGGACTTACAACAAGAAAAGCTGCTGCAGACAGTGCTGGCTGAAGAACATGAGTAATTACCCCTCAATGCAATAACAAGATCCACATCACTGAAGGATATTTTGGATGTGGCTGCAGCAGCCTGGAATAGTTTGCGCCCTAAGACAATACAAAAAGCCTGGCTGAAATCAAGCATTTGCACAAGCCCCACTGAGAACAGCAAGCCAATTAGTGATCAGCCAGATCAAGAAAACACGGGCACATTTTGTCCAGCTGGTCACATCTATGCTGAAACCCCTAACAGAAGATGAGCTGAAGGAATGGGAGCAGTGTGACGCGGGAGACCGGGGGCACAAACAGCTCTCAGATGATGCCATTATTGAGATGGTGACATGGGCAGATGAACCACTCCAAGATTTCGATAAAGAGCCCAAGGAGGAGTTTGCTGACCCCCCGGCTGTTCCCACACACTCTGAGGCAGTGGAGCTCTGTGAAAACTGCATCCCATATGAAGAAAGTCACCCGGACTGTGTTGATCTATGCACCAAACAGCATGTAAAAAAATTATGCTATGAAGCAGAAATTGCTAAAAGACTTTTTTCAGTGAGCTGTTTTAGTACAGCATATGATTTATTTCCTTTTTAACAATGATTTTATTGCTTAATTAATGCCTGCTTTTATTGCCTGCATAAAGTAAAATGATTTTTTTTATTGAAAAGTCTCTGGTGTGGTGTAATTGCCTGGTGAAATGCATACTCTTGTTTACCCGACCCCCCCATTTATCCAAACTGATCGGATGTCCCCCAGGCAGATCGGACAAATGAGGTGCTACCATAGTTATTTAAAAGCAGGTAAAAGCAGAAAGTTTGGCTGCCATATGAAATTAATTACCAGAGCAGAACTGACTGCACATTCATCCAGTGCAAACAAGTATAGCAGTAAGCGCCAGCTAATTAAGGTATATCATAATAAAACAATAAAACATTAAATTAAGTAAACCAGTGGGGCTAACTAAGCTAGAAGAAGAAGAATCAGCATTTATATTGTGCTTTTCATACACATTGTATCCCAAAGCACTTTACAAGGAATGATAGACTGGTAATAAAGTGACTGAATGTGTAGTGACAGCCATTTCACACATCAGTACCTGCACACAGCCTTGGGCAACTGCAAGAACCATTTTTATGGGAAGAGGTAAGTTGTCCAAGATTCTGGGGAAAAATCCCCTATTCTTGCGAAAAGTGCCTTGGGTTCTTTTACTTCCACATGGGCAGCACCAGAGATGGGTAGAAGGGACCTCAGCTTAACATCTCATCAAAAGCATGGCACACCCTGAGAGTACATCATCCCCTAGTACTGCAATCGGGTGTCAGTGTTCTATTGTATGAGCCCAAACCCAGAGCGGGATGAGAACCCACAACCGTCTGGCACAGAGGCAGATGTGCTACCAACTTGGCCAAACTGATCCCTACAGTACAACAGTGCCAGGGAAAATACAGTTAAACTGAGGTGTTCAAGGTTTTTAATGACAGCTACTGTACCTATGGGAATGCATAGGACTGGAACACAAAGAATTTGAGAGGGAAACTAGGCTCCACAACAAACAACTGAGAGGGGAACTTTATAAATCATCAAGAAGAGATCAATGGTTTAGCCAAAGAGAGGTCAGCACCTGAAATGGACTACTAGAGGAGGTGGTACTGAGTGATAATCTTACAACATTTAAGATTGCACTCGATACATATATGAGCGATAAGAAATTCGCTTTTTCATAAGGATACATGATCAAGTCAATATGGCCTATGGCTGCAGACTCATACCACCTATGAACCTATAAGCAAGCTAGACTACACACAAAAATGGTGCAAGTAAGGTCTAACTAGGCAGATACAGTGCAGCAGTAAACATTATTGAAAAAAAGTGAGATTACATGAATATCAAAGTGAATAGGCAGGTGAAACCACTCCAGTAAACTAGAAACATCTTATATGAGGAAGGGGAATTTGCTGTAAGGCTGTAATGGATGGAGAAGGAGACAGCAGGTGTCCTTGTAATGTAGGGTAGTTGTTAACTGTCAGGTGGGGGGGAAAGGCTTGCAGAACAGTAACAGCTGGATAGATAGATAGATGATAGGTAGGTAGATAGATAGATAGATAGATAGATAGATAGATAGATAGATAGATTTATTTGTTTAGTTTTTTGTTGACCGGGTAGATAGATAGATACTGTCAATAGATAGATAGATAGATAGATAGATAGATACTGTCTGTAAAGAGATAGAAAGATAGATACTGTCTGTAAAGAGATAAATAGATAGACAGATAGATAGACAGACAGATAGATAGATAGATATATAGATAGATAGATAGATAGATAGATAGATACTGTCTGTAAAGAGATAGATAGATAGATAGATAGATAGATAGATAGATAGATAGATAGATAGATAGATAGATAGATAGATAGATTTATTTAGTTTTTTGTTGACCGGGTAGATAGATAGATACTGTCGATAGATAGGTAGATAGATAGATAGATAGATAGATAGATAGATAGATAGATAGATAGATAGATAGATAGATAGATATTGCATGGTTGGACCCTCCTCCCTTATAGAAAAAAAAAACATCATATATTTCCAATTAGCTAATTACACTGTGTTGTTTTACTAACACTTTAATAACACATTAATACCTAACAAGCCCTCTCTCTCTCTCTCTCTCTATGTGTATATATATATATATATATATATATATATATATGCTGTATATATACACTACCTATATACACATTTTCATTGCAAAAAATCTGTGTTAATGCGGTAGTCAGTTTTCAGCTTAAAGCAACAAAAGTAGGGAAATGTGGTGTTAGGGTTTCCAACCCTAACTCCCTGACCCCTCAAGCAGCAAAAGTACAACCCCATACAACCAACCACAGACAGCCATTATCAGGCATGACAAACAACTGTTTTCAGATGACACAAATGCAGTAACACTGATGTGCAACCTTCATGGATATTTTTCCTAACACTACCCTCAGGGTTCTGTTTCTGAGACAGGACTCAAACCAGCAGATGTCTTTACTGGTAAGCCCTGCATACTCCCTTAGCTGGTCCAGAAGCAGACCATGGTCCATGGTATCAAAAGCTGATGAGAGATCTAGAGGATGAGAATTGACTGATCCCCCTGTCTCTCACCCTAAACAGGTCATTGTGCATATGCACCTGGACAAGCGCAGTTTCAGCGCTATGCCTGGACCTAAATCCTGACTGCAGAGGCTTAAAGATATCCAAAGCTGCTAGGTGTGCCTCAAACTGCAGTGCAACAACTTCCTCAAGGTTAGAGACCGGATTATAATTCGCCAAGACCTCCAGGTCCAGGGTTGGTTTCTTCACCAGTACGCACTTAAGCGCTATGGGAAAGCACCTTTTGATAAGGAGCACTGGACAATCACAATGAACACCAGGCTCAGATGTCCAACACAACCTACCAGTAATCATGTCAGACCTGGGTCCAGGTTGTGAAATGTTGGCCGCAGCTCCGAGATCACCTCACATACCTCTGCCATCATCACTGGCCAGAACTTCTCCCAGGACCACTGACTGTGTCCCCAACTAAGAGGCTTTCCACTGCTGGGCTGTCCCATCCGAGTTGGAGTGATTTCAGCCCTAACAGAGGACACACCAATGAAAAGAACTGAGCAAACTCCTTACATTTTGCAGGTGTTAAAGCGCTCCCAGGCACTAGACAGGCCAAATGAAGGAGCCTGTCTACAGTCTGAAAGAGCTAAGCCAGTCAATTCCCCCCAGCAGCAATCTCTCTTAACAGAAATTCTGCCTTCTTCTGAGTGATTGCCTTCTGATATTCCTTATAATGGGACATCAGGACTAGTTTGTCCTTCAGGGCCTTGGACCTCCTCCAACAACACTCTAACCTCCATCCCCTGGCCTTCAATGCCCTCAACTCTCCATTAAGCCATTGCGAGTTAAGGCACATCACCAGGTAACATACACGAACTGGCACAATTAGGTCAAATGCCCCAGTGACAACCCCCACTATAGGCTTCCAGTTAGTTAAAACCTTTATTTTTAGACAGGAGTTTAGGTGGAATATCACATCATTAGGACATAGTCCTTTTTTCAAGATGGTCCTGTTAAGGATATAAACAAAATCAAAACATATAATTCACAAACTATAAAACAATAATCCCATTCTATTACAAAATAAAATTTCCAAAATATCATACATTTCACAATCTAATACAACATATAATTATTAAATACAGACACATTAATTCTATTAAAATTCTCATCCATAACATTCACAGCTAACTTTTAGTTCTATCTTCAGACTAGTTGAAAGTGCTTTCACATCATTAATTTGATTACAAATTACAGGTTTCAAGACCCTCCATAACCTATTAACAATTACAGAAAATCTTAAATTACTATATGTATTTATGATTTTTGGAAATACAAAATTCCTTTAATTAATATCTCTTAAGTTATAAATATGTTTTTTTATTTCCAATTTATCATAAAGACACCTAGGTTGTTCCTGTTTTACCACTTTAAAAATTTGAGTTGCCCAAGTAATCTGACGTTTATTATCCTGCGTAAGCCATCCTAATTCACTAAGTAAATCACAATATGTTTTATAATCTTTTTGTGTTATGAATCTTGCCATCCTATAGTATAATTGATCAATTTTTAATAAAAAAACTCTTTGTTGCCAAACCATAAATATGATTTCAATACTCAAAAACAGGAAGAAGAAGTTAATTTATAACCTGTTCCCTCATAAGCCTATTCTTATAGAAGACAGAATGCCTAAACACTCCCAACCTTTTATTTACCTTTATTATGGTATCTAATATATGATAATCTAATTTTAAAGATGCATCAATCCATACCCGCAGGTATCTATATTCTGAGACTTGCATTAATGTTTCATTTTGTAATGTTTTTATATTTACTATTTCTTTACTATTATTTAAATGTTTTTGTTTATTACCAAAAACCATAAATTTAGTTTTTTTACTGTTAAGTATTAAACCAGACTCAGTCAATCAATTACACAACCCTATAAAGTCTACCTGTAGATTCTTCTCCATCTCTCTATAAATACATCCTCTGGCAATTAAAAGAGTATCATCTGCATAAAGATTAATATTTGAATATTTTACACAGTCCACAACATTATTTATCGGTATCGGTATAAACACTGCCTCCCCCCGGAGGCTCTTCGACTCGCAGTCACCTCCTCTATCCTGTCCCTAGTGGACTATGGACTGCCGGTGTATGGTGCTGCTGATCAGACGCGCCTCCATAAAATTACTTACTCTGAATAAGGCCTGCAGGTTAATTACTGGAGCACCTAGGATGACACACACCTGTCTACTGTATGCTAAAGCGCTGGTACTTGATCTCGTGAGTGCCTCAAATATCTTACCTGTACCCTTACAAAAAAGACCCTCCTTGGGCTTTCCCCACCAGGATTGACCACCACCATACGCTGCTCTGTCCCACTAGTTCATACTCGGACCTCTGGGAAAACCTCTCTTGTTATCCCTAGAGCTAGGACCTCTCACGGCCAAAGAGCCTTCAGCTTTAGGGCCCCCTCCTGGTTCAACACACTGCCCCCCTCCATCTCCGAAGCTCCAACTATATCGTGCTTCAAAACTTCCTTATGTAACCACCTTATTAACACCCGATGCTGTAACTGCCACTAGTCAAAGCCGTACTCAATACTTATGACAAAGCTTATTACTAAGCTGCTAAGGACGACATAACTCTGGTATTGTTTGCATCCATCCTACCTGTACCAGCTTGTTTGTATCTATGTCTTAATTTTACTGTTATACTTATGTGTTGTACTGCTATACTGTGTATTTTGGTTTGTCTTACTGTGACAAGGTACCTTTGTAAATGAGCCTATGGCTCAAAGGTTTTCCAAACTGCTGTTTAAATAAAATAAATTAAAAAAAAAAATAAATTTATGTAAATCAAGAACAATATTGGCCCCAAGACGGAACCCTGGGGCAATCCTCTCTGCACACTTAACTTATCTGATAGTACTCCATTTATACAAACTTGCTGTGTTCTATTTGAGAGATAAGACCTAAACCATTTACCTGTCTCCTCAGCTAATCCGATCTCAGCCAGTCGTTTACCCAAAAGCCCATGGTTTACTGTATCAAAGGCTTTGGGTAAATCCATGAACACTGCACCAACCGAAAGGCCCCCCTCCAATTTTGATGCTATAATATCCACCATATCGGTGAGTGCGGTGCCTGTGAAATATCCCTTATGAAAGCCTGATTGTTGTTTTGTTAACAATGAATATTTTCCTAAGTAATTGACAAGTTGTACCTGAATTAATCTTTCCAGAATCTTAGATAACCTGGACAATAGAGCAATGGGCCTACAATTAGTAGGTTGAAATGAATCCCCCTGCTCCTTTATATATAGGTATGATTTTTGCATTTTTCCGAACATCGGGAAAGATACCTTCAATTAGATTCCAGTTAAACAATTTAGTTAATACTGGGGCTATCACCTGTACAGAATCCTTCAAAAAATGATTTTCAATAAAATCCAGGCCAAAAGCCTTTTTAGATTTTAACTTTCTTATCTCAGCTTTTACCTGCTTGCAGGAAATTACACAAAACCTAAACCTCGGCACATCCATATTCAAATTCTCATTAACTCTATCATTAATTACTATATTAGTGAAATCTAAATCAGGCAATGTCACAAAATAATCATTTAAGATGTTTGTTGAACACCTTGGGCCAGATATTCAAACTGCGCCCAAAACGTGCGCAATAGCAGGAGCAAGCGCAAGTCTATTGCACCCATGCGCAAGAGACGCGCTATTCAAAAACGGAGCAGGCCAAATTGCGCCTACAGCCAACGACTGAATATCACACCTCCTGCACCATAGCGCAACTAGGGAGGGGAAGCTGAGCAAATCTGATGTGCCATAGCGCAACAAGGGATGTTCAGCTGAGCAGTCCAGAGGCGCCATAGCGCAACCAGGGAGCCTCCCAGCTGCAGAGCAATGTAACTGCACAATCAGGGAGGTCGGAGCCCACCACCTATGCCACAGATGGGCACATGAACACACAGCAGAACAGACATCATCCCCCCACACCCCAAGCACAGCACAACTGGGGCAGGGCTAGAATAACCACTGGCCCATAGAGACAAGCAACCAACCCACAGCCTGGCCATGGTGCCCCATCACACCTACCGGCAAGCTGTGACTGGCACACAAGGAGGGCAGATCACACTGTGCCACACCATCTCCCCCAGTGCAGAGCACACCCTGCACCGTGACCCCCAGACACCCCCCCATGAGCAGTGACCCCCACTGTGTCAATGCAACCCTGCGCACCACAGAACCATGCAAGTCAGCCCCACCATGAGCACCCATCAGTGGGTTGCAGCACACGGCAATGCAACAACGGCAGACACAGTGCCACCACACACAGTACCCCGAGGTACTGCTGAGAGACCGACTATGTGTCAGCACAAGAGGTACCCCACATGGGACAGGGCGTGCCCTTAACACCACCACCAGTGGTACAGTACCCTGCACAGTATTCCAGTGACACACCCCGACCCACCACTGGCCACAACAGCCAGCACAGATGCCCACAGTGGTGTGTGGAAGCATGCACCACACTGGATGCCACATAGGGTATAGACAGACACCCACCCATACCCAAGGGCACACCAACACAGGGACGCAGTGGTGGGGCAACCAAGCCCCCATTGTGGGCCCATGTAAGCTGTGTACACACAACCCGCAGTCCACATGGCACTGGAGTGCCAGCCACCCTGTGCAGGCACTGTGGACCCATACACCACCAGTAGTCACCCAGAGCACAAGCCACAGACAGTGGGGCACATCCCCTGCAACACACACAAGGCACAGCATGGAGGTGGGATAACGACTGTGGTGCCCACAGTGCCACCTGAGCTAGGTATGCACCACACCAGTGACAGGGGCAACCCAGAAAAGTGACAGGTACAGTGTCCACCCTGCAGGGACTGCCACCACTGACATGCCAGCGGACCGTGGCAGGTCACAGACAGACATGTGTGTCAGCTGCACAGGCCATGGATGGGCCGATGGGTGCACCATGGACACAGAGAATGCGCCATGGACCACTGCATACAGTCATCCAGTGCACAGGGAACAACACACACAACACAGACACTGACTGATATCTACCCCCACACCATAGTCATATCCACACGGACACACTCACATACCCATGACTGCACCACCCCTGATGGCATGCACACCACTGCAGCTGAGCACCTATAGCCCACTGCAAATCAGAGACCACCACAGTATTCATATCAAAATCAAATGTATTGAAAATATAAATGTGAACTATGTACAAGAATAAAAACTATATACAAGCCTGGGGGTACACAATCAAGGTGGGGGTGGGTAGGGGGAAGGGGTGGACAAATGGGATGGGATAGGAGGGGTGTGAGGGTGGGTCCAGGGGGATAGGGGAAGTAATGGACCGAAGGACTCCTATTGGGACCGCCGTTCCTGACTCTGGGACCTCCAGCGTCTGTGCCTCCGCAGCACCCCCGTTGTGTCCTGCCTCCTTAGGATGTTGAGGGACTCATGGGCCAGCTGTAGGAGCTCCCATAAGGCATCCCGAATGTCCCTGAGATGGTGTGTACCTAGGACAAGGAAGCACAGTCAATAGGTGTGAATGCACAACCCCATACAGCCCGCCCACTGTGCATGGCATACGGCTATGGGACATACCACTGTGATGGTGTGTGACCACCCACAGTGATCACGTCCACAGGACCTGCCCACCCAAGCGCATACAGCCATGTGGAATGCTGCACACACCCACCGGCCAAGTCATGCACAGCACCACCGTGGCCATTTAGTGACATGGCTATGTGGTGCAAAGGCAGTGGCACAGCCATGTACCTGGTGCACGCATGGACCACCAGTGATGCACACCCAGACATGCATTGCCACTGGACAGTGTTGACTGTAACAAGTTGCTTGCATGGCAGTGGTGTCGAAGAATGGTGGCCATGCCCCGCTGCCCACCCTGTCACACAGCATGCAGTACTAATCATGGATGTATGGCACTCACCCTCATTGGGCTGGTCAGGTGGGCGGTGATGCCCCTCGCCCCGCCTGGCTGCATTGTCCTCCCTCCTCCGCCGCTCTGCCCGCAATCTGCAGAGTTCATCCGGGCCTATGGGGAAAAAAGGAGAGAAGAACATCAGTACATTCCCGAAGCAAAGTCCCCCTGCCCCAAGGTGTGTGCCCTCCCATCCAGCCAGACCCACCCACACACCCTGTGAACACTGCCACGCCAACCCCATACGGTCCCTCCCCTATGTGCTGGATACATACAACACTGTGACCCATATGGACGATAAAAGTGTGTTGATGGAACCCCTACCTTGACGTGGCACTGTGCCCCTCCTGGCACGTGCCCGCAGTCAGGCCAGTAGCTCTTTCTCCCTCCTCCGCAGGTCACCATAGCGGTGCCTGCACTGCTCTGCACTACACCCCCATCCAGTGGCCTCTTCCAGGGCAGTGGCCACCTCCTGCCACACCTGGGTCCTGGCCCTGTCCAGAGGAGCCTCCCCCGAAGAGAGGCCCATGGTGTGGCTTCACAATGGCCACCAGATTGGCCAGCTCAATTGCTATCCACTGTGCTGCCCATCTGCGCGCCATCCTAGCAGCTATAGTAGGCAATATGGTGCTCTGCAGCATGGCTCCCCACGTGCAGATGCTGCGCGGTACAGCACTGCCATTCCCTATCGTGCTGTTACCCGAACAGCATGATAGAGGTGCACCCATGCCTCACACATGGCGCCAAGGGGGAAAAGGTCGGGCACAGGGTTAAGGGTCTCTGGCACAAGGCCATGCACAGCGCCATTGGATGACAATGCATGTAGCATGATTGGCTGCCTGTGTGCCAGCGCCATAGCAGACTACTGAGCAGTTGGGTCATTGCGCCTATGATGGCCCAGAGCCACAGCACCATGTAGTGACCATCACTATAGTGCCACTGGCACAATGGTGGCCATGCCCTGCATTGCCTACCATGCAAAGCACATCATCAGCATGGCAGATGCCTGTGTCAGTAACCCGGGCATGCACAGTGAGGTGTACTATGCATGTCACAGGACTGCGCTATTGGCTCAGCACGTTCAACACAATTGCACAAAGCACAACAGTGTGATATTCAGCCGTCATATGCAAATCATCTAATCAGCCATTCAATGGTGCAGCACTGTAATCTGCTTCTACTTAAAGTTGCTCCTCGCCTCATTTGCATGGATTGCGCTATAAAGGTGCGACAATGTGCTGCAGTGGCCATAGTCGGTTACTGCAGTTTATTGGTGAGTTGCATGCTGTTTGGGAGTGTGGACTGTGGATTCAGGGACATGCATGGGACTGCACAGTCACAGGTAACAACTGCTATTCTTACAGGCTACATAATGACCGAGCAAGTTGTTGGAGAGGAGGAAAACAGTGGTGGGAGGAGGAGGAGGCCGAACTTTACAAAGGCTGAAACCGAGGCCCTGTTCGAGGCCTACCTGGAACAGGAGACACTGCTTAGTGGATGGCGGGGAACCCCTCAGGCACATGCTGCTGCATGGGAGGAGGTGGCACGTGTCGTGAACCTGCATGGCAGCCACCAGTGCTCCGTGCAGGAGTGTAAGAAGAAGAAGAAGATGGGCACGGACAGGAGGAGGGTAAAGGAGAAGGTGGCTGCCATCAGGGCAGCATGTGCTGCAATAGGTGGGGACAGCTGGAGGTGGTACAACTGACCCTAGCAGAGGAGAGGCTTGCTGGAAGCATGCAACGCAGTGCCATTGAGGGGGTTCCGGGTGGTGGCTTCCAGATGGGTGGTGGCCCATCACTGCATGGTAAGTTATGGTCTGACTATGGGGGGGCAGGGTAGGTCACATGCAGTAATGCGACTTTGCTTTCCCTTACAGATCCTGAGCATCTGCATGGGTCAGCGGTGGTGGGCCTGTCCACTGCAGATAGTCGGGTGGAGTCAGAGGTGGGACCATCCACCTCCACAGGTATATGTGGATCATTGCAACAGTGGGGCCGCCTGGCTGTCCACACTGATGTCGTTGTGACAGGTGTGGAGGAAGCTCTGCGTGTGTCCCAGACACTGTGGCTGTGGCCGGGGCAGAGTCCGGCACCAGTGATGATGACACAATCATCATGGGCAGCGACATGTGTGTGCCACAGGATGGACACACAGCAGTGCAATTCGTGCCCATGGCTGATGGTGGTGCCGCCGTGGAGGCCTGCGTGTCAGCACAGTCCCAGGCTGTGCCTGTCAGCACCAGTGGGGCAGTACTGGTGTCTGTTCAGGACAGTGGGACTGTTGCGGCCAATGCGGCGGCACCACTGAGCCCTGGGGTGCGGCAGCCGGAGGGGCAGCATCAGCAGTCACCCACTGAGCTTGGGGGTACAGGGTTCAGCGGCAGCATCTGTGCACCACCTGTGGACATGCCAGACCTGGTCCTGGTGTGCAGCACCCACCCTCAAGGGGTGCTGAACATCAGGGCCTCACACACCCTGAGGGACAGGATGCCGAGGAGGCTGATGACCTCTTGGATGAGCACACCTGCCTACTGCGAGCATCGGTCCAGCAGCAGATGCGGCTTGTGATGTCTGTGGATACACTGCATGTGGCTCTGGAGTGGGTAGAGGAGCGTTGCAGCAGAGACACTGCACCGATCCTGGCAGGGATGGACCGTTTGCGGAAGGATGTGACTGCTGCCATTGACAGGCATGCACAGGCATTCATTGCTGTCATGGCCACAATGGGCACACAGTCAGGTGCCCATGAATCACGGGACACCACACAGTGCACTATCCACCCCCCGTTCCCAGTGTAGTGCGACTCCCACCCTGTCAACGCCAGGTTCAGCTGTGAGCATCCTGAGCACTCCTGGTGCAGGCATGTTCAGTGTGCTGCAGACCCCTGCACGAGCACGGTCGCGTTCACGCAGTGGAACCCCTGGGGGACCATCGGTGCCACCCCATGAGGCCAGTGGTCAGCCTGCCAGTGCTGGCGGGGTTGCCCACGCATCCGTGGTGGCCGTGGCACTGTGTCGCATGACTGACCTGTCTCCCAGCATGGCTACTGTCTTGTGCTGCCCTGTGTGCATTGGCTTCATTGGGGACTGGGGTTCCACCTGGAGGGACACCAGCCTATACTGGCAGGATGGTCTGCATCTGTCCAGGAAGGGAACAAGTCTTTTGAGCAATCGGTTTAAATGCTTCATTGGCAAGCTTTTAAACTAGTCAAGGGGGAGGCACTGATACAGCAGGAAAATCCCAGTCTCTCCTACAAAACAGGGTACTAAATGAGAAAAGACTGAGGTAGAAAGGTCAGTGGGGGATGCTGCAAAGAAGGTAAAGCCATCAAAAATGGAGAGCAATGAGTACCAATGACCGTAGTCTGAGTAACAAGCTTCCTGAATTAGTGGCCTTGATGGAGGAGGAACATCTGGATATCGTGGCAGTCACAGAAACATGGTACACAAAACCATGACTGGGATGTAAACATACCAGGATACACAATCTACAGGAGGGACAGGGAGGAAAAGAGGAGGAGGAGTAGCTCTTTACATAAGGGAAGGAATCAAAGCAACAGAACAAAAGGGAAAACAGGGAGGAGAAGAAGCACTGTGGGTAAATTTGGAGACCGGCAATGGCACCACAATCTGCACAGGGTTGTATACAGACCTTCTCAGGGAGGAAATGGACAAAGGAAATGATAGAAAGAATACTTAAATGGCAGAAAAGGAAATATTGCTGATGGGTGATCTGAATATGCCAGATGTTAACTGGAGTGCAGTTGCAGCAGCCACTTGAAGAGTGGGGTTATTCTAGATGCCCTACAGGGCATGCCTTAGACAACTAGTATTTGGAGCCCACTCGAGAGAACAATCTTAGACCTGGTTCTCTCAAATGGAGATGAAGAGAGGATCACAGATATCGAAGTGGGTAGCCATCTGGGAACTAGCGACCATCGAACAGTATGGTTCAGAATAAACACAGCAATAGAGTCAAGCCATACAAAGGCAAAAGTACTGGACTTTAGAAGGGCTGACTTTGCCAAAATGGGTGAGTGCCTAAGGAATGCACTAGCAAATGGGCAGGAAGGAGGGGTGGAAGAACAATGGGGAATAATAAAAACTGCCATCACAGAGGTAATCAGAAAATGTAAGAAAGGCTGCACTTGGGACGAGCAGTGCCTGGTTTCAGAAATAGCTCTGATGCAGATATATAAAGGAACGTAGACCGGAACCTGCTCAAAGCACTTTACTTAAATCCAGCTCGTATTGTGAATGAAAAGCCAAGTGTGCTTATATTATTCAATGAACTTTTAATTAGTTAAAAAACTCACTTGATAGGTGGCACAAAATACCAAAACACATGTGGAAACAGTTATTGCAGATAGCCCAGTAGTCCAGTAGTCCAGAAATTTTTCTTTCACGAATCCACAAAGCACCACAAAAGTCCATGCACAGATGGCTGTAAACTTTCTAACAGGTGTGAGTAAAGACAGAGGTCGCTTCCAACAGACGTCACCTGATGCGTTTCGCTTGTTAGCTTTCTCAAAGGTCAAGTGAGTTTTTTAACTAATTAAAAGTTCATTGAATAATATAAGCACACTTGGCTTTTCATTCACAATACGAGCTGGATTTAAGTAAAGTGCTTTGAGCAGGTGCCGGTCTACGTTCCTTTATACATCACAGAGGTAACAAGCCTTTGTGTGAAGCAAATAAACAAAACAAAACGATGTAAGAAACCACTGTGGTTCTCAAAGGAAGTGGCAGTGAAGGTTCAGGAGAAAAAGAAAGCATTCAGGAAGTACAAGGAATCACAGAAGGAGCAGGACAGAGAACTATATCAGTTAAAGCAAAAGGAAGCTGGGAAGGCAGTCAGAACAGCAAAGGCCCAAACCGAGGAAAAGATAGCCAACTCAGTTAAGAAGGGGGATAAAACTTTTATAGGTACATCAGGGAGTGAAGGAAGACCAAGGGAGGGTTAGTGAGGTTTAATAAAGAGGAGGGAGGGAGGGCAGAGGGCGACTGTGAAAAGGCGGAGATGCTAAACAAATATTTTTGCTCAGTATTTACAAAGGAAGTGGGGGAGGTACCCGAAACAAATAGTAGAAACACTCTGGATACAGAAGTTGATTCCAGCCCATTTACAGAAGAAAGGGTTCAGAAAGAACTCTTAAAACTGAAGGTGGACAAAGCAATGGGGCCTAATGGGATTCATCCCAGAATTCTAAAAGAACTAAGGGTAGAACTAGTGACACCACTGACTACCCTCTTTAACACATCATGGGAGGATGGGGTGGTACCCGAGGACTGGAGAAGGGCAGATGTGATTCCCCTTCATAAAAGTGGGAGCAAGGCAGAAGCAGGAAACTATAGACCTGTTAGTTTAACCTCAGTGGTAGGGAAAATGATGGAATCACTTCTGAAGGAAAGAATTGTTGACTATCTAGAGGCCAGAGGGGCACAGGACCCACGGCAGCATGGATTCACAGCGGAAGGTCATGCCAGACAAATCTGATAGATTTCTTTGACTCGTGACCAAAGTAGTAGATCAGGGAGGGCTGTGGACATGGCCTACCTAGACTTTAGCAAGGCATTTAACACAGTCCCACACAAAAAATTAATATACAAGTTAGCCAGCCTGGGAGTGGGTCCCAAGATGACAGCCTGGGTAAAGAATTGGCTGGAGAATAGGACACAGAGAGTAATAGTAAATGGAGCCCATTCTGAAGAAAGGGGGGTTACTAGTAGGGTACCGTAGGGTTCAGTATCAGGACCGGTCCTCTTCAATGTCTTTATAAGCAACATTGCAGAGAGACTGGAAGGAAAAGTATGTCTCTTTTCAGATGACACAAAGATCTACAACAGAGTTGATGCACAAGCTGGACTGGAAAGGATGAGAAGGGACTTGGCAAGGTTAGAGGAATGGTCAAATGTATGGCAGCTTAGATTCAATGCTAAGAAGTGCAAAGTAATGCACCTGGGAAACAAAAACCCAGGGGAAGAGTATACAATGGGGGGTGAGATACTAACAACAACAAAAATGGAAAGGGACCTGGGGGTAGTCATATCAGATGACCTGAAGGTGGGCAAGCAATGTGAGAGGGCAGCAAGGAGGGCTGGGGGATACTGGGATGCATAGGGAGAGGTATCACCAGTAAAAAATAGGAAGTTATTATCCCTCTGTACAGACAGTTGGTGAGACCCCATCTGGAGTACTGCGTGCAGTTCTGGAGACCCAATATCCACAAAGACATAGACAGGATGGAAGCTGTCCAGAAGAGGGCAACTAAAATGGTGCAGGGTCTACACCAGAAGACATATGAAGAGAGACTTAAGGAGCTAAATATGTATAGCCTCAAGGAAAGGAAGGAGAGGGGGAACATGATAGAAAATAATTTTGCTTTGATTTATTTGGAATTTCAAATGATTTCTAACTTTTTTATATTTTTCCCAATTTTCAGTTTTTAGGGTTTTACTTGCCTTTTTCCATAAACATTCCTTTCCACGTATTAATCTTTTTATTTTTTCCAACACCCAAGGGACATGAGACTTTCTTTGCATACATATTCGATAAGGGGCCATTTCATTACATACCTCTAAGAACCATTTTGAAAATTCCTGAATCGCTACATTCACAAATGGTATTAAAAATAATCTGTTCCATCTTACTAACATCAATTTAGCTACAAATGCTTCTTTATTAGAGTTTCTAAAATTTCTAAGATTTATTTTTAGAGGAGAATTTCCAATATAGTTACATTTTTTATCTACAACTATGAATAAACAATTTATTGAACTATGGTCCCCCATTATTGGCTGTTTTACTTCAATTGACTTAATACAAATTTTTGCTGTAACAAAGTTTAAGTCCAAAATATTTCCTGCACTGAGTTGTGTAGTTTTCCTCATAGGAAGAATGATCTTCTGCTCTACCTCTAATATTTTAAAACTGTTCTCCAATGCTAAACCCCTCGGTTTGCCCCAGCGGCATTAAAGTCATCAATTAACATTAATTCACAACCCATTGAAATTCTTTGTATCACTGATGCAAGATTTTCAAACTCACCTATAGGAGTCCTAGGGGGAGCATAGATAACCCCTATTATTAATTGTAAATTCTGAACCCTTACTAATAAGCAATCAATTTTTCCTACTTGATCTGCAAATAAGATTGAAGTTTGACTAAGCTCCCAATTAGTAAATAAAATACCACTCCCACCTTTCTGTCCCTTCCTATCTAATTGGCAACTTTAAAAACCTCAGGTTCAAACTCTTTAGTGTCTATGTTTTTATTTAGCCACGTTTCTGTTAAAGCCACTATTTCGGGGGTCTCTGTAGATATCCAGGATTTCATTAAATCATTTTTTTTCCTTAAACTCCTGGCATTATTATATATAACTTTAATTTCTCCATTTCTGCCAGGACCAGGATTTGTTTCTAAATCTCCCCCCATTATTAGTGAAATCAACAAACAATTTCTAAATTTAGTTTGTCCAAACCCCATTACACTTATAACAAGTCATTTTTTGTTTAACTGGATTCTAATTTTAGAAAAGGGATTTCTGCATCGTTCTCTGGCTTCTGTATCTCCACTAATTGGTGTTGTTCTTAATTTTGTAGCAAATCCAACCCCAATTGTTAAGGGACTAGTTACTTCAATTTGACACGGAGTAACACGTTTTACATTTAGTGATAATATTATACACAATTGTATCAGTAACCTACAGAGCAAATCCATACTGAACACTTTAACAATGTATCAAATTCTCTATGATTTTAATGCTTCTCCCTGTTTCTATGTCTTTAATTTAAAAACTTACATAGATTACATAGACAATACTGAGCATAAAGACATTCGTCCGTGAGCTCGCAAGTAACACCTAGTTATATCCTTTTATATTCTTCCTTTCCAAGAATTTATCTAGCTGTGTTTTAAATTCCTGCATTGTACTGCTTTCCACAAACTCTCAATGGCTTACTAACATCAACTTTAAATACTGAGTCTAATCACCCCCAAACTCACTGTGCTCTAAATGTTAAAATTTACCTTGCTATTTTGTTACTGAGTGGTGCTCGCGCCACTTCGCTTACGCAGTACCAGCACAAGTTTTAAACAGCAGTCCGCCCCTCCCAGCAAGGTGACATTGCTTCTCCGGTTCTGCCCCCTTCAAAGCAGATGGTAATGCTTTCGGTAACCAGAGCACAGCGGGAGCAGTGGCGCAAGATATAACAATCACTATTTCACACAGTCTGTGGATACCAGCATCTCCTCAGCCTCCACTGCTGCTTCCAAACCTTGATTGCAAGCTGCCAACATTTCCGAGGTGTTGAGAATTGCTGTAAGTCCTTCTGGGCTAAGCTCTCTCAAAGGGTAATATTGAACTACATCCACAGGGAATGGGCTATAAAGGGGTGCCCTGAAACTGAGCTTAATAGCGCAGTGATCTGACCAACTAACCAGATCAGTTTCAAGATTTCCCACCTCGAGCCCCAAGCAGAACATCTGGTCCAAGGCATGGCCATGTTAATGGATAATGAAAGTAATCACTTGTGCAAGGCCCATGCTCTGGAGGAAATCCTGACCAAATTGCGAGCATTCGTGTCCACCCAGGCATTGAAATCATCAAGAATAAGCCATCTTGGTGATTACAAACCAGGTCAGCGATGATGGATGCAATTTCCTGCAGAAACTCCCCCTCATGACTCAGATGCCAATACACAAGGAGGATTCTGCAGCCTGCACCTGGATCCTCAAGCACGAACATCCATTCAAATGACTTGGTGTCCCCCACCGGGTGCACCACCAGATTCAGATCAAATCTAAAGTAGATGACCACTCCCCTTCATTGCAGTCCATCTCCAGGCAGTGCACAACCAAGAACCCAACTGGGATCAATGCCTCAAGAACTGGACCAAAGTCATTCCCTAGCAGGTCTCAGTAATGCAGGTCAGGTCGATAGAGGAAACAGGATAACTGCAGTTTTGCTCCTCATCAACCTAGCATTACATAGTACTGCCTGAAGAAGATGAAAAGAGTCAGACGGCTCCTCAGCTACCTACACACTCCTTCCAGTGAGAACTCTGGGTATGGGGACTATACACGTTTGGCCTCTCTACAACCTCATTCTAACCCCAGGGCATCTCCTTGTCCTCAATAACCCATCGGAACTGCTCTGACAGTCCGCCTCACTTCACTTGCTCTCTTCCTGCTCTTCCGCATGATACCAACCTTCCTGCAGCACTGATAAGCATCCGCTGGCAGGGGGAGGGCCAAAGGTGTCCAGGCCTTTAAGCAGGGATGCAGGGTAACTGAGTCTTGGAGACTGATACTGATGCAGGCAACACATTCTCACATAGTACTGAAAACCCTCTCCCTTCTATAATTCCTTTTCTCCCATATTACACCAATACCACCCCCCACCCACACTACTAACAAATCCCACAACAAGCACCCACCAACCCCCTAACCATAAAATTCAAATTAATAATAACTAATCTGGTACAATAAAACAAAACACTACATAGCGCCAGTCCACAACAGTCGTTAATAAATAAGATAAGTTGTAATGGATAAACTAGGCAGTCTCTCCCCTCTCACTGGAGAGACCTCCTTATCAGTTGTCACAGTGCAGGCTCCAGTGAACAAAGATTCAACCAGACTAGAGGAATTGTTCTGCTCCCACCAGAATTGTTACAACAAGGGCAAATCAATGTTAAGCAAGTTTACACCTCCAATCTGACAGAGTCAATTCATCATGCCAAAAAAGAAATATTTCTGAGCCGACTGCCTTTCTCACCACCACCAGGTATAGGAACTCCCTCTCTGTGGTAACTCTGGAAACCAGTCCAGACTCCAACAATCTTAATAGCTAGAGCAAGCACCATCCACTTTTCCTGAGGAAAAAACTGTAGATGTACCCTCCAGAGGCGCCCTCCTTAGGTAACCTAGAGCCTGGAATCAGTGGCCCATGGGGTACAGATGGTCGCTGTACAATCCACACCCCACAGTCCACTTTTCCTTTCAGTAAAATGAATGGCTCACATGGAATGGGTCTTGGAACAACCAGCAGACACCCTCCACCTTACTGGCTCCCCACTGAAAGCTGTGGATTTTCAGGAACCGGGTCCAAGGTAAACTCACATGGAGGCAGACTCGACCAGAGGAGTTCACTTACAGCAGCTTGCAGTAAAAATCAAACATGTAGCATGTTAGGGAAAACTGCAGCATACCCAAACTAAATGACATTAAAAAATAAAAAAAAAGAACTCCTATCGCTATCTCACTACTGTGCCTCTAGCTGTGGCTTCACAGTTCAAGAAATTTCCATTGTTCTCATACTGAGAATGTGGGTGAATGCATTTTGGGACATGTTCAGGTGAGTGAGGGTGTATGTGTGGGAGTGGTGAGTGCTGAGTGGGGATCGGGGTGGGTTGAGTGGGGGTGTGGAGGGGTCAGACCACCCATGGACCATCTTCTTTTTTCAGCTAACAAAAAAAAAAGATCAATGAGGGATGGTTTTCTTTATTGTAAGGGGCAAAAGCTAACACTGGGGACTGGGCACCCCAGTGTCAGGCTGATCTTCAGTGGCACTGAGGGTGGGTAGCCCGGGTGCTGCCACATATACTAAATGAAGGAGGCAGGTGACCTGGAGGGAAGGGGTGCCAGAGAAATGGTACTGGGGTTGGCACTCTGGTCCACTTACTGCTCAAAAAAAAACATTGGTGGTGGGTTGCCTGGAAGGGAGGTGGTAGAAAGAAATTGTGTCAGGGGTGGGCACTCCAGTCTGTTTAACTAAAATACAAAAGTAAATTGATGATAGATAGATAGATAGATAGACAGACAGACAGACAGACAGACAGATGGCAGTTTTTGAGATTTCACAAAAGAACAATTGTTCTTTTGTATGATCTCGTGAAAGAACTGTCATAAAAAAAACAAAGTCCCACTGTCTTCTTTCGTGAGCCGACCTTCTTCTTTCATGAATTCTTTCATGGCTCACAAAAGAATATTGTGAGACCTAGTTTCTAGATTTTATTTTATAGTCTTCATGAGTCAGCCTGCTTCATTTATGAGTTCTTTCATTACTCATGAAAGAAGAAGGTTGACTCACGAAAGAACTATGAAAAAACCTAACTCACATCTTCTATGGTGACCCAAGATTCTTCTTTCGTGAGTTGAGATTCTTCTTTTGAGAGATTCACAGAAGAGGAATTTCAGCTCATGAAAGAAGAATTGGGACCCCTCACTAAGCCTTCCAGCAAGGATTTTAGGGATGTCCCAAAACTACATTTTGGGGTCTTTTTTTAAAAAAAACAAACAAACACACAAATCTAGCTAAATTGCTCCTGTTTAGCTAGATTCATCTGTTTGTTTCTCCCCAGAGTATCAATTTTATGGATTTTTAATTTTGTTTAATAAAAAACAAGATGGTTGCCATAGGAAAGAAGAATTTTTTCTCATGAAAGAAGATTCTTCTTTTGTAAGAAAAAAACTGAGTCCTAAGTCTGCTTTTCTATTAAACATATAACTGAAAGACCGTACTGAACAAGCCCAGAACCAACATTTCAAATCCTTGTAATGGTTTAATATTTTTTCATCAAACCAATAAAAGATACCATTCTTGGGCAAATCCTTTAACCCCTGAATATTTCAAAACAAAATTCCAAACTGTCTGGATTGCAGGTGAGAGAAAAAAACAGCAAAAAAAATATACTTTTTTAAATCGCAATTTATTGAACTTTTTCATAACACAATCAACAATGGCATATTAATAAAAAGATCATACAGTTACACTTATTGCACTATCTGGATCTCAGAATCCAAACATGCAATTGGCACAAAACTTGCCAAATCAAGAGATCTAGCCCCTCCAGACTAGACATGAAACGTTCATGCAATTCTCTTCATAAGGGGCAAAGTTATTAAGGTGCAAAATTAGGGGGTTAACATTAAACGGTAAAAAATAAAATCATTTTGTTAATAATGTGGAGATATAATTTAATTTAAGATTTCGATAAAATTCAGAAAGTAAGTTTAAAGAACTAAATAAGAGGTGGGGACTTAAAAGCTATGGGGAAGACAGGCTGCAGCCGATTTAAATGTTTTACGCTGTCATGCATTTAAAGCCAGACATCATGCGCTAATTACGGTTGTTTGATGTGTTATAGGAATTGATGAATATTGACATATGGAAAATGCTGAGTTTTGAAAGAAACTTCAAACAACAAAAGTTTGAATGGTAATCAGTACATATCATTCTGTTAAGATAAAAGTTGTAATTGTACTGTATATGTAATTATATTATATATGCAATGTAAGATGTAAAATTAAAGTGTTATTTTTGTTTTAAACAGATGGAATTTGTTTTATGAAATATGCCCCGTGAACAAGCTCTGAGGAGCGAAACGTAGGGGTGAATAAAAGATAAGAAAAGAAAAAAAGAAGTGAAAGATGTATCAGTATTGATTTATTTTTCTATATAAAGTGATGACCCCCAGTCATTTAAATACATTTATAGCAGTTTATATCTTCATTTGGGGGTTTGAAAAAGATAACCATTACCCAGTTTGAATATTGTTTAACATTAAACACCCTACTCAGCCCTAACTATAGGGGTGCAACCACACCCCTATAATATATACTACAACCATATTAATGTGTTATTAACACCTTATTAACAGATTACTACCCAACACACTACAAACCACCCAAATAACACATGTAACAAGCCCACAAATAATTCATGTAACAGCCCCCCTGCCCCCCCAAGCAGAATGGTAAAACATAGGACACTAAAAAGTGTCTAAAAAGTGTCTAGCCTAATACATTATATAAAATAAAAGATGGCAAAGTCCAGGATACTCATGAAATAATAGCATCTCAGAATCAAGCAAGCTCATAAAGACACTCTCCCTTCAGGCTTGTGGCATTATGGCTTGTTCGACCCCTCAATGGTATTATTTCCTTGTAGACCACACTATGCCATCATTAACTGAACGAATATTTCTGCTCAGTATTCACAAAAGAGGAGGGGGACGTGCCTAATCCAATTAACAGAAGCACTCTTGATAGGGGGGTCGATCCCAGTCCTTTCACAGAAGAAAGGGTTCTGCAAGAACTCCTAAAACTGAAGGTGGACAAAACAATGGGGCCTGATGGAATTCACCCCAGAATTCTAAAAGAATTAAGAGGGAACTAGTGAAACCACTGGCTACTCTTTTAATAAATCATGGGAGGATGGTGTGGTACCCGAGGGACTGGAGGAAGGCAGATGTGATTCCCTTCACAAAAGTGGGACCAAGACAGAGGCAGGAAACTACAGACCTGTCAGTTTGACCTCTGTGGTAGGAAAGTGATGGAGTCACTTCTGAAGGAAAGAATTGTTGAGTACCTACAGGCCAGTGGGGCATAGAACCCAAGGCAGCATGGGTTCACAGCGGGAAGGTCATGTCAGATGAATCTAATAGATTTCTTTAACTGGGTGACCAAAGCAGTAGACCAGGGAGGGGCTGTGGACATGGCCTACCTAGACTTTAGCAAGGCATTTGACACAGTCCCACACAAAATATTAATAGTCAAATTAACCAGCCTGGGAGTGGGTCCCAGGGTGGTAGCCTGGGTAAAACATTGGCTGGACAACAGTACACAGAAGATAATTGTAAATGGAGTCCACTCTGAAGAAAGAGGGGTTACTAGTGGGGTACCACAGGGTTCAGTACTGGGTCCAGTCCTTTTTAATGTCTTTATAAGTGACATTGCAGAGGGACTGGAAGGAAAAGTATGCCTCTTTGCAGCTGACACAAAGATCTGTAACAGGGTTGATACACAAGGAGGCATGGAAAGGATGTGAAGGGACCTGCGGTTGGAGGAATGGTCAGAAGTATGGCAGCTAGATTCAAATGCAAGGAAGTGCAAAAATGCACCTGGGAAACAAGAACCCAGGGGAAGATTTACACAATGGGGGGAGGAAAACAACAACAAAAAGGAAAGGGACCTGGGGTAATCATATCAGATGACCTTAAGGTTAGCAAGCAATGTGAGAAGGCAGTAGGGAGGGCTGGGGGTATACTGGGATGCACAGGGAGAGGCATCACCAGCAGAAAACAGGAAGTTGTTATCCCTCTGTACAGACAGTTGGTGAGACCCCATCTGGAGTACTGCATCCAGTTCTGGAGACCCCATCTCTGCAGGACATAGACAGGATAGAGGCAGTCCAGAGGAGGGCAACTAAAATGATGGTGGCCTGGCAAGAGAAGCCGCATTTAGGAGAGACTAAAGGAGCTTAATATGTATACCCTTGAGGAAAGAAGGGAGAGGGGACGTGATAGAAACTTTTAAGTACCTCAGTGGAATCAACAAAGTCCAAGAGGGCAGCATCTTTCAGAAAAAGAGATGTGCAAGAACAAGGGGACACAACTTAAAGATGGGGGGGGTGGTTCAGGGGCAAGGTGAGGAAGTATTTTTTCACAGACTGGGTAGTGGATGCATGGAACAGCCTTCCTGAGGAGGTTGTGGGGTCTAAAACTGTGGGAGAATTCAAGAATGCATGGGACAGATATAAGGCAATTCTTGCGGGGGGTAGGAAGAAATAGGCTGTTGGTTAACTAGGATCTGCGGCCTATCCTGTAGGTAGGGAAATGGGCAGACTAGATGGGCCAAGCGGTCCTTATCTGCCGTCGAAGTCTATGTTTTTATATTTCTATTTATTCTCTCTCTCTAGCTAGATATATACAGTATATATATATATTCATACAATAGGGGTGAGCTAATAACACATGAAATAAAAACACATATCACTCGCCCCCATTGTATAACTACTCAGTGATGTATGCACTGTGATACCTGCTTACATATATACACACAGTGCATACGTCAGCAGATAATATTCTCACAGTCATTACGTCAGTACATGCACCTTCATAACCAGACTACTTTTCTATACAGCACAAGTTTTCATATAGCTCATATTAGTAACCTATAACACACAAATTAAGCATTAAATGTCACACAGTAACTGCCTGCAACTGCAACTGTACTAAAAATTCACATCCGACTCAAACCTCTGCAACAGACGTCTAATACCCCAGATACCCAGAGTGTATATAGTGCAAAAACATAACGTCCCATATATAAATTTTTTCTTTTCCAAGAGTACTTGGTAAATGTTTTCTTCAATGCTCAGGATAGCTCCACGTTCTAATGTAGTCCTTCAAAGTGAAGCAAGTCGAAAGAACTCCTGAAAACCAAAAGTCACCCACCGCACCACCGGTAACAAGACTCGCAACAGATTTTACAAACCCAAGGACCCAGTATGTTACATACCACAGTCCATACAACAGAAAACCCACCAAACTAAAAAACTAAAGGCAAACATCTCAAAAAGCACTAAAATATCAAGTGCAATACAAAACCCGATTCAGAAAGATGGCAAAAATACCCCTGCCCATTCCAAGCAGACAACCAATCACTTCACAGGAATACATAACACCCAACCAATAAGGAACTACAACACACAACACCAACCAATCACATCACAGACATTCATGAAAACAACCAGTCAGATAGCACAACCTTTCCATTCACAACCTAACCAGAGAAAGTTAATTCATACAAACTTGCTACAACCAGATAACTTGCGGATTTACACTTTCAGCCACTATAACACAACATTTTACAGAAACTAAACTATTTAATAAACCAACTAAATACACAGTACCCTATTGTATAAATCACACACATGATGTGCAGATCATGGAATATGGCAAATATTCTCACTCCTGCATCGTGACGTATGGTATCCCACTCGTGCCTTCGGCACTCATGAGATATCCATGCCTCACTCTGAAGGAGTGAGAATATTTTCCATATTCCACTCCTGCCCATCATGTATCCCTATATATATATATACATATAGGGATACACGTTGGCCAGGAGTGTGACAGAGGAAATATTCTCATTCCTGCAGAGCAAGCTCTGTATTCTCACAAGTGCCAAATGCACAAGTGAGAATGCATAGTTCACTCCGCAGAAGTGAGAATATTTCCCATAGCACACAATCTGCACATCATGTGTGCTATTTATACGATGGAGTTTAAGAAGTGTTGTTATGTTTTGCTGTGTCTATGTGCTTTTTTTTCATTCTTTGGTAACTAAGTGAGTTTTTAGGTGTGACCTGGGAACACTAGGCAGTTAAGTGACTTGTTCAGAGTCACAAAGTATGGACGTGGAGGTTGTAAAACTCAAACCCAGGTTTGGGCTCCTGAATGTAGCAAGCTTTGTTTAGAGATCATTACTCTAACCTCTAGGCTATATTGACAGTTCTGTTGGTGTGTGATCTGAGGGTGTGGGAGTGTTTCTGAATGGGCTGGGATTGTTAGAAACACAATGGGAACAGGTGATTGTGTTTTGCAATCCTAATTGAGTTAGTTGCAGCTTGCACTGAGAAAGAGAAACTGCTTTGTAAAGGAGTTTCCTTTAGAATGCAGGTTGTTTTAAAGCTGAGATTAGCAAAGTAATGGGCTAGGAGTATTAGAAACTATGGGACACAGGTAAGTGTGTTTTGCAATGCTACCTGAGTAAATTGCAGGCTTCAGTGAGATACAGAAACCGATTTCTGAAGCACTGTTATTTAGAATGCTAGCTTTGAGTGAGTGAGTGAGTGGTGACATCAGCAGAGTATGGACAAATGGAATACATCTCACTCCACTGATGTCATCAGCATTTATCTTACTGCAGTGAGCATTTATCTCACTGCATTGAGAATATAGAGGATCATGTATGGGCATCAGTTAACAACAACGCTGTATTCACTTCGAGAGGTTACCACGGCAACTATGTAAACCCTGAGAGCGAAGCTTGAGAGGTTTACTGTTGCCTGGTAACCTCGAGAAGTGAATTCAGTGATGTTGTTAACTGATACCCGTACATTGTCTTGTATAGTGCATGGGCATCAGCAAAAATTTCTTGATCGTGGCTGTAACCATTGTGCTTTTGCTCATTCCCCCTCACCCCCAACACAACAAGAAGAAGCCCCGCTCGGTCCACGTTCTCCAACTGCCACAGACTAAAGTTTTTAAATAAAATATGATGCTACCCACCGATGCCAAACATCAGGGCTGTGTCATTTCATCAGCACTGCTGTCTTCGTTTTTTTTAAATCTCACCGCTGCGGCTGTTTCCCCATGATCGCAATAGATCTGTCCTCCATGCGGCTGTTTATACAGGAGCTGAGTGCTGCCTAATGCGCATGCACAGGGACGTTCCATGTTGTTGTACTATCTATGTGACATACTCAGGATGGTACAACAGCAATATTATGTCACATCGATGGTACAATAACTCTTACCTTTTGATGGAATTCAGTGAACAACAAAGCGCTCCCATACACTATATCTCCATTTATTCCACTGGAATCGCTCTCACCCCCATTGTATAAATATATATGTGTGTGTGTGTGTGTGTGTGTGTATACATATACTGTATATATGCACCCCTGTTGTTAGGGTTGAGCAGCAGTTTCTATATTAAACCTCATATTTTGCACTTTAATAACTTTGCAACTTTTCCATGGATGTGCACGAAATCTTGCATGTGCAGTTTCCGGGAGTAGATCTCTCAACATGTCAAGTTTCCTTCTGGTCGGATTTGTAGATTTTGAGATCCAGATAGTGAAAAAAACCTTAAAATTTGCCACTTTTTGCAGATTTTTTTCTCATCGTGCTGTGCAGAGATGGTGTTGAATGTTGTTATAACATTTTTATGGTACAAAGAGCTTGGGTCACAAAACAGACCAGCATTTATGTGGTGAAAAAATATTAAACTGGTCAAAAGTTATAGTATTTTTAAGGTCCCATTATTTTCAGTAGGATTTTTATTTTTCAGAAAAGCTGCATGGTACAAACAAGGATTCTGGTTCACCAGGGGCTAATCCTTGCACACCAGTTGTCAATCGTGGCTCACCAGAAAAAATTCTTTGTTCATGAGCCACCATCTTGTTTTTTGTTTTTGTCATTATAAAAACTGGTATCTCTGCCCAGGGATGTCTGTTTTACGCATCTAAGGATGTGCTTTGCGGGCTCGGACCTCCTACAAGCGTCTGCATCTCAACGGCCGGACTGAGCCTCCTGGTTGCCCACACGGTTGTTCCCACGCTGCTTTCACCACCTCACTTCCTCTGAACTCCGGTTCGTGGAGGAAAAGACCGCAGCACAAGGATACTGACCCCCTGCAGCTCACAGGGAGCAGCGGGAGTAGAAGTGCATACTAAAGCCCTCAGGTACATTGATCCGCTTCTTGGAGGCAGACTTGAACTTTTTGAAGTAGTATGCCTGTAACTGGATTGGTGGATGCTAGCTCACTGCCTATCTCTGACTGTACCACGACACAGTGCTCGCTTGTACTGCATTGGAGAAACTGCGCCACAGCCTGTGTCCCTCCTGAGTTGGCACCTTTTTAGGTCCTCAGATAAAGCACACCAAACTTTCTTTTTCACTTTCTGCACTACTATAGGCCATCGCCTACAGACTCAAGACCTTGGGTTGGGGCAGCTTAAATCAAATATCGGTTGTGTTTTTAGCGTATGTTACCGTTGTTGCAGATCCAAAAGCCTTGCATGTTTCAAGTTTAACCATAGAAAGTGTATCACAGCTCTTTTCTGATTTTATTGTAGTGTGTTTAATTTTAGAGACTAAAGCCGCTGTTTGGTCCTGACCCCAAACTCCCAACCCAGTCTAATCCTCCCTCCTGCTAGCCAGCCCCATTGTCTTTGGCCTCCTCCTACTAAATTAACCTGCCCGCCCTGTTCTTTTGTTTTCTCGGCAAGCCTGCCCTACACTTTTTCCCTACTTAATCTCTCTCTCTCTCTCTCCCTTCCTTGCCCCTCAGGTTCAGCGCCGCCCGCTGGGGCTCAGACTTCCTACAAGCGCCTGCATCTCAACAGCCAGACTGCACCTCCTGGCTGCCCACATGGCTGTTCCCATGTCACTTTCACCACCTCACTTCCTCTGAACTCTGGTTCATGGAGGAAAAGACTGCAGCACAAGGATACTGACCCCCTGCAGCTCATCGGGTGCAGCGGGAGTAGAAGTGCGTACTAAAGCCCTCAGGTTACTCCCGCTGGCACTGTGCACCAGCTCCCCACCCTTCCCCCACCTCACCCACCCTTGGTGGACTTTTACTTATATAGTGTCCTAGAGTTAGGTGACTAAGTGTCTAATTTCTCACTGGCCCCTTATACTGTCTTGACACTAAGGGTGTCTCTGTGCATAATCTAACCACATTGGCTCCTCTGTCACCTTGAAAACAGTGAGCTCTGAGCCGCTTTCTCTGACTTTCACTTTTTCCCATCTAATAAGATCCATAGCTGTCAAAGAGCAGCCAACATATTACCGTATAGGCACTTTCTCAAATTTTCACACAGTTTTATTTTTCCAATCTTGGACGCATTGCATGAAGTAGGCATTGCACGCATAGCTTTTTCCCTCACTATCGTGTAGCTATAAACAACCTGTTCACTAAACTAAAAGAGAACATGAAATATGACATTATAATCTGCAGGGATCTTTAATGCAAAAATCCATACTCTGGTGTCTAACCTTACCCGGGATATTGTCCAGCTTATACTTATCACTCTTACTTAATGCACCATTATGGCAGCTGTTATCCTTAGGGGCCTTTTGCCCACTGTCCTGCTACTATATTGGCTAAATGTTACTGCTCTATCCATACCTGGGGTCCTGTATACTATTGGCACTTCGCATGGACTTTCTGACTTTCACTTCTCTAACCTGATCGCTGAACAAAGGCCAGCACCCACATGGCACACTCTCTCTTTTTTAGCAAGGGCTGTACCTACTATGCATCTCTTGCATCCAGAAAATGGGTAATAAGCCACATCATTCTTAACTTTACTCACAATAGAAGGCTCTGGTTCCTAGTGTTCCTCGTTATACTCCTCTTGGGTGATGTTGAACTAAATCCAGGTTCCCCGGCTATCTACTCCTCGACTGATCTAACTACGGCCACAAGTAAGGGGCTGTTTATTTCTATAGAAACATAGAAACATAGACTTTGATGGCAGATAAGGACCACTAGGCCCATCTAGTCTGCCCATTTCCCTACCTACAGGATAGGCCGCAGATCCTAGTTAACCAATAGCCTATTTCTTCCTACCCCCTACAAGAATTGCCTTATGTCTGTCCCATGCATTCTTGAATTCTCTCACAGTTTTAGACCCCACAACCTCCTCAGGAAGGCTGTTCCATGCATCCACTACCCTCTCTGTGAAATAATACTTCCTCACATTGCCCCGAACCGCCCTCCTTCTATCTTTAAATTGTGTCCCTTGTTCTTGCAAGTCTCTTTTTCTGAAAGATGCTACCCTCTTGGACTTTGTTGATTCCACTGAGGTACTTAAAAGTTTCTATCATGTCCCCCCTCTCCCTTCTTCCTCAAGGGTATACATATTAAGCTCCTTTAGTCTCTCCTCATACGGCTTCTCTTGCAGACCCTGCACCATTTTAGTTGCCCTCCTCTGGACTGCCTCTATCCTGTCTATGTCCTTGCAGAGATGGGGTCTCCAGAACTGGACACAGTACTCCAGATGGGGTCTCACCAACTGTCTGTACAGAGGGATAACAACTTCCTGTTTTCTGCTGACGATGCCTCTCCCTATACATCCCAGTATACCCCCAGCCCTCCCTACTGCCTTCTCACATTGCTTGCTAACCTTAAGGTCATCTGATATGATTACCCCCAGGTCCTTTCCTTTTTTGTTGTTGTTACTACCTCCCCACCCATTGTGTATTCTTCCCCTGGTTCTTGTTTCCCAGGTGCATTATTTTGCACTTCTTTGCATTGAATCCTAGCTGCCATACTTCTGACCATTCCTCTAACCTTGCCAAGTCCATTTTCATCCTTTCCACGCCTCCTTGTGTATCAACCCTGTTGCAGATCTTTGTGTCATCTGCAAAAAGGCATACTTTTCCTTCCAGTCCCTCTGCAATGTCACTGATGAAGACATTAAAAAGGACTGGACCCAATACTGAATCTTGCTGAATTAGAGACATGGGTAAAGATCTACAATCTGGACATTCTGTGCCTCATGGAAACCTGGCTCAAACCAGAACACCTGATTCTCTTTGTTCCCTGGCTAATTACTCAATGATTCGGTGTGACAGATCGTCCTCAAAGCGAGGGGGTGGTGTTGTCATATACCATAAGAATAACCTTAGGATTATGTCTGTCTGTCTCCAGCATGGTGTCCCCCTCAGTTTGTGAATCCCTCCACATAACCCTGGCTCTGGGGCAAAGAAACTACATATTATCTGTGCTTACAACCCTCCTTCTGGTGGCCTACAAGGTTTAAAGGACTTGCTAAGCAGAACCTCACAGACTATCAACCATAATGAGGTTGTGATCCTAGGGGGACCTTAACCTAAATTGGTTGGGCACATCACACAGTTCTTTGTTGTCTCTTATGCACAGCTATAGTCTTCAACAACTTGTTACAGAACCCACAAGAGTGACGTCACGCCTCCAATCATCCACTCTTTAAGACTGGGTCCTGATTAATTGGTTAGAGCATGTATCTATGTCTGGCGTCCTGGCTGATGCTCTAACAGACCACTCGCCTACTTTTTTACATCTTGTCTATGACAGCGCCTCCATCTCCCCCACCTCGTCTTGTGTCTTTCACCAATTTCGCCAACCTCGACATGGAGGCCTTCCTACATGACATTTCCAGAACTGACTGGTCAGTCATTTATGACTCCTGTAATCCTGAGGATGCTCTGCATGCCTTCCTTGATAAATTCATGGCTATTCAGTGCAAACATGTCCCTAATGTCACCAGACATGTTAGAGGCAAACAAACTAAATGGCTGCATAAAGACCTCCTAGCGAATCTGCAACTCAGGGACAAGATGTGGAAGAGGTACAAACGAACTGGGTTGCAGTCAGATTTCTGCACCTACCGGGCTCTGAGAAGCCAATGCAAAAAGCAAATCAGGCTAGCCAAGAGTGTATACTGCAAAAGTCTGCTAACAAGCTCTGCTGGTGACCCTAGGAAATTCTGGGCCCATGTAAAAACTTTTCTTGGGGCCTCCCAATCAGTAACACCTAGTGACATGGTTTTGAATGGCATTCACTGCAATGACTCTAGCACCATAGCCAATGTTCTCAGATGTGTCACAATATACCGCCTCTTTCCAGCAAGCTGCTCACCCTCGGTCCCTGTCTGCTTGTCAGCCTGTCACCTCTATGACTGGATCTGATGCTCCTACCCAAGGTGGACCTTTCTATTTCAAGGCCATTACTAGATTTGAGGTCCTGAAAATCCTGAACACCATCTCGGATAACACTAGCCCTGGATCGGACTTCATTGAGCCTCCGCTCCTGATGCTTGCAGCTCCTCTCATCGCCTCTCCACTAGCAAAAATATACACCTTGTCTCTCTCTCTCTCATTGTTGTTCCTGACCTCTGGAAGCTGGCACGTATAACACCCATCCTCAAAAAAGGTGACCCAAAGGAAATTCCATACTATAGGCCCTTTACTATTCTCTTGGTCCTGAGCAAAGTACTTAAGAAACTGGTGGCTCGGCAAACAGTGGACTACATAACCAAATGGAATCTTCTCTCTGGAACTCAGCATGGTTTTAGGAAGGGACATAGTACGTCGATGGCTCTTCTCAAATTTACAACTGATGCTCTCTCAAATATGGATGCTAGACTACTCACAGGAGCCATTTTCATTGACCTCACAAAGGCTTTCGACCTAGTACTTATCTCTGCACTCAGTAAGCTGAACTTCTCTTCTCCAGTTGTTGACTGGTATAGCAGCTATTTATCCAATAGGTCCCAAGTTGTGAATTTTAACTCCTCCCTGTCAGACATTTCCTCCATCAACATTGGTGTGCCGCAGGGTTCTATTCTGGGGCTCCTTCTTTTCTCTCTCTTTATAAATAACATTGCTGACATTATCCAGCATTTCTCATCCATTCTTTATGCGGATGACCTGGTTTTCTATATCAGCTCCAGAAGTGTGATGAGCCTAAACTCACATTTCTCTGCTGATTTCAAGAACATACAGGATTATATGTTGAAACCTGTAAAACTCAACGAGGAAAAACTTTGTAACTCAAAGAGTTCCACATTTATGGAATTCTCTTCCAGTTAATGTGGTATCATGTCAATCTTTGGACCTTTTTAAAAAGGAACTTGACTTGTATATGGGTGACAACAAGTTTTACTACCATCATTAAATTAATGATGGCGAGTTTTAATATTGGGCTTGTCCCTCAAACTCGTATAACCTATGAACCTATGGTTGACAGCCCACAAATTGGTGCTGAATGCACAGAAAATGAAAGCCCTACTTTTAGGCAATGCTCCAAAATTGAAGGCCTACCCAGTGCCCCTGATGGTAAGTGATTTGGGCAGGACACAAATCGAGGTAGTCAAGTCCTTTAAATACCTGGGAGTCTTACTAGACCAATCCCTTGACTTCAATTCACACATACTGTCCACTTGCAATGCTGTCAACTCTAAACTTGGTGTAGCCTATAAAATTAGTTACTTATTAATACCGTCCACCAAATTGGCTATCGCAAGAGGCATTCTGCTCCCTGCTCTTACTTATGGGGCTCCTATTTTTGCAGCAGCTCACAAAACCACCCTTCACAAGTGGGATGTCATATACAACAATATATGTTGATATGCCTTGTCATCTCCTCATCTAAAGCACCATTACCAACTGTACAGTGACCTAAATTGGCTTTCTCCCTTGGCCTGCAGGCAGTACTCTCTTGGCTCCCTCACCAACTCTATCATTAGGGGAAAAACACCAGCCTCACTTGCTGTTCTACTGTCTCCTTCTAAATTCTCTCATGGTCTTCGATCAGCTGACAAGTCCTTACTCACTATTCCTAGATGTCATACGTCAAAAGGCTCTTGTGCTTTCCAATTCATTGCCCCTCAACTTTGGAACTCCCTTCCCCTAGCCTTTTGACAATCAGGGTCCCATTATGGCTTTAAAAAAGAACTACGCCAATACCTATCTCTCACGGATGCATGTACTTGCTTTGACCCCACCTCAAACCCTGGGGCTTCAGTGATCCACCTTCCCAATTAGCCACTCCTCACTTCCACTTATGCACTTTCCCTTTTCTTTTCTATCTCCTCCCCCATCCTCCCACTCCCACTCTCACCCCCCTCCCTCTTCTCCCATTCCCAGTCCTCCTACTCCCTCCTCCTAACCCATGATTGCTTCTACCGGTAGAGTTCTTAGCTCTGATGGTCCTAGTACCATATTATATTGTTACACTCTAGCTGAACTTACAGCACTATCTTGTAAACTAGGATCCAATGTTATTTGTTTACTCATGTTAAGCCATTGTTATTTCTCTGTCTTGATGTTATATACTGTTGATTTATGTAATACGCTCATGTCTTCCTTGTTGTACTCTCCCGGGTCGTGCCTTAAAATAGTCATGACTTGGCTAGTGCACCTACCCGATAAACAAAAACTAAATAAATAAATGAGCTGTCCTCTGTGCTTTCCCATGTTTGTCTCCTCCTATTTTTCTTGCTTTTAAACTTTTAAATCCTTGTTCACCACTCACTAAATTCCTTATTCGCCATGCTTGTTCATCACTGACCAGATGGCCAGACCAGAATCCTTGTTCGCCAGCTGATTTCCTTGTTTGCCATCATGTCCATCACTGGCAAACAAGGAAATTGGCTAGCCAACAAAGATTCCTGGTCACTAGCCGATTTCCTTGATCCCCAGTGATGGACAGGATGGCAAACAAGGAAATTGGCTGGTGAACCAGGATTCTGGTCTGGCCATCTGGTCATGAAAATTTCATGATGAGATGGACAGATAGGGAATCCTTGTTTACCAGCCAATTTTGTTGTTTGCCAGACAAAAAAGGAATAGTGAACAAGGATATTGGCTGGCGAAAAAGGATTCCGGGCTGGCCATCTGGTCATGAAATTTTTGACAAGATGGACAGACTAGGAATCCTTGTTCACCATCCGATTTCCTTGTTCGCCAGAGGCTGAAAAGATTGGTGAATAAGGGACAGGTTGGCAAACAATGATTGTTTTTGTGGCCATCTCATCTCCATGGCAAAAATTTTTTTTCGAGACCATCTGGTCCACAAAAAAACTGTAATGTTTGACTGCTCCCATCATTAGCACTAGTGTCTAGTGGTACCACCCATCCTCAATACCCATATCTTTTTTTTAACATTTTTAAAATAATTTTTGTGTTTTTTTTTATATTAAATTATTTACAGGGGTGTTCTGCTACTTTCTGATCCTTTTTCCATGGTGTTTAGTGGTACATCCCCCCCCACACCCACATCATCCTTCAAATATTTGGCGGTCTGTGGCATCCCCCACCCTCCCAGGAGGGGTTACAGCTGTAAAATGAGGAAAAGCATCCCTAGTGATCTTTTTATTTTACTTATTAACTGTAAAAAAAACTTCCATCACTGATTGCTCTCGCACCCCCCCACCCGAACACCCACTGTGCATGTACCTCCCCACAACCCCTGACACCCCACAGACTACTGCTTACCTATGAGCTTACTCTGTCCTGGAGAGATGGTAAAAAATTTGGGGCTAACCTCAAGGAGGTCACTGGGAAAGTTAGCAAGTCAGCCCATACGATGCTTAACATTGATGGCATACCTACTACTGACCCAGAAACTATTGCTAACTCACTTAACAAAGCATTTACTGATCTCTCTGGAGTGCTACCCTCTGACTTTTTCCACCCCTTGAACTCCTCTGTCACAACGCAAACAAAGAACCAACTGCCTACTGACCCTCATTTTTGGTTCAGATCCATCTCCTTAAATGAAGCCAGGAAATATCTTCTAAAGGGCCTGGGAAAATCACGATACAGTGGAGAGTCCATCGATTTAAAATTTGTAGCCCTAACCCTAGAAGTCATCTTGAAGCCTCTAACCTACATAATCAATGCCTCACTAAGATTCTGTCAGTTCCCGCAGCAATGGAACATGGCATTAGTGATCCCTGTCTTCAAGTGTGGTGATCGATCCATGCTAGGAAACTACAGACCAATTTCTTTTCTCCCTCCCCATCCAAGGCACTAGAGAGGACTGTCGCTGACCAAATAGTGGAATATCTGGAAAAATACAACATTCAATGCCCTGAACAACATGGCTGCCACAAAGCACACAGCATCACCACAGCACTGCTTGAGTTCACGGGCTTTATTCATAACTCACTTGAGCACAGTGAGCTGGTTGGTGCAACGTTTATTGATTTGTCAAAAGCATTTGACACGGTTAATCACGACCTCCTCACTGAGCAACTAGATGCTATTGGTCTATTAGACAATACTGTAAGATGGTTCAAATCCTACCTCTCAGACTGATCCCAGCAAGTTAGGATGGACAATGTCTACTCTGCTAGCAGACCAGTTCATTTGGGTGTTCCACAGGGCTTTATCTTGGGTCCACTAATGTTCAGCTTATTCATAAATCAGCTTCCTAGTTCCTGTCCTAGCAAAATTCTGCTCTACACAGATGATGCTGTCCTCTTCTCCAAAGGCACAGACCCCAGGTCACTGGAGCTCACCCTACAAGACAGCTTCTCCTCAGTGGAAAAATACTTCAAGGCACACAAACGTGTCATGAATTATAAAAAAACAAAGGCAATGATGTTCTCCAGCCTGCAGAATTGACATCGATCACACTCACTTACCATTACCAGTGATGAAGGTGCATCACTTGAACAGGCACAGCACTTTAAGTACTTGGGGGTTACACTTGACAGTACCATGTCATTTGTCTGTCATATAGACAATATAGTAAAATCACTCAATATACACATCAGCGTGCTACAGAAGCATAAGCACAGTCTCACCCATGAAGCACTAAACCTTGCCATCCTCAGCTCAGTCATCTCTCTTGTGGAGTATGGTACTGCCATCTACAGATCTGCAATTGACTCAGCCCTCCACAGTATCAAATTCACCTTAAATAAGGCACGCCGCCTCTCCACCTGTTCAGAACATCAACCCCACACCTGTGACCTTTATACCTGTGCCAACTTGCTCCAGTTCAATAGCAGACTTCAGTACTAGACCTGCCTGCTGACCAAAAAAGCAAGTCTAGGCATGCTACCCATAGGCATCCAGAAGCTCCTCACCCCCTTTGAATGCAGCCGCACCACAAGAAGCTCCGGGAGCATGCTCTTCAAGGTTCCAAGATTTTGCACCACTCTAGGACAAAGGGCCTTTGCCTGCCAGGCACCTAAATGGACTAACAACCTGCCTCCAAGCCTCTTTGCTGTTCCAATGCTAGGCCCTTTCAAACGTGGGCTACGATCATTTCTGGCTACCAAAGCAAGTTGTAACTATTTCCGCTAAGGCCTCCAGCCCCTGGCTGTTCGTCAACCTAAGTACCCCCTGGCACCGTCTATACCCCCATTTCTTCCCTCCCTAAACTGTACCACACTCCTCCCCTTAGCTTCTACCCCCACACCGCTAGGCGCCTCCACCCCCTTCTACTTCCCTTCCTAACTGACCCAACCTCCTCCCCTCACCTTCTACCCTACCTCCCCTCTACCCCTCTCCACCACTCCCCTTCTGCTCCCATTCCCTCTTCCCCTTCTTATACTGACATCCTGCTCTGATCCTGCACTGCCTCTCACCCTCTCACTTGCCACCCTCTGTTAACACTTCCTGCTAATGTTTGTTTAATACTCCCTCCCTCACTTTGAGAGAGAGTGGAAGAGTAATTATTGGTTATTAGAAGGGGTAGGTTTTTATGCTGTGTTATCTTATTCTTATTTATTGTATTTTCTTTTTGTCCCCCACTCTGTGAGAGAGAGTGGAGGACTGTATTTTGGTGTTTTTGTTTTTTTTTTATGTGGGGTGGTATTTATTTATTTAAAAGTTTGGGTTTTATTGTTTTTAAATTGTCTCCCACTCCGGAAGAGAGAGTGGAAGCGTATATTATTTAAATTTTTTGAGAATTTGATTTATTTTAGTTATTTGTTGCAGCTGTGTTTTCGAGTGCTTTGGGTTTTTGGGTGTGTGATGTAAGATTTTGGAAGCCTAGATGTGTCAGTGGACTGCCCCACAGGTCATTCGGTATTCACCCTCCGAACTTCATGACTTCTGCCCCTTTATTGCCACCCTTACAGTTTACAGTATATCAAAGCTGCAGAGCACTTGGAATTGCTCTTGGGGAAGGGGTTGGGCTGGGGGTTGCAAATGCTGGAGGGTGAATGAGCGGGGTGCTCATATTGGGGCAGTGAGACCTAGGAGATGCCCTGCGGTGAAATGAATTCTGGAACTTGGTCCTCCATGCCTGGTCTCCATACCCAAGTGTTGCACTATTGGTGGGCAGGTAGCTCGGGCGGCCCCGGAATCCTGTGCGACTCGAGCGGTGTTATGCAATGCCAGATCTATTAAGAACAAGACTGCAATAATTGCAGATCTTGTTGGGACAGAATATCTGGCTTGCATCACTGAGACCTAGCTGGATGATAATGCTGGCCCCATATTGGAGGCTGCTGTTCCGGACAGGTACTCGGTGATACACCGCTCGAGAACAGACCACGGGGGGGGGTTAGCCATCTGTTTTAAGATGGAACTGGACTTTACAAGTGTGCCAGTTGAGGAGACCAACTCATTTGAGTGTACCATGGTTGCAGGTGTAGGCTGTAGGATTGCTCTCATCTACCGTCCACCAGGGGATGAGAAGCGGTTCCTTCAGGAAGTAGTGGACTTCATGGTCGGCATGGCGTTTGAGTCATCCAGGTTGATGGTCCTGGATGACTTTGACTCCTGGGTCGACGATGAACTCTCGCAATTTGGACAAGACTTCCTCCAGCTAATGACATCACTGGGCTTTACACAGGTGGTTGTCTCTGCTACCCATAAGTTCGGTCACTCTCTTGACTTGGTCTTCCTCCTGGGGATCGAAACCTCCAATGGTGGTGGAACCAGTTGGATGGTCAGATCATCACACTGTGGAGTTCAGTTTTTATGTCCCCCCACCACATAGGCCTGCCCCTGTGGAGATGGTCAGATACCGCCCTTTACGGGATGTGAGTCCTGATGGTCTATCGGTGGTATTAGACCTATTGGTAATTCCGGAGGCAAGTGGGAGTCCAGAGATCCTGGTTCAGGCCTATAACAAGGCCGTTACTGTGGTCCTGGACTCTATCACTCCCATCCGTGTTCATCCTCTCTCCCTTTGCCCTCAGTCCCCATGGTTTGTGGGGACCTTGAGGGAGCTGCGGTGACTTGGACGAAGGTTAGAGCATTGCTGGCAGAAATCCACCCTGGAGGCTGACTGTCTTAGATTGATGGAACATTATCAAGTCTATTAATCAGCAATCACCCATAAGAAGAGTTCCTGTCCGGGGAGATTGCTGCTGCTCAGAATCAACCGGCTCAGCTCTTTTGAACTGTGGACAGGTTGTGCAACCCAACCTGTCTCCAGGTTCGAAGAGCTTTTTCACAGATTGAGTGTGATGAGCTCGCTCAGTTCTTTGTGGCTAAGGTGGCCAGCATCAGAGCAGAGATCCAATCTGCACACTGTGGGAGCTGATAGTGGTCAGTGTATGGTCACTCCTCCTCGGTTAACCTGGAGTTCCTTTGACTGGCTAGAAATTGTGGACGTTGTGCGGATTGCCCAGGGTATGCACCCAACATGCTGTAGTATGGACCCGCGCCCAACCTCCCTGACTATGGATTGTTGTGACACTGTTGACCCGGCCCTAGCAGGGATAGTTTGGTGCTCCTTAGAGACTGGTGAATTTCCTAGCTCCCTGAAGGAGGCGGTGGTGACACCTCTCTTGAAGAAAGCTGCTCTGGACCCAAGCTGCCTTGCAAAATACAGACCAATCTCTAACCTTCCCTTTGTTGGGAAGGTAATAGAGAAAGTTTTGGCGCTGCAACTAGAGAACCACCTGACCATCCATAACATCTATGAACCTCTCCAGTCCAGTTTTCGCAAGAGGCATAGTACTGAAACCACTCTAGTTCGGGTGCTCAATGATTTCTTGATGGCAAGAGATCAGAAGCGCCATTCTATCTTGGTGCTTCTTGATCTCTCTTCAGCTTTTGACACTGTGGACCATGGTGTGCTTCTCGAGCACCTGAGATTCATCTGTGGCCTGTCTGGTACAGTTCTCAGGGTTTAAGTCCTACCTCACTGGCAGAACCCAGAGGGTGGTGTCGGGGAATTTTTCCTCTGAGCCATTCTGTCTGCCATGTGGGGTTCCTCAGGGTTCGGTGTTGTCCCCCATGCTGTTTGCGGTGTATATGCTGCCCCTCAGAGACATTGTAAGACAGTATGGGCTGAGGTTTCACTGCCATACTGATGATACACAGCTCTACCTGTCTTTTGCACCTGATCAGGATAGTGCGTGTTCGGTATTTAACAACTGCCTCGCTGAAATACAGGATTGGATGAGTTCCAGCTGGTTGAAGTTGAATTCTGGAAAAACTGAGGTGATGATGGTGGATCCTGACCGCCGGACAAAGCAGTTGGGGGCTGGCCGACCCACCGGACTATGTCTAGGGGGTATCCAGCTTCCTTCCTCTGAATGGGTGCGAAACCTGGGGGTGATTCTTGATGATGGGCTGAAACTGCATTCGCAGGTGTCAGCAGTCATCAAATCCTCTTTTTACCATCTGTGGAACATCGCCAGGGTTAAACACCTTGTTCCATCTAGCGACCTTCCAACATTGATCCACGCCTTTGTGACCTCGTGCCTTGACTACTGCAACTCCCTTTATCTAGGGCTTCCGGGGGGTTGATATCTGCTGCTTGCAGCTAGTGCAGAATGCTGCAGCTCGGTTGTTGATGGGGACCCCACATGTGAGTCACATCACACTGGTGCTGCTCGAACTGCACTGGCTGCCTTTTCAGTGGTGGATCACCTTCAAGGTTGGGCTTCTGACCTACAAGGCCCTTCACAAACTGGACCTGGACTATCTGAAAGAGCTCCTATGTCCCTACTGCCCTGGGTGACTGCTCCGCTTAGCTGACAAGGGGCTGCTAGAGTTTCCCAGGGTGAGTCTTAAGTTATCTGGGGCCCATACATTTATTTATGTGGCCCCAGCCCTGTGGAATTCTCTACCCCATCAGATACATGAGTGCACGACCATGGAGGGCTTTAAGAAGGCCCTGAAGACACATCTATGGCTGAAAGCATACCCAAACTGACCATTTTATTTTAATTACTCTGTTATCTTGATTACTGTGTATTTTTCTGTTTTATTCGCTTATTTATTGTTCAGCGTCTTGACACTTAAAAATGCTTTATAAATAAAGCTTATTAGTATTATTACTGGCACTGACAGAATGCTTAGTATAAGCTTCCCTCACCAGAGACGAGGCCCACCTTCTAGGCTGATTTTCAGTATATATTCTCTCTCTCTCTCTCTCGCTCCAGTTTGTCTTCTCACTATTACCCCTCTCTTCCTGAGCCAACCCCTCCCCTTGTTCACTTGCCCTCTCCCTTTTTTTCCTTTTGCATTGGCAAGTCCCATTGTATATAGTGTTTGCTTATTTCAGTCACACATGTAGCCTCTTGCCTAATTTTCCTTAATTGTTGTTGTCCTCTTACGGCCTCCCGTAAGCTGTAGTTTTGTTTGTTACTGTAATGACCCTGACGTGGAACCTATGTAATGAGCCTGTACTCAAATGTTAATCCAAGATCTTAATAAATAACAATAAATAAATATGGAGGTCCCAGGTTCAAGACCCACTCCACCGATCTATGACATGCCTTGCTGCTGCAACCGGCAACAGCAGTATGGACTAAGGTAAATGCAATTCAATGTATTTCAATGGGGGGGTTCAACTTTTGGCCATAACATGGCTGTTTTTCATCCTTTTGACTCCAAATGTTCAACATGGCTGTTTGGGGACACCTCCTCATGAACAATATGACTGTTGTTAGGCAACTCTCGCTGGAAAGGTGATTTCACAGTTGGTTGGCAAAATCACCTTTCCTGTGGGACTTGCGCAATGACAGTCATATTTTTCATGAGGTGGGGTCATCAGAAGGCTATGTTGAAATATTGAGGTCAAAATGTTAATAAATGGCTGCATTATGAGCATTTGCTGCTATCTCACTACGCACGTTCGTAACTTTGGAAATTTTCTGTATTCTCACCCCATATCATCAGCATAGCCTTGTTATTACCCCACCCCATGTATGTGACGCCTGTCATTTCTCAAATCCTGGCCAAAATGTATTTTCACACTTGTGGTGCAGAATGGCATGGCAGTTGCGCAGAATTATGTTTTGGCAGGGATTAGAAATTGTTCTGTGCTGGGTACATGTAGTGAGGTCATAAGATGACTGTGTTGAAAATTTGGGATAAAAATGAGTAAAAATGGCAGAGTTATGACTATTTGTCAAGGGAGAGAGGGATGGGAGCACAGGGTCCTTCCCACCATGACGTAAGGATACTGATACACTATCCTGATGGAAGGACCCTGTGCTCCCACAGTAAATTAAGGATACTCTAACAGAGAGCAGTTTTATTGTCGTCAATTTTATTTGCACCTTACTTTACTTACAGAGAGCTACAAACTCACAGAGAGCTAATTTGGTACATTCTGCACTTGTGGTTGTTACTTTACTACCCAAGTCCCAAAACGTTGCAACTTTCATGCTGCTTCAGCTAGGTTTTAGGTTTAGGGATGGTAGTGATAGACAGGGCTGGTTAGTGATTTAGAATTAGGAGCAAGGTTTTTGTATTTTTTAGAGAGGGTCGTCTTCCATTGACCGCAGATCGAATTCTTACCTCTTGAGGTAGTCCCTTTCAAGACTGTGGGATCCAGCTGGTTGATGATTTTTGGCTTTTGGTATGACTGCCAGAAGAACCAAGTGACAGAGTGACTGAGTAACAGACAGTTCTGGAACCACACGCTGGATTCATGTGCCAGCTGGATGCTGGAGATGCCGCTTTTCTTCGAAAGGGCTGACATTGTTGGGCCTGCCCCAACTCTCAGATAGACTGCCTTCCTGACTGCGTATCTTCGGCAGTTAAATTTCAGAACTGGAAGATCTAGTTTGTGTGTGAGGTGCTCTTCACTCAACAGCGATAGGGCCGATTTCTGCATCTTGGATCATTTTCTAGCCAGGGACTTATTCGGGTAGGTGCAGATGCCAGGACTCCAGGAACAGTGCTGTCTGTGGTCTTGATTCCCAAATTACCGGTGGATTTAACTTGTTGAAGGAGACTGTGTGGAACTGTTTGACAGCTGCTTTCACTTGGTTGGCTTATTGTATCAGGTTTGCATCTGGACTATCGTTTCCCTTGGTTTGGGATTGTACTGATTACCTTGGTGGAGTGTGCCTCTGATTTACTGGAGGGGCCGTCCCATCCCGAAGAGGAGACTGACTAGTAAGTGCAGGTCTTGCCAGTGAGAGAGGCATTGGCTTGCACTTTAGGTCGGGTAAGCTGTCTATTCAGCCCAGTTGGGAAAGCCCCCTTTTGTTGTCACCTTGTGTGTGCCCTTATGGCCAGAGTAAGTGAGAGAAGCTCTTGGGAGGCAGTATAGCACAGTGGTTTAAGGCTCTGAGCTACAAATCTGGAGACCTGGGTTAGAATCCCACAGCCCCCACTTGCATACTGTGTGACACTGAGCAAGTCACTTAACTTCCCTGTGCTCCCAGGTTGTACCTGTAAAAAAGCTTTCAGCTTTGTGTGCCACTCCTGGTTAAGCAATAAAAAAAAAAAAACTCCAGTTGGATTTTTGGAGGACTTCATCTTGACTGTACTTCTCAATTGTACTTTGTGTCCCTTATTAATTTGCCCAGCAGTGACTAGGGTTAGTGAGCGGGCCCCTGGTCACCGAATTTCTGGGCTGGGATCCTCTTAATCTTTACTGTTTTATTGCACTAATTTCAATATTGTTACAGGACTTGCCCCTCGTGGCATTGTTTTGCTGATCTGTGGCCTGGATATTGCTGTCTGGAAAAAATTTGAAACCAAGACTGCTATTTAGATATTTGAATTGTGTGGGGTGTTTGAGAGGGGTTTGTGTGGGAGGGTGTGTGTGGTGTTTTGTTTTTGAATGGTGTGTGAGGTGTGTGTTGTGGTTGGGAGTGTGTGGTTGTGATTTTTGCATAAATTAGGGTGTGTGGGTGTGGGTGAGTGGTGTCATTGATTGAATGTGAATGTTTTTGTTGATAATACTGTTTGAGGTGTCTATTGGGGATTTGTGCTACTTGAGTGACTGAACTGCCTGGTCAAGAAGTGTTTGTGCTGCGACCCGGCCCGCATTAGTTATGCTGCTGCCCTGCTCCGGGACCTTCACCCCTTTATCGACCTCCCAGTTCCAGCTATCACAACAAGGCTCTGCAGGGAGGTCAGGATAACTAGGTGGCGGAGGGGTCATGGGTTTTGGGCAGTGGAGGAGGGGTGGTTAGTGATATTGAAGTCACCCAGTGCAGAAGATGCCCTGTGCATAAACAATGTCTGGGGAGAAGCCAGACATGTTTGGTTTCCGTGCCCAGGGTTTCCACCGGACCAAGTGGGCAGGTAGCCAGAGGACCGGCCGCATCCTCTAATCCTCTTCAGGCAATGTTGTGCAACACCAGGTCGATGAGGAACCAACTGCTATTTTTTGAGGACTTGATTTCCTCTGTCGACCTGGCCTGCATTACGGAGACCTGGCTGGGTGATGATGCCGGCCCAGTTCTTGCAGCCACCATCCTCTCTGGGTACTCTGTGGTGCACTGCCCGAGGAAGGATTGCAGGGATGGGGAAATGACCATTGTTTTTCGATCCAGCCTGAGCTTCTCGGTGCACCCAGTCAGTAGCACCTTATTTTTTGAGTGCGTCGGCGTCTGTGGGGGTACAGGTGCAGGCTGCATGATTCTCCTTATTTACCACCCCCGGGGGGGGGATTTCCTGCAAGAGGTAGCGAACTTCATCATCGACCAGGTGTTGGAGTCCCCCAGATGTTTAATTCTGGGGGACTTCAGTGCTTGGATTGATGATGAATCCTCGCATTTTGATAATGACCTCCTCCAGTTGATGCAGTCTCTAGGCCTGTCACAAGCAATTGTTTCTGCTACCCACCAGTTTGACCACACACTCGATCTAGTGTTTCAGCTGGGTCTTGAGGTTGATAACCTCAAGATTGATCAGGTTGTTTGGTCTGATCATTACACCATGGAGTTCACGTTTGGGGCCCCCCAGAAAGTTCCTCCCCTGTAGAAATGGTCAGCTAATGTCCTTTGAGAGTCTTTCACCCAGTGGGACTGTTGGCGGTAGTTGACTTATCTAGGGTTGACATGGCATGTGCGATTGGCACTGGAGGGATGGTTATTACCTATAATAGGGTGGTTTCTGAAGCTCTGGATGCCATTGCACTAGTTCATTTATGACCCAGGTCTTCTCATGTGAGATCCTCGTGGTTTGATCTCAGAGTGATGAAGATCAGGGGTCGGAAGTTGGTGCATTACTGGTGGAGGACCCGACTGGCGTCTGACAAGCTGGCCCTGTGTGCCCACTATGGTAAGTATTAGGGGGCAATCTCCCATAAGAAGGCAGAATTTCTGTCCAGGGAGATTGCTGTGGGGAGGAACAGACCTTCTCAGTTGTTTTGAACTGTAGCCAGGCTTTTACATCCTGCCTGTCTGCAGCTGAAAAAAAGCTTTTTCATCCACTTTATGTGAAGAGTTTACTCTGTTCTTCTCCGACAGAGTGTCGACCATCTGGTTGGGGATTCTGCCAGTTAGGCTTTTGCCTAGCAGTGGTCAGGTTGGGGGAATAGGGGCACTCCACCTGTCTGGGAAGAGTTTAAGCCAGTTGAGGTGTCCGATGTGACTAAGGTGGTCATAGAGATGAAGCACATGTTTTGTGAACTGGATCCAGCCCCGACACGGTTCTTAATGGGATGTGTCAAGGCTGTTGGCCAGGTGTTCACCAGGATTTTCAGATGCTCAATGGTGGAGGCGGTTCTCCCAGCTGCCTTGAAAGAGGTGCTGGTGAGGCCCCTCTTTAAGAAATCTTCCCTCGACCCTGATGTCCTGGTGAACTACTGTCCTATCTCCAACCTACCTTTTTTGAGTAAGGTTGTTGAGAAGTTAGTGGCACAACAGCTCAAGGATCACCTGGTGTTCTCAGACATTTATGAGCCATTTCAGTTGGGTTTTCGGACTAGACACAGCACTGAAACAGCTCTAGTGAGGGTGCATAATGATCTGCTCAGGGCTAGAGATAGAGGAAATAGGTCAGTTCTTGTACTTCTCGATCTCTCCTCAGCTTTTTTTTTTTTAATTTAATATGCTTTATTTAAATATCACCACCAATACAACAAGGGACATATGCAGAGATCAATCATATGTGACAATACAGAGTAAATTTTAGTAGATCCATATTAAATACATAACCTTACTGTACTTCACTCCCTCTCCCCTCCCCATACCTACCCTCCCCCAAAATCCCTCCCCAGAATCCCCCATCTTCCTCCCTCCCCTACCCTGAGAGCTATGGGTGAAAAAGAACAAGTAAATGGAAGGGCAAAGTGCCAAATTCTTAGGATAATAGTATGCATAGGTTATTATTTAAGCAATGACCACAGGTCGTTAAGATTGAGGGCCCACGTATATGTTATTAACTATGCTTATGCATGCTAGACATTTCCCCCAAATACCCCCTACTATCCTAGGAGGTAGAGGCATTGGACCAGAGTGTGTGCAACTTCTCCCATCTTGCTTGATATTTGAGCATTTCACCCCTAATACTGGTAATTGTTTTTTCTAGTTTAAGGTTGTGGAAAAATTCAGCGATCCACTCCTGATAAGAGAGAGGGAGCTGGTCCTTTCAATGTCGTAATACCAATCTTTTAACGAAAGAGATATGAGGGAAATATGGTAATGTCTTTCCCTCACATCAACCAAAGAGAGGTCACCCAGGATACAAATGCTTGGGGTAAACAAATTTTGTAGACCCAGAAGGGGATCTACTTTATCCTGAAGGGTGACCCACAGGGGAACTACCTTGGAGCATTCCCAGAAACATGTAATATGGTTCCTTGGCCCTGTCCACATCTGAAGCAAGTTTGCCCTGGCAGCTTCCCCATCCCATACATTTTGACAAGTGTAAAATAAATATTATGTATGATGAAAAATTGTATCAGTCTCAGCTTGTCATTAGTAATATAAGAATATACATTCTGCCAAATTCTATTCCAGTCCAGATTATTAGTGGAAAAGGTAGCAAGCCAGTATGGAGAATGGCCATCCACCTTGGGGGTAAGAGTAATGTATAGGGCTGTTATCAGTTGAGACACTGCATGGGGCTGCCAGGCCAACTCTTGGAATTCCCAGAGAACCTTTACTTGATTCGTAACCCATGGGCCTAGACCAAACCATTTGATTAGCATGTGTCTGATCTGATAAATAAGGAAGGAGAACTTCCTTGGTAGTTGGAAAAACTCTAGAATTTCTTCTACGGTCTTCATCCTACCCTAGGTAATCATCTCCTGGATCATGGTTTGTGGGGCTATAGGAATTCTTTGTGGTTGTAATATATGGCCTCCCATCTGAAAATTAGCATTGCCAAACAAGGGTTGGGAAATGTCTTTTTGATTGTTATATTTAAAGGATTTACAGAATTGGTTATGAACCTTAATAGATGTATAGATGACTGTGGCCTTTAGTGATTTTGGGAGTTTCAAGGGGGCGAAATACAGCAAAGTTTCTGGTTTAAGCTCTTGCTGTCTGAGAATATACCGTTCTGCTTGTAGACACAATGGTATGTAATGAGTGTCCTCTCTATCTTTGAGACAAGCCCCCCACTTCACATATTTAGCTATATGGCTAGCCAAATAGTACAGGTAAAAGTTAGGGAGTTTGAGGCCTCCCATGTTTTTAGGGGCACAAAGATGTACATATGACCGACGCGGAGGCTTACCCTGCCATTAGAACCTTGAGATGATTCCATGTAGTTTACGAAACCAGCTCAATGGTAGGTGTAAATTCAGCATGCTTAGCTGATACTAAACTCTGGGCAAAACATTCATTTTAATAACATTTACCCTGCCTTGGAGGGACAAATAAAGGGGGACCATCTATTCAAATCCTGTTGAATAGAAACAATGAGGTCATCCAAATTAAGTTTTTTGAGGAGAAAATTTGTGGTAGCCAATATAATGCTGAGATACCTAAGCCTAGTGGTCCAAGTCATAGAGAAGGTGGCGACATCCTTTCTATGAATGTGGTGACTCTCTTCAGCTTTTGACACTGTGGATTATGTCATGTTATTGGATCGTCTCTGTGAGTCTGTGGATTTGCCGGCACTGTCATCAGGTGGTTTGAGTCCTATCTCTCGGACAGGGTGCAGCGGGTGGTGATGGGGAATTTCTCCTCCTCCCAATGCCTCTGTCTTGTTGAGTTCCACAGGGCTTGATCCTGTCACTGATGTTGTTCACAGGTATATGCTGCCCCTGGGTAAGATCATTTGACAATGCAGTGTGGAGTGTCACTGCTACACAGATGATACCCAACTGTATTGGTCATTTGTTCCCAGAACATCAGGAGCTGTGGAAGTGCTTAACATCTGTCTGGAAAATCAATGACTGGATGGCTTCCAGCTGGCTGAGACTCAACCCAGCTAAGACGGAGGTGTTGGTGATCGAGCATGGTCACTGTCATGACGGGTTGCTGTCCGGTGCCAATTCTGGTTTTGTTCTGAGTTTTACTCCAGTGACAGCTTCCCCAAGGGTGCAAAATCTTGGAGTGATCCTAGGCAGCAGGCTGACTTTTGAAGATCAAGTGTCGTCTGTTGTCAGTAATGGTTTTTACCATCTACGGAACATTGCCTGGATGAAGCCACTCGTTCCGCCTGAGGATCTGCTGATGCTAGTGCATGCCTTTGTTTCCTCCAGGCTTGACTACTGTAACTCTCTTTACTTCGGGGTCACAGGAGGGATTCTCCGTAGACCGCAGCTAGTGCAAAATGCAGCAGCTTGGCTACTGACTGGCCTTTCTAGGTTTAGTCATGTGATCCCTGTTCTTTGTGCTGTGTTCTGGCTGCCGGTCAGGTGGAGGGTCCTTTTCAAGGTGGGGCTTCTCACCTACAAAGGCATAAATGAACTGGGCCCTGGCTATCTGTTAGAGCTCCGTACACCTGTGACCTCTGCCCACTCCCTCCGTGCCTCTTCGAGGGGCCTCCTGGTTGTTCCCAGGGTACAGATCAAGACTTCTGGAGATCATGCTTTTAGCATTTCTTTATTTATTTATTTATTGAGTACATTCGGAATTACAAACCTTTGAGTCACAGACTCTTTTGCAAAGGCTCCACGTCAGTTACAGGGGGTGGAGGGTAAACAAATACAGACATAAATGAAACATAAAACAGGCAGTAGTTGCAGAAACAGTACTGACAGAGCAGTCCAGGCTTAAACTTAGAAAACAGTGAGGTATTTAGCAGCATTCTTGTAATCCCTAGACAGAGACAAGTAGGTGGCTGATTCATGGGGTCTAGAGAGACCCTGTGTCCGGAGAAGGAGGTAGTTACAGAAACAGTACTGACAGAGCAGTCAAGGCTAAACTTAGAAAACAGTGAGGTATTTGGCAGCATTCTTGTGATCCCTAGACAGAGACAAGTAGGTGGCTGATTCATGGGGTCTAGAGAGACTCTGTGTCCGGAGAACTGGAGGGTTTGGTAGCATAATTGAGTAGGCATCGTTAGCTACAGACACATTTAGCACTCTCAAGTAGTAGGGCTTTGAGACCCGTTTTGAATAGTGAGATGCTGTGGGTCTGGGTGAGTGGTGGAGGAAGCGTATTGAGCCAGCAAGGGGCATGGTAGCGGAAGGATCTTTACCCTAGGGATGTTCTACAGAGGGGGACTAGAAATTATGGGTTAGCTGCGAGTCTTGTGTTGCGCCTGGGGGGGCTGCACAGATAATGGGGAGTAGGCCATTGGGGGCTATCTGAAGATGTATCTTTTTTGCAAGGATGCAGGTGTGGTACTTTAGTCTTTGCTGGAGGGTTAGCCAACCAGACAAAGTATAAAGATCGCAGGTGTGGGTAAGTCTGTCACTACCTGTAACTAGACGGCAGGCTTTATTCAAGGCAATGTTTAAACCGCTAAATGTGGAGGGTTCAGCAGAGCCATATAAAACTATCCCATAGTCAACGAGGGAGAGGATGGAGGAGGTGACAGCAAGTTGCATAGCCTGTACGGGTAGGCAGTGCTTGAGTCGGTAGAGGATGCCCACTCTGGAGTTGACAGCAGAGGAGAGAAGTTGGATGTGCCTATGGTAGGAGAGGGAGGTGTCTAATGTGATGCCCAGGTATTTAAAGTTTGTAACATGTTCCAGTGGGACACCAAGTGAGTTCTTAATTAGAAGTGCTGACTGACTGTGTGGACTTTGGCGATGAGCAAAGATCATGGACTTCGTTTTTTTATAGTTGATGATCAGGCGATGGTCAGCGAACCAGTTCTCTAGCTCCCAGAAAAAACCCTGAAGGGACAGTTGAAGGGCACTCAGTTGAGGGTGTTTCCAATACAGTACTGCATTATCAGCATAGAGTAGTAGATGACCACTACACGCCTTAGGGAGCGAGTTTAAAAAGAGGGTGAAAAGCAGAGGGCCAAGTATAGACCCCTGCAGGACCCCAGAGCAAACTGTTTTGGAGGTGGAGATGGTGGTGTTTACTGTGACTTGTTGTGACCGTCCTGAGAGGTAGTCCTTGAACCAGGCAGTTGCCTCTGGGACCACATTTAGTTGTGGAAGGACATAGAGCAGTAGCTCGTGACTGACCATGTCGAATGCCTTGGTCAGATCCACGTAGATCGCCCCTGAGCATTGAGCCTTGGTCAAGGGCCTCATGGATGAACGAGGTGAACTCACAAAGTGCAGTGACTGTACTATGGCCAGTTTGGAAACCATGCTGTTCCTGACTGAAAAGGTTGTGCTCAGTAAGGTGTTCTGTTATCTGGTCAGAGACTATTTTTTCCAGAGCTTTGGAGAGAGGTGGGAGTATTGATATAGGTCTATAGTTGTTGGAGTTAGTGGGGTCACCGTTCTTCAGAATGGGGGTGATTATGGCTTGCTTCCAGGTTGAGGGGAACTGACCAAGGCATAGCGAGAGGTTGAGGATTTTTGTAAGGTGGGTAGTGTGACATCCAGGGTAAGCCGAATGAGTTTCAGATCAAGGGAGTTATTGCTGTAATGGGTATTGGCTATTGCTTTGGAAATGTAATGTTTAGCCTCACTGCAGGGGATGACTCGAAGCCGGAAGGGAGGTGGGTTGACATTGCACTGGGTTACGGGGAGGTGGTGTGGGCGGGTGGAAGAAGTTAGGAGGGAGGATATGGAGAGGTCCGAGAAGGCGGAGTTAAGGGCTTCAGCGATAGTGGCAGGATCCTGTGTGACATCCCCATTTAGGTTGAGTTGGGTAGGGTTGGGGGAGCTGGTTCTACCACTGAGTTCTTTTATGTTGTTCCAGAATTTTTTGCCATCTCCCCAGGAGGAGGTAAGGGTTTGTTGGTAGAAGTTAGCTTGCCTGCCGCAAGGCCCAGGTACATTTATTGCATGCCTCCAGGTATAGTTGTCTATCCTGGGTGCGTTGGGAGTCAAGGGCCTTGTGCCAAAGGTTGTCCCTTTGTTGAAGCAGTTTAAGAAGCGAGGGTGTGATCCAGGGGGTGGTTCTGGATTTCACCACTTGCTTTGAGAGGGGAGCGAATATATCACAGGCTATGTTGAAGGTGGTTATAAAGTGGGTGAGTGCAAGGTCAACTGACTGCATGTTGTAAATGGGGAGCCAGTTGCTGTTAGATAGATGGGCTTTGAGGTGCTCTAGGCCTCCTCTTTTAAGCCTTTGCTGCCAGGAGATAATGGGGGGGCAGGGGGCAATTTACCCGACCACCAGCATGTAACCGGGGAGTGGTCACTGATAGCATCGGGAAGAACAGTTGCTTGGGAGAGGTTACATGGCCTGTTGGTGAAAATGAGGTCTAAGAGGGTGGAAGTCCTGGTTCTATTGTCCCTTCTGGTTGGGGAGGTGACTAGTTGGGTAAGATCAAATGCCAGAGCAGCGTCTTTGAAGCTGGATGAGGCTGGGGATAGCCAGTTGACATTGAAGTCACCCATTAGGATGATTTCACTAGTATTGGGTAGGTGGGAGATAATGCGGAGGATAGAATCAAACGCGAGTTTTTGGTTTCTAGGGGGGATGTAGGCCAAAATGATGTGGAGAGTTTTGGTACCCAGCCTGAGTTTGACTGTTTGAGTCTGGGCTCCATATTGAGGTGCAGGGGTATGTACTTCAGTGGCATTGAGCGAGGATTTAACAAAGATTGCGCAGCCACCACCTCTCTTGCTGGTCCTATCTGCCCGGAAGATGGCATAATTACAGAGGGAGACAGCATCATTGGTAATTTTTTCCGTGAGCCAGGTCTCAGAGAGGGCTAGTATGTCAGGTGCATGTTGGGCGATCCAGCCTTGGAGAGAGGTGTGTTTTTTAGGCAGGCTGCAGATATTAAGGGTGGCTAGCAGCAGACTCCTCTGTGGGTTTTTAGGAGAGGCCTTAGTGCAGGGTGGACCTGGGTTGGGGTGGATATTGCCAGATAATAAGAGAAGAAGGAAAGTGATTTCTGGGCCATCCCTGTGGAACACATTACCATCTGCAGTCCAGGAGGCCCCCTCGGTAGAGGTATTTAAGCGGAGGTTGAAGGCACACCTTTTTGGCTTGGCCTTTAATGAACACTGAATCTTAACATACAGTTCAGTCTCTTTTTATGATATTTCATCAGTTTTTTAAGTGTCTTATATTTTAGTTATTTTAAACCGTGTTAATGAATTTTTATATTTATGCATTGTATGTTAATTTTATTTTTCTGTGAGGTGCCCAAAGTCTCCTGGAATGGGGGCCAGACAAATAAAACATGCCTTGCCCTTGCCTTGCCTAGCCCTATACTATCTCAGTTGACAGATGGGAGTGCAGGGTCAAAGGGCTCTGCTCTCCTACCGTAACATAAGGATACTGTTAAACTACCTTGATGGAGGGATGAGTGCACAGCGTACAAAGGACCCTGCCCTCCCACCGTAACATAAGGATACTGTTGTACTACCTTGATGGATGGATTTGGACCCTGCACTCCCACCATAAAATAAGGATACTATTATACTATCTCAAAAAGTAAGGAAATAAATTTCAAAAAAACTTCAATAATGCATCAGTTAGGGTCAAAGCATCAAAAGTAGGGAAATGTGGTCTTGGGGCTTCCAACCCCAAGACCCCATTCCCCACTCTGCATAGACCCTTAGGTGGGAGGGGGGTCTCTTTTGGGGGCCGGGATCCCTAATGCTCACCCCATTCTGCTGTGCTGTACCCATGTCACATAATTTCGTGATGGAATGGGGTGAACGTTAGGGTTCATGGCCCCCAAGACAGAACCTACTCCCCTGCTATGGGTCTGTGCAGGGTGGGGAATAGGGTGTTGGGGTTGGAAACCCTAATGCTGAATTTCCCTATTTTTGTTGCTTTGACCCTAACTGATGCATTAACAATGTTTTTTGCAATATATATATATATAGAGAGAGAGAGAGATGTTTGTTTTATTGCAGAAAACTGTATTAATGCATCAGTTAGGGTTGAAACAACATATGTAGGAAATGAGATGTTAGGTTTCAAATCCTAACACCTACTCAACCCTACCACCCCAACCCACCCCCACCCTCTACACACCAACAGGCATCAGGGTGTGCCTTAGGGTCGCTTCGCCCCTAATGCTCTGCCCATTTCAGTGTAAGGAAGCTGAGATGGTACAGTATAGGAGAATGGGGTGAGAGTTCAGGCCTAATGGCAACAAGGCACACCCTGATGCCTGTTGTAGTGTGGAGGTGGGGGGTGTAGTGGTGGGGGGGGTGTTAGGGTTCAAAACCCTGATGCCTCATTTCCCTACTTTTGTTGCTTCAACCCTAACTGATGCATTAACAAAGTTTTTTTGCAGTGAATTTCCTTACTTTTTGAGAAAGTGCAATCTTAGCCTTATTTGTTTATGGGACTGCAGGCCCCTCTGGGCCCTGCACTCCCCTCAGTCTATAGTGCACTGTGGTTGCAGCTCCCTGTGGTAGTGCAGGACCATCAGAGCACTGCATTCCCATCATGCTCCCATCACTCCATAGTGGTGTCCTTTTGTCGGAGCGCACTGCCCCTCCCATCTTTCCATAAATGTAGAGGCATTGTAATGAACTGTCATCTCCCTGTGGGAACACAGGGCTCAGAGGGCCCTTATGCTCCCAGTACTGCATAATGGAGGGCTCTGCACTCCCATTAGTGCAAAGCAGTATCCATATCCCACCTAAACATAAGTGCAGAGACACAAGGCAGACCTAGAAAAAATTCCAAGTAACCATTGTGATGCAAATTGTGGAATATCTCAGTAACCATAACAACACTGGAACAAATTCCACCACAGTTGTAATCATGGTCTACCAACCTGCATGCATGCTTCATACACCTAAAGGTGTACTAAGCAGTGTTTAGCAGAAATCAGTATCTCAAACCGTTTTTGAGATATAGGTGCTGAAAGGTACTGCATTCACAACAATGTTATCCTATGGAAAATGTCCAAACTTTGAAATGTTATAGGCATGAAAGCTATGTAAATTTTATTACCAAACCAGAAAAAGTCACATCTTTCTACCCTGAAAATTTCAGCCTGAAATCCCAAACCGATCCTGTGCAGTGAAGTAACAAAGAAACAGTAAACATTAGAAATCCCTTTTCGTGAGCTGTCAAAATCCCTTTTCACAAGGCCAAATCCCTTTTTGTGAGGTGTCAAAATCCCTTTTCACATCGCGAAAAGTGATTACCTGCAGGGCCATCTGGTCTGACAACTCAAATCCCTTTTCTTGAGCTGTCAAAATCCCTTTTCGCGAGCCAAATCCATTTTCGCGAGGTGTCAAAATCCTTTTTTGCATTGCGAAAATGAAATTCTGGTAGGGCTATCTGGTCCCAAAAATCCAAATCCCTTTTTGTAGAATTTGACACCACGCAGAAAGGGAATTGGCTCACGAAAAGGGATTTTGACTGCTCACGAAAAGTGACTTGAAAAATGAATCACTTTTCATGAGGTGTCAGAATCCCTTTTCATGAACTGAATCCCTGCTGCCCTAAGGGAAGCAGGGAAGGCAGTAAGACAGGCAAAGTCCTAAACTGAGGAAAGACTAGCACAAACAGCAAAAGAAGGTGACAAGACTTTCTATAGATACATTAGTAAAAGGAGAAAGTCCAGAGGGGGTATTGCTAAGCTCAAAGGAGAAAAGGGGGCATGTGAGGAGGAGGACCCTGTGAAAGAATCTATCCTAAATAGATACTTTTGCTCAGTATTTACTGAAGAGAAGGTAGGGCAGGGCCCACAGCTCAGCACCATGGACATGGGGGGGGGAGTGAGGTGAGCACTACTCCCTTCACAAAAGAAAGGGTCCTACAAGAGCTAGATAAGCTCAGGGTGGACAAGGCAATGGGACCTGATGGCATACATCCCAGGGTACCTAAGGAGCTAAGGGTGGAACTAGCAGAGCCATTAGCAGAACGCTTTTGTTTCTTCCCGCCTTTATTACTGTAATGCTTTATATCTAGGGTTGCCGGGGGTAGATCTCTGTTGCCTGCAGCTGGTGCAGAACGCGGCAGCCAGGTTGTTGACTGGGCTACCAAAAACTTGTCATATCACACCTGTGCTGCGCGAACTGCACTGGCTGCCAGTGCGATGGAGAATCACCTTCAAGGTCGCATTGCTGACCTATAAGACCCTACACGGTCAGTGACCAGGCTACCTGCAAGATCTCCTTTGTCCCTATCGTCCTCTATGCCCACTCCACTCCACTGGCGAGGGATTGCTAGAGATTCTCAGGGTCTGCCTTAAATCATCTGGGGCAAGGTTCTTTTCTTTTATGGCCCCGACCCTGTGGAATTCTCTACCTCGTCAGATTAGAGAGTGCCTGTCCGTGGAATCATTTAAGAGATCCCTGAAAAGTCACCTATTTTCACTGGCATTTGGATAATTTTATGGTTATTTATCGTTTTATGTTTCTATTTATTATTGCTGATGTTTTATCTCTTGTTTTGTATCAGCGCTTTGATTTATTGAAAAGCGCTTTATAAATAAATTTTGATTTGATTTGATTTAAACTGTTTAGTGAGTCTCTGAGCACAGGAGAGGTCCTAGAAGACTGGAGAAGGGCTCATGTGATCCCGCTCCACAAGAGTGGTAGCAGGGAGGAGGCAGGGAACTACAGACCAGTTAGTCTTACCTCAGTAGTGGGCAAGATTATGGAGGCACTCCTTAAGGAAAGGATAGTGCAACACCTGGAATCCATAGGGGCACAGGATCCAAGACAGCATGGGTTTACAAAACTAAGGTCCTGTCAAACTAATCTCATAGATTTCTTTGACTGGGTAACCAGAGTGGTGGACCAAGGGGCAGCAGTTGATGTCGCCTACCTTGACTTCAGCAAAGCTTTCGACATTGTTCCACATAGAAGATTGATAAATAAGCTGGGTAGGCTCGGGATGGGTTAGAAGTTGGTCAACTGGGTGGCAAGCTGGTTGATGGGCAGAAAACAGAGAGTGGTGGTAAATGGTATACAGTCAGAAGAGATGCAAGTCACAAGTGTGGTACCTCAGGGATCAGTCCTGGGGCCAGTCCTCTTCAATATATTCATTAGTGACATTGCAGATGGACTAGAGGGTAAGGCTTGTCTGTTTGCAGATGACACCAAGATCTGCAACAGAGTAGATGATCCAGATGGGGTGGGCAGAATGAGAAGAGATCTGAATAAACTAGCAAAATGGTCAGAAGAGTGGCAACTGGGATTTAATGCAAAGAAGTGCAAGATCATGCACATAGGGAACAGAAACCCCTGAAGCCACCTATAGGCTGGGAGAGGAGTTGCTGGCAGTCACAAAGGAAGAAAGAAACTTGGGCAACATCATCCCTGATGACCTGAAATCATCCAAGCAGACCTCTAAAGCAGTAGGTAAGGCTAGGGGGATGTTAGGGTATATTAGTAGGGGTGTCACAAGTCGTAAGAGGGAGGTAATAATCTCTCTTTACAAGACACTGGTTAGGCCCCCATCTGGAGTACTGCATGCAGTACTGGAGGCCACACCTTCACAAGGACATTAACCAAATTGAGGCAGTCCAGAGAAGGGCAACCAAAATGGTGCAGGGACTGCATCAGAAGACATATGAGGACAGATTAACGGAGCTCAATATGTATATCCTTGAGCAAAGGAGGGAGAGAGGTGATATGATCGAAACGTTCAAACATCTTAAGGGCATTAACAAGGTGAAAGAGTCTAACATGTTTAAATATAAGAAAAATAGCAGGACAACAGGATATAGCATGAGATTAGAGGGAGGCCGATTAAGGGGGAATGTGAGGAAATTCTTTTTCACAGAAGGGGTAGTGGATGCATGGAACAGCCTACCTCAGGAAGTGGTGGATATGAATACAGTGTAGAGCTTCAAACAGGCATGGGATAGGCATAAGGGAGCAATACAGATGAGTATGAATAGATAGGCCACTGACAGAGCAAAGGCTGATGGCACATTTATAAGGTAGAAAAAGAAATGGGCAGACTGGATGGGCCTTGCAGTCCTTATCTGCCATCAACCTCTATGTTTCTATGTTTCTATGTTTCTGTGAATCCATTTTTGTGAAGTGTCAAAATCCCTTTTTGCATCTTGAAAAGGGATTACCCACAAGGCCATCTGATCTGACAACCCATTCCCGTTCTGTGAGCTCTCAAAATCCTTTTTAGAGAGGTGTCAAAATCCCTTTTCGCATCACAAAAAGGGATCGGAAGCGAGTTGTGAAAAGGGATTTTAAAATCAAAAATAAACATTCTGGGGCCACAGTAAAGTAAACCAAAGGCAGGGGACTTTAAAGGATGTCCACCTGAGCAAAATGCATACTTTGATGTCTCCAGAAGACATCCCTGGGTAAAGTTATAACATTTTGTTTGGGCTGGAAAAATGAAAACAAGATGGCGGCTCACAAAAAGGGAATTTTTTCTCATGAAGATGGATTTAATGAATCCTTTTTTGTGAGCCCTAAATCCTATTTAGCACCGTGCAGTTATCCAAAAGACTGAACTGAACATGCTCAGGACCTGAAATTTCAAAATTGAATAACTTTGAAACAGATTACAATTTTTTTTCACCAGATGAATGCTGGCTTGTTCTTGGGGGCAAGCCCCTTCTACCCTGAAAATTTCAGACCAAAATTCCAAATGGTGTGGTTGCAACATGATGAGGAAAAAACAGCCAAAACAGGTGAAAAAAGTGACTTTTACAGTTTTTCACTATGTGCAGCACGAAATCTGCAAATCCAATCAAAATGAAACTTGGTACATCAAGAGATCTACCCCATGGGACAGCACATATCAAATTTCATGCAAATCTGTTGAACAATTGTAAAGTTAATAAAGTGCAAAATTTGAGGTTTAACATTAAACTGCCTACTCAACCCTAACTATAGTGCAGCTACCGCGCCACTATAATAATATTCTTTGCAAAACAGCTGTGTTAATGCACCAGTTGTGGTTCAAGTTAATGCCACAAAAATGTAGAAATGTGGCATTAGGGTTTCAACCTAACTCCCACTTCACCACCCCCAATGACAAAGAAAAAACATTAGGGTTTGGGGTATCTGGGCCTTTGCAAATCAGTGGTGGGGTCTTCCTTAAGGTTGTCAACCCTAATGCTCACTCCTCTCCCAGCCCATAGCCTCCTGCCTGAGTCACAAGGCACAGCTCTAAGTCACAGCTTCACAGTGATACACTCTTTAGAGTTAGAGAACTATGTAGTGCCACATTTTGCCAACAGAGTCTGTTGTAGCTTTCTTCATGCGGGCCCTGCTGGACCTGTGTGAAGAAAAGATATCATGTCCAGCCTTGTTTGTTCAGGGAAGGGGGTTCGCATAAGGGTTGGCAACCTCAAGGAAGACCGCACCACTGATTCTCCAAGACTCCAGAGATAAAAAAACCCTATTTTTATTTCCTTTTTCTGCTTGAGTGGTGGGGTGAGAGTTAGAGTTGGAAACCCTAATGACACATTTCCCTAACTGGTATCAATGTATTTTTTGCAAAGCAATTCCTTTTTTGGAGGGGGATAGTGGAATCATATCCTCATTTATGCTGGTTTCTTTGGGACCTATGTGAACAGATATAGATTTGCAAATCCCTCAGGGCCCAGAGCCAAGAGAAGACTATCTGCCTATAGAACATCATGGCCCTGTGGTTCTGCACTTCCATGCAGCAATGAATGTCAAGAATTCAGGGGGCTGTCTGGAAGACTGCAGATGTGCAGGGACCGATGGGCCCTATGCTTCCATGTGGCCACAGTTACAGAGACACAAGACAAAGAGTCCATCATTCAGTCAAAGCACAGTGCTCTCTGGCACCCACGGGTGCAGAATTGCAGGGCCCTATGCTAAGAGAAGAGTTCTCTTCATGAAATATTACTTGGATCTGTGCAGGCAACCCTGTATCTACCCTTCCCAGGCTGTGGGGTGGTGTCACTGTGCTCACCACCAAATTCAGCTCAGTGGTACAGGATCACAATGTGCTACCCACTGGGGTAAGGGCTAGAACTACATACAACATTCCCTAATATTTTTTTTTTATTTTGACTCCAAATTTTCAAGCTAGTCATTTTATGACTCCCCCTTATAAACATGTCATGTGGCAATTATAGAATATTGGCCAAAATCTAATTTTGCACCAGAAGTGCAAAAACACATCTGAAAAATGACACCTGTCACATTCATAAGGTGGTGTGAAAAAATTGGCTATGTTGAAAGTTTGGAGTCAAAATATTGAAAATCAGTGAAGTTATGAGTTAACACTGAAATATCTAAATGTTCATTTGTTGCTTGGTCATTTTTTCTTACTGTTACACCACATTTTCAACATAGTCTTATGACCCCACCTCATGAACACAATAGGTGAAAATCTTCAAATCCTGCCCCAAACATGATTTTACAGAGCAACTGTGAAATCACTTTTCATGACAGATTGAAAAAAATTCACCTGCCTTGTCCATAATGTGGGTTTCCCAAACGGCCATGTTGAAAGTTTTGTGGAAAAATGTTACAAAAAATGTGCAAGATTATGAGTGAATGCTGAAATATTTTAGCATTAACACATAATTTTATTTTACCATAACTTTCCTCCTAGTTTTCAACATAGTCTTCTTATGACCCTACCTCATGAATCCAATAGGTGAAAATTTTCAAAACCTGCCCAAAAAGTGATTTTGCACACTGACTATGAAATCACCTTTCAAGATGAATTTGAAAAACTCTACCTACAGTGAAGCCCACCAGGAAGAAGTGCAGTGTCACAGGTTTACTGCATGACAAAAGGGATTAACTCCCATTGAAATGTCATTGTTTGCTGCAGTAACTCTGCTGCAGAATTCTGCAGTGCTGCACTTCATCCTGGTGGGTTTCACTGTACCTTGTTCATAAGGTGGTGTCCCAAAAAGTCAATGTTGTAAATTTGGTGTAAAAATATAAAAAAATGGCAAAGTTATGAGTAAAAATTCAAAACCCAGTGAAATACATTAAACCGGACTTACCTTATGTCCTTATATTGCAGTTGACGGTTCCAGCAGCAAAACATGTCTTCGATCTGAGAGTGGATCTATGTCATGGGACATATTTAGGCGAGTAAAGCTGTGTGTGTGGGAGTGTGGAGCGGTAGACGCTGAGTGGGTGTCAAGGTAGTTTGGGGAGCAGATGGGCATGGGACCATTTTCTTTTTTACAGGTTACTTAAAAAACAAATTCTGGTCAGAGCCAGCATGGCTGCTGTACAGAAACCTGATACAAAGTCTGCTTTTGTGTTTTTTACAGAGGTCCTTCAAAAACGGAGCATACCATTGACCAGTGTTGCTGCTCATGCTCAGTCTCAGTAGATTACAACTAAAGTGTTCTTTAGTTGTCTTTGAACTATATTAGTCTTTACATTTTTTATTTTATCACCAAACAATGCCATCTTCAGCACTGTGTGTCTTACTCCCTTGTCTCCTCCTTCATGTGGTTAGTTCTAACCTTTATCTTTTAGATATATCTTCACGTCCTAAGGCTGAAGCAGGGTCTTGTCTAGGGACTAAAACTACAGTTGCAATTGTGCTCACATGGTAAGGATGCCTACAGGAATACAAATACCTGTGCACTTACTGTTTTTGTTTTTAGCTTCACTGATCTGCTTACTTTAAATGTCCTGGAGCATATAAGACCCTTACCATCTGAAGTGGGTTCAGGCTTTTGCTCCTTTGTACTACTGACTGGTCTGAAAGAAGGCTCTGTGCTCAGATCACTGGGGAAGGGGTCTTCCTGTTATGTTCACAATGGCTCTCTACCTGGTAATTGGTGGGTCTCTGCCAACACCTTCAGAGGGCAAAAAAAAAGGGAAAGCCCACGAAACTTTCAGTAGAGAGCCCAATCAAACATTTTTTCATTGGTAGGGAGGTCCTTAGGAATATCTCTCCCAAGTACAGTCATATCGTGGACTATTCAGATACAACAGGCATGTAATTACAACACTTAATGTTTGTTGTTTTGGGTACAGGCTTGTAAAATAACACATTAATCGTGATCCCTTTTCTACGCAACTGTATGCTTAACACTTCTCTCCTAATAATGATCTCCTCGGTAGCAAACTGCAGTTCGAGCAGTTAGTCTATTTAAGATCAACTGAGCCTGTCAGCAGCAGCAGTAACCAAAGCTTGGTCAGTAAGGGGAGCTCAGGACAAGGCAGCTACATCAATTCATTAATAAACTGTTATCATAATAAATGATGAACAAATAGTCTGGATTGATGGCTTGTCACTCTGGATCTGAATGTGGGAAACCCTTCAAAGTCTGAGGACTGACACAAATTGTTTTGTTGGTTTCTGTGCGATAGCTGTCAGAGTGCTGCGCTCTGTGCTCCCAGACAGGCGGAACATGAAGGTTTAATGTAATTATTATTAAACATCTGTATTGATTTTTTATCATGGGGGAGAAGACTAAAGCTGAGAAAACAGGTTTTGTTTTATTGTTCGAAATTGAAACCACTGATGTACACGTGGCACATTTGTGTTTGGAGACCATGGATATTAAGTTTTCTTGGCACAAGCAGGTGGGACAGGGCAGCCTGTAACCTACTACAGCCTATGTTTCTAAACTTTTAGTTTGTATTTCAGTTCCTTGTTGGGGGTGAAAAACTGAAGTCGATGAAAGTCGCACTAAACTGGGAGAAGGTGTCGGGCGATGGGATTCCCTTCCTAATTTCTTTGCTTATTTATTATTTTCTGTTTCTAAAAATAAATTTGGTCTGTGTTCCATGTCTGACACCCTCTTTTTCTGTCATTTGCAAGGTTGCATTTTTGATTCCTTGGCCCGATCTCACTGTTTCTCATCTTTTCAAAAGACTTACCTTAGTCATGGTAGTTCAGCCCCACTCATCTTCCCAGGCTAGGGGAACAGTCAACAGGGCTTAGGCAGTACTTGGGGCTGCAGCAGTGACATGAAATACTAGTTTCCTGGGAGATGGGATGAAACAACACTCCCTCCAAGTTGGTCGTCAAGTTCTGCCATTGTTTCTGGCTCCTTACTGCTCTTCTGATTACCCCACACTCCTCCTGGCCTGGGCTGGTATTGGTGACTCCAGCATTATGTCATCTTACTCCTGGGCTGCTTGCTTCCTTTTCCAGTTGGTGGTCACATGCTGTTTGACTTGACAATGGGCACTGCATGCCACAGTCCTTTTCCACACTTCTACAAACAGTTAGTTATCCTTCCCGCATACAGCAGTCGAAAACTGAAGCAAAGTGGTGCTGTACTGTATAGGGAAAGGGACAGCCATTTAATCCTCCCACTGACTGGCTTGCTACACACAAAGCAGCCAATCAGCAGAGCCTGAGGACTAGCGGCTAATGTCATTCTAGAGGGAAGCCTTCACATACACATACTGTATACAGCTGGATTTGTGAGAAACTTGCTTAGATACACTTGGGATTGCAGTTGGAACATTTATTCATTTTTATTTGAAACAAGAGTCTATGCACAATAAATGCCCATTTTCATAGGCAACCTCATGGTACAAACAACAGCGAGTATACAATACAAGACTACATATACAGACAATAAAATACATAGCACAAGAATTACATTTTCATGCATAAAGTAGAGCACCATTAATGCCCATTACAAATGTCCATAGAACCAATAACAATTATTGCTCTATAACAAAAGATTTGTAATTAGTTAACATTTTTATGGATAAAGGTAAGGAATTCCAAAAAGTGCCAACTCTATAATAGAAACCTTCTTTGAATACTTAGGTAATTTTAAATATAAGTATAAGCAATTATAGGGTTTTAACATTTGACAATGCTGGTCTGTCTATCAATAATCTTAATTTAGATGGTTCTTGTTAATTTACCATCTTTCAGGCCCAACATCCCAGTTGTTGATTTATTCTTTGTTGCAGAGTATGGATCAAGTCACGCCCCACACCCTTTTTAACAAAGCCCCACAGGGCCGCTGCCCACATCCTGGATCCCCCACCCCCAGCTCTCTGCATCAATTTCACTAAGTAGATGGATCTAGCTCCCAGGCTACTGAAGATTATATCTTTTGCCTTGCCTTTGGCTGTTTAAATTATACCTGTGTACCTGACAGTGTTTGGCCTTGTCATGTTTCTTTGCACTTACCAGATAGCTTATGTCTCTGTTAGTAATGTTTCACCCTTGTAATTTACTTACACTGGGGCTCCACCCTCCTTTGTTTTCTTATTCTCACTTGTTCACATTTGGTTGTACCTGACGTGGAACCTTTGTAAAATAGCTTTTGTTCAAAGGTAATGTCAGAATCTTGAAGTAAATAAATACCACTTACATACTGAGTCAGATTGCCAACTGAGTCAGATTGCTGAATCTGGAGTTCATTTCCACCCTTCTTGCTTACCCAAATGGATAAACATAAAGGTCAGATTTGTTTTCAGACATTGATTATATAAAGCTGATTCTGGTGCAATATTCTCGAGACCATATGTAATAAAGTGAGGATTTGATCTCTGTCACTTTGCCAACTTCTTACAATCCTTGAAACTGCTGCAAAATGTATTTTGTTGAATTACAAAAACTTGGTACTGAGATGACTTTGTGTTTTACAAGAGGAGATACTGTATAAAACAAATTATACAATGGCAAGAGCAAATGTTGCATCCCCATTGGTCAGTCTGGCACTGGAGCCGTGATGTTATCCTGGCATAACATCACGGCTCTAGTGCCAGCACATTGATGACCGCATGTCAGTTTAAAAAAAACATCGCTCTGCTGCCTACGAGCAGCTTCCCTGGTCTCCGCTTTGCCAGCTACCGTTGTCATCGCAAAATCGGAAACCCGCCATAACACCTACCATCACCCCACAACAAACGGCACAAAGAAACACCCACAGCCATCACAAATAACACAATAAACACAAGCATCAAAATCTCCTGTTTTTCAGTTTTTAAAAACAGGACATCGATCCATATACAGAACGAGCGCTAAGTGAGAGAATGAGAAACCACGCTTTCAAACAGTCAGCGCTCGGCTCCCACTAGCTCGCTTCAACAAAACACTTTCCTCCTGTTCTCCTTAAAACAAGAACTTCACCACCCAAAAATACCCAAAACAATATTGCAGCCTGTCCCTACCTTAATACAGCAATCCTCTGAAGCGCAGAGCGAGTGCACGAATAACTGAGTGTGGGGGGCGCTGTTTCACAACGCGAGCGACCGCAGAAATTATACAAAAAAGGTAACCCCCCAATGAGCTATGCTAATATGGAACCCTTATTCATAAAAAAAGACAGCAGTAGCAAAGATTGCTAACAGGAGCACAAAGCCACAACAAAACAGGACAACTCTACCTACTGACTAAACAAGAGAACTGCACTATTTTTGCATAATGTAATCCTACCCATTACAAAAAATGACAAAAAAAATCTACTTTTAATATATTTTTTATCTTTTTGTTTCTTTGTTTTACCTTTTAAGCCATTGTATATTGAATAATGCACCTAGGTGTGTGTCGTGCTGACACCACTTCTGGGGTGATTAATCACACTCGGCCTGCGGCCTCATGCCTAATCACCCCAGGCATGATGTTATCCCAGCACGACACAAACCCTGTCGTGCATTATTCCTTTATTATACAATGGCAAGAAATGTTCCTGGTCTCTGATTGGTCATTCTTGGGCTGGACCCGTGGTGTTATCCCAGAACAACATCACAGGTCTAGTCTCAGCCTCACTGTGAACCAATGCAGATGAGCTAGATGACCTCTTTTTTTGCATCTCCTCTTAAGAAACAAAAATATTTTTCCACACTAATAAAAACATTCTTTAAAATTATTTTTGTATTTTATATATAACAACAAGCCATTGTATAATAGCAGTAATGCCCTCCAGGGTGTGTGTCGTTTGGGATAACATCATGCCTCAGGTACTGGAAGCACTCGGCCTACGGCCTCATGCCCAACCACCTGAGGTGTGACGTTATCCCAGCACAACACACACCCTGTTGGGCATTATTGGTTAAATATCCACTGTCTTTCTATTTACACTATATTTGCTGGTTTCACATTAGCATGAAAATAAAAAGACAGTGGATATTAGTTAGAGCACTGTACAATAGCAGCACTGGTGTTCCACCAGTGAAAATAAGATGGAGTGAATATATCTGGTGCGTCTGAAGCACTAAATATAAAGGGAGTGAATTTAAGGTGTTATACTGTATATCATGTTTTTTGGGTCTACTTTTATGTAAATAAAACCATTCCATCAGGAACCTAATCTATGTTTTAATGTGTGAGTGACCAGAAGTTGAGGGGAGTTGTCTACCGAAGCATTTTGTTTTAAGAGATTTGGTCACCGACACCAGTCTTCCTGTAGTTTTTGATACAGGGCTGGCATGCCCAAGCTGAGAATCATGGCTCTGTGTGGTTGGGACAATATTGTGAATGGGTATTCTATAAATGGTAGTGGCATGTCCGTGCTCTTCGCTGTCCTGCCACTGTGCACTGTGCACTGATCGTGATGAGAAAGGCAGAGGATGGGAGAAGAAGCGCTGAATAGATAACGAAGGAGTGGAGAGAACTAATGTAGGGAGCTGAAGACAGGGAGTGGAAGTACTGAATAGAACAGTAAAGGAAATCTAATGAGTATGATCAGTGGTGCATGGTTGGCTCAGTTTTGTCCATGGCACTCCAAACCCAGAAGTGAACTGGAAGTGAGTGCAGAGCTAGAAAATAGTGTGTGGGAGAGGAGGGGGGTGAACAGCACTGTGGTCAATGGCCAGGACCACATGTGCATGTGCTTTGATTCTACTGTGGAAGGACACAGTCTAGGTACAGTATCTGGTCATGTGCTTCCACAGTCCCTTCTCTCTCCTATGTCATAGCAGGATGTTCGCATGGCTCCGCCCATGCAGCAATAAAAAAACAACTAAGGACCATTTCCTTTTTCCAGCTAGTCTATTGTACTGAATCCAGCACTGGGTATTAGGCACTCCAGTGTCAGCTTTTAGTCCATGGCACCACCCCAGTGTCACCACCTATGAATTGGGGGGGTAGGTAATGTGGAAGGGAGAGGGTTGGAGAAGTGGTACTGGGGGTAGGCACCCTGGTCCACTTTTGTAAGGATGGATAAAAAGTAAATATCAGGGAAGGCTGAGGGAGAGCTGGCTGAGCTGGGAGGGAAGGGAAGTAAAAAAAGAAAGACAGACAGAGAGACAGATAGATAGAGAGATAGATAGACAGACAGACAGACAGACAAATAGAGAAGAAAAAGAGAGCGAGAGAGATCTGGCACTCCAGCCAGCAGCATGCCTCCATTTGTGGCTGCAGATGTCAGAAAAGTCCCACTGTTCTCATACAGAGAACATGGGTGAACAGTCCCTTTTGCTAAGCTGGGCACCCTGGAGTTCGGGGTGCCCAGAAACGGTATTTCTGGCTGTATTTTTAAAACACAAACACCAAAATCTAGCTAAATTGCTCCTGTTTAGCTAGGTTCAGGTGTTTGTTTTTTTAAAAAAATATTTAATGTTTAATGTATTTTCCGTGTTTTTTTTAATGTGGAGAAAAAACAAAATAGCAGCCATCATGGCAAACATTTTTATGGGGGTTGTGAGAAGCAAGTGGTGAGAAAGCAAAAAGCTCTCACAACCCCAAATATTTTGTGTCGTATCAATCGGTTATCCAAAAACTCTACTAAGCATGCACAGAAAAAAAAACATTTAAATCCCTAAGACTTTGGAAGTTTTTAATATTTTTCACTAAACCTTTGAAAGGCAGTACCTTGGCACAGGCTGCTTCTGCCCTGAAAGTTGTGGAAAAAAATTCTGTTCTCTCTAGGCTGTAGGTGAGAGCAAACAAAATATGTATTATGCATAGGAAAAAATGTAGATATTAATGTAAAAACAATTTATGTGGATCTCAGAAACTGCACAAGCTGCAGTTGCCAAACTTTCTACATATTGAGACCTTGCCTCCTAGACAAAGTATGCCAAATTTGGGACAATTTTGTCAAACACTACCAAAGCTATTAATATGCAAATTTAGGGGTTTAACATGGAAACTCAGTCAGCCGTAACTATACTGAACCCACCATGTCACTATTGGCTCTTTTTCCACATTGGGTCAATTGCAGTGTATTTTCCTGTATACTGTACCTCACCAGGTACCTCCAAATTAAAGCTGTATAGCTCCCAGTTACAGCTGTATACCTCCCATTTAAGACTGTATACCTCCAGAGGAATAACTATATACCTTCAGAGGGATATCCATATATATCCTATCATATCATATCATATATCCATATATATCCATATCATATATATCGACAAGAATTAACTCAAAAACAAAAGTAACAGCACCCTACTTGACATTATGTTGGTAAACAACCCGCACCTGTTTTCCCATGCTGGAGTGCTTTTCAGTGATATAAGCGACCACTGTCTTATTGCATGGATAAAATCATCAGTCAAGCCATCCAACCCTGCGAAATTCCTCACAAGAAGGTCTAAAAACCTTAACATCGAAGGATATCTCCATGACCTATATCATTCCTTACGCTGGCAAGAATTCTATCACACAGCTTCTGTGAAACAGCACTCAAGGTGCTAATGACATTATCATAGGCGCCTCAATACTCATGCACCTTTCATAATTAGCGTTAGAATAAAAGCAAATCCTGCCGCTGGTTTTCTGCCGATCTTAAATTTGCACTGCTTGCTAGAGATAAACTCTGGAAAAGGGCTAGAAAGACCAAGGATCTGTCTGACTGGCTTCAGTTCAGAAAAGCCAGAAACAGCTGCACCAAAAAAGTGAGAGAAGCCAAAGCTGCCTTCTATACAGCCGAGCTTGATGCCTCCTACCTTAACCCAACCAGATTCTGGGGCACCATCAAGGGGATCCTAGGGCAGGACTCCAGTACTTCCTTGCCATCCCAAGTGCACCTTAACAATGCTGTTATCACTGACAAGCGTGAAATCTTAGATGCATTCAATAATCATTTCACTACGGCTGGCCTAGCTTTTGATTTCTCCCCAGCAAATCTACTATGGTCACAACTTAAATTCCAGTCTATCGATGGTCTGAAGGCTGCCTCTTCATTCTCCTTCAAGCTCATTTTATTAAAACAAGTGGAAGACCTACTGCTACATCTAGACACCAAGAAAAGTGCAGGTGCAGACTCTCTGGACCCCTACTTCTTAAAAATTGCTCTACATGCCATTGCAGTTCCCCTAACTCATCTTTTTAATCTGTCCTTATCCACTGGTTCTGTTCCTACATTGTGGAAAAACAGCACAAGTGTTTCCTCCTCAAATCAGGGGACCCCATGGATCTCAACAATTATAGACCTATATCCATCCTACCTGTGCTGTCTAAAATGTTAGAAAACTGGTGAGTATCCAACTAAGAGACTACCTCGATGCTAATAACCTACTTAACCCTGCTCAATCTGGGTTTAGGACCAGACACAGTACCATTTCTGCATTAGCAAAGTAACAAATGATTGGCAAACTGAGTTAGACAAAAAAACAGCATCTGTGCTGTATTTCTAGACCTAAGTAAAGCCTTTGATACAGTGGATCATGAGCTGCTAATTTCCTCACTGCACTCCTTAGGCCTGGATTCAACCTCTCTTGGGTGGTTCAGATGTTACCTCACTGATAGAATACAGCAGGTGAAAATGAAGGTGTCCTATCCTCCTCAAAACCACTTCTAAGGGAGTACCGCAAGGATCCATCCTGGGCCCTATCCTCTTTGCTGTCTATATCAATAACATTGATTCCAACCTCACTGTTGCCAATGTCCACCTTTTTGCTGATGACACTGTCTTGTATGTCAGTAACCCTCACCATCAAAGGCCTGTGAGTTATTACAATCAGAATTCTCCCTGCAACATCAACTACTTGAAAACAAACTACTATTAAATGCCAAGAAGACAAAGGCTATGTTCTTTTCCACCAATATATACTCTACCACTCTCTCATCAAACATTCTTCCCCAACCATCCACCATCCTTGGAGAAAAACTTGATTATGTGGATAAATTCAAATATCTAGGGGTATGGATTGATAATAGACTTGATTACACTCAACATGTTGAGGAGCTCCTGAAAAAACTCAGACAGAGGCTCGGCCTATTTTTCAGAATCAAACATTATCTTACCAAAGAGTCTAAACAGAGACTAATACAGGCATCATTTCTATTCTCTCATCGATTATGCAGATTTCTATATGGCCACTGTACTATGTCCTATTTAAGTAAATTGGATACCTTGTACCACAGAGCTCTAAGATTCATCACAGATCTTCCTTTCAACACTCATCACTGCTCTCTTTATAATGCTGTTGGCTGGACATCCTTACACCTTAGGAGGAATAAAAATGCTGCACTATGGATTTACAAAGCTCTGCCAAACAAACTTCCATCTTATATTTCTGATTGCTTTACCCTGGGCTACACCTAGATCATATGCCCTAAAGCAATAACCTTATCACCTTGAAGATACCTAAAGTCTGTACCCAGCATGGGAGATCTGCAATCAGCTACTTCTTAGCATTTACCTGGAATTCTCTGCAGAAGAACCTAAAGTTGAACACCTTCATCCCTATAGCAGCCTTTAAAAAGCTCTTCATAAGTCTCTTTCCTGAGATATGCAACTGCTTTCACTAAGCCTAGTCCCCTTACCCTTTACCCGCCCGCTTTTTTTTTCCTTTCTATCACAGTTTATATACTTTTTCTAAACTTAGCTACAATATACCCTAAAATCCATTGCCATTCCCTTTCTTTTTTTATCCCCCCATTTCTACTTGCTTAAGTATCTACCCAATTACAACACAACCTGACCAATTCCACAATCCCAATACCTTACAGTCATCTGGGTCAAACCTGTCTGAATTATTTTGTTTTGTGGTCCAAAATCATTAGCTACCTTGCTTGTATATACGTTTTTTTATTACTGTAGCTGTTTATTTATATTTAAGTCTTTGTCTCTTTCTCTGTATTTGTTTATGTATGCTACTGTACCTTATTTTGATCTTGACCTATCAGGTCCATCTTGTAAATGAGCTTAGCTCAATGATGTCCGCCTGAATAAATAAAGATTTTGATTGATTGATTGATTGATTGATTGATTGATATCCAGAATACAGCTACATACATCCCAATTAAGGCTGTACATCTCCCATGTAAGGCTATACCTGTACCCAGTCTTGGATCCCCCAATCCAGAAGCACCTAAGTCTTCAATCAAAAAATTTGTAGGCAACCCTTTTTCTCCCTCACCTGCCCCCCCAAATCTGGAGCTCCCCAAACCTAAGAAAAAACCATTGGAGGCCAGCTGCAGTGAACACACCAGAAACCCATCTCCCCTAGTACTTATCTACAGTCTTTCCCCTGAAGCTGTAGCTGTCTGTCCCCAACTGCCATGCACATCATGCTGCCGCTGCCCTCTGAGACTCCAAGCCAACTAACTCTACCAGCTTTATGGGCCCCAATGACATACCCAGCTCCCTGACTAGAACCATAATGTTGACTTCCAATGCAACTTCCTTCAAACTGCTGCATCCTGCTGCTCGTAGCCACAGACCATGAACCCACCAACTAACTAAAGGAAGACCGGCCCAGCCACACCTCCTTTCCTTTTATAGGAGAACCCAATGCTACGGAAATGCAAATGGTCCAAAAAAAGAACCAATTACCACAGCACCACCGCACCATGGAAACACACAGGGCCAGAAAGGGACAAGGCAAACTCAAACCTGGTCCTGACCATGGCTTGCCAGGAAACCAACCTGGCCCCATACAGTAGGTACAATAAAAAAACAAATGCCATTTATTATTAAGCAATAAGGCAACACCAGGGGTTGATTAACCAGGGGTTTAATTGGCAGGAGCTCACAGGAACTCAGTTCCAACACCTCTTAAAAATCTGAATGACAGTTCCACCACCTCTGTCATCTTTCTCCATTGACTACTATAGGAGAGTTCAACCTCCTAGAAATGACAGTTCTACCACCTAGAAATCTATATGTGAGCGTTCCCCCATCTAAACATTCCCATTTTAATCACTGAGATTAACAATCTGTCCCTTCTGGCCATCCGTGCGCCAGTCCGAGTGCACCCATCAACAAGGCACCAAAATCCCAGATTCTCTGCCCCTTCCCTGAGGTCTGCCCCCGCCCCCGGAGTTAAACTCTATAGATGGGTGTGTGGAGGCACAGCCCTCTGCACGTACAAGTGTGATTAACTCAGTCCTGGCCCTAATGATGGGACACTTGGATGGGCACCATCCGATGGTGGAACCACAATCTGTTAATCACCCCCTGGGGTGTAATAAGGCACAGCTGAGTGCCACATTCCTCCTAGGGGGTGACTGACTGTTACTCTCACTCCTGGGAGTCCCTTATTACTATTATAAAAAATTATGTCAACAGAAAAGTGTTAGAAGTGTAACTTTGAATGTTTTCATTATTGAGAGATATATTTTTAATAAAATAGTTCATACATCAGTTCTTTAAGAATGTTGGTTCAGAGTCAGAATGCATCATTTCAGTCATTCAGCAGCACTAGAAGATGAAATGCTGACGGGAAGAATTCACACACCTTGGTGATCAGGCTGTATAGGACAGCTTTTTTTTTCCCCCAATTGTTTAACCAGGTGAGACCCACTAAGCTGAAAGCTTGTTTACATGTGTAACCTAGGAGCACAGAGAAGTTAAGTGACTTGCTCAGGGTCACAAAGTATACAAGTGGGATTGTGGGATTCAAACCCAGGTCTCCAGATTTGCAGCTCAGAGCCTTAAACCACTGCACTATACTGCCTCCCTTAAGAGTGTAACAGTTATTAATGTAAGGCTGTTGGAGTGTTGACAGCCAACCAGAATGGAGCATTTCTAAAACCCTTTGTATAATATAAAATAAATTACAGGTATATGGGTCATACAAGGCCATATACCCACCTGGGGGGCTAATAAGATAATAAAGCCACTCGCCTTTCGGGTTGTGGTCCTATTATATTTATTTATGTTTGTTGACCGGGTAAGTGCACTAGACAAATCCTGCCTATTTTCAGGCACGACCCGGGGGAGAGGGATACAGATTATTGCCAACTGACCTTGAACCAGATTAAGCTGTTGGTGGTATTTTTAGTGAACGAGGGAAATTTGGCCAGGACACCAGGGAAATTCCCCAATTCACCTATTGGGGAATTGCTGGCTGTCTCCCAAAATGGCCACTTCGGGAGTGTTGGAGGAGAGAATGGACATCTCTGAGACAGGCGAGCAGGCCTCCTCCCCTAGTTTGTCTCCTTTAGAGGCTGAACAGATGGAATTGGAAGGTTTTGCAGCGCAAGAGCAGCATAATATGGCTGGAAATGGCATTTTGACTTCACTCAATGAAACTGCCTCAGGACTTACTACTGTTGCTACTTCAAATCATTTTGTACAACAAGAGCTCACATGGCTTAAAGAAGAGGAATAATTGCTTTTGGCACAGCAGCATGCCTTACGCGGGAAAACTGCTGTCCTGCAGGCTTCTACAGTTATTGTCCCAGTACTGGATACCACAGATACGCTGCTTCAGCTGTTGGAGGAGGCGGTGTCTTCACAAGAAATAGGCCCCACTGCTCAGCCTGTTGTTCCGGCTGATGAGACTGTTACTGCAGTTTTACTTCCATCCCCTGCGTCGCCTGGAGAGGTTGCGACTGGCAGTGTCAGCACAGAATGGGGTGCGTGCCTAAAGTCGGATAACGTAGACCCCCCTGTTGTGGCTATCTTGCAGGCTTCATATATTGTTTCTGGATCTGAGGTATGGGCTGAATTGCTGATGCCGCTTTTACGAGCTGTGGATGGTACCGCTATATGCTTCATTTCTCCACCTCAGCTAGTGGATTTCGCTCTGTGGTCCTCTGCACTGGCGCTACAGAAGGTTACCCCTGCTCTTTCTTTTTCTGACATGCTGGCTGGACTTTCAACTACTACAGGTACTGTCTCCAGTTCTTTCATTTCTGCTCAGTTTCCTGGGGCTACCTCAGAGAATATGGAAGCTGTAAGTCGGGTCCCTGTTGTTGGAGGATCTATTGCTCCATCACTGATTGCAGATGGAGTTCCCCCGACCCCTGCCCAGGACCCTGTAGTGCCTAATTATGATGCTAATATCTCTATGTTTGGCCTTACAATTGCAGATGCCCTATGAGGGCTGGGTGGTCTAAATCTGCAGACACCAGTGCTTGGTCTTCCCTGTTCATGATGGAACTACTGATGTTTCTATGGTGGACCCTTTGGAGATCCTGCCCGGTTGCAGCTTACCCAACACCCTACTTTGCACTTTACTTTGTTGCGATGACTACAAGTACTGAGACTGTTAATCCTGATTCGGTCATTCTGTCTCCTTGTCACCCCCTGTTCCCTGCTGAACAGTGCTTTGAACCTACTTCTGGTCCCCTGCCTCAGGATAAATAACATATCCAACGTCCTGATGAGATCCTCCTTCCTAACCCACTTGCACAACATACTTTACATTCTGGCCTAGGGGCAGGAACCTCTGTCTCTCAAGGATCCCGTCCAAAGTCCTATGCTGGCCTTTTTCATGCTCCCCCTGAGTTAGCCAAATGTAGAAATACTGTCCGCATCAGATATAAGGGGGGTCTTGATGTTTTTCCTGATCAGATTTATGTGGGTAAATCCCTGATAAAAGGTAGTCTGCAATTTTTGCCCACTGAGATTTATGCACTTATACACATCTGGTGATGATAATTTTGACCTTAGCTTTAAAACGGCTGCAGGCCTTGAGCAATTTTGGGAAAGATATCAGGCAGTTAAATATATCTCGCTATGGTCCCCCTTCGTGGCAATCCCCTTGTCGAAACCGGCCATTAAAACTATTATAGTTCTTTTTAAAAAATGAAGGGGTGTCGGTGGCTGATATAATTAAGTGACTCGAGCTCAAATGTACGGTCTTGGGCCTACCTGAGGCAATTCTTGATTCGGAACAATTTTGGACTGGGGGTTGGAAAATTCAAGTTAGATTACCCCAAATGAATGGGGTCATCTAGCACTTGCCCAGCTGTTTCTACTTGTTGTGGGATCAGGGTTTTATTTTTTATCCTGGACAACGTAAGTCTTGTTTTTGATGTGGTGCCCAGACCCATTTGAGTAACGCCTGTGATAAGCTAAAATGTTCTCTTTGTTTTGGCATTGGCCATATTAGCTTGGGCTGCCCTCACCCAGCCTATTGCAACTTATCTGAGGCTACCACTCATACTTTTAGGACCTGCCCTTGGGCCTTTCATAATGACCCCTCTCAAACACAGGATACTCAAGATGAGATGGTTTTCAAAGCACAACAACAGGCTGCTGCACAGCCTTTTCCTTCAGTGAGCTCAACAGCTTCCAAGCCTGATACTATCCCTTTGCCCTCACATATGGAACCCAGGGAACAAGACCTGCCCCTGGCTCAGACTTCCTCCCAGGCCCCACTTACAGAACGAACTGTGGATGATGTTCTAGTATCTGCCCCATCTATCCCCCTATTGTCACCGATGACTGTTCTTGAAGAGCCTGTACCAGGCCCCAGTTGCTCCTCTGTTGCACCGGTTGGTGATCTTGAGATGCCTCATCCAGAGGATAACGCCTGGTCCTTAAAGTCCAACAAATGAATTACTGAAAGTAGTTCTGCTAAGGCCTCTTTGGACATTCGACCTGCAGTGGAGGTTTTGCAGTCTGGGGATGTGATACCTGTGAGCAACAGGTTTACTCCCTTATCTAAAAAAAAGCAAACAGAAGGGTCTGAGGATGACTCGTATGCTTCCTCACTGGCTTCTTCATCACAGCCTGAACCCATGACTGATGCAGAACAGATAGCTGGTGACCCTGAACAATCTGGGAAAAAGAGGTGTAAACGCAGATCCCCTGGGAAAGGGAAGAAGTCCTGACCCCTCTTCTTCTTATCATGTTTTTGGATCTTACTTGTGGGACCTTGAATGTCAACAGCCTTAGAAATCCACGGAGAAGAAGTTCCACTCTTTCTCTTCTACAGGATTTGGATTTACATATTTTTTTTTGCAGGAAAGCAGGCTGTATTCTTTACATGACATATGATTGGCCTCAAAAGAATGGACCTGCGGTCCCTCTTACTGGTCTTTGGGGGAGGATACTTGTGCAGGGGTGGGAATACTGTTTAATAAGTTATACTTTGTGGTGACTCATCTGATAGATCTAACATGATTGTGACAAGGTAGCTTTGTAAATGAGCCTATGGCTCAAAGGTTTTCCAAACTGTTGTCTAAATAAATAAATAAAATAAATAATTCGGGTTGGGTACTGATTTTGGATGTGGTTATTCATGATCTGGAATGGAGGCTTATAAATAACTATAACCCTCAGGTTAAAACTCAAAGGATAGAAGTTATGACGGCTGTCCAACCATATTTGCACACTACAAGGTCTGTCTTATTTGGAGTAGACTTTACCTGTATCATGTCTCTATCAGATAAGACTGGTCTGACTCAGAAGTTGTACTGTGATTCTCACTTTCCGAGTAAAATGTGTGATACTGCTAACCTATTAGATGGAGCCCTTTTTGGCCCTAAGCCTCCGGTTCACACGTACCATAGAGGACGGTTATCCTCTTGGATTGACCTCCATTTCTTTTGGAATGGTTGCCCTGTAATCAAGTAGTTGTGACCCCTGTGGAAACTTCAGATCATTGCCTACTACAATTACACGTCGGCATACCTAAAAATAAGCCACACACTCATAATCATTGGAAAATTAATGTCATGCTTTTGGAAGACACTCGGGATTGGAATGCGCTTTGTATGGTCCTCGAAGCTAAACTTTCGGTTTTAGAGTTATATGACAACCCTCTTTTATGGTGGTTGGAAACCAAATCTGAAATTAAACTCCACTGTCGACACCATTCCAAATTTAAACATAGGGCTACTTATATACAATATTTGAACAAGAGGAGACAGTTACAAACCTTACTCTCCTTAAAAGCCACTTATGCTTTAGATTACACCTCACAAATAACCCAACTTAAGGATGTGTTCCTATCAATGTAAATGGGCTGCATCATTGTTTCTGGAACAGAAATATGGTATGAGAGGGAAAGCACAATCTGTAAATCCGTACGATAGTTGTAAACAGAGGGTTGACATAAAATATATGCTGTGCATTCACAACATGGACGGAGATCTTTTGCAGACTAATCATACCATATTGCAATTTATAGTGGATCATACTCTTTCCGTGTTTGGCCGAGAAGCACTGGTCTCAGGGGCCCTGGACCATATTTTGAGTAAACTCGATATTCCCCAATTATCAGATATTGATATCAGAAATTTAATTGCACCAATTACAGTTTCAGAAATTGAATTCCTTATTCGTCAGTTAAAGACTGGAGTTACTCCAGGCCCTGATGGCATCCCTAATGAATTTTATAAAAAGAGTATGGATCTGATATGCAGACTATTAACTGTGGCATTTAATATGATTTTACAGGGCCACCATTCCATTCCCCCTGTATCAGCAGACAGTCTATTGATATATTTACAAAAGAAGAATGCAAAAGATAATATTAACAATTGGAGGCCTATAAGCTTACTGAACACTGATTGGAAATTACTAAATAAACTTCTCTGTCTCCGGTTGTCTAAAGTTGCGGGTGATCTAATTCATCCCACCCAAACCTGTGCCATTCCATGCAGGTTTATGCTGGATAATTTAAAGCTCATAAGGGAAGTTTATGATAGTCCTACGGCTGAGGGTATGTTATTAGTCTAGATCCGACAAAGGCATTTGACCTGGTGTCCCACTCTTATTTATGTTATGGTTTGCCGCAGATTTTTGTTAATTGGGTACAGATATTGTATGACACTGCTTTTCTGACACCCATGGTTAATGGCTGTTTGAGAACGCATGTCCGGATCAAGAGAGGGGTTAGACAGGGGTGTCCCCTCAGCCCTCTTTTGTATGTTTTTATTATAGATCTTGTTCTGAGACTGTTAAATATGGATACTCATGTTTCTCACATGAGAAGTCCTGCTGGCATCTCTTTCTCTTGTACCATGGCATATGCGGATGATGTTTGTCTGTCTGTTGGTGGCAGATCATGACTGGAACTTATGTTCTGGGGGTTATTGGTTCCTTTTCGACTTTTTCTGGATCCCAGATAAATAAACAGAAACGCAAAGGGGTGGCTCTGGCCCGCAGACCTGAACTCCAAGTTAGTGAGATTGATCAGATACAAATTTCTGGTGACACAGTGCATTTGTTGGGGGTGTCCTTTGGGGGTACAAATGCAGTAGAATGGAACTGGGTAGAAAAATTAGAGGAAGTAGATAAAAAGGTACAAAAATGGAAATCATATCCAATGACAAGATTTAAAAGGATTTACATGCTAAGGACTTATGCTATCCCTGTATTTTTACACTTGAGTTACATCTTTCCACTTCCTTCCAGGCTGGAACCTAGATTGTATAATGTATGTTTCCAAATATCATGGGGTGTCAGTTGAATCCGGTCCAGGGAGCTGTGACATATTGGCCAATAAAGTTAGGGAGTTTGAATATGATCAACCCAGTCCTATTTTTCTTTTCGATTTTTGTATATTCTAATATTGTCCCCATTCTTGTAGGAAATAGATTTGATTGGGCACTCAGTCTTAAGGCAAGATGTTCCTATTTTTTTCATAAATGGAAAGCACCTCAATGGGGACCATTTCATTTGATTCCGGATGGTACCTCTTCCTACTTGACTGACCTTTTTAAAAGGATAAAACAATGGGATGTGACTATTCCACTTTGTCAGGGACTGACTAGAAAGACCTTTTACCCGTCTCTCCTGGAAAGGCATTTTTTAAATAATCCTTGTATTTCATGCCCTGACAATATTGAAGTTAAATGGGTACTCCATCAGCTGACAGAAACTAGGATTCCATGAAAAATGTGGGATATGATTTGGATGTGTTGCCACAGCAAACTAAATGTGAGAGGTAATCATGCTGATAAAATGATTGAAGATAGATTTTGTCTGAGAGATCCCTGCCATGTGCAAGTTGAAACTATGCACCATTTATTTTTTGATTGTCCCTATATTGTTCTGTTCTGGGATCATTTGACCAGACATTGGGATATACCTTTATTCCATCAAGTGACATATACTGAATTAGTTTATGATAAATTTGGATCTGCATGGGATGCTTTTTTTCCAGGGCACATTACAAGTGGTTTTCGCTATTATAAAATGGTGTATTTGGCAAAATAGGTGTCACTTCATGATGCGACAAAAATATGTCCCGCTTTGTGGTCTTATTGTGACTATCACAAAAGAATTAGCATTTGTTTATCTTAACGAAAAATCCACACTGCCTTCCCCTATAGTGGAGAAATGGTGGAGAGCTCTTCCGAAACTTTTATTTGAAGGAGTGACGTGATGTGTATATTGGTATATTCTTTGTCCCAATTTTTACTTTTCTCTGAAGATCTGTTTTTTTCCCTGCTTGTTGGTTGTTTGGTGATTTGTTTTTCTGTTTTTGGATATGTTCTCCTGTTTATGTTTTTTCTTTATGGATAATTCATTTCTGGATTGTCTTGATTGTCATCTTTTGTTATATTTCTTCTAATAAAAAATTCCCCTAGTCTTTTCGATAAGTGCCATGGGATCTTTAACATCCACCTGAACTACCACCAATCCAGGCAGATGGGACCTCGGTTTAACATCTCATCTGAAAGACAGCATCTCAGAAGTGCAGCACCCCTCTCATGCTGCACTACAATGTCAGTACTGGGATATTAACCCAAGTGCCAGATGTGAGAACTGAACCCACAGCCCTTTGATCTCCCGACCTCAGAGGCGAGTGTGCTACCTACTGAGCCACTGACACTATATAATTAACTCCTCCTCACTGGGTACATTTCCTTGTAAGCCACACATACCTACCATTTATGTTCTCATTGCAAAATGGCAAGAAAAAATCTAGAAATCTCATTGGCCAAGAGATGTCAGCTGACCGTACATAAAATCTATATAAAACGCACAGTCATCCTGGTCCTAAACTACATTATACAATGAGCAAATCAGTCCTCCTATAACCAGAAATACAGTATCTTCCTCAGTCTCCCTACAATTTGAACTGATCTTCCATCACAAACATGGCTGCTACCTTTATACTGTAAAAGCCTTCAAATGGGCCCTAAAAATAAAACTACCTTAAAAAATAAAACATTAAATAAAATGTTGTTTCCCTGATCATCACACTCTTCATACACACATAAACAAATTAGAAACATTAACTATTGTTTTTTTTTATATATTTTTTGTACCCTAACCCCCCCCCCACACTTTTGTAACGCTTACCCACCCACTTATTACCTTGGCAATGCAACAAACCACAAGTTGTCAGAAAATAAGTATCGCCCCTGGCATTGGAGTAAATACTTGGCTCAGGCATCCAGGAGATGGGGAGGGGGTAGTGGTACAGAAAGTAAAATTTCTATTTAACCCACATTTGGGGGAGAGGTAGGTGGCAGGGAATGGTGTGTCTCCTATCTGTGGGGCACCAAGAACACTTCACAAGTCACTCAAAGATGGATTATCTGCAGCCATAAAGTTTGGGATTGTATTGTATGACTTTATTTCTGACACGATGGACAAAAGAAGGGTGGTCCCCCAAGGCTTTACTGTTCTGAACAGATGACAACTTTTGCAGGCAGAAACACTTTACACTCTGGCAGTACTGTAAATCCAACATGAACACTTTCCCCAAGTGACTTATCCATCCCTGTGCTGAGGGATCTCGGGATCTGTAACCAGTGCATACATTGTGGGGGTTGCCACGCACTTAAACTTGAACACACCTGATGAGATGATGTGTTTTAACACCTGCAGGAAAACTGTTCCTATCTTGTAACCAGTGGATCCTCTCTGAACCATGAATGAGGGGCTGCTCACTCTGGCCAAAGTCAGACTGTCTGTTATTACCTTAGGAAACAAACTGGATTCACCAGCCCCTCCCCCCAGGCTGCTAGAGACATTTTTATTTATTTAAATTTGATGACCGGTGAACCCTCTGAGACAATCAAGTGCCTTTTTCAGGGGAGACCCAGGGAACTGAACATTCCGTACAGATGAAACACAATTGCAGATATTATTTACAGATTATTATTATTATGTTTTTGTTGACCGGGTAAGTGCACTAGACAAATCCTGCCTATTTTCAGGTACGACCCGGGGGAGGGGGATACAGATGAATGTCAACTGACCTTGAACCAGATTAAGCTGTTGGTGGTATTTATAGTGAATGAGGGAAATTTGGCCAGGACACCGGGGAAATTCCCCTACTCTGTAGGGTGGAGTTTCCATTGCCGACAGCATGGAGGAGTCAGTTGGAGCTCTGACTGACTGTGGTGCTGATCTCTTGATTTCTTTTCCACCAACGATGCCAGACGATGCTACTTCAAAGGATATGTCTATGGACGCTAACCGCTCTGAGATGCAGCCGTCGCTGCAAGCTTTACCGGTTTCTGGAGCTACACTTCCTGGATCTTCTCTCTGTACGACAGACAACCTTGCTTCTCTGAGTGCTGTTTCAGACGGTCTGCCGGAACGAAGTTCTCAGTGTGCGGTGGGAGTAACACGGCTCCTTCCCCCAGTACTTTCCGGATCTACTCTACAGCCTAACGGTGTGTCTCACGATTTACAGACTGAACCTATCACACGTCTCATTCTTGATCCTTTTGCTCCTTCAGGGCTTGCTGACCCTGGCCCTCCGACTGTTCCCGTTTCAAAAAATCCCACCACTACGGAACTGTTGTGCTCCCATTTTGGCTTACGAACTGGGAAGGATGTTTCGGGGACCGCCTGGTCTACTTCGGACGCCTTGTCTAAAGCAGGGTGGACTCAATCATTGGTGGAGACTTGGATTCCGGATCCTACTTGGGATGAGGCCGCACACGGTGTTTTGTTCTCCCCTACCAGGCCTGCTACCAGTATGAGCTCCAACGAGGTACCACATCTTACTACTGTGACTGTTAAGGACTCTGATGTTGTGAAACCTGATTCTGCTATTTCTGTGCATTCCTGGGGGGACATGATGGATGCTGTTGATCAGGGGGTTAGTCAGACACCACGAGAGAATGCTGATGTTTGTGATGTGCCTCTTATTTCTTTACATGTACCACCGGTAGCCCCCCCCCAGGTCCCTCAACCTCTGAGACTGTTTCATCTCAGGAACCTGCTGTACCCCCTCCCTTAATCTATTAGAATCCAGACCTGGCAACATTCCCTCCTTAGAGGATCCTAAACCAGGCATGTCTGCAACATTGGCCCCTATTCTAGATAAAAGCCCTACCACGCCGATATCTGGTCAACCTCCAATACTTTCCGACCTTTTTAAAAATAAGCTTGATCCAGCACCTCGTAGGAATGCATTTCGTCTTCGTTATGGGGTGGGCTTCCTGAGTTTCCGATAGGTACTATGTAAGCTCGACCCTTCTCAAAGGCGTACATTTTCCAGCCTCTGACATTTATGCCCTGATACATATTTCGGGGAAGAGACCTTTGATGTCAGTTTTAAAACCTCTGCTGGGCTGGACCGCTTTCTGGCATTTGTATACCTTGCAAAAAAATGATCCCGTTTGGACCCCTTTTTCTGTTGTACCTTTGTCTAAACCTATGATTCGTACGGTGACTATTATGTTCAGGAACAAAGAAGTCAGCATCAGTGATATTTATCATTGGTTGCAGAATCACTGTAACGTCCTTTCCCCTCCTGAAGCTATCCTGGACGATGACGGTCTTTGGACTGGTGGCTGGAGGTTTCGGGTGAAATTGTTTCAGGTTAATTCAGAAGTTGTTCACCTACCCAACAGTTTTTTTCTTGGTAAAGACAGGGTGATTTGTTTCTACAGAGGCCAACCTACAGCCTGTTATAAATGTGGTGCTACAACACATTTAAGTAGTACATGTGATTTGCTTAAATGTAGTTTCTGTGGGGGATATGGACACCCGAGCATGTCTTGCATGAATGTGTTTAGAAGTAACTTATGTAATGAAACTGGGCATGCTTACCACCAATGTCCATGGGCTAGTAAAAATAGGTCTGAAGGTTGGAACTCTGATACCTTAGTGCAAAAAGCACAAGCTAAGGCACAAGAACATGTTTCTTCCTTAACCACGGTTTCCGGACTCCTCTTGCCCCCCCCTCTGGACAGCCTATTTCTGTTCCACCTACGCCTTTAGGACACCAAACCCCTCTACCACAACAAGAATGGGTTACCCATTTGAAAGTCTCTAATGACCCCCCCTCCGAGACCTTGCTCGCCATGCCTTCCTCTTCTGCCACTGTTGATAAGGAGGGTTTTCAGGCTGGCAGGTGAGTTTCTAGGGCTGCTGCCCGGAAATCATTTAGACCTCCTGATATCCCCCTGTCCAATACCTTTGATTGCCTGAAAGGGGATAGGGAGGATTCGGACGGGGACTCTGATATATCTGCGGTACCTTCTGATGTTGATACCCCTGCTATTAAACCTCCTGATGTCGCCAGGAAGAAACTGGAGAAAACAAAGAAGGGTGGGAAGAAGCGGAAACACATGACAGTGATTGACGGGAGTGGCTAGCACGGGCTTTACCAATGGATCTTCGTATTGCCTCTCTTAATGTATGCAGCCTTCAGGGCTTTAAGAAGAAAATGGGTTTTTTGCATTATGCTAACTCCCTCGAATTGGATATTCTATTATTGCAAGAAACTCATATTTCAAATTTATATGATATACAACAAATGAAACGTGGATGGTACAAAGGCCCCTCTTATTGGACGTTTGGGGATAATACAGCGGATGGTGTAGCTGTTCTTTTTTATTCCTCCCAATTTTCTATTACCCGCATTGTTGATATACTCCCAGGTAGAGCACTTATTATAGATTTCACCAAGCACACATTACCCTTTATGGTTATAGTTATCTATAGTCCACAAACTAAAGCTGCACGTATAGCTTTGCTGGATTTAATCAAGCCATTTTTATGTACACGTAAGCACATTTTTTGGGGTGGAGATTTTAACCGTTCCATTGACACAAAACATAGGATTTCCTTGGGGAAAAAGGTTTACTGCGATTCCCTAGCTTTGTCCACTTTGATAAAAGATGCCGGTTTGATCGATGCATACCGTTCTCTACACTCGGATGCAGGATATACATATTATAGATCAGTATATCATACCAGAATAGATTATTTTTTTATTTCACGTCAGTGTACCCCATGCTATATTTCTGTAATCCCAAATGAGATTTCAGATCATTGTCTTCTGATTGGTTACTTTTTCATTTGTTCCCCTAATGTATCCATATCGTACCACTCCCTGTGGAAATTGAATAATTCTTTATTTGCCCCGGTATCTGTCCAATCACACTTACGCACTCTTTTCCAAGCACGAATATCAGTTATGGTTTGTTATGATTCTATGTGGGAATGGTGGAAAGACACGAAGACAGATCTGGCTATTTTTTTTCAGACTTTAGGTAAAAAAACTGCCAGGGAAAGTTACCTTACATATTTAACATATCGCAATCAGCTATATAAATTAATGTCTCTTCAATCCACATCCTCAGTAGATTATTCATCACAAATATCCAGAGTAGAAGCCTGTATGTTCTCTCATCAATATGATAGTGCTCGATCACTGGATTACATTATGAAAACTGGTACTTCTATTTCTCCATCTGCTGATCCCTTTTCTGCTTTTAAAGACAGACGTCATTCGACTGTCATGCATGGTTTAAAGAATACTCACGGTACTGTACTGACCTCTATCCCTGAGATGCTATCAGTCACATCCGATTATTTACGGACCCATTTTTGCACTCTTCCTAACTCCCTTCCAGATATATCCCCCCTTCTGTCAGCCCAGTTCCCTCAGCTTCCTACACATTTCACTCCTAACCTAATCGGACGGATTTCTCAGGAAGAAGTTGCCAATACTATTTCCCGTTTACAGTTGAAAGTTTCCCCTGGGCCAGATGGTCTCACACATGAATTTTATAAAATGTTCCAAGGACATTTATTAGAAATTTTGACTCAGGTCTTTAATTATATTCTAGATAATACGGGTACTACGTCTGGTTTTGGTTTATCCATCCTGAAATTCTTATATAAAAAAGGAGACATAACCTCCCTAGCAAATTGGAGGCCACTACATCTCCTAAATACAGATTATAAGATTTTTTCTAAAATTCTTTGTTCTCGGTTGAGAATGGTTGCACCAGATTTGATAGATACTGCTCAAACCTGTGCTGTACCTGGTAGAACCATTCAAATGAATCTTTCTTGTTACGTGAAATTTTGAAAAAGATGACTGATAAGATATCTGGTTATCTTTTGTCCTAGATCAATCAAAGCATTCGATTTGGTACATCATAACTTCTTATTGCACATATTATCACTGTATGGTATCCCTGACCGTTTATATGTTGGATTTCACATGCTATCCTTAGCGTTTTTCTTTCCTATGATAAATGGCTTTCGAGGCCCAACCCTATTACAACGGGTAGGACTCCGTCAGGGCTGCCCTTTTAGTCCATTGTTATATGTTTTTGCCCTAGATCCCATCATTAGGCAGATACATTGGAATCCAGACATTATGGGTATTACACCTCACCCCAGTTTGTTACCTGTTAAAATCTCTGCTTATGCAGATGGTGTAGTCTTATTTTGTTTTGATCTTTCTTCGGGTGATAAAGCTATTCGTACTTTTCCATCTTTCACATTAGTATCTGGAGGTAAGCTTAATCTCGAGAAAAGTGTCTGTATCCCATTACATTGCATCTCTGCAGATACAACGGTAATACATGGTGTTGGAGTCTGTACTACACCCCAGAAAATCCTAGGGATATGGTTTAACATGTCAAATGATTCTACCTATAACTGGGAAAAACGCTTAACCCTGGGTGATAACAAGGTACGTCTTTGGAAGACATGGAGGCTAAGTAAGAAGAAGCGGGTTATAGTGGCAAAGAAATTTCTATCCCTGATCTTTTTATTTTTGAGTCACGCTTTTGTCCACCTAAACATTTAGAAACTCGTTGTTTAGTCTTTTTTCAAATGTTATAAGAAGTCGCCAAACCCTGTTAAGAGACATATTACATATTTGCCCCCAAATCAGGGTGGTTTAGGAATGATAAACCCTCTATTTTTTTTTTCTCCTTTTTTCTACATCATATTTTGCAAAGTCATGCATGTATGTTAACTATATGTGATTCCTGGGTGGCAAAAGCTATGGATTCTTTAATGTTAGCCTGGATTGACCTTCCACCCATAGCTTCTCGCATACCTACCACTCCGTCTTATGTTATTGATAGTATCCGTACCCTTCGATCCTGGAAAGTAAATAAATCCTCTATTTTAGGCCTCACTAGGAAACAGTTATATGTTTATTTTCTACATCTAGATGAACCAATATTAAGATTTCCACTGTGCTCTCCATCCCACATGACATTTGCGCTAAATATACTCAAAGACAAAAGAATCCCAGCTCATATGTGGGATGTTTCTTGGTTATGCTGTCATGGTAAACTACAAGTTCGTGGTAATTTAAAACATAAATCAGCACATGAGCGGTATTGTCCCAAACCATTTTGCATCAACATTGAAGAATCTATGGAACATTTTTTCTTTTCCTGTGCAGATGCCCTTTTGTTTTGGAAGACCTTAGCAAATAAGTGGAAATGGCCTTTTCTGAGTAGGATCACATATTCAGTTCTTATACTAGGAGTTTTTTCTGGTTTTTGGAATGCATTCCACCCTAGTACATTGAGGGTATTGTTTGCAGCTTGTAAATATTATTTGTGGCAAGCTCGATGTAAATATGTCTTACAACAAGTACCGACTTGTCCACTGGTTATTATTCAATATATTGAGTCCGCAATTTTGAACGTACAAGAAATGGAATCGAAATGTCTTTCTCCTACCCAATTTGCATCCTACTGGGCTGGTATTACCTTTCTGACTTGATTGGGTCTCAATAACTTTTGGTTGTGAAAATGATTAATTTTCTTTTCCCTCACCTGTATTATAATGTATTTCACGATCTTTCAATGTTTCAGTATATGCTTTTCTATTGTTTTACTTGTTTTTCTGTTTCATGTACTTGATGTTATGTATTTTTCAATAAAAAGTTCCCCTACTCTTTTCGTTAAGTGCCATGGGATCTTTAACATCCATCTGAACTACCACCAATCCAGGCAGATGGGACCTCGGTTTAACGTCTCATCCGAAAGACGGCACCTCCGAAGTGCAGCACACCTCTCATGCTCCACTACAGTGTCTGTACTGGGATATTAACCCACGTGCCAGATGTGGGAACTGAACCCACAGCCCTCTAATCTCCCGGCCTCAGAGGCAAATGTGCTACCTACTGAGCCACTGACACACTGATAGATGGGCTAGTCATGAACATACATTCATGGAGTACTAGGTATCTTAGATATACATACAAAGGATAATTTGCAGATGTCCTTGATAATTGCTTATATACATAGAAAAACTGGGTATCAGTATACATCAGGGAGACAGTTCATAACAGATGTGAACAGCAACTGTATCATCAGAGTAAGGAGATAACATTCACATATAACCTGTAGAAATTAATAGAAGGTTGGTGTAAAAACTAAAAAGAGGTAAGGGGATAGGGTGATGTGAGCCAGAGAGAGGTGAGTTAACATACAAGTGGATAGTGGGAGTAGTGGTGGGCAGAAGAATTCTAGGTACAGTTGCCATTGCAGACAGAGGGCATGTAGAAGATTTCCTTGTATCGTCTTTTGAAAAGGGGAAGAGTCTTACATGAGAGTAGTGAGTCTGGAAGGTCATTCCATTTTTGTGGTGCTGTGAAGGAGAAAGATCTTCTGCCCATCACTAGATGAGTCTTGGGTAGGCGTAACAATGGGAGGTGTGAGGACCTGATTGTTCTAGGAGAGGGTTTCAGGGTAATACGGTTAGATAAACTCAGGGAGGGGGTGGATTAGTTTGAAGATGGTGCAATACACTGGGAAATCAAGTTTGGCTTTAAAAGATGGCCAGCCTAAAGTGTTTAGCACTACATAGTGATGGGTACGAGCAGAGGCTTTTACCGCAAAGTGGTCAATCCTGTGATAGGCCGTTTTGAGTTTGTTCAGGGGTCCAGGCTTAGAGGAGTGGATTATTGAGGCCCCATAGAAGAGGCCTGGGAGAAGGGTGGCTGAGGCAATGGTACTCCTAGCATGGTTCGAGAGATAGGGGGCCGTGACGAAGGGTTGTGCAGTAGAGGAGGCCAATTTTCTGATTGGTAGCCTGTATAGCGCTGGTTATGTGTACATCAAAGGATAGGTGCTTGTCAAGCATTACTCCCAGGTATTTGAAATTGGTGACTCTTTCAAGCTGTATGCCAGTGAATGTTTTGATCACCAGAGGGGACTGAGTACTTGTGTTGAAGCAGGTGTGGTGGAACAACATGGATTTAGTCTTTCTGGTGTTCAGGACTAGCAGTTTATTTTTAAACCATGTTTCTAATGTCTGAAAGTAATTTGCTAGGTCAGAGTTAATACATGAGACGTCACTGGAGGATCTATAAAGAATGGCATCATTCACAAATAGCTGGACTGATGCCCCTCCACAGTTCACAGGCTGGTCATTAATAAATATTGAGAATAGGAGAGGCCCTAGGATTGATCCTTGGGGTACCCCGTTGGTGATAGCAGATAGGGAAGAGGTGGTTCCAGCCCATTTGACACATTGAGACCTGTTTTCTAAGTAATTAGAGACCCAGGAGAGAGTGTGGCTGTCAAGGCCAAGGTAGCGAAGCTTGGAAATAAAAATAAAGTGTCTGACTAGTTCAAATGCCTTCATTAGATCGATGAAGACTGCTCCTGTTGCATTGCCCTGGTCCATAGCACCTGGTCCATCCACAGATTCAGCACATTATCAGTACATATTTGTGGTGAAAAAAGGTTCTGAATACCTGTAATCTTGCCAGCTGAGGACACATATAAAGATAGCAGACAACCACAGTCTATCTTCAAATGAACCTTGTACTCATGGTTTGGTATTCTCTTTTTAAGGCATTTGAAAGAACACTTCAGTCTACAATGCTCTCACAACTCCATTGGTTTTAAAGTAAAAACACACACAGTGTCTTCACTCTGGGCAGCTCTGACAGTCTTTCAGGGGTTTGCCCCAAAGAATCACTGACATCTCAGTCCCATTCCACTTTTTGTGTGAAAATCTCACCCCCTTAGGGCTTCAAGGGCTCTGGTAGTCACCACTTCCCAGGAAACCAGTCTTTGGATCACGGTACTGTGGCAGAAACACAAACAGAGGGTCCTCCCCTCTCGAACAAGAGTGCCAGAAGGCTGTCTTGCCCTCAGAACTCTCAGTGAGCTCCTCTCCCTTCAACCTCCAACTTCAGAAGAACACTGACAGCTCCAGCATAGCTGTTAGCCAAATGTGGCTTATGCTGCTGCAAAAGTTCTGAACATCATTACTTCATCCTCTGCTCAGCAGAGTCAGGCAAATGATGAAGTAATGTTTTACAGAGAGCATTTAATCCCTCTGAACACTGCCCAGACTATCTGCCTGCTCTAAAACTGATGAGATTCTAGTAACCCCAGGGACTGGCTGGTTACACTTACCGCCACCAGACCACCTTGCTGTTCGCAGCAAGTGCTCTGGACTGCAACACAGGCCATCTAACCCCTAGGTGCCCTACAGGGAGGTTTGATCAGGTTCTCCCCTACCTAAGAATTAATGTAGGCAGGTTACCACAAGAAACTCAGAGGCATACTGAGGCAAACTTCAGCCATCTACAGAACTAGCAAACCAGCTTGGGACCCTTCCTCAGTGGCTCAAAGGAACCTCCTGAAGTATGCTCTGACAGAACAGCACTGGTGACCCCTATACGGATCAGGACCATCAGCGTATCCATCCCCCCTAGCCCATTAGGGAAAAGCTATCTTCTCCTACACTAACCAAGGGGCAGTTTATACCAACATACATTTCACATGTCACACTGCAGCTTTAGAAACATATATATGACCTTTGCTGTGCATTTCTCAAACCCCAGTACTACACTCTTTAAACCTGAAAAACAAAAAGCCTAACATTTCTCAGTTAAACCATTTTAAAACACCCATAGGACTCCACTGAGCCCCAACATTCTCTTCTGTCTTCTTTTCTTCTCCCAGGCGCACATGTGAAAGAAAACAACTTGCAAAAAAGAAACAACCTACAAGAAAAACAGTAAACAAACCTCCCACCACCAAAATAAAATCCAATCCCAAAAACATTTTAAAAGGGTTTTCTACAAAAGGCAGTATAAAAGTACCAAAAATAATGCATACAAAACATTTTTTTTGGAGGGAGATTACCCAATAAAGTCTTTCTAAAGAGGAAATGTCCCAAGTGCACAAAGTACTCACGTTCAAGAAAGTCACTGCAGGCCAAAGACAATCCAGAACTGTTCTTGCAACACGCTCGAGGCCTACTGGAAACTTTAGTCCAGATCCAGATGTTCAATGGACCAAAAGTGTAGGGATATCTCTGCTTCAGTAGACAACCATTGAAATATAAAAAGTAAAAGCAAACTTGGCCTTACCAGTTCCAAAGTGCGGGCTGACTGTTCTGCACCACCTCTCTGGATTGTGTCTAGACCTTTTCTCTCCTTCAGCTGAAAACAAATCTTCAGAACAAGCTCTTCCACAGCACCTCTGGACCTGGTTACTGCTGATCAAGGAAAAAACTGCAGTCACGACATCCCTCATTGCTCCAGGGGGGACTCTGTACTCTGACCTCCGAATCTTCTTTCTTCATCCATTTGCCTGCTGAGGGTGTGGCCCGCTGATCACAGATTTTGCTCATAGCTGGCTCTTCCAGGTACGTTTAAGGATAGTACCACTGAAGATGAAGACTATGGATGATTGTGCCATCTGGGCGAATCATTTTCACTTAGTGCAATTGTCTTTTTGCCCTCATGATCAGTCAAAATTACCGATTCCAGGTGAAATGGGGACATGATAGAACTTTTCAAGTATCTCAAGGGAATTAACAAGGTACAAGAGGTTAGTATCTTTCAGAAAAAGAGGTGTGCAAGAACAAGGGGGCACAATTTGAAGATAGAGGGGGGGTGGCTCAGAGGTAATGTAAGGAAGTATTTTTTTCACAGAGAGGATTGTGGATGCATGGAACGGCCTTCCTAAGGAGGTTGTGGAGTCAAAAACAGTGGTGGAATTCAAGCATGCATGGGACAGTCATAAAGCAATTCTAGGGGGTGGGGTAGGAAAAAGTAGGCTGCTGGTTAACTAGGATCTGCAGCTTATCCATCAGGTATGGAAATGGGCAGACCGGATGGGCCAAGTGGTCCTTATCTGCCGTCAAATTCTATGTTTCTATGTCTATGAGTGTGTGACCCACCTTCCAAGAAATTATCTAATTTTGGTAAACCTTTTCTCTTCCAGCTGGACCAAGGCTTTTCATGCGGTACCAGAGCTTATTTGTAGAAGCTCTGGCTTCCTCCAGCAACCATTACTCACACTTGTCCTCAATCTGCTCCGACATCCATCTAGGCATAAATAGATACTTGACACCAATTTCTTTCTCGGCTCTCCTCCTGACTACTCTTTCTTCTTTGCCATCTTTGGCAGAGGTCGGCCCTCAGCCTGACTTGGGAGTGGCCAGGTCTGACGTAGCTTAAAACGCAAGTCCTGAGTTGTGCTGCAAGCTCTTCGGATGGGGGGTGCATTCCAGGAGGGTTGCCAAACCCAGAACAACCACACCAACAGAAAATATGCACGCCACAGATACTCTCCACACTGGCTGTTTAAATAATCCTGGATTTTTTAATTTTAAACAGTAAACACCTGCCAGTGTCAGACTTGCTCACTGGCCACTCAAAGCCCTGGCGCTTCAGGTCCGAACAACCCTTTATCAGGAGGCGTCTGATGAAGGGTTGTTTGGACCTGAAGCGCTGGGGCTGGAGTGGCCAGTGAGCACGTCTGACACTGGTAGGTGTTTACTGTTTAAAATTAAAAAATCTTGCATTATTTAAACAGCCAGTGTGGAGAGTAGCTGTGGAGTGTATACATTGCCTTTAGGCTTTCGCCGTTATCACATAGAACCCTCTGCTACTTGTGTTCTTGCTCCTTTAGCATCCCTTCATGCGGATTAAACTGCCTTTTCTGTATGCCTGCCCTCCCACTGGAGTCGCTTCCTCATCCTGTCTGCACTGTCTACTCATCCCTCACACTTAGACTGCTCCTTGGCACTCACTTTACATGCTCCTTCCCCCTGCCCTTAGCCTCACCTGGGGTAATCCTTTTATTATTTCTTGTCTCTATAACTTACACAATTTTGTACCTCCACATTCCATTACAAATCTATATCTGTACACTTTTTACACCCTATGATGGTAAGTTGACTGACTGCTGCTACTGCTGCTTTGCAAAGCTGCCATCCGTGGACCATATTTACGAAGGTATCCTGCCCCTACTTATCATATGTGGTTCTGCATATAGGGCCAGGAAATGCACACCCCAGGTGTCTGACAGCTGCCATGGCCATCCGCACTAGATCCTATGCAACTGCAAGGCCAGTCCAGCCATGGAGTGGGTGTGCCCCTGGAGGGCTGGTGGAGCATGACACGAACAACGTCCATTATGCTCTGCTGGACCAATGTCAGGGCAGGGCTTTTCATTATATCAGCCAGAGGGGTGCCATAACAGGTGCACAGATGCTCCTCCTCAAAGTCCACACAACCGGATAGCATCCCAGAGCCATGGATCCTGGCCCTACTCTATGCCACGGAGGACTGGGGGGGTGGATTCCAGCTGAGGGTTGTAGCAAAAAAGAAAAACAAAAGCTGATCTGTAGAGGACTGGGCAGTCCATATCCAGGCCACCATGTCTCATAGTCCCCTGATCTTGTTGAACAGAGAATACACCATACAGCCTGTTGGTGCTTCTGATTGGAAGTCCATGGTTCGGCCCAGGTCTGGCCACCAGCTGGTCCCACCTCCATGTGTGAACCTACATACCTGCACATCAGGCTGGCCAGGGTCATGCATCCCAGCCCTGTGCATCCAGTGGGAGATGGTCCATATCTGTATGGCCAAGTACACGCCCCTAACAGAGCATATTGGACCCATTGATGCATATGCCTTACATTTGTAATTAATTGTTTGCACATGTCCTGTATTTCCATTACCAAGTATTAGTATTGTACAATTACTGTCAGTTTATTTATAACTTTCTGTAGAAGTTGTTTTTCAAATACTGGTTAGCCCACGATGCCTATTCCATCTTCTTTGGCTTTTTAATAAACTTAGTGGATGTGTCTGACTTGCACACTGGTGCACAAGATCATTTTATAACTACATGATTTTCTTCCTTTCTTTCTTTCTCTCTTTCTGTCTTTCCTGTTTTGTACACTGGGATATCCACATTTATGTGGGTTGCCTAGTTTTCAAGACAGACGTGGGGGATATTGTTGCAACAGATGGAGATATTACCAGTAAAAATCTACAAAAGATTGGTACATGTACATACATTCACATTTGTAATAACCACATGTTTGCACTGTTATTTACATAATCTAAATAATCCATTACTAATTGTTTAAAGACACACTTAAGATCATGGCGTGAAAGATGGAGAAGGGTGGGAAATCTGGCGGAGGAATCAGTAGGCAGGACAAGACAGGGTATGGTAGTGTACAGATGGGTTGCTGGCAGTTGCAGTTGGTAAGAAGAAGGGTATATTTGAAGGGACTGAAGACCTGTACAGTAAAAGTGTTCTTAATGGCAGTGGAAAGCAAGTTTCAGGTGACAGGCGTGGTTAGGGAGGACAACCTAAGTCCACTGGTTTTACAAGCTTTGGAAACCTGGTAATGGTTATTAGGCCATACAATTCGTTAAAGGAAAGGGGATTAAAATGTCACTTCATGACATAGGAATGCATCTGCGTGAGCCCTTGAACTGCCTGGCCCCTTCTACACTCCAGGAAGAAGGAGAGACCAAGCGGAAAGCAAACAGTGTGCTGAGTAATGGCACGGATAAACATAGTCAGGATTTCCAGTCTGCAGGAGCTGTACTTCTTACTTCTGTGAACATTATGGATAGTAAGTGAAACAGTAAAAAATGTGAATTACACTTTGCATATTGCAAACTGGGAGAGCATAATATTTCCCATGTTAAGAGACATGAGAATGCGCTAAAGTAATGTGTTTTCTTTAGGAGATGAACAAGAAAGCCGACAAGATTTAGCTGATCGCAAAGATAAGAAGCAGACCAGAAGAAACGTTTAAAATACCCCTACCCCCCAAATTTCAAATTGTGACTATTTATCAGAAAGAAAGGTAATAGGCAAAATAAATATAATACAATACATGGTAACTTTTAGGTCATATTCCTTTCTAAGAAAATATTTTTTGTGTTTATCACATGGGAATGTATTTTCTTTAGCACAGCGATGTCACTTATATGTTCACAGAATGAACTGAGGAGTCTGACTTTCTGCACTGGTTGTACAGATCAAGAATGTAAGTTTATGGCATGGGTTTGTTCCCCCCAAGCCGCTTTTCATTTTTTACGTTGCAATTTAAAATATTGATAATAGGATATGGATTCTGAATTAATATGGGATCTTTTTGTATTTCTTGTTATTTTAGTTTATGGCATCTCAGAGAGTCTGATGAAGGGACATAAGAATTCCTGAAACGTAACTAGTATTTTGAAAGAATATATAAGAGCCTTGGAAACTAATTGGAATTTGGAAGGATAAAATAAGAATAAAAGAAAACAAGACAATATAATAAATACGATTTACATACTTTCAATTTATATTCCATCTCCTTTTTTGGGGTAGAGGACCACAACCACGCCTATACAATGGTTATTATGCCACAGCCTGAGTGGATGGACGTGTGCTGATGTGACGAGTAACTAGAGGTGTGTGAAGTCACAAAACTTTGCTCTGCAGATTATTTTGCAGAACAGCACATCCTCACGAAATACTCCTCAGAGCAAAGTCTGCATTTTGCGGAGTTTGGCCACTTTGTGGGGGCAAACTTCATAAGTCATTAAGGCAAAAATTCAAAGTCCCATTGTGGTACTGACTTCGTGGGTGAAATTTACCACAAACAGGCGAAGTTTGCAAAGTATTGTGGGGTTAGAGGTCACATGTGGCTGAACAGCCAATAGAAAGCTGAGGGGGACATTTCTCAGTGCAGTGTTGAGAGAGTGAGGAGAGAGGACTCAGCAGCTACTGAATCTGGAGAGATTGTGGAGCATAAACCTAAATATTTCCTGTTTAAATATTTTCAAACCTGCTTTTCTGTGTGCTAGATTGCTGTGTTAGGTTAATTTTTTTGGTCCAAGTGTGGTGATTGTGACTGTCTGACTGAATGTGTGAGTGAGTGTGTGTGTTTTGATTTGAATACCCCTGGGCCCTGCCCCCACCCCTTGTATTTTGTAATCTCCCTCCCAGTCCTCTTTTTAATCCATCGTGCTTTGAAAAGAATAGAAGAAACTGCCTATCCTATGCCTTGTTGCTGTCCCCCACACACACACATGTTTTGAACAGCATAGCAGCAGTGTGGTATCCTTCCCAACTTGTGTGTTAGAGATACAGCTATTCACCCGGGTAGCCTACCAGACCTATTGTTGTACCCCCGTCATGTGCTGTGAGACATAACGTCCAAAAATATCAGTTTTTCAGACTGAAATTTCCTGTATTCGACCAAATATTCCCATTTGAGAATACCAGTGATATCCCTCCCAGCCTTTGGTGTGGTACTGCTCTGTTCACAAAGTACGTACGAGCTTTAGAAATCCATCTAATTACTTGGGTACTCTACCCAACCTGTTATTGTACCCCCGTTGTGTGCTGTGAGAAATAGTGTCCAAAAGTATCAGTTTTCTGACTGAATTTTCCTGTATTTGATTGAATTTTCCCATTTGAGAACACCAGTGGTACCCCTTCCAGCCAGTGGTGTGGTACTGCTCTGTTGGCAAAGTACGTATGAGCTTTAGAAATCCATCTAATTACTTGGGTATCCTACCCAACCTGTTGTTGTACCCCCGTTGTATGCTGTGAGAAATAGTGTCCAAAAGTATCAGTTTTCTGACTGAATTTTCCTGTATTTGATTGAATTCTCCCATTTGAGAACACCAGTGTACCCCTGGTTGAGTACCCCTTCCAGCCTGTGGTGTGGTACTGCTCTGTTGGCACTTTTTCACATAAATATTTTCTCATTTTATTCTGGGTGATTTCTCATGGAAGTGCGCATGCAGGGCAGCAGACAAGAGTGGGATGTAGCAGCGGGCAGCACTTTTCACATAAATAATTTCTCATTTATCAAAATTTAAATAAATAAATTTTATTCTGGGTGCTTTCTCCTGGAAGAGCGCATACAGCACATTAGACAAGAGAGACATAGCAGCAGGACAGCACTTCTCACTTTCGCCACTATATGACGTGTTTTTCTGGCAGAATTATACGGGGGTACAACAACAGGCATATTCCCTTGGCATAAATATTTTCTCATTTTATTCTGGGAGATTTCTCATGGAGGTGCACATGTAGCACAGCAGACAAGAGTGGGACATAGCAGCAGACAGCACTTTTTCACATAAATATTTTCTCATTTTATTCTGGGTAATTTCTCATGGAAGTGCACATACAGCACAGCAGACAAGAGAGAGACGTAGCAGCAGGACAGCACTTTTCACTTTCACGACTATGTGACGTATTTTTCTGGCAGCCTCATCCGGTGGGGTACAACAACAGGCATATTCCCTTTGGCATAAACATTTTCCATTTTATTCTGGGTGGTTTCTTCTGGAAGTGGGTGTACAGAACAACAGACAAGAGACAGATGTGGCAGAAGGACAGGAGTTTTTGACTTCAATATTTTCTCATATGATTCTCAGTAACTTCTCTGGGCAGTTGCATACCAGGCACCAGAGCAAAACAGTGACCAAGCAGTATTACAGCGGTGTGTGATGAGTTTGGGTCAGTATTTAATTTACCTGGACGAATATCACAAAACCTTTCCAAACAACACTAAGGGAATTATATTGCTATGTTTTTGAGGTCATCTTCTATCCAGTAAGTAATCATGTTCTGAGAATTTACTGTTAGACACTGTCAACTATATAACGGCAGGCAGCAGGATGTATCGGCCTCAGGCCTGCACAGTTTTGCTAAGATAGGAAAGATTTTTGGGTTGTGTTTGTGGTTTCGTGTCATTTTTGATAATTGTTTTTGAATTTGTACTTTATGGGGGGTGCACATATAACACTGACAAACAGTACAGACAGCACTATCATAAACCCAGGACAATTAGTACATACTGTAAAAAAATAGATAGAATATTAAGAAGGAGATGAAGAAGACAGTTATGTCCTGGGGAAGGTTAAACAGGGAGTACAAAATAGTAGGATAAGACATTAGACAAGGGACACAAGGGGATAGAAAGAAATGGGTTTTTTTTTGCTTTTTTTTTTAATATCTTTTTTTTTTGTATGCTTTTTTTGGGGGGGAATAATACCACTTGGGGACGTACAATTACAAGTTACAAAATACAGAAATGAAAAAAAGGACAGGAAAAAATTAAGTGGTACTGCCACTGCTACCCAGATGACGATTGATCTCTTTCATAAGCTTCAGCAGCTTCCTCTGATTCTCTACAAATCTGGTCTGATTTTCTTCTATGCTTTTGATCTCCTGTAAACCTTCTGTGACCACATGCCCCATGCTGTACACTTCATCCCAAAGGATGGCCAGCTCCAACTGTGTTGCCACTGCCTGGTGATTGAGTGGTGGCAGTGGGGAAGATGGACTGCCGAAGCCTGCACTGCTGCTACATCCTCCTGTTCCCTGCTAGACTCTCCATGTGCACGCCTATGTGTCTGTCTTCTCACAGCAGGCCTCGACCCTCCCCTGCTGTACTACAGCCCTCTGAGGAGCCGCAGGCTCATGCTGCAGCCTGTCTTCCCATTCTTGGGTGTGGTGGACTTTCAGGTGGGTTCGCTGCCAACCCATACCAAGATGGCTCCCTTTTTTCCCCTCCTTACTGTTCTCCCACACAGTTTAAATGTGGCACTGCTCAGGTCTTAACTGTGCCACTTAAAGAATTCCCACACTGGAGATACATGGTAATAATGTGGGAGGGGGGACTCTGCAGTTACTGCAGGCAGCTGTTGCTGCTGCTGTGCCAGGTCTGGTTCCATCTGCTGCTGCTGGACCATCACCACCTGCTTCTGCTCCACCTGTTGCTTCTGCAAATGCAAATGAGCCCATTGGGCGTGTAAGGTGCTAGTGGCCATTAGCATGCCCATTCTGGACTAATTTGCATGATATTAGTGTGGTGTTGCGTGCATCCCCCCCCAGCCCAAGCACCAGGCAGCCACACTCCCTGGTGGCCTAGTAGTGCCTTCCCCCACCCCGATCACCCACCTGATAAGTAAAAAAATATTTTCCATAGCATAGTGTCTCACCCTCCCCATCCACACATTCAATGAAAAAACTTAATTTTCCATAGTGTAAGCTCCCACCCGGTCCTCAATCACTGGCAATCGCCCACCCAATGATGGCATCCCCATTTCCATAGTGCAGTGACCCTCTCCAATCACTGATCCCCCATGAAACAAAACACTGTTTCATAGTGTTGTGGTTCCACCCCCCACCCCAATCCCCAAACCTGTGACACAAGCGAAAACCCTGGCAGTCTAGTGGACTCCCACCTGGTAACTGAGTGCCTGACCACCCCGCTTCCCCCCCAGCTTGACCCACAACCAGCGATCAGCATCACCCACCATTCACCACCATGGATGGCCACCAACTGAGCTCACAATGACCGCATAGTATTGTATAGGATATGGCCCATTGACAGTGATTGATAGATCACTGTCAGTGGGCTGTGTTCTATAAAGTTTTGTGCTGTCATTCAAGCTCAGTTGGCGGCCAGTCATAGTGATAATGGACCAGATCCAGGTCGAATCCCACGTTATCTGACTTCAGATCCCTGGATCCAGTGTCAAATCCCTGGATCCAATGTCAGATAACATGGGATCTGACCTGGGATTGGACCTCCAAATTCAGCCAGATCCCAGGTCGGATTCTGCTCAGATAGTGCTGCTATTCAATGGATCACAGTCAGATCCACAGAGGCACTATCCGAACAACACTAATTGGGGGGTGGAACCACTACACTATGGAACAATGTTTTTTTCATGGGGGATTGGTGATCGGGGAGGGTCACTACACTATGGAAATGGGGATGTCATTACCGGGTGGGCGATCGGGGACTGGGGACCCTACAATATGGAGAACTATGTTTTTCTCATCAGGTGGGCAATCAGGGACTAGGGTGGGACACTACACTATGGAAAACCATGTTTTTTTCATCAGGTGGGCAATCGAGGACTGGGATTGGACACTACACTATGAAAAACTTTTTTTCATCAGGCAGGCGAACGGGGACTGGGGTGGGACACTGCACTATGGAACACTAATTTCATTATTTCCGGGTGGACAATTGGGGACTGGGATTGGACACTATGCTATGGAAAACTTTCTTTTGTTCATCAGGTGGGCGAGTGGGGACCGGGGAGGGGGTTGGGGTAGCAGTACCGCCGCCAACCACTAGGGTTGCACAGATTACTGCCATTTTTTCCAGCGGTAATTTGCTCCATGCAAGAACCTTCGCAAAGGCCCTTGTATGGAGAAAATCCTTTGTGAATGGGATTACAGGTATATGCAGGTCCTCTCCCTCTCATTTGCAATCCAGTCTCCCTCACTAGTTTGCCCAAGCACATACCCAGTTTGTGGGGGTAAACTGGGCTTTGTGAATACCAGCTGTTCACAAAGCCCAGTTTGCCCCAGGCAAACTGGGTTTGCACCCGGGCAAAGCTTTGTGAATCCTGCCCTTGGTCTTTCATATAACATGTTGGAATGATTTGGGTAATGCCCCCGTCATGCAGTTCCATTTGTTTGTGTGCCCCTACCTATGCAGTGTACAGTCCACATTAAACTTTTAACTGTAGGGAGTTGCTTTTTGGTTATTTTTTATTTTAATTATGATTGTTTAAAGCAGCAGTACAATGTAAAAAAAATCTGTGCTTTTTTGACTGTTTATTCCCTGTGCTCTGCTGAGCATGTACCTGGTGCTCCTTCCTGCCGGCAATGTACTATCACCCCATAATTTGCTCAGTTATCCTATGTTTATGTTTACATTTCTGCTACTTGCTGCATTGACAGCAGCAGTACTAGATAGCAGCTGCCATATCTTCTGTGGCTCTACAACGGTCATAACGGATCACTTCCTGGTTAGGTAGTGCTGCTGCTGTAAGTGTTGCTGCTGATAAATTTCAAATATATCAGAAACACTTTTATGCAAAAAGGCAGATAATTCATTGCTTGCTTGACTTTACAAATCCCTGAACTTCACATTTTAAACTCATTCTTATTCAGTCCAGACAATGGATTATAAATGCAAAGCACTGAAGTTGCTTTAAAGTTTAATGCTGACTGTACTTGTAGAAAACGAATGTGTTCTTTATTAACTTTGCAGTGAGAAGAATGTTATGTATAGCTTGACATAACAGCACTGTATTGTAGTGCTTACTGTATTAAGTACTTGTTTGCATTGCTTGAAAATCTTGATAACTCATTGTAAATGAAAAAATTAAAATTAGTTCCCACCTCCATTTAAGTGAGAGGAGGCCCAGGTTACTGTAGAGTGTGGTAATGGGTGTTTTTATTACATCCAAGAGTGAAGTTATAGAGGTTGTTAGAAGCAACTTTGACATTCTGAAGCAATTTGGTTGACACTGAACCATAAGTCTTGCTCCTATATTCTATTCCCGGGGGTAGGGATCACCACAGGATTAGTCTCCTGGTCTTTTGGATCAGGTAGCTTTCAGCTTAGTAGAGAGCATTGAGTTACCAGTGGGATGCTTTTACCATCCTGTTGATGTGGTTTGTGAAGCACTAATTTGTTTGTTTATTCCCCACTGCCTAATGAATTGTTTTGTTATGTAGTCAATTTAGCCTACATTGTTCTGCACCTTGTTTCCGCATCCCTTGTTGTTTACCACAGCTGTTGTTCCTCATTCATGTAGCCTCATTTTGTATGTGTACCATCTCTCTTTGTCCAAAACTGGATGCTTGTGAAAATGTGCAACTTTGCTCACATGTCTGTATCTTAATATGTATACTTAGGGTTGTCTCTTACATGATAAGAATGTTATCTCATGCTGGTTTGGGCGAGAGGGCCACGCAGCGAAGCTGAGCTGAGATATAAAAGTGGGAGGGGGAGAAAAGAAGAAGGGGGAAAGGGGGAAGAAAAGAGGGGGAAGGGGGCAATTTGGAAGACTAGACAAAAAAGTAGAAGAAAGGGGAAGACTTTGGAAGAAAGATTTAAAATTATTTAATCCATTCCAGCTCAATGGCTAAACAGTACTTCAGGTAGCAAGACTACATTCCAAAATTCTGCAATATTACATCTAATGGAACATATGAAAATAGCAGAAATTAAGAAAGAAGAATAAAAAGAAGTTCCAAAGGGCCTTCATACATTAGACTTCATTACATCTTAATGATCTTTCTGCAAATTCAGGTCCAGATGTAAGTGGAAGGCTATGTTGTCTAAAAAGAAAAGAAAGAAAATTGCATAATAAGCCATTATTCAAAACAACACAGTATCCCTATCACTTCCTGGTCCCATTTGTGTTTACAGCTGTATATTCTATTCTATCATTTACTCCAGATGGAAACAGGGCCCTCAACTGAATAATCCACAGTGCCGCTCTACTTAGAGTGACGTTCTTCAGGTTCCCTCCTCTTCTACCCAACCTAACACGTTAAATCCCACTAAATTTAAAATATGGAGACTACCAGCTCTTTGGGTACAGACATGATTGACTAGGGTACTGGAACAATCTCCCCTCTCAATCTTACTTAGGTGTTCTCCTATGAGAACCTTAAATGCACGTGAGGTCATACCCACATAGAAGGCCCCATAACAGCAGGTGACCAGATAAATGATAGAAACATAGACTTTGACCACAGATAAGAACTGCTTGGCCCACCTAGTGGGCCCATTTCCCTACCTAGATGATAAGCTGCAGATCCTATTTAACCAACAGCCTATTTCTTCCTACCCCCACAAAAATTGCCTTATGTCTGTCCCATGCATTCTTGAATTCTCTCACAGTTTTAGACCCTACAACCTCCTCAGAAAGGCTGTTCCATGCATCCACTACCCTCTCTGTGAAAAATATTCCTCACATTGCCCTGAGCGGTCCCCCTTCTATCTTCAAATTGTGTCCCCTTGTTCTTGCACATCTCTTTTGCTGAAAGATGCTACCCTCTTGGATTTTGTTGATTCCACTGAGGTACTTAAATGTTTCTATCATGCCCCCCCCTTTCCTCAAGGGTATACATATTAATTTTTTTTATGACTCTGATTACTTGGTAGGTACACTGATCCAAAGGACCATTTTCAGGTATGACCTGGGCCACAGTGTGGCACAGCAAAGATACATATATATATATATATATATATATATATATATATATATACACACACACATACATAATGGACTAGTATTCAGAGGTTGTGACTGGTGCAACTGAGGTGCCACCAGCACAACCCCAGAAATGCACCCCGGGGCACTATTCAACAGAGGGGATTGTGCAGCGCAATTCCCAATGCGCCAGGGTGCAAAGATAATGTATGTGGCACATCCTCAGGGGACATGCCCATGCATATGTGGCACATCCTGATATTCAGCCCGCAATGTGTGACGCATATGCCTGTACAGCCCTGGGATGCACCGGATACCAATGCCCAAAGTTGAGCCTGCAAAAAACAGCTCAAATGGTGTCCACCACAGGTGAGCTGCCATACTGCAAGGCACAACACAGCAGCTGCCAGCCAAGGGTGGCCACCAGTCCACTCAGTACATTGTGCAGAAGCACCCATATCGTCCTTGGTGGTCTAGTGGCACCCCCTGGGGCTACGGGAATGGAGGGGGTGCCACTAGACTACCAGGGAAGATTTAAAAAGTTATTTAATGGTGGTTGGGTTACGGGAAGGGGGGTGCCACTAGATCCCCTCTGGCAGCACCTCATGCTGTGCAGGGCACCATGCGCATTTTGCTGGCCTGCCCTACTCAACTCATGCAAATGGAACCATAAAGACATGCAAATGGCCCCATTTGCACCTTGCATACATTATGGCTCCATTTGCATACTGCTGGCTGAAGATCAGGAATTTGTGCACGGCATAACTCTGTTGTGCTGGCGCAGTTCCTATTCCTGGTATTCAGCCCTGTCTGGGGAGATGCACCAGTGCATCTTATTTGTGCAGTGTGCATTACTTGATATTGCCCATCTCTTTAAAATATATCCCCGAGTTTCACCAGCGCACACAGTTGCGCTGTGCCACCACATGTGCCACTGCCAGGTGCAACTCTAAATATCGGGGCCAATGTATTTACAAAGAATACATTCAGTATAGTACATGAAATGTTGGTTGAGAATAAGAGATAAGCAACTTGACAAATGCAAATCTAATATAGGTTACCTACACAGCGATGAATAAGGATTTAAACACTACAATACATACAGTCATGGAATTATCAACTATACAAATGCATGGTATATAATTAGCAAGGAATACAGTTGATACAGTACAGTGCAAATTTTGGATGAACATCCTCTTAACAAATGCATCATTAAATAGAGCTGAGAGGCTCATAGACGAAGAGAACCAACTAGGCAATGGTCAAAAAGCATAGGTGCGTGAACCTCTCCTCAGTAGAATTAGACAGGATCCCAGAGTGTGAGGAGTGGAAATAGGAACCCAGGAATTTAATGTTTCCCCATATGCAGATGACATATTTCTCCATCTGATTCACCCCCCAAGAAACTTTACTGGTAGTATTTGAAATTATAGATGCTTATAGTAAACTATCTAACTATTAAATAAATGTAGAAAAAACCTTGGTATTCCCAATTAACTCCAGATTACAAAAGTCTGTAGTGACAGACTTGGGGCTACAGTGGAGCCCACATACTCTTAAGTATCTTGAGATTGTACCAGCAAGGAATGAATCCAAGTTAGTCAAACTGAATTTAGATTCAATAATGAATATAGTTCAACAAGATTTGTTTAGATGGCGTAAACTACCACATTCTCTTTAGGGCCGAATTAACTTAATTAAAAGTAATGCTTTACCACGGCTGTTTTATCCTATCAGCATGCTCAATGTCTGGCTACCACTGAAGTCGTATAAAAAAGCCCACTCCATTATCTCTGACTTCATTCGGCAGGGGAAAACCCCTCGCAGGGCCTTTTACAAGCTGGCAGCCCCCAAAGACAAAAGTGGACTGAGATTGCCACATCTAGGTTTATATTACTGGGCTAGTAGTGAAGGGAAGTATATAAAGTGGTTAAGGACCCCGTCTCAAGAACTTGCTCTGCCTTATGTTCCCTCATGGGTTAAATTAGAAATTGAGTTGATTAAGGCAGCTGGCATAGACCTGACTGCCCTTCTATATTCTACAAAGAAAATTCTTCCTCCTAAATTGGCATCTGCACCAATAAATGTTTCTTTACAGATACATTCTCAGTTATGCTCTTTTCTATGATACTTAGCCTGTAATGATAGAAATCAACCTTTGTGCCAAAACCCTAATCTGAGGATAGGTGGAAAGATCATTTTAGACACTTGGTTGCCGCAGCTGAAGGGTTTGAGAGTTAAGGACCTCTTGCAGGGGGAGAACTGTTACCCAGTTGATGTTATGCTGTTTAGATGCCAAATTAGACCAAACAACATTTTCAAAGTTTACCAAGTACGACACTTATTGATACAAAAACTAGACAGTTTTAGGGAAGGTAGGCTGTCCAGGGTGTTTTTTGAGACCCTCTCTCAAGCAGTATGGGAGCCACATGTAGTGTCTAAACTATATAGTTACCTATTTAACCAAGAATATGCGGAGCTTGATGGAAAGCCTCACTATTGGGCAAGTCAGTTCTCAGAACATGATGTGAAATGGGATGTAATCTGGTGACACACTTTTCGGTATATTACCCAGGATAGACTAAGGGTAATGCAGTTCCAGTTTTTAAATAATTTGTTCTGGACCCCTTCTAAGTTGCATAGAACTGGTCATTTACCTAACGCCATATGTAACAGATGTCACCAAGAAGAGGGAACTCTTTCTCACATAGTTTGGGACTGCCCCCCCCCCCAGTGAAGGAGTTATGGGAAACCATTAAAACCAAAACAGATCTTCTGCTAGGGATTGATCAGCATTTCACTACAGAAGTGTGTTTATTGGGAGATTATACCATAGTCACAGAGACATCCAGGAGGTATTATCTGGCTATGATCTCATCCTCCCTTAAAAAATTAGTACTCAGACATTGGTTGGGTGATCTCCCATTGACCTACACAGAATGGCTGCAGGAATTACTGTTTAACTTGAATGTTGAAAAGTTTGGAGCGAGCATGAGGAATTGTCTCCCCAGATACATCAAAATATGGGAGCCATTACATATTTTATACTTGCTTCAAACTGGAGCGCAGTCATCTGGTCCGGATTGAGTGGGACTGATAGAAATCTGAGAATTGACCTGTTTTCCAAACTGTACTGAAGGAGATCCTAATACTGTTGTTTTAGTAAGAGGGGTGGAGGCGAGGTGGGTGGGGTGGAAGGGGAGCAGGGAAGGTGGTGGGGGAGTAAGAAGTGTCTAACATTATCCCATGTCAAGCTGATCAACTCATAACTTGTATATATGTATGTAACACTTCTTGCTCTCTAATGGAAATAAATAAACTTGAATTTAAAAGAAGAAAGCATAGGTGGAAAGAAATAAGGTGGCAGTGAGCAGTTTCCCATATTACTGCAACTTAAATGCCCTACTGGCCTGGCAAACCTCTGAAGCACAGACACAGGGGAGGGTAAAGGCACAAGTGCAGCAGAGAAAATGAGAGAAAGGAGAGGTACCACTGAACGGGGGGGAGGCGGCTACCTGGGAGAACAGTTACAGTGAAATTTCCCAAGGTGCCAGGTTTTGAAACCAGATTTGAAGGTAAAGTGAGAGGCAGCTGGTCCAACAGATATGGGTAGAGTGCTCCATAGGGTGGGAGCGGCAACTGATGAAAGCTTTACTACCCATACTAGTAGTAGCCCTAGGGACTTCCAGGGGGGACAGCTGATGAACTAAGAATCCTAGTAGAATAGCTAATCTTTAGGAGGGAGGAGAGAGGGGACACCTCACCAGTCCTGAGGGTGCTGTCAACGATGCAGCCAAGGGAAAAATCAAAGCAGGCTCTGATTGGTAGCCAGCCAAGGGACCGGTAGATGTCACAGTGGTGGGTAGTGAATGGGGCAAGTAGGGCAAATCAGCAGACGTTGTTGTAGACAGACGTGGAGGGCAGTGGATACATGCGAGTATATGAGAGCAGAGCAGTCAAGGATGGAAGGAGATTCCCGACAGCGCTAGCCCGGTGGCCTCCCTAGATAAGTGGTGTTTGATACAATAGGCAGCCCCAAGTTTTTGATTCACTCTGCGAGCAGCAAGGTTAATGTGATCAGCAAAGGAGAGGGAAGAATCCAGCATGACCCCCAAGTATTTAACGTAGGAGACATTCTCAAGGGCAGGGCCATCCGGAGAGTAAACAAGGAAGGAGGAGTTTGCCTTTTGTGCCTTGGCAAGGTAGGGTTTGGACCCAAACAGCATAACCTTTGTTTTTTTCTCGTTTACCAACAGCAGATTGGACATGAACTACCTGTTGGCAGAGCAGTAATTACGTGTGAGGACGGTGGACATATTAGGGAGGGATTTATCACTATGAAACAGGATAAGATCATCTGCATAGAGGAGGGAGTTGCAGGTAAGGCTGTTGGGGAGGAGGGTATTTATAAAGATAGAAAAGAGAAGAGGTCTGAGAATGGAGCCCTGGGGGACACCCATAGTGACAGATAGGGCAGGGGATATGGGGGAGCCAATGTACACAGTTTGGGAGTGGTCCGAGAGGAAGCTCCAAAACCACTTCATAGTCTTGGGGGAGCAGCCAAGCAGGGGTAATTTGGACAACAGGAGGGCATGGTTTACCATATCAAACGCTTTGGACAGGTCTTTGGAAATGGCACCAGTAGCGTTACAGTGATCCATGTTAGAGAGGACATGGTCACTGAACAGAGCAAGGGCTGTCATGGTGCTGTGGTTTTTGTGAAAACTGTGCTGCTGGTTGCACAACAGGTCATATTTTCTGAGATGTTCAGACAATTGGTGATGGATGACCTTCTCGAGAAGCTTACTAAAGTGAAAGGAGAGAGGGTTTTCAGCTTTAAAAATGGGTACCATGTTACCTGATTTCAAGGGGTCAGTCATGGAAGAGGAGGACGAAGGGGCTAGATTGAGGATAAAAGTGAGAGGTTTAGAGATAGCAGGGGAGAGTAGCTTTAGCATGACAGGGGAGAGGCTGTCAGAGCTGGGGCTGCCACAGTTAGGGAGCGTCTTTAGGAGCTTATAGGTTTCCTTTTGGGAAATAGCCTTAAAGTAGAAAGGGAGGAGAAGGGGTGGTACTAGGAGTGCAGAGAAGGGATGGGAATGTGGTGCATGCCCCTGAGCTGGTTGTTACTTTTGCCAGAAGCTTACTAAGAAGGGCAGAGGGATCAGTAAATTTCATGTTGAATGCCTGGGCAACCTCAGCTGACTCAGTTAGCTGCCCAGAAGATGAGTCCAGTAGAATGGTGTTACTGTGTAGGCAAGGGTTAAGGATAATGTTTTGAGTATCACAATTAACAAATGCCCTTATGTCAAGACTTTGACACATTTCCATTAGTGAAACTCGTGGTCTTACTAATATTCTGGCAAAATTTATACCTACCAATGACATTTGGTAAGGGAGGAAGCCACTCTGAGGTACCAGAATTGGTCCTCTGTGCTGGTTGCAAACTGTGCACAAGCCTGTCCTTTAAATTTCTGCCCCTTCTATACACCATACATGGAAGTTCTGCAATGCAACTATGCAGAATGGGGTCAGATCTAAGGACAGACCAATTCTTTTGCACAATCTTGCTTATTCTGTTACTTTGGTTACAATAGACGGACACAACATTAAACTGTAGTTGTTGGCTCTTAGTACCCAAAGTTTTGGGACCCAACAATGTTGCCCTGTCTGTGTTCTTAACCTGATCCAAGGCCTCATCTAAAACCTCCTGTCTGTATCCATGTTCTTGGAACCTGTGATAAAGTTCTGTGCTTTCCTGTTCAAAATCCAGCTGCTCACTACAGTTACGACGGACACATAGAAACTGGATTTAGGTATATTATTGATGGTATGGCAGGGATGACAGCTGGACGAATGGAGAAAAATATTATGATCAGTTTCCTTATGAAATAAGGTAGTGCCAATAGTTCCATCAATTTGTTTTCTCATTTTGATGTCCAAAATGGAAATTTCCACTTTGCTAGCCTGTACAGTGAATAGCAGATTTGGATTACTCTTCTCAAGGTATCCAACACACTCCTCCAACTCGTCCCTGTCACTCCATCAGACCAACAATATGTCATCTATGTATCTCTTATATAAGTCAATCTCATCATAAAAAGGATTGACATCAGAATCATAGACTTTTTCTGTTTCCCATTTTCCTAGAAAGAAATTAACATAATTGGGTGCAAATGTGGTACCCACAGCTGTCCCTTTAATCTGCAACCAAAACTCATCCTGGAAAAGAAAGGCATTACATGTTAGAACAAGACAGGCACACTCAATTAAAAACTTTTGCAAATTCTGAATGTAATCAGTGCTATGTTCCAAATAATATTGTAGTGCCTGTAACCCCTCTGTATGCGGAATGTTGGTGTAAGGGACTCAACACCGTCCAATGACAGCAACCACCATTCCTGATCAAGCTGTATATTTTCCAGGATGTTAAGGATATGCCCAGAGTCCTGGATGTAAGATCTTAAAGATGTAACTAGTCCCTTAATATGGGCATCGACAAATCTAGAAAGAGGCTCCATCAAGGAGCCTATTCCCCATACTATCGGGCATCCAGGGGGGTTCTGTGCATCCTTGTGCACTTTTGGTAAAAAGTAAATGGTGGCACACACCGGGTGATGCACTGTCAGAAATTCAAACTCATCATCATTAATAACCCCATCCTCCCTCCCATCCACCAAAAAAGAATCAATAAGTTACCATTGGACAATTGTCTTTCAACCTCCTTCAAGTATTTGGATGTGTCCATTACTACCACTGAATCCCCTTTATTGGCAGGTTTGATTGTTATAGTGTTTTCCATTTCCAAACTTCTTAATGCTTCAAATTCCTTGGCACCCATGTTAACATATGCAGTATCATTTTTTTCCGAAATCAATTGTTTGAAATCCTGTTCACACATGTGTTCAGAAATGGCAACTGTTTTATTGTAAGCTGGGTTGAAGGTGGATGCAGGCTTAAAAGTCTCTTTGTCAGATACATGTACAGTGCTGCCCACAGTGCCATCTTCTGTTAGGCAGGAATCATAGTCCAACCCCATTGTGTTCACTGAAGAGGCAACTGAATTCACTTTGGGTCTCCCCATATTGATTTTATGGAAGAAACTTTGAGGTTAAGATGTCTTGTAAACCTATACAGGTCCAGGAATAAATCAAATGGCTGAATCTCTTGTGACAGGACAAGTGTCAATCCCTTATGGAGCAAGCTTTTTTCATCCTCCGTCAACAATCTTGAGGAAATATTAATAACATTTATTTTTTTTATGGCATTTTTTGTTATTACTGATGCTCTGCTTCTTGCCTTGACTGCCCTGGTTGTTTCCTGATGTAATGGCACCGTCTACCACCCCTTCTGGTGCGTTTGTTGCTTCTCTGAACATCGCTGATCTTGGGCTCCATCGAGGGAGATGCTGCACAGCCTTCTGCCTCTGCTCTAAAACAGGACCTTCATTTTCCGATTCACTCATCGAGTAACAGCTGGAAGAAGGTGAGCTGCTATTTCTACTATTTTTCTTGAGAATGGATTTACGTTTGCCCCAATTTGTGCGGCCTCTTTGTTCATTTTTCGGCCTGGAGAACATCTGATTTTTCTCATAATCACCGCGATCCCACTCCCACTTGCGGAGCTTTGTGGCTTCAATTCTTTTCTCCTATTTTTCTAATTCTGCCTTTAATGGTTTCTCAAATGCCACAAAATCAGGATGGTCCTTAAATTTGTCCACTTCCTGTTGTTTGTGTTTTAATTCCTCCTGTAATTCTGGTTCCTGGCATATATCATTTCTCATTACACACTGTGTAAGTTCTAGTGAGGCTCTGTGTGTGGTTCTGAACCAATCCTTAGAAAATAGCTCCCTGTCTTTCCTGTAGCCAGGCTGCTTCACCCACCTTAACCACTGCAGCACTCTATTCCATCTCTGTTCCCTTACGCACCTGCTGCTGCTGCTTCTACACCGTGAGCTGTGTCTCGTGAATCAAACCTTTTTGTAACAATAAAATATTTATTCATTTTGGATAACTAGACTGGTGCCTGGATATCATTGCTTCTTCTGCTTGTTTGTTTTTCTGTGGTACAGTCTTTAGCTGACTGAGCATTATTTTTGCCAGCTCACTGAGGGAATGTTAATGTCTGACCTCAGATGTACTGGTTTACAACTAGTTACCTTCCAGTATTTAGTATAATAGGCTTTATTTATGCATTATCTCTGCATTTCTGGTCAGCGGTATGACTTGGTTCCTGAGGTGATGGTATGATAAAAAGGAGGCAGTCCTGAGAAGGGCAACAAAAATGGTGCAAGAACTGCACCAAAAGTCATATGAATAGAGACTAGAGGACCTCAATATGTATTCCCTGGAGGAGAGAGAGGGGATGTGATAGAGACATTCAAGTACCTCAGGGGTATAAACAAGGTACAGAAGAAGAATATGCATTTATATAGCGCTTTTCATACACAGTGTATCCCAAAGCATTTTACAAGCAATGCTAGACTGGTAGTGAAGTGACTGAATGTGTGGTGGCGGCCATATCACACATCATCACCCACACACAGCCTGGATAATTGCATGAACCAGTTTATGGGAAGGGGAATGTTGGCCAGGACACCGGGAATGTTCCCTACTCTTTTGCGAAGAGTGCCCTGGGTTCTTTTACTTCCACCTGGATACCCACCGGGACAACACCAGGATGGGCAGAAGGGACCTCGGTTTAACATCTCATCTGAAGGACAGCACACCCTAGCAGTACAGCACCTCCCAATACTGCACTTGGATGCCAGCGAGTTTTAGGTGCAAGTCCAATCCCGGTGTGGGACGAGAACCCATGACCTTCTGGTCCAGAGGTGGATGTGCTACCAACTAAGCCACACTACAGGAGGGTAGCATCTTTCAGAAAAGACAGTGTACAAGAACAAGGGGGCATGGTATGAGGTTAAGGGGGAGTTAGGCTCAGGGGCAACATGAGGAAGTGCTTTTTCACAGAAAGAGCAGTGGATGCTTGGAACAGCCTCCATATGGAGGTGGTGGGGAAAAAACCGGTAGGAGAATTCATGAATGCATGGGATAGACACAACAGTACTCTCTCAATAGGGAAGAGTGGGTGAGCCGCAGATCAACTAGGGTCAGGGGTATTGCATTTGGTAAGGAAAAGGGGCAGACTAGGTGGGCCACACAGTCCTTATCTGCCATCACCTTCTATGTTTCCATGTTTCTGTGATTCCTAGTCCCTGTCCACCATTGTCACTTTGATCTTGATCCAGGCCCTATTATTTTGCTGATAACAATCCAGTAGTTTTAGTGCAACTCTGTTGTGATGCCTACAGTACCTGTAACTCTGAATTATTTCATAAGGAGTAAACTACCACAGACAGTTTTGAGTTCTGACGTGAAGTTGTGGCCAGGCAGATGGCACCTCTGGGATGAATGTGCATCTTTCCCAATCTAGCCTGTCAGGTTTGTCCCACAGTAGGTCCACATTAATAGTTTTGAATGGTATGTCATCGCTACGGTGACAACTTTACCGTGACTGACACTACTGTGACAACAGCGCCAGGTCGCTGTAGTGTCGGTGTGGGACCCTGGGACTGCTTTCTCAGGATATTGTACCTCCTCCCTGAAGCAACTCCGACTCAGAGTGGATTTAGTAGTCGGGGGGTAGAGCCCCCCACATGGGAAGTTCAGGGGGCTTAGAAAACACAGTCTAAAGTGACTCCCTTTATGCCAACCGCAAACACGATCGACATAAAGGAGTTACTGTAACGTCGGTCGACAACAAAATTGTCAACCAACTGTCATAGATCCATTTTGAATGATTTAACATATTATTTATTTTCTATATGAACAGAACATGGAGGGGTGTACTATTCTCATATCTCTAGCTGCAGTACTTCCAACCATGTTTACTCGTGGAATCAGAGTAGATGCCAGCATTGATCACTGTATGTTGTCTGGTCTGTTGGTAAGTATCCCGTTATGTGCAGTACTTTGCCTCATTTGTGTTTGTTGTTGTATCTTGTAAATGTAGAGATTAATTGAATAAGATGGTCTTCCGCTGCCTAGTCCTTTGCAGTGGTATCCTGGTTATGCAAATCCGTCTAAAGATCCCTCAGGATTATTGTATGTTGTTTCCTGTCTTTGTGGGATCAGTCTCAAATTCCCTCAGGATTATTGTATGTTGTTTTCTGTCTTTGTGGGAATAGGTCTGTTACACTGACTAGGTGGATCGAGTGTTCTATAGCGGCAGCTGATGTACAGCTCTTTGGGTCCCATTGATATTTTTATGGTGGGGATTTCTGGGTTGAATCCAGCCTCAAGGCTCTGACCAAGGTTGCAGAAATTGTCTTTTAGGTTGGTCCTGGTTTATACAGCTATCCCTGTCCCTCTTTCTAAGGGACAGTTGAGTGTGGTTAAGTTGTATCCATGTATGAGCAGATCACTGGTTGAGATTTTAGGTTTGAGTCTGGTTTCAGTACTGGCCATGATGTCGGGTTGGTGCAGATGCCCCTGATGTCCTGGGGTCAGTTTCAAAAAGTAACTATTTCTCAATTGATATGTTATAGATTTTCTGTATTGGTTTCTTCGGTTTCTTTATTCTTTCCATTTTTCTCAAGTATGACTATACAGGTTACGCAAAAACACAACCATTGTTCCCAAGGCTCTATTTGTATTGGTTGCTTGTCTGCACTTGAAATCACAGTCATCTGTTTGTGACATCACAGTCTGCTGCAAAGGAAAAGTTTATGATGTCCTGAGCAGAAGATTATGATATCTGTTGTAATAAAACAAACAAATGGTGCACCAAAGCAGGGGGCTGACGTAGCCCAAAAAACATCAGAGATACAACAAATCAGCACACCAAAAGCCCAAATTATCAAATACTCTGCTTTATTTTAAACAGAGATGGACATGTACTGGAAGCCGTGGTCCCTGCTGCTTTGAGCTGCACTGTCTCTTCATCAGGGGGGTGTTGCTCAGTCTCCACAGTCTATACAAACTACTGATTACTAATCCACGAAAAAACATCCTGCCTTTGAAATGTCGGAATTCCACTATTGATGGAATTCTGCCAAAGTAGGTGGAATTTTCCAAAATACCATGGAATTTTGTTCTGTCAGAATGCAAAATTCCACAGAGCTTATTCTACAGGGCAAAATTACTTACATGAGCAGTGCAGTTCCCCATTAAAGAAATATTCCTTTACTAGGCAAATAACGATTACTTAGGGGCCAGTGAAGTTGTGAGGTTTGTTACTGTAGCATGCTGCTCCACCATCACATACTCACACTTAAACATCAAGGATTTTTTTTTATTATGTATATGGAATAATGCATGAGAAGGTATGGGTGGGATGCTACATAAACCTTGAGGGTGAAGCCTGAGGGGTTTATCAAATCATCCCACATCGAGGGTGTGCACAGATTTCAAGTTTACACTCTTCCTCATGCACAGGGGTGCCATTTGGGGGAGCAGGGAGGGCAGTCACCCCCGCACTGAAGGCCATTGTTTTTTGTTTTTTTATGTTTTTCTGCACCTGGATCCACCCCACAGCCCTCTGACCAGTTGTTGCCCCCCGTTGAAAGACTAAATGGCCCCCCTGCTCATGCATTACTTATGTAATTTCATCGGACTGTTTTTTTGCCAACCATAGTGTGGCTATTCTGGGGACAGCCATGTGGCAGAATGAGCATGAGATGTCACTTTCACTTTCCATAAGGAAAGCTGTCACGTGTTCGGTGTTATAACATGCGGGTTATAATGGCAGATTATAACCTGTGTTTCCTATCAAAGAAAACAGTTCCCAGTTGTTACAAAATAGTTAAGATACCAATAATAGTGCATGGGCAACGATGTGCAATGAGCCTGTTGTGCCACAGAGAGGTTCTGATTACCTCTGACCTCAAGAGGGACGCTCGAGAGATCTGAGGTAATCAGAACCCCAAGGTGGCACAATAGACTGGTTGGGCATATACAGTTGCCCATGCACTATTTTTTATAGTGTATGCGCCCCCCCCCCCCTTTACCAAGAGATTGCCAATGCATTTTTAACACATTTTAATTTTTAAAATACAAATCAAAATGTTTGTGGCCATGTATTCAGGAGGTTAGGGCTGGTTGCTAGGGCGTGATGCTTGGTTGCTAAGGAGCAGACATACCTACATTTGTAGAACAGCCTTCTATTGGCTGTCAATTGGGTATGGAGGGATGTTTTTTAAAAATGGTGTCTGTATCTCTTGCTTAAAGACAAGGCATGGGCTGTGAAGAACAGACTTTCATTCCGTAAGTAAATTTAAATAGTGGTTGATTCTGCTTTTTATTTATCATTGTTTGTGCTGTTCTTCTATTTTCCTGCTCATCTATGAATGTTTGCCTCTCGTCAGCCACTTTTGAAAACACCGCTGCCATTGTGCCGGTTGCATTTTGCTGACTGCTTGAGGAGCACGTGGCCACGCTGTGCCTGAACACAGGTGTTTGGTTTACAAGACAGCATGTAGGGTACAATCACGTGACCTTCTGAACTGTGGTACAGCAACATTTTGAAAGCCACTGATTTTCATACACAACAAGGGCTGACTATACACTATAAACCAGTTAAGTAATTGGTTCAATAAGATCTCATGACCATACATTATCCCAGTACAACAGGACTGGTTGGAACTAATTAACATTCTGAGCATCTGACTGCATGTTAAAATTAAGAGGTTTGGTGGAGTCATTTTATAACCACAATAAGGCGATCCAAAGTGAGCGGGCGTAATTGTGGGATGATGGCACTTCTCAAGTCATTGTATGCAGTAGCACACACCTGTTTGTGTCATGTTGCTTAATTATCACAATCCTTCATTGGTTATATGTGATAAATATAGACACATAGAAAATGTTAGACCAGAAAGCCCATGGGTCCATGCAGGCAGCTGCAGCATTCAGTGTCGTGTGACATACTCATATATGGGAAGGGCTTACAATAAACTGACTTCAGTTCAGTTTCTGACTAATGTAGAAGCCAGTCTGTCGATCAGATTAATTAGAAACATAGAAACAACTAACTGCTGTCAAATTTTATATTCTTAATTAATCTGATGATTAGATTGACTTCTGCATTGCTCAGAAACCAAACTTAAGTCAGTTGCTTGGAAGGCAGTTATAGAAACTTTTTTTAATTGTTTGCTAACTGAGTAATGCCCATTAGGCACAAGTGCCTGTTTTCAAGGGTACCCTGGGAGCTTTGGTATGTTTAAGTAACTTGTTCAGTCACACAGTATGCAAGTGGAGGTTGTTGGAATCAAACCAGGGTCTGCCAGATATACCAAGCTCATTCACAGCTTGCTACTCTAACCTCTAGGCCATATTGTCATACACAGATGTTGCTGGCAGATTTATTACATGTATTTATTAAACTTTGTTGACTGGGTGGGTGCATTGGCATCAAGTTCCTTTTTAAGTCACGACCTGGGTGCAATAGCACAGACAAGTGGGTAAGATAATACATTCAGGCAGAGAGGATACAGCATGTTATGGGTGCAAAGAAACAAATGGGAATGTACTGATAAACAAAGTGCATAAAATATACTATAACAGGCAGAGGAGAAAATTCAACAAGTCAAATATGATATAAAGCATCAGACATAGGATTAGGGTGAGAAGAGAAAAGAAAAGATAAGAAAAGAAAAGAAAAGAAAAACAATGATGTATAAATAAACAATGATTTTTAGAAGATGTACAAGGGAATTTATGGGGTGAGGGGAGCTTGAGAGAGGTAAGCAGGAGATGAGGTGGAGGACAGAGATATAGATTACAGAAAAAGAGGGAAGGAAGGAAAGATTCTGAGAGAGGAAGATGGGGTAAGTACTCATATAGTTGGTGGTGGGGATAAGAGCACAGCAGGGTGCGAAGGGTGGGGGAAGAGGCGAGGAGAGGTAAAAGGCTTCAAGGAGGTGGAGGTGTCAGATAAAGATCAAAGTTTCCATCAGCCCACCATAAAGAATTCCCTACCTATCCTCCTGACCTAATGTCCCAAATGGGCTGTTTACCCCAAACCTTCCCTCTCTCCCTTATTCCACCTCCCCCCCCATGCTTTTGTTTTCAGCATGGCAGAACCAAAGACTTGTACATTTATCTGCTGATCCTCCAATCCTACGTCACGCATGGGCAGCCTCATAGCCCCACTACCCGGGTCCTGGTTTTCATGAAAAATGAATGGTCAGCTGAGCAATCTGCAGTGAAATAATTGGATAATTACAAAGGGGAAGCGTTCCAAAGCGAGCCCTGCTCTGTGAGAGCCATACGGCACTTTTCTTGTAATTGTCATATTTCACCTTCCAGACTGTAGTGAAAAATTTGCGCTGGTACTCCAATTACCACCATATATCTGGATTCAGCTCATTTGAAATGTTTTACTGGACATAACAAATGTATTAGCGTGTAGCTGTTCAGAATAATCTCCCAATTATCTCCACGGGGTGTGGGAGGGGGGAGGGTAGGAGGGATTGAGAAGTGAGTCAGTGAAGCAGATACTAGGTCCACTGCTAAAAATGTTGCTTCACAGTAAATTGGGTGACACAAATATACTAAGGTTTTTTACTGATTAGAGAATATATAACTCCTCAGCCAACCTGCGGCCCAGATTAATAGTTACTACAGTATTTTAATGAACTATTTAGCTGTAGATTAATAGGAACAGCCTGAACTCTCCATCCCATGAGAATCTGTTTCTCTTTTGCCTGGCTATACTGTAATCTATTTTGTCCTTTTCTGTGTAAGTTTTACAGCAATTTCCTTTTACTAGGGAATATTTTTGAACTGTATCTATTACAGTTTGAAAGCTCATGAAAGCTCCTTTCTTTTTGGAACGTCTGATTATTGAGTTTTCAATATGAAAAAAACACAGAATGACGTACAATACATAAAGAAGCTGACGAATGCTGACACTGGGACACTGTTGACCTCCTTAAGCCTCAACTTGTCACTTAAAAATGCATTTTATGATTGGTCACATTTCTGTTGAATTTGCAGATGTAGTTGTTCATTTTGATTCTGGTTCCTTTTTTAAGAGAAACGCAGACTGCACACCATACTAATGACACAAATGTGTGTTTACTGTCCTTGAGCAACTCCCACAGTATCTTTCCTGGTCTTAGAAACACCCAACCCACTCTAGTCACTGAAGATGCAGTGGGAGGAGAGAAGACAACTACACCATGAGTGGCTGCTCTGTTTGGGGGTGTTCCTAATGTTCAGGAAGGGTGCAATAAGAGTAGATCAAGGATTTAAAAGAAAACAAGATATGGTATAATAACACCATTAGAATACACTGCAGTTCTACTAAGAAAGGAAGCAGTTAAAGAGCATGTCTTGAGTCTTAATAGCCCCAACATATTTGATATATAACCCTCTGGTTAAGAGAGGTATACAAAAATTTGAATTTGCTTCCGGCTATATTTTTAAACAAAACACTCATAAAACAGCTTTGTGGAGCTGGTATCCTAAATGGTAAGATTCCCCAACTCAGAGCCATGCCTCCATACTTGCATGTTTTGCGACGTCAGTACCAGAATGGTGCAGGGGCACGCTCCATAGACTGAAATGGGGGATATTTATGAAAGTTGTTTTTATACTTTTAAATGCTGCATTTGAGAAAGGAAGGCCACCACTCAACTAATAGATTAAAGTGTAATTATAGATGCTGTATGCCTGCTTCCAATTCAGGTGCTATGTTTCACATCACACCCCATACTATTAGGTGGAAAACCAGGAGTCTCATTTAGGGGTAGCCAGGGGTTGCAGTTGAAAACCTTATGAATTCTTTGTGTAACTTTGGTGCCGTTATAACATAGAAACATAGAATTTGATGGCAGATAAGGACTGCTTGGCCCACCTAGTCTGCCAATTAACCTACCTAATGGATAAGCTGCAGATCATAGTTAACTATCAGCCTACTTCCTCCTACTCCACACTATAATTGTCTTATGTCTGTCCCATGCATTCTTGAAATCCCCCACTGTTTTTGACTCCATTATCTCCTCAGTAAGGCCGTTCCATGCATCCACAACCCTCTTCATGAACAAATATTTCCTCACATTACCCCTGAGCCATCCCCTCTCTATCTTCAAATTGTGGCCCCTTGTTCTTGCATATCTCTTTTTCTGAAAGGTAATATACCCTTTTGGACTTTGTTGATTCCCTTGAAGTACTTGAAAGTTTCTTTCATGTCCCCCTCTCCCTCCTTTCCTTGAGGGTATACATATCAAGCCACTTTAGTCTCTCTTCATATGTCTTCTGGTGCAGACCATGCAGAATTTTAATTGCCTCCTCTGGACAGCCTCCATCCTGTCTATGTCCTTTCGGAGATGGGGTCTCCGGAACTGCACGCAGTACTCCAGATGGGATCTCACCAGCAGTCTGTACAGAGGGATAACAACTTCCTGTTTTCTACTGGTGATGCCTCTCCATATGCATCCCAGTATCCCCCAGCCACCCTTACTGCCTTCTCACATTGCTTTCTCACCTTTGGGTCATCTGATATGACTACCTCCAGGTTCCTTTCCATTTTTGTTGTTGTTAATATCTCACCCCCCTTTGTGTACTCTTCCCCTGCGTCTTTATTTCCCAAGTGCATTACTTTGCACTTCTTTGCATTGAATCTAAGCTGCCATATATTTGACCATTCCTCCAACCTTGCCAAGTCCCTTCTCATCCTTTCCACCCCACCTTGTGTATCAACCCTGTTGCAGATCTTTGTGTCGTCTGCAAAGAGACATACTTTTCCTTCCAGTCACTCCGCAATGTCACTTATAAACACATTAAAGAGGACCGGTCCCAGTATTGAACCCTGCGGTACCCCACTAGTAACCCCCCTTTCTTCAGAGTGGACCCCGTTTACTATTACCCTCTGCGTCCTGTTGCCCAGCCATTTTTTTTCCCAGACTATCACCTTGGGACCCACTCCCAGGCTGGCTAACTTGTATATTAATCTTTTGTGTAGGACTGTGTCAAATGCCATGCTAAGTCTAGGTAGGCCATATCCACAGCCCCTCCCTGGTCTACTACTTCGGTCACCCTGTCAAAGAAATCTACTAGATTCATCTGATATGACCTTCCCACTGTGAATCCATGCTGCCTTGGGTCTTGTGCCCCACTGGCCTCTAGGTACTCAACAATTATTTCCTTCAGAAGTGATTCCATTATTTTTCCCACCAATGAGGTCAAACTAACAGGTCTGTAGTTTCCTTCCTCTGCCCTGCTCCCACATTTGTGAAGTGGAATCACATCTGCCCTCCTCCAGTCCTCAGATACCACTCCATCCTCCCATGATTTGTTAAAGAGGGTAGTCAGTGATGTCACTAGTTCTACCCTTAGTTCTTTTAGAATTCTGGGGTGAGTCCCGTCAGGCCCCATTGTTTTGTTCTCCTTCATTTTTGAGGAGTTCTTTCAGAACCATTTCTTCTGTGAGTGGACTGGTATAGACCCCACTATCCAGAGTGTTTCTATTGTTTGGTTTAGGTACCTCCCCCTCCTCTTCTTTTGTGAATACTGAGCAGAAGTATTTGTTCAGTATCCCTGCTGTTTCACTGTCTCCCTCTGCCCACATTCCCTCCCCTTTATTAAGCCTCAGAATCCCTCCCTTAGTCTTTCTTCATTCCCTAATGTACCTATAACAGGTTTTATCCCCATTCTTAACAGAGTTGGCTATCTTTTTCTCAGTTTGGGCCTTTGCTATTCTGACTGCCTTCCCTGCCTCCTTTTGCTTTAACTGATATAGTACTCTGTCCTGCTCCTTCTGCATTTCCTTATATTTCCTGAATGCTATCCTTTTCTCCTTAACCTTCCCTGCCACCTCTTTTGAGAACCACAGTGGCTTTTTCCTTCATTTTGTTGATTTGCTTTACACAAAGGCAGTATAGCGCAGTGGTCTAAGGCTCTGAGCTGCAAATTTGGTGACATCCAGCAGACTAGACCTGGGTTTGAATCCCACAGCTTCCACTTGCATACTGTGTGACCCTGAGCAAGTCACTTAACCTCCGGTTACTCCTGTAAAAAAGCTTTCAGCTTAGTGTGCTACACCTGGTTAAACAACTAAAAAAAAAGGCTTGTTGCCTCTGTGACGGCAGTTTTGATTTTTCCCCATTGTTACTTCACCCCTCCTCCTTACCTGTTTGCTAGTGCTTTTCTGAGGCACTCTCCCCTTTTGCCAAAGTCAGCCCTCCTAAAGTCCAATACCCTTGCTTATGTATGGCTTGACTCTACAGCTGTGATTATTGTGAACCATACTGTTTAGTGGCCGCTTGTTCCCAGATGGCTATTCACTTCTAAATCTAAGATCCTCCCTCCATCCCTTATTTGACATTACCAGGTCTATAATTGCTCCCTCCTGACTGGGTTCCAACACCAGCTGTCTGAGGCATGCCCCCTGCAGGACATTGAGAATGACCCTGCACTTGGATGTGGCTGCAGTAAAGGTGCTCCAGTTAACATCTGGCATATTCAGGTCCCCTATCAACAATATCTCTCCTTTTTCTGCCATCCTAAGGATGCCTTCTATCATTTCCTTGTCCATTGCCTTCCTCTGAGATGGGGGTCTGTAAACAACCCCCGTGCAGATTGTGGTGCTATTCCCTGTCTCCAGGGTGACCCACAGTGCCTCCTCTCCTTCCTGTTTATCCTTTAGTTCTTTGCTTTGATTCCTTCCCTTATGTAGAGAGCTACTCCTCCTCCTCTTTTACCCTCCCTGTCTCTCCTGTAGATTGTGTACCCTGGAATGTTGACATCCCAGTCATGGTTCTCTGTGTACCATGTTGCAGTGACTGCCAGGATATCCAGGTGTTCCTCTTCCATCAAGGCCACTAGTTCAGAGAGCTTGTTACCCAGACTACTGGCATTGGTACTTATTGCCCTCCATTTTGTGATGGCCTTACCCTTTTTAGCCCATCTCTGTCCTTACTGCCTTTGCCTTTTTATGGATTTACCCCAGTCCTGTTCCCTATTGACTTCTCTGCCTTTGTGCCTACTTTCCTAACTACCCTGTTTTGTGGGGGGCTGGGATTTCCCTGCTTCTCTTCAATGCTTCCCCCTTGGCTAGTTTAAATGCTTGCCAATGAACCTAGGATCCTAGTTCCTCTCCCAGACAGATACAGACCATCATGCCAGTTTAGGCCTGTGTCCCTCCAGGTAGACCCCCAGTCCCCAGTGAAGCCAAATCCCTGAGCTCCGCACCAGTTTTTCAACCAGTCATTGAATCCCATTGTGCAGAGTACCCTAGCCTCACCCACGCCATAGACAGGTAGCACTTCTGAGAAAGTTACCATGTGTGCTACTTGTCTGAGGCCCCTCCCCAATTCCACAAACTTCTGCTGCACTGCTCTGATCTTATTCCCAGCCAGATCATTTGTCCCTATGTGGACAAAGACATCCAGCTCCCTCCCCATACAGTTGCTCCCATGATCCTGAGGATTCACTTCCTGCTCCTCCAAGCCATGGAGCTGGGCAGGCACCTTACCTCCCTCTCCCCTCCCTCCCCCATTTCTACCCACCTAATGGTTGAGTCCCCCACCAGGAATTGTTTCCTTCCCCTGTGGGGTCCTGTGCCACCCTCCATTGGGTCTCCTTTGTGGAGGTTCCCACCATCCTCCCTGGTCTCCACTGAGTGGCTCCATAAAGGGATCATGCTCCGCCAAAGAGGTGAATGAATTGTGGTGAGGCACAACTGGAGGGATGCACCTCTTTTCCACCACCCTCACCCTCCCTGAGTCCACCATGGTACAACCATGCCTCTTTCTTGGCAACATGTGAGGCAGTGGTGGTGGTGGTGGTGGTCTGGGTGGTCCCTGGGTGGGGGAGGAGGTTTCCCAAATCCTCGCCAGGTCAACATGGAGATAAGCAACCTCCTCCCTCAGACCAGAGAGGTGCCTTCAAATAAAGCAGCAATGCAGCCTCCAGAATATCTCCCAGAAGACTGCCGTTCCACAGCCAGTGCATTGCACCACTCCCCACGTCTGTCTCCCTTCCTGTTTAAGATTTTTTATAGTGTGTGTGTGTGTGAGTGTGTTTACCCCCTATTCAGTGTGCTGTGCCTTTAAGGATATGAACAGGTATATGTCCTTTGCACTTTTGTGGAAGTGATGTCAGAACCCCTGATATAAAGGAAATGATATGCTTGGAGTGGGTGGGGTGAGGGGCAGGGTGGGTGGGACTAAGCCCGTGCCCTCCAGAAACAAGCAACTACAACACTGACCCACCACCCCGGTGAGTGCCTTCCTTCCTTTCAAAGACCTATTTCACATAGTTTAAGTATACCAAGGGCTACTACCCCTGCCTGCTTCTTCTGATCGAAAGTTGAGGGGCCTGTGTTCGGAACTAATGGTTATTGTTGACTCCCTACCAGCAGTAAAGCTACAATTATGTTGCCTCCGCCCAGAGAAGTGCTTAAATTGGTTACCTATAAAGCTAGTACAGCCCTCTGGGAAGCTATACCTACCCACAACCCCAGCTAGTGACCTTACACACCTAATTACAATATATATATAGCATTCAATATACACTTCTTTGGGAGCACTACTGTTATGCTCACAGACACCACACTTACCAACAGGGTCTGGACCTCTTGCATATACCCTGTGCCCCTGCAATGAAACAGTTTCCAGTAATACCCTTTGGCTGTTCCTGTCAAATGACACTATGACTTGACACTGAGTAATGATATGCCCATAAGCCAGCTATAACGCAAATAACAAATCTGGTTTATTAAGGGGACTTGAACAAGGGAGGGGCGATAATCTAGGTTGATGATTGTAATATCATAACTAAGCAGATAATAATTAATGAGCATTAAATATGTCCCTAAATTAGTCAGTTTACACAGCTGCTGGGAACCCAGAATGGAGCTAGGTGCAGGCCTGAAGTGTTGCCATGGGTAGGCCGGCATTCCAACTGGTTGGGGCCCTTGGTGGAAAGAAGGGTGTTATCAGACAGAATAAATACTTGCAAAGAGTAGGCTATTTGAAATCCCAGGCCGGATGGCCTGTAACTATAGTTAGGACCCAATGAGAAATTATAAAGTAAATCAGATGACAACATACACTTATTTGGTTGTTAAAGGGGGCTACCCTGATTGTACTCACTGTACACAAAGTGACTGGAGAAAATGATGAAGACTTCATGGATCTGCTGGCTTTTCAGGCTGATGGTGGGGACCGGGGCCGACACAACTCACCTCCTCTTCACGACCTTTCACTGACGCTGGCTGCAACCTGTGACTTGCTTCTTCACAGGGGCTGAATCCCCAAGGCTGGTTTATAGCCAGGTAGGCACTGGATCTGGTACAGGAACAGTCTCTAGGACCATAGATGTCACAGGCCCAATACATGAAATTCGACTGGGTATTCGGATTGGCAAAGTAACTTAACTTGCAACTAGCAGGCTGCCTTAACATTGGCAGGAAACAAACAGGAACAACTGGCAGCAGGTCACCCCTTTTATCAAACATGGCAGGAGACCAATGCAACATTCACAGGGTCCAAACAGCACTGGAGTCCTTAGGATGAGAAATCCTCTCACAGTTCTTTCAGCTGCTCTTTCTTCAGGCAGACCACTTCTTTCAGCTCCAATGTCTCTGAACTTAGAGCAGAAATGAACTGCTCCCTCAGTTCTGCGTTTAGGCAATTGTGACAGGGAGCTCCTGCCACTCTTGAGGACCAACCTATTCTTAAATCTGTTGCAACAATTCTTCTATTTCTTAGTCTAATCTATCCTTTACAATTTCTGGTCCATAAGGTTGGCCACCTATGGGCACCACTCTCCCCTTTCTAGACTATGCTATACTGAAGGTGAATAAAGCAATGGGGCCTGATGGGATTTACCCCAGAATTCTAAAAGAACCAAGGGAAGACTAGAAACACCACTGACTACCCTTTTTAATAAATCATGGGAGGATGGTGTGGTACCTGAGGACTGGAGGAGGGTGGATGTGATTCCCCTTCACAAAAGTGGGAGCAAGACAGAGGCAGGAAACTACAGACCTGTCAGTTTGACCTCAGTGACAGGGAAAATTATGGAATCACTTCTGAAGGAAAGGACTGTTGAGTACCTAGAGGCCAGTGGAGCACAGGACCCAAAGCAGCATGGATTCACAGCAGGAAGGTCATGTCAGACAAATCTAATTTATTTCTTTGACTGGGTGACCAAAGTAGTAGACCAGGGAGGGGCCGATGGACATGGCCTACCTAGACTTTAGCAAGGCATTTGACACAGTCCCACACAAAAGATTAATAAACAAATTAGCCAGCCTGGGAGTGAGTCCCAGGGTGGTGGCCTGGGTAAAACACTGGCTGGACAACAGGACACAGTGGATATTAGTAAAGGGAGTCCACAGTGAAGGAAAAGGGTTACTAGTGGGGTACCACTGGGTTCAGTGCTGGGGCCGGTCCTTTTTAATGTCTTTATAAGTGACATTGCAGAGGGACTGGAAGGGGAAAGTATGTCTCTTTGCAGATGACACAAAGATCTACAACAGGGTTGATATGCAAGGTGGGGTAGAAAGGATGAAAAGGGACTTGGTGGGGTTGGAAGAATGGTCAAATGTATGGCAGCTTAGATTCAACACAAAGAAGTGCAAAGTAATGCACCTGGGAAACAAAAACCCAAGGGAAGAGTACATAATGGGGGTGAGATACTGACAACAACAAAAATGGAAAGGGACCTGGGGTAGTCATATCAGACAACCTAAAGTTGGGCCAGCAATGTGAGAAGACAGTAAGGAGGGATGGAGGGATACTGGGATGCATAGGGAGAGGCATCACCAGTAGAAAACAGGAAGTTGTTGGCCCTCTGTACAGACAGTTGGTAAATCCACAGCTGGAGTACTGTGTACAGTTCTGGAGACCCCATCTCTGCAAAGACATAGACACGGTGGAGGCTGTCCAGAGGAGGGCAACCAAAATGGTGCAGAGTCTGCACCAGAAGACATATGAAGAAAGACTAAAGGAGCTTAAGATATATAGTCTCAAAGAAAGGAGGGAGAAGGGGGACATGATAGAAATGTTCAAATACCTCAAGGGAATCAACAAAGTCCAAGAGGGTAGCATCTTTCAGAAAAAGAGATGTGCAAGAACAAGGGGACACAATTTGAAGATGGGGGGGACAGCTCAGAGGTAATGTGAGGAAGCATTTCTTCACAGAAAGGGTTGTAGATGCATGGAATGGCCTTCCTGAGAAGGTCATAGAGTCAAAAACAGTGGGGTAATTCAAGAATGCATGGGACAGACATAAGACAATTCTAGTGGGGGGTAGGAGGAAGTAGGCTGTTTGTTAATTACGATCTGCAGCTTATCCGTTAGGTAGGGAAACAGGCAGACTAGGTGGGCCAAGCAGTCCTCATTTGCCATCAAATTCTATGTTTCTATGTGTCCTCTTTGATATTACTTTTCTCTCTCAAGTCCTCGTACAGGGAGGTTATTGTTGTGACCTTCGAGCTGATATAAAACAGGCTGTGTTCTTCATTGTTGGATTTAGGATGCAATGGCACTATGTCATAAAATACTTTAATGTATATACCTTATGTGTATAAAACCTGTAAATGTTGAAAATACCATGGCACTGGGGCCCAGATATTCAAACTGCGCCAAGCTGTGGCGCAAGCCTGTGTACAGCTCAAATTTGTTGCGCAGGGGTGTGGCCAGGGTGATATTCAATGGAGTTGCACTAAGGTGCAACTGCTTTGAATATCACACACTGGCCACCCCCACTGTGCATGGTGCAGTGGCACTGCACCAGCACAAGTGGTTAGAGTGGAGGATTGAGATTGGTGGCGCAAGTGCCATTGCGCCATGCACAGCACCTGCGATATTCAAAGGGTGACATGCAAATGGAGCCATAATTTATGCAAGACACATGGGGGGCCATTTGCATCTGATTACAGTGCCATTTGCATGCCATTAGCATGCAGGTGCACTGATCTCCGACGACTTGAGCGCCCTGCCAGGCAGCAGCCGTTGGGGACCGATGCCCCCTGCAGCCCGATCGTGGGACGTCCCATAAGGGACAAAGAACATCTCTTATCCCTGGTGGTCCAGTGGACCGTGATTAGCCCGATTGTGGGCATCACTGTATCCCCCCCAAAGTCCAATATCCCTGGTGGTCCAGTGGACCTCGATGAGCCCGATCGGTGGCATCACTGTATTCCCCCCAAAGTCTAATATCCCTGGTGGTCCAGTGGACTGCACAGAGCCCGATCATGGGTGGCATTCCTCACCCCAAGTCCGATATTCCTGGTGATCTAGTGGACCCCCACCCCACCCACCACTGAGCCCCACCACCTACTCCCCCATCAGCCGGCAGTTGGCAGCACCCTATCTGCCTGCCGCCTGCTGACTGACAGCTCAGTAGGGCTGCATGCTCATTAGTTCAGAGCATGAGCCAATGGGTGTGCAGCCCATACTGTACTAGTCAGTCCAGATATGTGAATGAAAAGGTGCATATTCTGCACATTCCGATATTCAGCCCAGGATGTGCTGAGTCTATGCATGCGCAACCCCTACTTGCACCGCACAAAGTTGATCAAAAAAATAAAAGGAACAACAGCTGGCCACCCACAAGTGAGCTGCCGTATTGCAGGGTGCAACACGGCAACTGCCACCGGTGGGTGGCCACCCGAGCTCCGGCTGCACCTCCGTGGCAGCACCCCCCATGCCCGATTGTGGGCACCTGTTCAAAATATCATGTCCAATATCCCTGGTGGTCCAGTGGACTGCTGTCTGCCTGATCGCAGGCTTCAGTATAATTAAAAGAATTACATCCAATATACCTGGTGGTCCAGTGGACCGCTGTCTGCCCAATTGCGGGCATTTGTAATAAAAAAAAAGAATTACGTCCAATATCCCTGGTGGTCTAGCGGTACCCCCTCTCCACCCGCCCACTGAGCCCCACCGCCCGCTCTTCCCAGGTCAGCAGTGGGTGGCAGCACCCCACCCGCCTGCTGCCCCACTGCCTGCCGACTGACACTGTAGGTATGGCTGTACGCCCATTGGTCCACAGCGTGAGCCAATGGGCGTGCAGCCCGTACCATACTACACATTCCAGATATGTGAAAAGCAGCATGTGGATATTCATGGGCATTGTGATCATCACAGTTTAAATGGTAAGAACATAAAAGGGAGTTGAACTTGAGTGTGCAACATACTTTTGGAGGGATTGGGAAATTTGGAGCCTGTTTTGCAGGCAACCGTTGTACTGCCCTGATGAACATTTGACTTGAAAGTTCAATTCAGTCTCAGTTCAATTTATTATCGGGAAGCAAATTGAGCACAGGTCTCATTTACAACTGCATCCAGTACAGCTGAGAAAAATGATAGTAGATAATCACAATGAAAGATAAAGAAATAGAGTAAAAATAAAGACACATATCTACAAAATGCTTTTTACGTTTGCTTGTGCTCGTGCAAAGCAAACATATTGGTGGTGTGCAGCACTGAATGACTTTTGAAGGTGTGACTGTGTTGCATCCAGTGGAGTTGAGCGATGCCAAGCTGGCTCAGGCTGCTATGCCTCCGACTTCTGCCGGGGGCCATTCTGAAACTGAGCCCTCCCCACCCTCCTCCCAAAGAGGAGGAGAGCAGTCGTATGCTGTACCCTCCTCCCCCAGTCAGCCCTCTAACAGCCTGGGCTTGCATCTGAACCCCAGTCGTCGGCGTTGCAGGTGGTAGCTCTGCCGCTGTGCTGGCAGGCTGGCAAATTATTGCAGTTTTAAAAGAACAAAGTAATTTATTTTTCTTTTTTCTTTCACTTTTTTTTAGGTTTGAAGGAAATAGTCCCTTTTAATATAGCATACAGAAATTTTTTACATTTCTGGGAGGTGATATGTGTCTGTTTCTGCCCCCCCAAAGTCAACTTACAAACAAACAAGCAAATAAACAGGGGTGCAACAGAGTGCATGGTTTCACTGACAGTGACTCGTCATGTTTCTGTTTCTCTGGTCAGCGCCTCCCTCCCCTCCCCAATACACACAGAGTCAAACAGATTGCTTTGGTTTGTTTAATTTAATTTTCTTTTTTTTTTTTATTAGTATTGTGAACTTGCTCATTTGTCCTTTTTCTTTCTGCATGAGCAGCCAGCTCGATGGGGAGTGAACAGGTTCCTCTGCAGCTGCAGTCGTGTTTCCTACGTTGTGTTTTCACAATCGCAGCACTATGTTGCTATGGTATGAACAAGTGACTTTCCAATCATGTTGTTTTTCATGATCGGATTGTTTGCTCTAACATAGTGTGCAGTGGCATGGGAAGGAGGGGAAGGAAGACTGGACACTAGGACCATAGAACTGAATAATGTGACTGGACAAATGGGCAGCTGTGATACCAAAATCAGATGTGCAAGTGTTACAAATGATAAAAGCTTGACATTTTAGACATTAAGCAGAAAGATGGGACCTTAGACACAGTGAATGTTATTTTATCGTTTTTAGACAGAAATGGAGTGAAAGATGGTTGTTTTTGTTTGTGTCATGGTGGCAATGCTCTCCTGGTGCAGTTGTTGCAGTTCTGTCAGTTGGTAGGTGTGGCTCTACAATGGAGAGTTGTGGCAGGCATTGATCTGTCAGTGTGCTGTGTTTTGGTTGCCATAAGTAGTACCAGTTTGTGACAGGAAGCTCCTACCACTCTTGAGGAGTGACCTTTTCTTAAATCTGTTGCAACAGTTCTTCTATTTCTTAGCCTAATCTATCCTTTACAATTTTTAGTCCATAAGGTTGGCCACCTATGGGCACCCCTCTCCCATTTCTGGACTATGCTATAGTGTCCTCTTTAATTTTCCTTTTTCCTCTCAAGTCCTTGTACAGGGAGATTATTGTGGTGACCTCCAAGCATATGTAAAACAGGTTGTGTTTATCATTGTTGGATTTAGTATGTAATAGCATTATGTCATAATATACCTTATGTTTATGAAACCTATAAATGTTAAAAATACCATGGCACTAGGTGTTTTTGATAATGATAAAAAGTACTAGGTGACTATTACAGAAATTAAGTTAGTTGTGCTATTTAAAATATAAGTAAATTGCTGTAAACTGATCAAGTCTGAAAACTCATGGTGATTTGCATACATCCCATTATGCTTTGCATTATGGAAGTATGTATGATGTTGTTTTTCTTTGAAACTTGATTTGTTGCCAGTGCCCTTTGGGTAACCCTTTGTTCGATGTTTCTGCACTGAGGTTCTTTGTTTTAGCTTGTTTTGGCTTTGTTTTTTTTTTTGAGCCCCCACTACCCAGGCAAATGGGGCCCACATAGGGATGAAGGGGTTTCAGTGAAAAGTAGTTAGATCTGAGATCAGTGTCAGGAGGTGCTGGCTAAGTGCAGAGAAAGGACATACATAGGATGTTGCTACAAACTGAGGTACCGAAGAAGGAATGTGGCATTGCAGAAGCTAATTTCCTGTATTTTGAATAAACATCACACAGAAATTGTGTGTTGAATCTGAAGTTCAGTGTGTGGTCCATCTGTTATCCCACATCCCCTCCACACAGTTGCCAAAATATGTCCTGATAAGGACACGGCAAATGGTACCTCTTAGCCAAAAAAAAGGAAATTTCCTACCCATTTTGTAAATAATAATAATGATAACAATATCCACCCTGGATAGTACATTGTAGAAATAAATGTAAACTAAAGAGAGAGTGTGGAGAAGAAAGTTCTAATTGTATTATTAATATTGTTCCTTAATAATAGTTTTGGATAATCATAATACAAAAACATTATGTAGCAGCTTGTTTATTTATGTTTTCTAGAGGATGGTCAGCACAATTAAAATAAATCATATGCTTTCAGTATTAATTAACAGTATTTCCATAAAGGGGAAACAACTATGTTCCTAACTGGTCCTCAATAACCTGCGTCAAGAAAGACCGCTCATTTTCTGATGGACTCTGTTTCTTGGCCTGATTCCTTTTCATATTGATTCTTGGGAACTCTAAACTTTGATCAAGCCTTATAAATGATAATGTTTGCCTTTCTATATCACAAAAACCTTTTCTAGTGGCAGCAGTTGAAACTGGGCCACATGCGACAAAATGTCTTGCCAGAAAGTGAAAAATGTTCTGCACTTCTATTGAGCGGAATATGTAAAGTCAGGGTAAACATAAAACCTGTGTGAATTACATAACAAGGTGTCTTTAATCTATGATCGTTTAAGTAATAAATCTTGATCTGACTCGAGAGCACATTAAACAAAAATATTCACCTTTGATTCAGGACCAGGATTTGTGGGCAAGGCAGAATTTGCTGCTTTTCTGTCTGAGGTAAAGCAGGAATATTTCTGAATGCACATGAAGCGATCGTGATGAATGGTGGCTGGTCCTCAGGCAATTCTTAAACCTGAAAAGAGATATCCTTGACCATATCCTGCACAATGTGAAATTCTGTGTCTAACATGACTGGCATTCCCAAGATGCTCAAATTCTTATATCTTAGTTGGAGTTCTAAATTCTCCACTTTTCTGTTAATCATTTATGAAATGGGTACCAAAACATAAGCAATTCAATTGGTCAGTGACCATGCGATAAAGTGTCTAATACACGGGAATAAGTCCGGCTGCACATTGATATGGGTGATACTGACAGCATAGAACATTCAAAATTGAAACGGCAGCCATCTTTTTTACTCCACTAGCAACAGGAACCAATCACCAAAGTAAGCAGGTCACTGTCATCTGTGCCACAGTCCAAGATTTAAAACCACCCATCTCAGTTCATTGCAACACATAATAAAATGGAAACAAATACTTGTGACTGCCACAATCTCTTCCAATCCTGCTTGCCCCCCCAACTCGCTGTACTCCTGAATAGCCAACCTGCCAGCTGGTAGATACTTCCCTCCCCACCTCCTATTTTTGCACCCCGCACACACTACTGTCACAGATCACCTTCTCAACACACATAAAAAGAAGTTTAGTGCTAAGATGTGTTCCTGTTCTGCCCATCTGTCCACTCGCTCACAGCACTCCTAAACCCACCAAGATCTCTTTCTGTTTTACCCGCTCGTCTGCTCGCTTGCTCACAGTCCTCCTTGACCAGAGCTGCCACCTGCTCAATACTTGCTCATTTTAGCCCTAGAATTTCTCTTATTTTATAAACAAAACTGCAAATGAGAGATGTCAATTCCATAACAACCACATAACTAAAAAGAAAACTATGGCAGCCTGCCCAGGTCAAAAGTCCTCAACAACAAAAAAAAAAAACAGTAAAGTGGCAGAGGAACTATTTTATAAAGAAAAATATTTCAGTTTTGCATTTCTTATCAAAGTAATTTGTACTTTCGCATGCATCTATAATTTAGATGCCCATTTCATAAGTGCAATAAGCCACACCAGTGTGTGTGTGTGTTAGACACTTTAACACATGGCTAGGATGCTGGATGCACTCAGCCTGTGGCCTCGTGCCTCACTACACCTCCTTGCCATGTGTTAAAGTGTCTAAGACACACCCTGTCATGTCTTACTGCTTACGTAATCATCTTTAGTGACAGCATTGGATGAGGCCTCCAGACCATGCATTTTATATCAGGTGGTTGCAGTCATGTCAGAATTCTTTTTAACTTCCCCAGATAAAGTTTTAAGATTATCATGATTTATTTTAGCTTCTTTTTGGAAGAAATCTACCTTGGAGTTCAGAGCCTCATAGCATCTGTCATAACGATCTATGCAGGCTAGGATTTATTCCATGGATTTTCCTAATGTCTCCATACTGTAGACTTCAGGAGTGGCTCCCCCAGTTGCAGCCCCAATTACATTGAAAGAAGCTGATTTAGGTTGCATTACCATACCTAAAGATTGAAACTCTGAAGGTATTTGCTTGTGGCCTTTTGTTTTGGGGGGGTACAGAGGGTCCCGATTATATTGGAAATGGCGAACACTGTAACTGAAGTCAGAGATTCAATATAAACTCCTGCCAACACAGAAACATGCAAATCGGATATTAATCTCTGCTGTTTGCTCATATGAGTGGAGAAAAGTACAGAGATGTTCACAGACAGTGTTTATGGCAGTGATATAGAGGGAAAGAAGCCACTAACATGGGGGGAGCCAGGTAAACTTCCACTAGGGTGATTAACTAGTTGAAAATGCTTCACTACTGGGTGGATTTGGGGAGACTGGTACTTTTCAGATGCTGTCGTGAAGCTGACTTTATGCTTATCAATTTCTGGAGCACAGTAAAGGACTGAAAAAGCTACTTTTTTGACATGCAGACATACCGAGTATAAACCAACTTAATCAGACATCTTGCTGAGTTGAACAGAGTTTGAATATTTTATTTTTAAAGGTTTTCCTGGGTACTCATTCTAAGTACAGTAAGCAGTACAACTCTGCGGGATCCCACTTTCCTGAATTTGCATGACTTTGTTTAATAAACTGCCACTTCGCTTGCCAAAAATGTCACAAAGTCAGCATCTTGTACAATTGCAAACTTCACAAATTAAATCAAAGAGTGACGTTTGATAGCTTTACGCATCACCAGTTTTCACACTGGGAGCTAGAAGGTAGCCTGGCCTTAAAGCAACAGTGCAATGAAAAATGTTTTTAAGTTCCAGCTACAATTAAGAAAAATATTACCACACCTATCAAAATCTACTTTTCTAGGTACCTTCTATGCTGCAAACCATGAGTCTGTTTTTTTTTTGTTGTTGTTTTTTTTTTTTCTCTGTCCTAACCCTTGCCAGGCCTGGAATGCTTTTTCTATGCCAAATGTGGTGGCCATCTTTTTTTCTTGAGAAAAAAACAACTAAATAAAAACATTCATATAATACTCAAATGTTGGTGGAACCAAAACATTTTGCCACTAAATTAAACTAAAAGATGCCCGTAATCTTTTTTAGTGATGAAAAGGTTGGGTCAAACTTTTTGTCCAGTTTCTTTGCACTGTTGCTTTAATGATCAGCTAGAGGCAGCACTGTTTCGTGTAAAACTGATTATATGGTATTCATATCTCAAATACCATTAGTTGCCCCTCATTTTATACCTACTGTACAGATGCTGTAATGAGATTTCAGACACTTATCTAAAGATGCAGCAAAGTTTTACTTCGATCGCAAAGTTCTGGCAAAGTCAAAGACTTCGACTTCTCAAAGCACTTTGCAAAGTTGGCTGTGGAGCACCAGAGCGGCCATAGCAATAGGCTCCAGGGTGGTTGTTGCCGCCAAAGAGGAAGTCCTGGAGGACTGGGCTCAGTCAGAGCCAATCAGGAGGCGCCATCCACAAGGCACAAAATTTGAACAGCAGTGTCTCTGTTATAACAGCAAAGACACCAACAAACAACAAAAGAACGGGTCACTATTTCGGGCAACTGCAGCCGTGGAGAGGACTGTGGCAGGGTGGAATAGGATCTTGTCTCAGTTGTTATGGAAAGAGTTTGAATGCAGGGATCTGTTCTGTTCTTTTCTTTTCTGTCTCTTTTCTGTCTGATTGCACAACCAAATTTTCCTGTGGGACCTAGGATTTTATCACCCTGACAGTCTCGCAATTATTTGCCTCTCACTCTCTCTTTTCCTCCCATGCATATCTGCTGATGTAAAAATATATGCAAATCATTGTATGGAACTGCAACTGATATTGGGATCCCTTTTGTTTAGAAAATTTATTGTGTTAATTTTTGAAATGTATATAACTATAGTTTGAGATGATTGCAAAAAGCTATTGAAAACTCAAGAGGTTACCTTAGTGCAATTTTTGTAAGCCTTTTGCAGAAGAGCTGTGGAAAAGGGGCCTCTGTTCTGGGACACTGTTCTAGCAGCACCTGCCTGATACTCACAAGGACATTTTAGAAAAAAAAACAGGATGCTTGTTAAGAAGAGAGGCTGTTGCAAGGACTTATAAAAAAGATAGAGCAGCAATGGCTTGCAGATGGACACACAGAGATTGAAGGAAAAGTCTGATGAATCTGCTGTTTATTCTTCCTTTGTAAATAGTTATTCCGAACAAGTTTCTATTTTTCTTGTTACTGCTAGTGTAAATAAATATTTTTTGTGAATTTTACAACTCCTCCTAGTTTTTCCTATGCTTCCTGACCTGTGCCTCGATGACAGATGGTGTCAGCCTAAGTGGGATTTATGCTGTGCATTCTCTAAGCCAGGAGTTTTGAGCATGGGTACTGGACCTAGCACTAGGGAAGCACAGATAAAGTTATGGATTCTGCAGCAGCAAGTCCAGAAGTGGTTACCAGGAGAATGGTAGCCAAACTTGCAGAGTCAGAAGGCCAAGCTGAGATTGTACAGCCAGCACAAGTTATGGAAAAAGAACAGGCAGTGACAGAACCTGAAAGCCTGATGGACTTTTTCAAATGGTGGTCTGTACAACAAAAAGAGATGGAGAAACCGAGAAGAGAGGAGATGCAGCAGAGAGAACAAGAAATTCAATGTTTAGAAGCTCAGAGAAGAGATGCAGTGACAGGAGCAGCAGAGGAGAGAAGAGAAACAGCAGATGAGGAAAGAGATGCAGCGAAAAGAGCAGCGATGGCTGGATACTTTGCAAGCTATCAAAGGCAGAGGATCTAGCACAGATCCAGACGAGCAACAAAACACACGCAACTTAAAAGCCATTAAACTTACAAAGTTGTGTCCCTCGGATGATAATGAAGCATACCTGACAACTTTTGAAAGAGTTGCCACAGCCTGCCAATTGCCAAAGCAGAAATGGACAATCAGACTGGTACCCTGCCTGACAGGAAAAGCCCAGCTTGTCTACGGCAATATGGACACTGCACAGTCAGAAAACTGACATGGTGAAAAGCGAAGTACTGAATAGGTATGACATCTCAGGAGAGACCTACAGGCAGAGATTTCAGTCTCCGAAGTACAGCTCAGTCGACAATTTTCAAGAAGCCTTCACCCGACTCAGAGAACTCCTGTTAAAAAGGCTCCGACCAGAAGGCAAAACAGTCCCACAGATCATCAACACATTTGCAGTGGAGAAATTCATCAACATCCTGCCTACAAATGTGCAGCTTTGGGTAAAGGAATACCAACCAGACAGTGGGGGAAAGGCTGTTTCTTTGGCCGAGGACTAACAAATGGCCAGACAGATGCCACAGCAGCAAGGTAATAGCCAAGACACTCATTTTCCATATAAACTCCAAGCCTGATGAGAACTCTGGTGGAGGTAACAAATCTGTGCCCAAAGACGTTATTTGTTATAACCATAACACGCCAGGCCATATTGCAAGAAACTGCCGTATTAAGGAGAGTGGCACTGAACAGATTTGTCCTTAGCAAATTGGGGCAAGTACTTAACAGATGTGAAGATGGGGGATAAGACTGTAAAGGGTCTCATTGATTCAGGAAGCAGACAGACACTAGTGCATGTTGAAGTGCTGGGGAAAGACTGTGCAAAAGGACCAGGTACTGGTGTCATCTGCATCCACGGGGACATTCGATACTATCCCACCACTCAAATGACTCTGACGATTAAGGGTGTGTGGCACCAAATGAAAGTGGGGGTAGTACCTAAGTTACCTGCACCTGTGATTATTGAAATGACATTCCAGGATTTACTGAGTTAATCAAGGAGAGTAAATTCTGATGTTTCAGCAGCTGCGGTGACAAGAGCTCAGGCAAAGAAAATCTCAAATGGTGGGGACACTTTTACTTTCAGTGATTTTGATTCAGACTTGTTTGAGCACAGCTACAAGATCTGGAAATCCAGGAAAGAAAGACGATGCCTGAAGAAACTGTGGCAACAAATGACAGATGGACATGAGGGTCAACATATGAAAATGTTGAAACTAAACTGATCACTGATTGTGATTTTCTTTCAGAACAAGCTAACGATGTTTCTCTCCAGGGTTATTTTAAGCAGCTGGGGGTGAAACCAAAACAGGGTGGACCAATGTTTAAAAAATGTAATGGGTTACTGAACAGAGTTTGGGTTAAACCTCTGACACAGGAACAGACAGAACAATTGGTTATACCACAGAGGTATAGAACAGAGTTGTTACAGATAGCACGTGATAGTCCTATGGCTGGTCACTCAGGGAGGGATCGCACCCTTGCCAGATTGCTGTACAGATTTTACTGGCCTGGAATACATGAAGATGTTGCTGCCTATTGTAATTCTTGTGCTGAGTGTCAGAAAGTAGCCCGTCACTAGAAAAGATGATGAATTCTGTATCTATTTGGTACATCTCATTGTATATTGATATTTTTGTGCATAATTGTGAAATGTCTGTACTTTGGAAGTGTTAAGTAGCCTCCCATCCCCCACGCCACCCCAGGACGCGTCTGGAATCGAGCGGTACTCTGCTCAGTATGCCTTCCTGGTAAAATGTTTAAATAAATAAATGAATAAAAGACAAGTTGCCCCAGGTTCCCCTACCTTTAATAGATGTGCCTTCTGAGAGACTTGCAATGGATGTGGTTGGTCCTTTACACAAAAGTAAAAAGGGTAATAGATTTATCCTGGTAGTATGCGACTATGCTACTCGGTACCCAGAGGCAGTTCCAATGTGTACTGTCACAGCTTCAAAAGTGGCAGTAGAGCCTGCAAACATTTTCAGCAGAGTGGACATACCTAAAGAAATTATTACTGATCAGGGTAGAATTTTGGTGCTGCATTACTTAAGGAGCTGTACAGACTACTAGGTATCACTGCCATAAGAACCTCCCCCATCACCCTCAGATAAATGGTCTTGTTGAGCATTTTAACCAAACCGTAAAACACATGTTAAAAGGGTTTGTAAATGGGGAAGGGAAAGATTGGTGCCAATACTTGCCTTACCTACTTTTTGCTTACAGAGAAGTGCCACAGGCATCAACAGGGTTTTCACCATTTGAAATGCTGTATGGTAGGCAGCCAAGAGGGCCACTGGATGTGATAAAAGAAAAGTGGGAAGATAACCCCACTCAGAAAAAATCTATAACGTCTTATATGTGTGCCCTAAGAAAGACGCTGGCAAAATATGTTGAAATTTCCTATAGTAATCAGGAAGAGGCCCCAAACCAGCAGAAGGTGTATTAAGACCATAGGGTAAAAGAAAAAGGTTTTGAGCCAGGTGAAAAGGTTTTGCCACTGTTACCCACAACAGAAAATAAACTGTTAATGAAGTGGCAAGGGCCTTATAAAGTGCTTAGACATACTGGCACCGTTAATTACGAGATTGAGACCCCTGACAGGAAAAATCCTATTAAGATATACCATGCTAATCTCCTCAAGAAATGGGTTAAAAAAATGGCAAAAGTTGCTTTACTAGTTTTACCAGAAACCGATAAGGAAGATACTGATGTAGCGTATGATAGTCCAGAACAAACTGTAAATGCTGATGCTGTAAAGGTGACTGTTTCTTTAACCTCAGAACAAACTGCAGAAATTCATAATGTGCTAAAGAGATTTAACAGTACTGTACTTTTACCACGGTACCAAGCCGAGCAAAAGGGGTTGAGCATGTAATAGTGCCAAGGAATGCTTGTCCTATTAGACAAAAGACATACAGGTTACCAGAGTGGCTAAGAGCTGATGTGGTTAAGGAAATACAAAAAACGAAAGAAATGGGTATCACAGAGGAGTCGAGGAGTGCTTGGTCACCTCCAATGGTAATTGTTAACAAAAATGAAGGGGGTGTTAGAATTTTGCCTTGATTTTAGGAAACTTAATTAAGTGTCAGAATTTGACAGTTATCCTATGCCCAGAATAGATTATTTGGTGGACAGACTGGGGAGTGCAAAGTACATCAGTACCCTTGACCTCACTAAGGGTTACTGGCAAATCCCTTTAGCTAAAGAATCCAGAGACAAAACTGCATTTGCCACTCCTGTTGGGGTCTATCAGTTCACCACCATGCCATTTGGTTTACATGGTGCGCCAGCTACATTCCAGAGGTACATGAATGCAGTATTATCACCTCACACTGGTTATTGTTCTGTATACCTGGATACAAACATACGATATTTGACAGCAGATAAAGGCCTAGAAGTCTGTCAAGTCTGCTCGAATGTGCAGCTAGCACCCTTTATTCTGCAGCTACCCCTCCCTCCCTTTCACCCTTCCCTTCCATTGACCCTCCTCCTTGTCCTATCCCATCCCCCTTTTGAAGCAGTCCACTGTTCTACTGGATACCACTTCTGCAGGTAATGCATTCCACCCAGCTACCACCCTCTCTGTAAAAAAGTGTCTCCTCATCTCCCTCCTGAACCTTCCTCCCTCCAGTCTCATATCATGGCCCCTGGTGAACCTCCCTTCCCTTACTTTGAACAGCCCCTCTGTACCTGTCTTGATTATTCCTTTCATGTACTTAAAGGTTTCAATCATGTCCCCCTGTCCCTCCTCTCCTCCAGCGAGTACATGTTCAGCTCCCTCAGCTTCCTCTCGTATAAGTCCACCAGCTCCTTGATCATCTTTGTTGCCCTGCGCTGTACCCCCCTCCAGTAACTTAATGTCCCTCTTCAGATACAGGCGCCAGTACTGCATGCAGTACTCCAGGTGCAGTCTAACTAATGACCTATACAGTGGCAGAATCACCTCCTCACTCCTCAAGAATATACCCCTTGTAATGCAACCCAGCATTTTGTTGGCCTTTGTAACTGCCTTCCTACATTGTGCTGAGTTGTTCATTGACCCTGTAATGAGCACCCCCAGATTCTTCTCGTCCTCTGTCTGGGCTAGCTGCACTCCCCCCCCCAGCTGGTAACTCCTCCTTGGGTTATTCACCCCAAAATGCAGCACCTTGCACTTTTTGGCATTAAGCCCCAGTTGCCAGGTGTCTGATCAGGTTTCAAGCTTTGCCAGATCATCCTGCAACCCCTGCCATCCCCCTAGGTTGTCCACCACTGCTCCCATCTTGGAATCATCAGCAAACAGACTGATCTTGCTCTTGATGTCCAATGATATGTCTGCAATGAATATCCCAAACAACACTGGTCCCAACACAGCCTTGCGGAACACCACTCATCACTACCCTTGGGTGTGAGAGCTCCCCACCACCACCACCACCCTCTGTTGCCTTTCCTGAAGCCAGTTCTATACCCATTTTGCTAGCTTTGCACCAACCCCGTGCCTTCTAACTTGCTTCCCATCCTCCCATGTGGCACCAAGTTGAATGGCTTATTGAAGTCCAGATCTGGAAAATCCACTGCATGGCCCCATGTCCAGTTGCCTAGTTACCCAGTCATAGAACTCCACCAGGTTAGTTTGGCAGGATCTGCCACATATGAAGCTATGCTGTATGCTGTCCTGTAGTCCTTTGGCCTCTAGGAGGGCCACCAGCCTATCCTTCAGGATAGTCTCCATCAGCTTACCCCCAATGGATGTGAGGCTCTGTAGTTACCCAGTTCATCCTTGGGGCCACTCTTGTGGAAGGGCAACACATGAGCCATCCTCCAGTCCTGAGGTACATGCCCTGAGTGTAGTGAGACATTAAATAGGTCTGCAAAAGGTCCTGCAAGGACCTCCGCCAGCTCCTTCAGTACCCTGGGGTGGATGCCATCTGGGCCTGGTGCCTTGTCCACCCTCAGTGCCTTCAAGCCCTCCTGAGCTCTGACCTCCATGATTTCCCCATCTGTCACCCCCTCCACTCCTGTTTCTGCTGTTCCTCCCCCCTTGGGTATCACCCCCCTCTTCTCCTAAGTAAATACCGAGCAGAAGTAATCATTTAGCGCTTTTATCTTATCGCACCCTGCTTCCACCCAGCCCCCCTCCTTCCTAATCCTTACTATTTGGTCCTTATAGCTCCTTTTCTCCCTGATGTACCTAAAAAAGTTCTTCTCCACCTTTAATGCCTTGTGCCAGTCTGAGTTCCGTAGATGCCTTGGCTTCCCTTACTGCCCGTATCACCTCCTTCAATTCCGTCAGGTACTCCTCCCTGTCCTCCCCACTCCCTATTTTCTTGTACCTCCTAAAGACAGTTCTTTTCCTCCGTACCTTTTCCATGACCTCCTTGCTCAACTAGCTCAGTTTCTTAGGATGATGTTGTGGTGTGTAGTCCAGACTGGAAAAGCCACCTGGAACACCTACGAGCAGTTATCCAAGCTATCAAAAATGCAGGTCTGACTATTAATCCTACCAAATGTGCATTGGGCATGCAGGAAACCAGATATTTGGTCTATGTTTTGGGAAATGGAGAAGTTAATCCAGAGGTTTCTAAAATAGAAGCTGTAGCTAACAGCCCTGTCCCTACAACAAAGAAACATGTCAGGTCTTTTTTAGGGCTGGCTGGTTATTATCGGAGATTTGTTCCCAGCTTTTCAGAGTTAGCCACTCCCCTCACTGAACTCACGAATAAACTGTTTCCAAATAATGTGAAATGGATCTCAGAGTGTGATGAAGCTTTTCAAACCATTAAGGCTGCATTATGTTCAGCCCATTTTAAGAAACCCAGAATTTGAGAAACCTTTTTTGTTACAAAAAGATGTATCAGAGGTAGGCCTAGGTGCAGTCCTAAGTCAAAATATAGATGGGAAAGAACATCCTATTCTGTACATAAGTAGGAAGTTACATGACAGAGAGAAAAAGTACTCCACCATTGAAAATGAATGTTTAACAGCAAAGTGGGCCATGGAGTCCCTTAAATTTTATTTGCTAGGAAATGACTTTGTACTTACAACAGATCACAATCCCCTGAGTTGGCTTAACCAAATGAAAATAAAAATTCCAGAATCACAAGGGGGTACCTGGCACTACAGCCATTTAAATTCATGGTGATACACAAATCTGGTAAAGAGACTAGCAATGCTGATTTTCTGTCAAGATATGGATCAGGAATTGAGAGTTCTGAAGGTTGAAAAACAAATGCATGAGTTTAAACGTTACTGTTTGCTGTACTGTTATAGAAAAAAAAGGATTCTGCACATGACTCTGAGCAAGTAAGGAGACTACGGAGAAATATAGGAACTTCTTGTCTCAGAACAGGAAGGTCAGGAGATAAAAGGGTGCAGAGGCAGTAAGTAAGAAGGGAGAGAAGAAAAAAAAGAAATAAACAAACAGAGGAAAGAGTAAGTATTCCAAATAACAGTTAGGAGACCAGAAAAAAAGACATGATGGGAGTGGTGCAGTGCAGTGGCTGTGGAGCAGTAGTCTTCCAGGAGATGTTTTGGAGGATGCAGTGTTGTCCCATCTGCAAACACCTCTCTGGGCTGAGGGAGGAGGTTGCTCATCTCCAGGCTGAGTTGGCCAGGATTTGTGGGACCTCCTCTCCCACACAGGGAACTGCCATTGCCTCAGAGGTTGCCAAGAAAGAGGAGTGGTTGGACCACAGTGGGCTCAGGGAGGGTGAGGGTGGTGGAACAGAGGCTCATCCCTCCAGTTGTACCTCTCCACAATTTCCATGCCATTCTGGAAAAGTGTGGTTCCTCTATGGAGGCACCCACAGTGGAGACCAAGGAGGATGCTGGGAACCTCCACAAAGGAGACCCAAAGGAGGGTGGCATAGGACCCCACAGGGAAAGGAAACAACTCCTGGTGGGGGACTTCATTGTTAGGAAGGTAGAACTGGGGGAGGAAGGGGAGACGGAGGTAAGGTGCCTGCCTGGCACCATGGCTTGGAGAGGCAGGGAGCGAATCCTCAGGATCGTAGGAGCAGCTGCACAGGAGATGGAGCTGGATGTCACTGTCCACCTAGGAACAAATTACCTGGCTAAGAAATGGATCAGAGCAGTGCAGGAAGAGTTTGTGGAGATGGGGAGGGGCCTTAGACAAATAGCACACACGGTAACCTTCTCGGAAGTGCTGCCTGTCTATGGCAAGGATGAGGCTAGAGTGCTCCACACCATAGGATTCAGTCAGTGGTTGAAAAACTGGTGCAGAGCACAGGGATTTGGCTTCATTGGAGACTGGTGGTCCACCTGGAGGGATGCAGGTCTATACTGGCATGATGGTCTGCATCTGTCCAGGAGGGGAACCAGGATCCTAGGTGATAGGTTTAAATACTTCATTGACAAGTATTTAAACTAGCCAAGGGGGGAGGCACTGGAAAGGAGCAGGAAAATCCTAGCTCCCCAAAATATCAGGGTACTAAGTGAGGTAGACACCAACATAGAGATGTCAATATGGAGAAGTGCAGGGGTAAATGGAGAAAGTGACAAATGCAATAAGGACAGGGATGGGACAAAAAGGGGTAAGGCCATTGAGAAATGGAGAGTAATGAGTACCAACACCTGTAGTCTGGGCAACAAGCTCCCTGAGCTGGTAGCCTTGATGGAAGAGGGATGCCTGAATATTGTAGCAGTCACAGAAACATGGTACACAGAGAACCATAACTGGGGTGTTAACATACCAGGGTATACAACCTACAGGAGTGACAGGGAGGGCATCAGGGGGGAGTAGCTCTCTATGTAAGGGAAGGGATAAAAGCAACTGAACAAAAGAGTAAACAGGGAGGAGAGGAGGCACTGTGGGTCATCTTAGAGACTGGAAATGGCACCACAATCTGCACAGGGGTTGTATATAGACCCCCATGTCAGGGGGAGGGAATGGACAAGGATATGATAGAAGGCATACTTAGGTTGGCAGAGAAAGGGGAGATACTGTTGATGGGGGACCTTAACATGCCAGATGTTAACTGGAGCACCTTTGTGGCAGTCACATCCAAAAGCAGGGCCATTCTTGATGCCCTTCAGGTGGCATGCCTCAAACAGCTAGTTTTGGAACCCACTCATGAGGGAGCAATCTTAGACCTCATACTCTCAAATGGGGACAATGAGAGGATCTCAGATCTAGAAGTGGGTAGCCATTTGGGAACAAGTGACCACCAAACAGTGTGGTTCATGATAAACTCTGCTACAGAGTCAAGCCATACAAGTGAGGGTTCTGGACTTCAGGAGGGCTGACTTTGGCAAGATGGGATAGTGCCTTAGAAAAGAACTAGCAAACAGGCTAGAAGGAGGGGTGGAGCAACAATGGGCAAATATCAAAACTGCCATCACAGAGGCAACAGGTCTTTGTGTGAAGGAAATAAACAAATCAAAACAAAAGAAAAAGCCACTATGGTTCTCAAAAGAGGTGGCAGTGAAGGTTAGGGAGAAAAAGATAGCATTTAGGAACTATAAGGAAACACAGAAGGAGCAGGACAGAGAACTGTACCAGTTAAGGCATAAGAAAACAGGGAGGGTAGTCAGAATAGCAAAGGCACAAACTGAGGAAAAGATAGCTAACTCAGTTAAGAAGGGGAATAAAACCTTTTATAGGTATATCAGGGAGCATAGAAAGACAAAGGGAGGGATAGTGAGGCTGAATAGAATGGATGGTGGGTGGGCAGAGAGTGACAGTGATAAAGAAGGGATACTGAATGAATACTTCTATTCAGTATTCACAAAAGAGGAAGTGGAGGAGGTGCCTAATCCAATTAACAGAAGCACTCTGGAGAGGGGGGTTGATCCCAGTCCTTTCACAGAAGAAAGGGTTCTGAAAGAACTCCTAAAACTGAAGGTGGACAAAGCAATGGGGCCAGATGGAATTCACCCCAGAATTCTAAAAGAATTAAGCAGAGAACTAGTGACACCACTGACTATGCTTTTTAACAAATCATGGGAGGATGGTGTGGTACCTGAGGACTGGAAGAAGGCAGATGTGATTCCCCTTCACAAAAGTGGGACCAAGATGGAGGCAGAAAACTACAGACCTGTCAGTTTGACCTCTGTGGTAGGGAATGTGATGGAATCACTTCTGAAGGAAAGAACTGTTGAGTACCTAGAGGCCAGTGGGGCACAGGACCCAAGGCAGCATGGGTTCAGAGCAGGAAGGTCATGTCAGATGAATCTAATTGATTTCTTTGACTGGGTGACCAAAGTAGTAGACCAGGGAGGAGCTGTGGACATGGTCTACCTAGACTTTAGCAAGGCATTTGACACAGTTCCACACAAAAGATTAGTAGTCAAATGAACCAGCCTGGGAGTGAGTCCCAAGGTGGTAGCCTGGGTAAAACATTGGCTGAACAACAGGACACAGAAGGTAATTGTAAATGGAGTCCACTCTGAAGAAAGAGGGGTTACTAGTGGGGTACCGCAGGGTTCAGTACTGGGTCCAGTCCTTTTTAATGTCCTTATAAGTGACATTGCAGAGGGACAGGAAGGAAAAGTATCCTCTTTGTAGATGACACAAAGATCTGCAACAGGGTTGATACACAAGAAGGCATGGAAAGGATGAGAAGGGACTTGGCAAGGTTGGAGGAATGGTCACAAATATGGCAGCTTGGATACAATGCAAAGAAGTGCAGAGTAATGCACCTGGGAAACAAAAACCCAGGGGAAGATTACACAGTGGGGGGGAGGTAGTAACAACAACAAAAATGGAAAGAGACCTGGGGTAATCATATCAGATGACCTTAAGGTTGGCAAGCAATGCATGAAGGTAATAGGGAGGGCTGGGGGGATACTGGGCTGTATAGGGAGAGGTATCACCAGCAGAAAACAGGAAATTGTTATCCCCCTGTACAGACAGTTGGTGAGACCCCATCTGGAGTACTGCATCCAGTTCTGGAGACCCCATCTCTGCAAGGACATAGACAGGCTGGAGGCAGTTCAGAGGAGAGCAACTAAAATGGTGCAGGGTCTGCAAGAGAAACCATATGAGGAGAAACTAAAGGAGCTTAATATGTATTCCCTTGAGGAAAGGAGGGGGGCATGATAGAAACATTTAAGTACCTCAGTGGAATCAACAAAGTCCAAGAGGGTAGCATCTTTCAGGAAAAAGAGATGTGCAAGAACAAGGGGACACAATTTAAAGATAGAGGGGGGATGTCTTGGGGCAATGTGAGGAAGTATTTTTTCACAGAGAGAGTGGTGGACTCATGGAACAGCTTTCCTGAGGAGGTTGTGGGGTGTAAAAGTGTGGGAGAATTCAAGAATGCATGGGACAGACATAAGGCAATTTTTGTGGTGGTTAGGAAGAAATAGTCTGTTGGTTAAATAGGATCTGCCGCTTATCCTCTAGGTAGGGAAACAGGCAGACTAGGTGGGCCAAGCGGTCCTTATCTGCCATCAAAGTCTATGTTTCTATGTGCTTAATTTCTGAGAGTTAGACGCTAATATTAGTACAGACTTAATAGAAAGTTTTGGAAACCTGTTTAATAAAACAGGTTCCCTCTTAAGGAGTGGGGTGTATGTGACAGGGTGGAATAGGACCCTGTCTCAGGTGTTATGGAAGGAGTTTGAATGCAGGGATCTGTTCTGTTCTTTCCTTTCTCTTGTCTGTCTGGTTGCGCAACCAAATTTTCCTGTGGGACCTAGGATTTGATCACCCTGACAGTCTCGCAATTATTTGCCTCTCACTGTCTCTTTTCCTCCCTTGCATAGCTGTTGATGTAAAAATATATGCAAATCATTTTATGGAAATGTAACTGATATTGGGATCCCTTTTGTTTAGAAAATATATAGCGTTAATTTTTGAAATGTATATAATAAAAGTTTGAGATGATTGCAAAAAGCTATTGAAAACTCAAGAGATTACCTTAGTGCAATTTTTTAAGCCTTTTGCAGAAGAGCTGTGGAAAAGGGGCCTCTGCTCTGGGACACTGTTCTAGCAGCACCTGTCTGATACTTACAGGGACAGTTTAGAAACAAGCATTTGTGAATGCCAAATGTTGATTGAGCTGGTGTGTTGAGATCACTCACTGCCCCTCTGTCACTCGCTCAGTCTGTTTCTCCCAGTGCTGCAGGCTGCTGTTTTGTACTGGGCTCCTGCCTGCATTGGCACCTTGTTCTGCCCACTAAGAAATCTGCAGCTGTCCTGACAGAGCTGTGTTGAGGTGGCTCACTCCCCCTCCCTCACGCACTCATTCTGTTTCTCCTGGCTCTGCAGGCTGCCCTTTTGTACTGTGCTCCTGCCTCTGTTGGTGGCTTTTTCTGCTCACAAAGAAATCTGCAGCAGTCCCAACACAGGTCTGTTAAGCTTTCTGAGTCCCCCTCTCTCACTCACTCATTCCGTTTCTGCCAGTGCTGCAGGCTGCCCTTTTGTACTGGGCTCCAGCCTGTGTTGGCACCTTTTTCTGCCCACAAAGAAATCCACAGTTGTCTCAACAGAGCTCTGTTGAGGGTGCTCACTCCTCCTGTGTCACTCACTCATTCTGTTTCTCCTGGCGCTGCAGCCTGCTCTTTTGTACAGGGCTCCTGGCTCTGTTGGCACCTTTTTCTGCCCACAAAGAAATCTGCAGCAGTCCCGACAATGCTCCGTTGAGCTCACTCAGTCCTCTTCTCTCACTCACTCATTCCATTTCTGGTGGCGTTGCAGGCTGCCCTTTTCTATTGGGCTCCTGCCTGCAACGCCACCATTTGCAGCAGTTACAATACAGCTCTGTTGAGCTCGCTCACTCCCCCTCTCTCACTTGCTCATTCTGGTTTTCCTGCCACTGAAGGCTGCCATTTTGTACTGAGCCCCTGCATGCATTGCTGCCTTTTTCTGCCCACAAACAAATCTACAGCAGTCCCAACAGAGCTTCGTTGAGCTCACTCACTCCCCCTCCCTCACTCGCTCATTCTGTGTCTCCTGCCGCTGCAGGCTGCCCTTTTGTACTGGGCTCCTGCCTGCATTGGTGGCTTGTTCTGGCCAGAAAGAAATCTGAAGCAGTCCCGACACAGCTCCATTGAGCTCGCTCACTCCCCCCTCTCACTCATTCATTCCATTTCTGCCCGTGGTACTCGGCTCCTGTCTGTGTTGCCGCATTTTCTTCCCATAAAGAAATCTGCAGCAATCACAATAGAGCTCCATTGAGCTCACTCACTACTGTGCTGTCACTCACTCATTCTGTTTCTCTTAGTGCTGCAGGCTGCGCTTGTGTACGGGGCTGCAGGCTGCGCTTGTCTACGGGGCTGCTGGCTGTGTTGGCACCTTTGTCTGTCCACAAATAAATCTGCAGCAGTACTGACAAAGCTCCATTGAGGTCGCTCAGTCTCCCTTTGTCACGCGCTCATTATGTTTGTCCTGACATTGCAAGTGGCCCTTTTGTACAGGGGCTTTTGCCTGCATTGGCACCTTTTTCTGCCAACAAAGAAATCCGCAGCAGTCCCGATAGAGCTCCGTTGAGCTCACTCAGTCCCCCTGTCTCACTCACTCATACTGTTTCTCCCACCGCTGCAGGGTGGGGCCTTTTCTACTGGGCCTCTGCCTGCATTGATGCCTTTTTCTGCCCAAAAAGAAATCTGCAGCAGTCCTGACAGTGCTCCAGTGAGTTCGCTCACTCCCCCTCCCTCACTCACTCTCTCGTTCTTTTTCTCCCAGTGCTGCAGGCTGCCCTTTTGTACTGGCCTCTTGCGTTGGGGCTTTTTCTGCCCACAAACAAATCCAGAGCAGTCCCGACAGAGCTCAGTTGAGCTCGGTCACTCCCCCCTCTCATTCGTTCCATCTTAATCTATCCCAAACACTGATGTCCCACAGCGACCGTGCTATTCTCCGTCAGGAGTACAAAAACATATTTTAGCCAGGATGTGAAAAATGGCAGCTGTACTGTTCATAAGGAGGTGTGAAAGAATGCCACTGTTGAAAATGTGGCTTGAAAATATTACAAATTTGTGAAGTTACAATGGTGCATGGAAACAGTTGAATGCACGCTTGTAACACAGTCATGTTATGGAGTTTTGACACCAAATTTCCAACACGGTGATTTTTGGACCTCTGTCATTTTCTTAGTCTGCCCCGAACACTGATTTCCCACAGCGACAGCGTTATTCTGTGCCGCAACTGTGAAAACACATTTCACTCAGGATGTGAAAAATGACATCTGTACTGCTCATAAGGAGGTGTGAAAAATTGCCATTGTTGAAAATGTGGCATGACATATTATGAATCTGCAAAGCTACAAGGGTGTGTGGAAAGTGTGCAACACACCCTTGTAACACAGTCATTTGATGGGCTGTCATCACCAAATTTTCAACATAGGCATTTTAGGACCTCTGCTCATGAACAGTATCACTGTCATTTTATTACTCTGTCCCGGACAGTGATTTCCCACAGCGACCACTCTATTCTGCACCGGAACTGCAAAAACACATTTCAGCCAGGATGGGAAAAATGACGGCTACACTGTTCATAAGTAGGTGTGGGAAAATGGCAATGTTGAAAATCTGGAGTGAAAATATTATACATTCGCAAAGTTACGAGTGTGCGTGCAAACTGTGCAACGCACGCTCATAAAACAGTCATTTTATGGAGTATCGTTACAAAATTTTCAACATAGCCATTTCAGGACCTCTACTCATGAACACTGTCACTCTCATTTTCTTAATCTGTCCAGAACACTGATTTCCGACAGCGACCGCGCTATTCTGCACCAGAAGTGCAAAAACACATTTCCGCCAGGATGTGAACAATGACAGCTCTACTATTCACAAGGAGGTGTGACAAAATGCCAATGTTGAAAATCTGGCATCAAAATATTGCAAATTCACAAACTTTACAAGCGTGTGTAGCAACTATGCACGCACTCTCGTAAAACAGTCATTTTTGGGATTGTTCCCACCAAATTTGCAACACATGCTTTTTGACAGCCCACCTCATGAACACTGGCATTGTCATTTCGTTACTCAGCCCCCAAAGGTGATTCCGCGCCGTGACCGTGAAATCAACTTTCGGGGCCAATTAACTCCATGACAGTTGAAGTATTCATGAGGAGGGGTCCCAAAACTCCATGTTGAAAATTTGGTGAAAAAATTCCAAAAAATGCCTGAGATATGCAGCAAAGTTTAAAAAACCCTATTTCCTCTATTATACAGCTTACCGGCATTTCCTCAGTTCGCGGTCGGCTTTGAAGAGTGCAGACGTGTTCCGGGTCCACCGAAGATCGTCGCGCCAGACTCCAGAGGTAAGGATGGGGTGGGGGGTGTGGGGAGGCAGGGTGCACAGTGGGAGGGCGCGGGTTGTGGGAGGGGGGAATGGGAGACCGAGGGACCGTTTTTTCTTTACAGGTAAAAAAAAAGACAAAGCGAGATGGTTTTTAAATTCACTGGGGCATTTGGAGTCTCGCTTTTGGGGGGGAGCACTGTAGCCGACAGGGGATTGGGCACCCCGTCGGCAGACAATGAAATGGGAGCACATTATGCCAACAGGGAGTGGGCTCCCCCATTGGCAGATAAACATTGTGGGGGGGTTATATTGTTTGTAAACAGGGTGGCAACCCGCCGCAATGTTCACAAACAATAACAGGCTTGCTAGATCTGCCCTGCAATGACGGGTCTCCCCCTCATTGCAGCAGATGGCTTACACTGCAATGACGAGGCGGCCCCTGATTGCAGCAGTTGATTTGTTACAAGTTGGTGCAAACGTTCCAAACTTGTGTCACCAGCAGCCTGCAACGGCATTGGGGGAAGCAGGACAAGCCTTTGCAGGCTGTGGGGGCATTGACCACAACAGTGCCGTGCCTCCACAGCCTGCTTCTCAGCAAGCAGTGCCAATATGTTTCTTGCGCTGCGTGCAGTCAACATAAAAACAGGATGCTTGTTAAGAGGGGGGGTTGCAAGGACTTATAAAAAAGACAGAGCTGCAATGGCTTGCTGATGGACACAGAGATTGAAGGAAAACTCTGATTAATCTGCTGTTTATTCTTCCTTTGTAAATAGTTATTCTGAACAAGTTTATTTTTTTTATGTTACTGCTAGTGTAAATAAACATTTTTTGTGAATTTTCAACTCCTCCTGGTTTTTCCTATGCTTCTTGACCTGTGCCTCGAAGTGATGGTATAGGTATAAGGAAGACATCAGATTCCAATGGAGTAAACGAAAATATGCTTTATTAACATAACCAGGCGTACTGAATGGCAAAATAAACAGAGAAAATAAATAAAAGGCAAAACAATCAAAAGAATTAAAGATACACTAGGAAACAGCTAGTGTTCTCCTTTAAGCAGGACAGAGCAGGTCTAGTCCCTTCAAACTCTGCCTAAGCAATGAAAATGAACTCCTTTTGTACAAACGAATCATGTGATCCATGAAGCTCCACCCACTTTCTAGACCCTAACATAGAATTCAAGTAAACATTCAATTTTTATACGTTTCACATTCAATATATCCTTTATAAAATTAATACAAATGATACTAAAGCATAGTCATCAAATAAAACTTAGGTATAGACATTTAGAATCAACAATGTAAATCTAACCCTGCCCCCCCCCCCCCAGTCTATAAAATATGCAGGAGAAGGGCCGGCTGGCTCTATAGGAACAAGGCAGAAGTATAAACATGGCTTCCTCCAAGTGCTGGTAGCCTAACCTTGAGGTATACCTTTTAATTTTGTTTGTATATTCTTTTATTTCTTAGAATAATTTTTAAACCCTTTTACCAGGTTTCTTTATTAGAGGAACATAAAATGTCAAGGCGTTTCTGCCCTCTCTCTTATATCCCTTTATGTTTCTCTAACAATTACTCCACTTCAAAGGCACAAAAAATAACTTATTTATGTTTAATAAACAGGCCCCCCCCCAGAAACCTGAAATTAGAGGTAGCATTCTTGTTTACTGTTTTCATTTGATGCACAGTTATACAAATTCTATCCGGAATGTTTTTAAAGCAAGGCGGCGTCTTAGACAATCGCCGAGCGGCTAAGGGGGTTTTGCAAAACACGCTTACTCAAACATGCACATAATCATTCTACAACGCTGCATGTCCACTTACAAATGTTAAAATCTCCCTGCAGCTCCTACACTTCGCATTTCTAGGACCAACCTAGGCATTTCCTTTCTCGGTCCTCTACGTCATGCACCGCATTGCCGAAAACGGCAAAAATACAAAACTCAGTGCAACGAGACGAGGGGGAAACAAACAAATCGCTCAGACTGTTTCCAGGCAAACTTAAATGCTCAGGCATGTTTTAAAAGATAACTTTAGTGATTTACATGCTGGGGGTTAAATAAAGAGACAAAGGAACAGAATAGAGAATTACAGTTCCCTATGTACAGGATTTGAATACAGATGGCCAGTCTGTATTCTTAAAGGGGCATGTACATACAATGTCAAATTCTCTAAGGATTTTTTTAAGGAGTAAAGCTAGAAAGTGAAGTACTCACAAATACAAGAAAATAAAGAAAAAAATGATGCTATTGCAACAGGCTAAAAAAAAAATAGGATACAAATATAGAAGAGGAACAGGAATAAAAAGAAATTGGATGTCCCTAATTTAATAGCATCACCACACTCGATGGCAAGGACATGCAGCTGTAATCATGGAGAGAAAGGGCTGCCATAGCTGCAGGGGTCTGGGCGGCCATCGCCATGGAGAGAGAGGGTGACCATAGCCACAGGGGTCCAAGCGGCCATAGCCGCAGAGAGGAAGGGCGGCCTTAGCTGTGGAGCACCTGGGTGGCCATAGCAGTGGAATCCAGGGCGGTCGTTGCAGCCAAAGAGGAGGTCCTGGAGGACTGGGTCAGTTGGAACCAATCAGGAGGCGCCATCCATAAGGCACGAAATTTGAACAGCAGTGTCTCTGCTATAAAAGCAGAGACACCAACAAACAACAAAAGAACTGGTCACTATTTTCTCCCCCCACCCCCACCCCGCACCACCTCCAGTATTAAATGGTCTCACTGGGCCCTTCCCAGTAGAGACTTCACCTATCAGGAGGGGGCAGGAGGCAGAGTAAAACAAAGGGAGTGCAACAAGGTGAACATTCAGCTGGAGGGGCATTTACCTTAAAACTGCATCTGGGACACTAAAATTGCATTTTTTGTTGGGCCTTTGGGAAGAAATTGCATCTAAGCTACTCTGTTTGATGGGCTGAGTTTATGGCATTTGAGGGTAAATAGAAACTTAATGAACTGCATATGTTGGGGCATTTAGGAAGAACTTTGATGTAAACAAGTGCATTTGTAGGTACTGTCCTTTAAGATAGGGTTAGCTACTGTGTTTGATGGGCTGGGTCTGGGGTATTTGAGGGTAAATTGAAACTTGTAATATACTTCAGATGTTGGGGAAAGGCTATCTGATCTGGGGATGGGGACTTAAGGTCTGAATCCTAAGTGTATGCCTCGTTATAGGGGGTGGGCTCTTCGAGGCTGAAGCTCTAGGAGAGGGAGCTTTACAAGGCTAATTCATCTGAAAGTGTGGCCACTAACTGGGATGGGGCTGATAAGAGTCCTGAAAGTGTACACCACAAGGGAAGTAACTGTATTATTGCTGGTCTAAGTTTTACACTGTTTTGTACTACTTGAATAAGAGTAGATGTGGAGCTGATAAGGTCTCAGAGTGATACATCACAGGGTTACTGGAACAAACAGTTTACTGCCGTATTGGTCCTAGTAAGAACAAATCCAGAACAAATGGTTTGATACCTTTTATTGGACCAACAAGGATGTTCCAAAAGAACAAATGCCGGTTTAAAGCCAACGAGAATTATTTTGGTTTTTTTCTGCATGTTCTACGTGTTAATAATATGAGATTTTCTAAATAACTGTCATTAAGCTTCCGAGGAAGGACTTGTTGGTCCAAAAGCTAAAGCTATTTGTTCTTTTTGTAACATCCTTTTTGGTCCAATAAAAGTATCAAACCATTTGTTCTTGATTTAGGGTTACTAGGAGGAAACAGTTGGTTTTGGTATGTTTGGTTTAGTTAGTTAATTAGTTGGGAGTGATTTGGGCACCTTGTTAATAACTGTTAAAAGGTGAGGAACCTGTGTAATCTACTTTTAGGTACACTGTGGTGAAGGGTGTTCCAACATTGATTTTAGGTGCACCAGTGCAGGGTCTAGTACATCACCAATGTGGCATGATAGGGAAGGTTACAGTAGGCAGGGAACAGGGTTGCAGGGGAGGGGTTGGCGGCATGGGAAGGGGAATGGTACAGGGGGCAGGAGAACCATAGACAAACCAGGATTGGAAGAATAGTAGGTTAAACATAGAAACATAGACTTTGACGGCAGATAAGGACCACTTGGCCCACCTAGTCTGCCCATTTCCCTACCTATTGGATAAGCTGCAGATCATAGTTAACCAACAGCCTACTTCTTCCTACCCCTCACCAGAATTGCCTTAGGTCTGTACTATGCATTCTTGAATTCCCCCACTGTTTTTGACCCCACAACCTCCTCAGGAAGGCCATTCCATGCATCCTCCACTCTCTCTGTGAAAAAATACTTTCTCACATTGTTGCAATGGATGTGGGGCTGCTATTTGGATGGAAACATTATGAAGGCTAGGGTTGTCCCGTTTGTCACATACTGTGGGAGCTGGAGGCAGAGGTATAGTGGCTAGCAGGGGAGTTAGAGAGGACTGGGGGGGGAGGGTGATGACTGGAACAGGATGGCCACCTCCTCTGGAAACCAGGAGTACAGAATCAGTGGAAACAGTGAGGATAGGGAGAATGGAAAAATACTATACTAGCAGGAAGGAGGAAACTCAGGCAAGCATGAAAAGAAAGGTGGACACTAAGAGTTCAAGGTCAGGAAATAGGTTTGCTGTGCTGGATTCACTGGTGGAGGATGAGTGAGGGGCTGTCAGGGAGAGAGCAAGAGGAAGAGGAACAGGGGTAGAATGGAAGGCAAGGAGGCAAGGCAGGGGAGGGTTGGTGGTAGGGGAGGTGGAGGGGGGGGAAGGGTCCCATCATAGAAGGAGAAGGGGGTGATGATGCTGGGAGTGTATTGGGAAATGGGGGGAGCAACCCAGGCAGAGGGGCCAATAGGGGAAGGGGCACAAATAGGGTAGAGGCAAGGGGCATGGCTGTGAAAACAGACTGGCTGCAGGGGAGGGGAGCATAGCAGAAGGGACAGATTTTGCCACAATAAGGCAGGAAAGGGTAGTTTCTCAAAACAAGAGTAAGGATAGTAGGAGGGCGTGTGGGCCCAAATGTGGGAAGGAGGGAGGGGTCTTAGTGCTGGAGACTCAGTCCTAAATAGGGGTCAGATGGGGAAGTAAAGGAGAGAGGCATAGTCGAATATGGGTGGAATCAGTATCTGGATTGACAGTGGGTAGGGTGGGACAGTCTATTCTCAAGTGGGCCAGGAGAAGGAGGGAGAAACCACATTTAGTGGTGTCCTTGGGCACAAATGACTTAGGGGTAATATGGTCAAGTTGGTAAGAGAGAGGTTTGAGGAACTAGGAAAATGGTTGAGGAGGCAGGGAGATCAGTGGTCTTCTCAGAAGTGCTCCTAGTACCGAGGGCAAGCACAGCAAGGAAAGAAAGGATAGCAGAGTTCAGCACTTGGCTGGGAGAATGGTGTCGAACAAAAGGGTATGGTTTAGTGGGAGGCTGGGGGAACACCTGGAACAACAGTGACCTATTTGCAGAGGACAGGATACATTTGAGTAAGGTGGGGCAGGAGGTACTGAAACAGAGGCTGGGGGAAAACACAGCAACTAAGGTGGGTTTAAACTAGGTGCAGGGGGAGGCAAGTGTGCAATGGGAAAGCAAAGCAGCCAGAGAGGGAACTGGACGAGCTTACCCCCCAAGCTAGCAAGGATGGCACCTGGGAAGGGTCACAGGGGGGTTAGAAGTGGGGTGCAATGCATTAGGGAAGGTAACAGGCTGGAGGGTTGTCTCACTGAATGCAAGAAGCATGAGGAACAGATGAGCTGAGCTACAGGCCCTCTTGGCAGAGGGGCTGGTGGATATTGTAGCCATTATGGAAACTTGGACCACCCAGTACCAGGACTGGGATCTGATGATCTCATTGAATAGGTTATATAGAATGGATAGGGGGAAGGGGAAGGGGGGATGGTAGAAGAAGAAGAAGAATCAGCATTTATATAGCGCTTTTCATACACAGTATCCCAAAGCACTTTACAAGCAATGCTAGACTGGTAGTGAAGTGACTGAATGTGTGGTGGTGGCCATATCGCACATCATCACCCACACACAGCCTGGATAATTGCATGAACCAGATTATGGGAAGGGGAATGTTGGCCAGGACACCGGGAATGTTCCCTGCTCTTTTGCGAAGAGTGCTCTGGGTCTTTACTTCCACCTGGACACCCACCAGGACAACACCAGGATGGGCAGAAGGGACCTCGGTTTAACGTCTCATCCAAAGGACAGCACACCCCAGCAGTACAGCACCCCCCAATACTGCACTCGGATGCCAGCGATTTTTAGGTGCAAGTCCAATCCCAGTGTGGGACGAGAACCCACGACCTTCTGGTCCAGAGGCGGATGTGCTATCAACTGAGCCATGCTGACACCTGGTGATGTATGTAATGGAGGGGATAAGATGTGCAAAGCAGGAAGGGGAGGAGGGTAGGACAGAGGCATTATGTTTGCAATTCCAGGATTTGAAAAGTAGGACACTGACGATAGGGGTATTGTACAGGTCACCAGCTCAAGTGGATGACCTGGACGGGGAGTTAGCAGAGCAGATTAGGAGGGTCTGTGGGAAGGGGAACACCATGATAGTGGGGGGGGGGACTTCAATCTACCAGGAGTGGATTGGAGCACCCCAGCCACCTCGAGTGCAAGGGAGCAAGTCCTCCTGGAAGCATTCCAGGACAGCTTCCTGTCTCAGTTGGACAATGAGATGACTTAGTTGGAAAAAACAGTATACCATCCTGACTGCAACATTTTGACAGCGCACAACACTACTGCGACCACAGCAACTACAGTGCCACGTCGTTGAGCGCCCATGCTGGGAACCCAGCACTATCTGTGCCTGGCAAACTCTGCACCCCCCAAATCAGCTCCGACTCAGAGCTGAGAACTTAGTGGGGTGAGGTCTCGTGGGGCAAAGCCCCTGAAGAAAACACTGGTTTCTTTTGAAACCAGCAGCCGACTGTAAATGCGGCCGACCTGACGGTTTCGCTGTCTGATTGTTCGACAGAATTTTTGTCAATGACCAGTCGTGGATCTGGAAAAAATTCTGGACCTAGTACTGTTGAACGGGGAGGCTGTAAGGGTGCTGAGATGGAGGACCCGCTGGCTGGGTGTAATCACCACTCGGTGTGATTCACGCTCATCATGGGCAGGGAGGCAGGGGGTACGGGAACAAGGGTGCTGGGATGGAGTACCCGCTGGCTGGGTGTGATTCACGCTCGTCATGGGCAGGGAGGCAGGGGGTACGGGAACAAGGGTGCTGGGATGGAGGACCCGCTGGCTGGGTGTGATCACCACTCGGTGTGATTCACGCTCATCATGGGCAGGGAGGCAGGGAGTACGGGAACAAGGGTGGTTCGCCTCAGGTGGGTGGACTTTAACAAGATGGGAGAAATTTCGAGGAGGCATCTGGCAGAAATTCATCCATGCTTGGATGCAAACCAAAAATGGGAAATCATAAAATGGGGACTGGCGGATGCTACTGAGTCATGTACCAAGTCACAGAGCAAGAAGGGAAGGGCTGAAAAACCTGGCTGGTTGAATCAGAAGGTCTTGGAAGGGGTGAGGGATAAAAAAACAGCATTTAAGAGGTTCAAGAAATCCGGGAGGGGGAGGACAAGGAAGTGTATGTGAGGAAGTCCAAAGAGGTAACCAAACTAGTCAGGGCAGCCAAGGCTTCCAGAGAGCTAAGGCTGGCACAGGGCATCATGGAAGGGAAAAGGACTTCTTCAGATACATAAGGGAGAGAAGGAGCTGCAAGGACCAGATAGTGAGGATTAGAAAGGATGGGGAGGGTGGGTGAAGAAAGGGGCAGAGCAGGCAGAAGCACTGAATAAGTACTTCTTTTCTGTGTGCATGAAGGAGAAGGGTGGGTGCCGGGCAACTACCTCAGGGGATGGGGAAGGTGGACAGTGGTGGGGATAGGGTAACAGATGGGGTAATTACAGAGGGCAGAGTGCTGGCGGTGACGAAGGCACTGAGGGTGGATAAGACACCAGGGCCAGACCTGTTAAATACCCCCCTGGACACAGGCTGCGTACCACTGGACTGGAGGATGGCTCACGTGATACCCATCCACAAAAGTGGCCCAAAGGATGAACCTGGCAATTACAGACCAGTAAGTCTCACATCAATTGTAGGAAAACTAATGGAGACAATCCTGGAGGAGAGGCTGGTGACCTTCTTGGAAGTCAATGGTCTCCAGCACAGGTTTGTCTCGGGTAGGTCCTGCCAGACCAACCTAGTTGAGTATTATGACTGGGTGATGAGGGAACTGGAGAAGGGCCATACAGTGGATGTCCTGTATTTGGACTTCAACAATGCCTTTTATTCGGTACCTCATGGGTGATTGGGGGGAGCTGGAATATCTGGGTCTGGGAACAAAGATGGTGACTTAGATAGTGAACTGGCTGAAGGGTAGGCAGAAAAGGATGGTGGAGGGGGAACTCTCATCACCATGGGCTGTGACGAGTGGGGTTCCACAGGGCTCGATACTGCACGGCCCAATGATGTTTGGGATTGTAAACGTGGGTAGTAAGGAAGTTCAACACAGTGTCAGGATGCCAAATAAAATAAGTATTTATTCATACAATGGAAATAAACAAAAAGTGGACTGATTTTGTCAAAAGAAAATAATCATAAACAAGAAGACATCAAATAAAGGCATAACGGTTCAGTATAGCTTCTAACGGAAACAAAATCCCACCTAGAAAAGAGCTAGGCATCTAATAGGGTCAGTACCCTATCACCAACTAACTAAATGCTCCCAGACCTGGTCCTTTTATACAGAAGTAGGATCAGGTGATCAATTAGGCTCCACCCCTTTTTATAACTAAAGACTAGAAATCTTCCAAAACATTTATTTTTCAGTTTAGAATTAAAGCAAACCTACAATAGGCTGTTAGAAACACAATAACATAAGCTAGTAGTAATAATAATGCAAATCCTTTCTACGTGTGCAATTCCAAACAGTCAGGTTCTTCCCATCACTTCTGACTATAAACTAACTGAGAAAATGGCCGCTTGGTCCTATAGCAGAGCCAGAGGGATGGAGGAGAATCCTGGCTGCAAGAAATGCTAAAATAGGTAAGGCAATATTTTCTAGCACAGCAGTACAAGTTTTCTTTTACCTAAACGTATCATACGAAGCATAAGTCTGTTATACAAGTCTCTTTTCAGTAAGAAATGTGTTGTTTTAAAAAGAAACAAAACAACAAAACGGGCTGCAGAAGCCTGAGGAGGCAAATATGCTCAGTTTCAGTCTATCACACAGAAAATAGCAAGCACCAAGCAGCCTCATTTTAGCACTGAACTTTAAACTGCAGGTAACATTAACTGAAGAACCAAACTACAGGTTACCTTGTGCACACATTCTATTTTGTTTAGAAAACTATCTCTGCAATTTATTTTGCTAGGAGGGCGTCAGAAACAGAAAGACAGACACTCACCTCATCTTTCATTTCACCCTGCAGGTTTAACCCCTAAGCTACACAAGAAGGCAAATAAGGCTATTTCCACTGGGTTTGTCCTAGCTAAATGTTAGCTAAATGTTAGGACAAACAAGTCCGTTTTGAAAATGGACGCCGAGGGATTGCCGACGAACCGCCGCACATTCACGCAGGTGATCATGTGCACATTCGCACAGATGATCGTGCGCACCTTTGTGCAGGCGGAATGCTCACGATCAAGCAGCGCTATGCGCCAATAATTATTTATACATGTAATCAGGGGCGCAGTCTAAACATGGAAGAGCAAAACGAAATGAAAGGAGGAAAGAAAACAGGGATACATAGGACAACTACAGGTGGCCATCCTAATAGTTGGGGAACATAGGGAGAAGATATAGAATAGTGCAAGATAAAGAATTACTGTTGCAACAGATTTGTTTTAAAGAGAGAGCGTGCTCATTCCAGGATACACACAGCCCCTATTACAGGGATATTCATTGCAGATATCTCACAGGGTATCATGAGTAAGATCTGTCTGTTCACAGATGATAGAAAGATGGGTGCAGTGATGGACAACATAGTAGAGTGGCAGGGGCTACAGGATGACCTGACTAAACTGGAGGAGTGGTCGGAAACATGGCAATTGGAGTTTAATGCCAAGAAGTGCAAGGTACTTCACTTCGGAGCAAGGAACCTGGGGAGGAGCTACCACTTGGGAGGGGTTCAATGAGGTACCACTGAGAAGGAAAAGGATCTAGGGGTGGTTATTATGGGGAATATGAACAACTTGGCTCAGTGCAAGAAGGCGGCAGCAAAAGCCAACAGGATGCTGGGGTGTATTGCGAGAAGAATCTCCTCCAGAAGTAGGGAGGTAATCCTGCCCCTGTATAGGTCACTGGTCAGACCACACCTGGAATTCTGCATGCAGTACTGGCACCCATTCCTGAAGAAGTATGTCAGATTACTGGAGGGGGTACAGCACAGGGCAACAAAGATGATCCAGGGACTGGAGGACAAACTCTACAAGGAAAGGCTGATGGAGTGAAATATGTACTCCCTGGAGGAGAGGAGGGATCAGGGGGATATGATTGAGACCTTCCAATACTTGAAGGGGATAAACAAGACTAGTACAGAGGGGAATTTTAAGTTGAGGAGGGGGAGGGACATGTGGGGGCATGGACTCAGATTGGAAGGGGGAAGATTTAAGAAAGAAATGAGGAGACATTTCTTCATGGACAGAGTGGTAGCAAAATGGAACACTCTTGCCAAGGAGGTGGTATCCTGTAAGACGGTGGGTAGTTTTAAAAGGGGATGGGAAAGGGTGGGGGGGGTGACACTGGGGAGGGCAATTGCCAGGTAAGTGGGCTAGCTGTGCAATTGAGCAGACTTGATAGACCACAAGGCCTTTTTCTGCTGGCAGATTTGTATGTCCGTATGTTTTGTGGCAACATCGACTTTGAAAAACTTTGCCAGCACTTCTTACATAACTTTGCCAGAGACGTTGCTTTATGGTGAATTCAGGCAAATTTTCATCAGAAAGAGACCGTAGATTACATGCAATAGTTACTGCAGATCACATGATACAGCTATATGTACACAGAGTCCTTCAGTTTCACTTTGCAGTCTATGTGGGTAAGTGGAAGGGAACAGATCTGAGCAGATCTGAGGCCAGATATTCAAAAGTTAGCGTGGACACAGAGGTGTTTGCCCATGCTAACCGGGTTTTGCTCCTGATTCGTGGGTGGGGTCTATATTCCGAGACCCCCACAGTGCAAGCAAAACCCAGTAGCACCTGTGCACTAAAATACCATTGCATCCATGCAAATACAGGGCATATGGGCACAGAAGCAAATTCTGAGGTTTGCACCATCGGTAAATGCCACCCAAATGGGTGCTAGTTACCACCTTTTCAAACTTTGACTTAACTGGGTGCAAGGCCCTGGTAGCAGGATGGGGTTCTGCAGATACCTGTTCCCCACCCCATGGTCTCCTTGCTGTCTACTGGCACCCCCACCCACCCAATCACCTGTACCTGTAGTGCTTGCAGTCTCCCTGGAGTCTAGTGGCACACCCCCCCCACACTCCAATCACTCACCCCAGTCCAGTGACACAGTGCCCTCATGTCTAGGGGCCCTTCCCGCTGTCCAGTGCTCCAGCCCTGTAATGCAAACTTAGTCCCTGGTGTGTAGTGGTATCCTCCCATATGCCCATCCCCAGCATGCTTGGTAGTCTCTGGAATTCAGTGCCCCCCCCCCCGACTGCCAGTTGTCAACCAGACCAGCAAATGATAGAGGTTCAGTGCCCCTTTTGCACTGTCCACACATAGCTGGCCCCCCTTATCTGTGAAGGTGGTGCTATGCAGGGAGCACTATACAATGATCGGCGCTGCCCTCCTGTAACCTCCTTGGCTGGCCACCGTATGGGGTGACAGGGAGAGTTGTGGGAGCAGATGACTGGAGGGTAGGGGGTGCCACTAAACACCAGTAAGGAAGTGTTTACAACCTGGGTGGGTGATGGGTGATTGGAGGGTGTGAAGTGCCAGTAGACACCAGGGAGGAAGTGTTTATAACCAAAGTGGGTGATCAAAGGGTGGGGGTGCCACTAGACACCAGGGAGTACCTTTACTTTGTGGGGATGGGCATTCAGGATGTGGGGGGCTAGTTGCCACCATGTCTGATGTGGCAGGTGACCACAGGATGGGCACAGACTTGCCACTGCTTCCAATGCAAGTGGGCCCATAATGAGCATGTTAATGGCCCCTCGGTGCCATGCATGCCCAACGGGCTCATTTGTATTTTGCAGCTAAATATTGTGCCATGGCTCCTGATACTATCTGGTCTGGGGACACAGTTCCCTATGGCTGAATACGGCCCAGGTGCATGCCGTGGCAGCACAGCTTACATTAGTGCTGTGCCGACATGGCTACATATTCAGTCGGATAGCACCGGCGTGCTGTCCGACTGAGTACAGCAACCTCCAGATTAGGTGCAAATGCAAATACAGTGCAAACCTTTGCACTCTGCTTTTGCACATTCAGTGGCAGTTATATAAATGTTGACTGTGGTACTGCGGTATTGCGGCAACCCCTAAAAAAAAATATGGATTTAACACATAGAAACATAGACTTTGACGGCAGATAAGGACCGCTTGGCCCACCTAGTCTGCCCATTTCCCTACTTATCGGATAAGCTGCAGATCCTAGTTAATCAACAGCCTACTTCTTCTTACCCCCCACCAGAATTGCCTTATGTTTTTCCCATGCATTCCTGAATTCCCCCACTATTTTTGACCCTTCACCCTCTCAGGAAGACCGTTCCATGTGTTCACCACCCTCTCTGTGAAAAAAATACATCCTTACATTGCCCCTGAGCCATCCCCCCTCTATCTTCAAATTGTGTCCCCTTGTTCTTGCACATCTCTTTTTCTGAAAGATGCTACCCTCTTGGACTTTGTTGATTCCCTTGAGGTACTTGAAAGTTTCTATCATGTCCCCCATCTCCCTGCTTTCCTCAAGGGTATACATATTAAGCTCCTTTAGTCTCTCTTCGTATGGCTTCTGTTGCAGACCCTGAACAGTTTTAGTTGTCCTCCTCTGAACTGCCTCCATCCTGTCTATGTCCTTGTGGAGATGGGGTCTCCAGAACTGCATGCAGTACTCCAGATGGGGTCTTACCAACTGTCTGTACCGCTACTAGGGGGGAAAACATGCATGTTATTCAGTGTGTTTTTTTACCACAGTACCAGCAAACTGTGGTATTTTTTTAATAAGTTGTGGCAAATTTTATTTCTTTAGAAAAGATTCACCAGGAGAGCAACATGAACTGTGAACAGCTCGTTTCCAGAAGCATCTGGGGGGGGGGGGGTTACAGATGGAGGAGGCAAAAACATCAGTAGAAACAATAAACATGTGCATTACATTACAAGCCAAATAACATGTACATAACATAGATATAACAAGTACTTTTTTAGCTATAATTCAATTAACTAGCTAAGTGCAGCAATATCCTGGAGTCATTGTGACAGGTAGCAACATACAACAAATATCAAAGAATCAGGGTAACACATTTAGTACACAATATAAGAGAATAATCTAGTGAACAAAGCCAGCTAAAGACAATGGTACAGAATTGAGGACAGTGAGCAAAGCTGGTAGATCTAGGAAGTGGGCAGGCAGACAAAAGCATGCGTGGAAGACAAGTGGTTATAGTACTTATAGTAGGTGGGGTAAGGGATATTGAGTGATATTTATTGTCCTATATGTTCAGCGTGCGGGAGAAATTTGAAGAGATTAGAGAAGAGGAGAGGTGGGATGAGGGAGCCGGAGTCTGAACATTCACCCCTTCAGGATGCTGAGAACCCTGCAAATACTGCAGTACTGTTCAACTTTTATATAACTACCACTGTATTCGAATCTCTAGCCCCTGCTTCCTTTTGAGCCTTGAAAAACAGACTAAACATCCAAGTGTTAAAGATTTATTTTGGATTTTATAATATTTTCCTGACGTAGACATTTGTTAGGAATTGTTTAGTTGTGGTTTAGGTCTGATTTTCTTAATATTTCTGTACTTTTTTCTACAACATTCTATATGTATTTGTCTTTAACTTCTGTCTTCAGATGGTCTGGTTCTATGGATTCTTGTTTAGTTATTTACAATTTGCTTTTTTTTTTCATTTTTCTGCCTTTTCCAAATTCACTTTGTTTGTACAATATTACTTGTACTTTTTATATCTTTTCTTTATATAACCCCCCATCAGTCCCTTATTTAACCAGGATGCACACCTCCCATAGTCTAGGGGAAAAGAGAGGGATGGGGCTTACATAGTGCCACTGTAGACAAGGTAGGATATGCAGATGGAGTAGACATTACAGAACAAACCAAATGTGGCTACAAGGCACACACCTGGTGGGACCAATACCATGTCCAAAATCCAGGTCCTGGGGAGAAAATATTTGCTCAGGGCTATGCTAGGTTTGCACTTCTGGACAGGGGTACCCAAGTAACTCCACACGGGAAGCAATAACATAAATGTCCATACCAGGTTGGGATTCTAGAGTGTGGCTTTATTCCGTAACAAAGTAGGAACACACAAAGCGAAGATGGACCCCCAAGGGTTACACATACAGTAAATGCAGACAGCTGAGGTAAAAAAACTCAAAATTTCCCATATAACCTAGGATGACCGTAGAAAATGTGGAACTAGCCACTGGTAAAATACACCAAGCAAATTCTTTCGACTAGGCACACACAGCCAGTACTTGGAAGTCCCATATGGCATAGGAGTACTGTAGAAAATGTGGATCTAGCCACAGGTGAAAACACACATCCTTCTGGGCTTAGCACACATGGCCAGTACTCAAACACTTCTCATATAGCATAGGATTAATTGTGGCACACTGGCCACGTTGGCGCACTAAAGGCTCAAAATGGAGGAAAACCCACTCACTGGGGTAGACGTTTCTTCAGGCATTAGCCCCTTGCACTGACAGAAAACTCAGGTCACTCCAGATGGGGAGTCTCCCCACCTTTTCTTTCCAAGTTCATACTCAGCCATCCCTCCAACAAAACACCTCACATTGTACCAAAAGTTACTGATTATGCTTTCTAGAAATGTATTTCACACTTAACATCAGCAACACACCTCAGGGGTGTCAAAGGTAAAAGTTCTGCTCACATGGATGGTCACAGACTGCACTCCACTGAGGACAGCCAACTTTTAAATATCTTAGGTGACAGAGTCCCTTTGTCAGATAAATTCACCCTTAAATCAAAAGCAGGTACTCTTGGTCAAACTTAGAAACAACAGTTACTCACAGATCTTGACCAAAAGGCAGCTTCACAAAGTTCTGGTAGGATCAGGGGATTGCCCCTATCATCCTGGCAGCCTGCTCCATCCCACCTGGGATGAAGAACAGGAAAACCCCAGAGACGGTTTCCACCACTTAGACAAAGCTGGAAAATGCAGAACTCTACTAGGGTGAGAAAAACTGGAACACTGCAGTTCTCTGTCAGAGCTGCTACTACAGACTACTGATCACACTGAGCTCTGGAACAAGACTGACTCAGAATTCTAAATCCCCACTCACAACAACTGCTGTGACTTATGCTGCTGCGAGAGTTCTAAGGTGACATCACCTCTCCAGCTCCCAGCTGAGACCAGAAGCAGAGAGGGACAGAGTGAAATCTATTTACTGGCAAATCACTAGCCGCCTTCCCTGCCTACCTCTAACTCTAAATGGGATTCTTGTAACCCCTGGGAACAAGGGGGTTACATTTAAAATAAAAATGAATGGAGATGAAAAGGAGAGCGGGAGGAATGGGAGTCACAGTGAGGAGAGGGGAGAGAAGGAGGACAGAGGGACAATCACGCAGCTGACAGATGGGACACACATCCCATCTATCTGAAAAGGGCACCTGCACGGGTGGCACCTGGTGTTGGTAGCAGGACCAGCAAGAAATCTGAAGCAGCAGTGGCTCCTTTGTCTGCAGGAACCCCACCTACTCACAACCCAGCAGCAACAGCAGCAAGCAACAGCGACTCCCATTATCACCGCTGTCTGCCACTGGAAGAACCTGTAAGAGATAAACCCCTGTGCCCCCTCGCTGCGGTACTCCACCACCAGTGGTTGATCCCCATGAGGAAGAGCCCCCAAGACCCTCCACCTCTGCTTCCTCCCCTAGGCGTAGTACAACTCCCTAGTTTAGTAAATTTTTGATTTGGACCCCACCAACAATGATGGTGAGATGTACAAACTGTGCCAGACCATTGTTCAGTGTGGTAAATGGGACAACCACTTGGGCACTGGTGGGCAGCACACCCACCTTAGAGTACAACACTGCTGTGAATGGGAGGAATACAAGAAGCCATCTGTGAAGGGTGGAGGCAGTGCCACTCCTAGTGGTCCTTCTCTGCTGCAGGGGGTGCAGTGCAGCAAGCAACGGCAAAGTGTACAATTGCCAGAGGGTGGCACTTATGAGGAAAGTGTGACCTGCAGCCAGACTCAGGGGCTGTGGCCTGGGAAAGCACGTGAGACTCCAGCTGCAGATCCTCCTCCTTCAAGATCTCAGTTAAGAGATGAAGTGGCACAACTCCGTGTCGAGATGAGTGACCTCAGACACAGAGTTGTGTCCATGGTGCCCACACTCCAGATGTTACTATCAAACCAGCAGACTCTGCTTGAGGGAATGGCAGAACTCCATGGTGGGGGTACACCCTCTGTCCCACCCAGGCCATAGCAATGAATGAACACCATATGTCTTAAGTTCTCATTTCCCCATTTTTCTCATGTCCCAGAAATTATATATACTTGCTACATCTGCTGTGCTGTGTCAGTCTCCCATCACAGCAACAACACCTCTAACTTGTAATTCTCTTTAGTGCCCAGAAATAGATGATATATTGAAACCCCATGTCCCATTTTTTTCTCAAGTCCCAGAAAACATACACTTGCTACATGCCACTTTGCTGTGTCAGCCAGTCTCCCATCACAGCACTTTTCTCAAGTCAAAGAAATAATATATGCTGCCGGCAACAGTGTTGCAACTTGCAAACTATACCAGACAGTTATTTGGCATGGTAAATGGGCAGACACTTGGGCATTGGTGGGCAGCACACCCACTATACAATAAGGCACCACTGTGAGTGGGAGGAATACAAGGAGTCAGCTGAGAGAGGTGGAGATGGTGGCACTGCTAATGGTCCTTCTGTGTCGGGAAGTTAGCACAGCAAGCAATGGCACAGTTGCTGGTAGGAAACACTGACGATGGAAGTGTGACCAGCAGCTGAACTTGGGGGCTGCAGCCAGGGAAAGAACCTGAGACCCCAGCTGCAAATCCTCCTCCTTCATAGTTAAAGAGAAGTAGCACAACTACGCATTGAGATGGGGACCTCAAAGATGAGATTTGTCCAGGGACGCCATGCTCCAGACACTGCTCTCAAATCAGCAGACTCTCCTTGAGTGAAAGGAAGAACTCCATGGTGGAGGTGCACCCTCTGTCACATAGCAATGATGCACACTATACGAAATTCTCATTTGCCATATTTTCTCAAATCCCAGAATTTCTATATACGACATATGCTGCTGCGCTGTGTCAGTCTCCAACCACAGCACCTCTCTTTCAACACTTTAGTGGACAGAAATTCATGACAGGATGAGAAGAGACCTATGAAGGTAAGAACGAAACTGTGTAGACTGTAATCCACCTACTGTCATGTTGTGTTACAACAGTGAAAGAAAAATTAAAATAAAAAAGTGTAAGAAAAAAAAACAAACTTTTGGAAATGATATTTACCTTCACACTGGTGATGGCCATGCCATGTAATAGCACAGTGATGCCCCAGTACGGTGGCGGAGGAGGAGGCAACTTGCTGGTTGCTGAAGATGAGACAGCAGGAGAGGAGACCTGTGGAAACAAGAGTGACATTATTTAAAGACTAACCCACTCATGATCTTTTGTACCTATGAAAGGAAAATAAGAATAGAAAAGTTAAAAAAAAAAAAAAAAAGAAAATGGGGCGTGGAAGGGAAGGCATCTGATATTACGATGAAATCTGAAATGTTGTGAGGAATGTTAGCTATATAAAGCTACTGTCCGTTGGCTTGCATCGGTTGATTTGTAATTTCTCTTTTTATTCGTCTTTCGTTTTTCTTATCTCCCTTCCCCCCGTTGTGGATAGAATTGGCCTAGATCTGTCTTTATGCTAAGAGTACACACTAACAGTATAAAGTTTGCAGGTTTATGTGTATTTAAAAAAATGGTGAAAGTGCTTATTACTTTGTAAACATAATTGCTGAAAAATAATAGAAATGATTATATGATAAAAAAATAAAGACTAGCCCACTCACGATCTTTTGTGCCTGTGGAAAGAAAATGAGAATAGAAAGGTAAAAAAAAAAAAAGAAAAATGGAATGATCTTACCATTACATTAGTGATAGCCATGTTGTGTGATGGCACAACAGTGCCCCAGAGGTTTATTTATTTATTTATTTATTCAAAAATTGGTAACCGGGAGAGGCACACTGAGCTGGGGCTTGTTTCTGGGTGCAACCCAGGGAAAGGGGTACAGAAAGATAGTGAAGCATAATGCAACATATTACATGGTACAGAGAAAAGGTGCAGACACAGTACAGTAAGTAATACTTCACTGGTACAAGCTTAGAACATGTTAAAGTGTGAGTATGTTGTACAGTACAAGTGCAAGTAGGAAACTGAAAATCTGGCATCAAAGCAGTACAAAGGCAGGTAATGCAATGCACCAGGGAACAGTTAGGTCAGGGAAAACCAAAAACCTGAGCTACCAAGGTCACTGGGGTGGGCCTCCTATGAGAACAGGTGCAAGTAGGTAGCGAGAGGAGTTTTTACTGGCACCTGAAGGAGCCCGAGGTGGTGGAATGGCAGCGAGGTATGGAGAGCTGGTTCCAGAGAGCTGGCAGGTGATAGGAGAATGCAGATTGCCCAGCAGAGGAATGCGGGTGAGGAGCGGAGAAGGGTCTCCGGTCCATGAAGTGGAAGGAGCATGGAGCAGGGAAGAGAGGAGTCAGGAGAGGGAGGATGGAAGGGAACCAAACTAGTACTTGGACATAAAGGAAGTGCAGTGTGACTCACGACGTGATGGCAGTGGGGGAGGATGGGAAGGGAGGGTTAAAGGGAGTAGTGGTGCATAAGAGTGTAACCCCCCTACAAATGGGGGTTCCTAAAATGTCTTCCTGGGCTTGCCTAATAACCACTGCCAGGCTAGTGTTCTGTGTCTAAAACAGTTTTGAATATGCCTGCATGAGTGTGCCCTGTTAGCTTCCATGCCTGTCTCTTTAAGAGCTATTTTGTAGGATATAATTAATCTGGGTGGGGGCCGAGTGGTTTCAGGCTCGAGTCCCACCTGGGCTGTGGTACTGCTGCTTCATTCAGCCATCGCTAAGTGCACAGAGGAAGCCTTTATAGGATCTGTGATTGTTTACTGATTATCTGCTTTAGTAGTCATAATATAGTAGTTTGTCTAACCTGCCTTCCTTTTCTGCTAAGAGCCATAATTTTGGTCCTGGACTGCCAGTTTAGACTAATCAGTACCTCGGGTATCTTAAAATGGAGACTGTCCCCAGAGGTCTTGTGGGATTAAGTTTCTGTAGGAATTGTAGTTTTTACTGTTTGTCACCTAAATGGACCTGGAGGAGGAGCCCTTTCTTTGACAGACAGATGGATCAACCAACCAAACCTTTTGGATCACTGGGAAATCCCAGAACTGCCTGTAGCAGAGTGGCAATTGAGAGTTGGAGTTTAGAGAGCGAACAGCTCAAACAGCTACTCCTGCATGGTAGTGTGGGGATTTGGCGGGAAGACTGTGTCTGGCCTGCCTGCTACTATCTTACAGTGTGAAGAAGCCGCAAATTAAATAGGACTGTATCCAAATCTGTGTATCGAGACCTGAATCCTAAATTGAGAGTGAATTTCTCCTGGTGTGGACTGAAGACTTGCTCCTGGAGCGATTGGCCTGTCAGGAACTCAGAAAGACCTGCAGAGCACACGGTTTACACAGAAACCCTGCCTATTTGCAATCAGACTTCATCCAAACTGTGGTATCTCGTTGTTTTGCTTCTAAGTGTGCTGAATGTGCTGTGTGGGTCATGATTTGGTTCCCCACCATCGAATGTGTTATGCTAGATGGAAGCTGCTCCAGCATTGTTACGGACTTAAATCCGAACTTTCCACCAGGTCTGGGCCTCATCATCTCAGCCTAGACTGCCGCTCCCACGACAGAGACTCTTGTGAAGAAAGACCCGCTCGGGGATTTGGCTCCCTGCTCAACACCATTGAACATGCATCGACCACCACAGTGCATCATACTGGCCCTGATTCCCCTGGCAAACCAGAACAACATCCAGAGATCTTCATCTCGTCAATCCTGCCTACTGGTCTGGGTAGCGTGAGTAACCATCAGGGTAGCTCCCTGCAACAAAGCTGCAATCATTGTGTGTCATCTGATTTTATTGTTTGGGCTGGTCATCACGAACTGAGCCATCCGGCTCTGGAATATAAATATTGGGTTAAAGTGCATGTTGATTGTTTCTTTTAAGGGCCCCAACAACAGCTGCAATGCCAGCCTAGCACGGGCAATGCCTCAGGCTAGCCTGGAAGACAACTGGGTACCCAGAGTGTGTGTGACTGTGCCAGAGGGACTCTTGGTGCATGCATGCTTAATGTGACTAAATCAGATCTGAAATCAAAATGCTAGATTGCTGCCCCACCCTTGTTCACGTCCCCTGAATAAATCAGATTCTATTCTGTCTGCATCTAACTTGGCTAGTGTGTACCTTTGTGGAGAGGATACTGTATTGCCATTGAACTGTTATATTGCAGGTCTGGTGTAACCCCCCTACAAATGGGGGTTCCCAAAGTCTTCCTTGGGCTTGCCTAGATGCCCACTGCCAGGCTGGCGTTCTGTGTCCTAGCCATTTAAAAGTGTTTGCATGTGAGTGCCCTGATAGCCTCCGTGCCTGTCTCTTTAAGAGCTGCCTATTTCATAGTGTACAATTGATCTGGGTAGAGGCCAAGTACTTTCAGGCTCGAGTCCCGCCCGGGCTGCAGTGTTATTGCTTCATTCTGCAATTGCTATTTGTGCAGAAGGAGCCCTACTAGAATCTGTGACTGTTTGCTGTTTATCTGCTTTAATAGTAATAATATTGCAGTTTGTCTAACCTGCCTTCCTTTGCAGCATTTACATTTCTGTATTGCACCACCATCTTGGTTCTGGACTGCCTGTTTGGACCAATCAGTACCTTTGGGGACCCTAAAATGGAGTCTGTCCCCAGGAGTCTTGTGGGAGTGAATTTCTGTAGGAATTGTAGTTTTTACACTTTGGCGCCTAAATGGACCTGGAGGGGGAGGCCTTGCTTTGACAGACAGATGAATCAACGAATCAAACCTTTTGAATCTCTGGGAAAGTCCCAAGCTGCCTGCAACAGAGAGTCAGTCTGAGTTTGGAGCTGAAAGAGTGAACAGCTCGAGATATTCGAGCAGCTGCTCCTGCATATTAGCGCGAGAAACTGGTGGGAAGGCTGTGTATGACTTGCCTGTTTGCCTCATTTTCCCTTGGTAGGGAATCCTTCAGTTAATTGTAATCGGACTGAATCTGAAAGTGTTGTGACCAGAATTACCGAATTGTGTCTGCCATTTACCTGAAGAGGATGAAGATTTGCTCCACGCGATCGGCCTGTCAGGAAGTTTGAATCCAAAGCAGGACGTGCGGTTTACGCAGAGACACTATGATTGCGATCAGACTGTCATCCGAACTGTGGTACTCTTTTTCCTTTGCTATAAGTGTGCTGAATGCTGTTGGTGGGTCGTGATTTGGTTCCCCACTGCCTGATTCTGTCACATTGGCTGGAAGCTGTGTCCAGCACTACCGGACTGCCATCTGAATCATTTCACCCGGTCTGGGCCCTGCTACCTCGGTCCAGCCAGCTGCTCACACCACAGAGAAGAACCATCGATGAGAGACCTGCCTGGGGATCAGCCCCCTGCTCAACACCATGAACAGGAACGACACCACAGTGATTTGTGTGTGCCCTGCTTCTCCTGGCAAACCAGCAAGTCATCCTGCAGTCTCCATTTCGTCCATCCTGTATCCTGTACTGGGTAGCGTGAGTAAACACCAGGGTAGCTCCCTGCAACATCAGCTAAATCAAAGTGTATCATCTAATTTAATTGTTTTGCTTGATTATCATGAACTGAGCCACCTGGCTCCGGATTACAAATTGTGGGTTACTGTGCATGATTTTTTTCTTTCCATCATTAGAGCCCTGACCAGCTGCAACGCCGGCCTACCCCGTGCATCGCTTCAGGCTAGCCTTTACCAACAACTGGGTACCCAGAGTGTGTGTGACTGTGTTGTGGGACTCTAAAGTGCATGCATTGTAGTCTGATTAAATCAGCCACTAAGCCAACCAACCAGATTACGCCCCTTCCTTGTTCATTGCCTCTAAATAAATCAGATCTGAATCTTTTTGCACTTAAACTGTTTGTGGTGCATCCTTGTACAAATAACACTGTATTACTATTGCTTGCTGTGTCTAACCTCATTTTACGGGGGTTATCCAAGGCCAAACTGGTGGAACCAGCCCTGGAGGTAAGTGCAACCAGTGTGGGGGCATATCTGCTGTTTGGGGGTTATTGTATCCGTGTGATCAGTATGTTGTTTAGGCCACTAGAGGGGAAAAAGGGGGTAACAGTATCCTGGAGGACTGTACCCAGGTTAGCTACGTTACCACTAACCCTGTCCTCTGGGTGGAGGCACCTGTTTTCAGTACCCAGGCCCCTTAACCTGCACTTGGTCATGCAGGCAGGGGTAGTAGCCTTTGGGATAGCACCAGCTAGGGGTTACACTTGTTTTACAGGGGGGTCTCCAGAGCCATTGCAGTTGATTCAGCCCTGGTGGTAAGTGTATCAAGCGTGGGTTCAACAGTGTATTCCTATGTCTCGTGATTGTTTATCTGCTGACCTGTGTAAGCCACTAGAGGGGTTAGAGGGGGTATTAGTGTCCCTGAGGGCTATTCCCATAGCAGCTACGCTACCCATAAGCCAACTCTCTGGGTGGAGGCAACCATTCACCAAGCTCAGGCCCCTCAACCTGTGCCTAGTCATGCAGGCAAGGGTAATAGCCCTTGGCATAGCGCCACCTAGGGGATACATGAGATGGGGAGTTAGTCGCAAAGTGACAAAAGGCATTGCAGAGGGTGTCCAGTCTGGCAAGAGAATTGGAGGAGGCTGTTTCATAGACCATGTCTACATAGTCAAAGACCAGGAGCATCATTTTGGTGGCCAGCTTACTGTGGACTATCAGGGGTAGACTGTCTTTGTTTCAATGAAGAGCATCAAGCTGAGGGTGGAGTTTTGTATGGATAGCATCAATGTGGGCTGAGAAGTCAACCTTGCTATCAAGACACATGACAAGGATTGCACTGATTCAAGATAGGAGTCATCCAGCGTGATGAAGACTAGGCAGCTCGACAGCCTCTGTTATCGAAGGTCATGGACACCATTTTTACGTTCACTTGCGTGCATGCACAAGGAATGTTTTGGGAGAGTAGCACACTTAGAGGTGTGCCTCTCCCACCCAATGCACTGCTCCCTTAAGCAGGCGTGGCGTTCCTGCACCAATGGGTGCAGCAACTCAGTATGACAACAGTGTTCCTCTGCTTCAAAGAAAAACACCGCTGCCATACTGACATCGCCCTCGCGCTCATCGCTACCTCCCCCGCCGCACGCCTGTCACACCGCCCAGCTGGCCACGCTGGGAGCCCACCCCAGCGTGGCAAACATTGTTAGCCGACGGGGTGCCCGGTCCCCGTCGGCTTCACTGCCTCCCAAAAGACCCTGCTGCCACACTGGGAGCCCACCCCAGCGTGGCAAACATTTGCCTTTATTTTGCAGACGGGGTGCCCAACCCCTGTCGGCTCCTCGCCCCCAGCCATTTTGTGCCATGCTGGGAGCCCACCCCAGCATGGTAAATGTCTCACGACGCCTTTTTTTTTTTTTAAACCTGTAAAACAAGAACTGTCGCGCCGTCTCCCAACCCCCTCCCACAACCTGCACCCACCTACCGCGCACCAGCCTCCCCACACCTCCCTCAACCCATACTTACCTCCGGACCTCGCCGACGATCTTCGTGGACCGAGAACACGCCTGCACTCTTCAAAGTCGACTGCCAACTGAGGAAATGCCGGTAAGCTGTATAATGGGCTAGATAGGGGTTCAACTTATGCATATCTCAGTCATTTTGGAATTTTTAGCCAAATTTTCAACATGTTTTGGACCTTCTCATGAATGATGTCACTGTCATGGTGTTATTCTGGCCTGAAGGGTGATTTCGCAGGCACTGAGCAGTCACTGTACGAAATCACCCTTCAGCCTTGAATAACACTATGACAGTGACATCATTCATGAGAAGGGGTCCCAAAACCTCCATGTTGAAAATTTGGTGCAAGAATTTAAAAAAATGACTGTTTTACGAGCATGCGTTGCGCAGTTCCTACGCAGGCTCGTAAGTTCGCGAATTTTCAATATTTTCACTCCAGATTTTCAACATTGCCATTTTATCACACCTTTTATGAGCTGTACAGCTGTCATTTTTCACATCTCACCCAAAATGTGTTTCCGCCCATGTAGCGCACAATGGAGCAGTCGGTGTGCAAAATCAATGTATGGAACACATTAAGAAAATCACAGTGATACTGTTCATGAGCAGAGGTCTTAAAATGGCTATGTTGAAAATTTGGTGAAAAAGTTCCTAAAAATGACTGTTTTATGAGCGTGCGTTGCACAGTTCCTACGCTCGCTCGTATGTTTGCGAATTTTCAATATTTGCACTCCAGATTTTCAACATTGCCATTTTACCCCATCTCCTCATGAACAGTACAGCTGTCATTTGTCACATCCTGCCCAAAATGTTTTTCTGCCCATGTAGCACACAATGGCGCAGTCGGTGTGCGAACTCAATGTATGGGACACATTAAGAAAATCACAGTGACACTGATCATGAGCAGGGGTCTTAAAATGGCTGTGCTGAAAATTTGATGAAAAAATTCCTAAATATGACTGTTTTATGAGTTCGGCGCAGTTCCTACTTACATCGTAGTTTGCGAATTTTCAATATTTTCACTCCAGATTTTCAACATTGCCATTTTACCACACCTCCTTATGAGCACTGCAGCTGTCATTTTCACATCTTGCCCAAAACGGTTTCCGCCCCATGTATATATTAATGGCAGTGTGTCGGTGTGCGAACTCACTGTATGGGGCACATTAAGAAAATCACAGTGTCACTGTTCATTAGCAGAGGTTTTAAACTGCCAATGTTGACAATTTGGTGAAAAAATTCTAACAGTCACTGTTTTACCAGCGTGCATTGACAGTTCCTATGCACGCTCCTAGGTTTGCAATTTTCAATATTTCCACTCCAGATTTTCAACATTGCCATTTTACCACTACCTTATGAGCAGTACAGCTGTCATTTTTCATCCTGCCCAAAACGTGTTTCCGCCTATGTAGCGCACAATGGGGGTAACAAAAGGTCATGCTTCAAATTTATTGTTCAAATACCAGCAATCGCACAGGGCATTAGGGTAAAGCACCATACATGCCAAACACCACTGCAAATACCTGCAAGTGAACGTTCAGCATTGACAAATTCTTGTTTTAGTGTTTATTTATTTATATATTTATTTGTTTTTGATTACCAGGTAGGTGCGCTAGTCATAGAAAATGCCTATTTTCAGGCACAACCCAGGAGAGTACAAATAATTACAATCACAGTTAATATAGAGTAGAAGAAGTACAAATGAATACAGAAACCATGAAACAATTCAAGAAAAATAAACAAACATATCAATCAGTGTAATACACCAGTAAATGTACAAAACTCTTAAAGGATTAGTATTAAACATCAGTAATGTACTATAAAGAAGAATAGTAATACTTATTTCTAAAACAATGGCAGTACAATTAGCTTATTAGGATCAAGTGCTGAGAGGTTGTTAGATATGCCTCCAGATAAGAGGAGGAAGGTTCAGTTAGCAATTGCGGGAGGGGAGTATAGATAAGACAAGGGGATACGTTAGGCATAAACTGATATAGAACAGTGGGCAAAAGTGCAATGGGGTATGGCAACGTCCTAAAGCAGGTCCAGCAAAGTGGGATAGGTGACACAAGAGTTTGGGGGGAAGGAAGCAGTAGCAGAGGTGTGACTGCAGCAGGTGAATTCTAAGCTAGCACTTAAAGCTGGAGTGAGCAGAGGCAAGGCAAATATTGGTAAGTAAGAAGTTCAAGTACACAGGTGCAAAATGGGAGAACGCCTGAGCTCCCATGGCAGTTTTACATCTGAGTACTTGAAAAAGCATATAATCCCCCGTGTGGAGGGCATAATGGAGGCTTTGAGGAATCAGCATCTGAGTTAGAGTAGGGGGAACACCAGAACGGGAGATGCTATCAGTCAGGGTGCCAAATGAATAGAGATGATTAGCCATGGGTGGCAGCCAATGAGGACTGCTGTAAAGGTGGCAATGATGGGTACAATGATGTGAAGCCAATGTGAAATGACTTATGTTATTATATGCGATATTCTGTTTGTGTAGACTAGTTTTAGAGGCACTGGTATATGTAACGGAGCCATAGGTGAGAGATGTAAGAAGTATGCCCTGGGCTATGGTGACTCAGGCTGAGTGAGTGAGAGCATGTCTAGTTCTGTAGGCCAGCCCAGTCTTGAAATTAAAGGCTTTGCAGTTGATTGAGATGTGGAGGTCAAAGTCTAGAGAGGGGTCAAGGGTGATGCCCAGATATTTGAAGAAGAGGACATTATCAAGATAGGTGCCATCAGAGCAGGACATTGAGAGCTGGTCACGGCATTTCCTTCATCCAGGAGCAGACCCAAAGAGCATAGCTTGGATTTTACTAGAGCTGAGAGCTGGTTTGTTCCTGGAAAGCCAGACTTGGATACGACAACATTCAGAGGAGAGGGTAGACATGAGTCAGCAATATCCTTGGCACTGTAATAGAGAATGAGGTTGTCAGCATATAAAAGGGATGAGGAGTAGGTGGCATTAAGAGAGATGTTGTTGATAAAGATGGAAAAGAGAAGGGAGCCAAGGCTGGAGCCTTGGGGTACCCCAGTGTTGATGGTAGCAGAGCAACATTTAATGTATGGCTGCCTGTCAGATAGGTAACTGTTATGCCAAGCAACAAACTCAGGGGAGAAACCAACAGAAATCATTCTGGTCATAAGTAAGGTGTGATCTACAAGGCTAAAGGTCTTGGTTAGGTGTCAGCGTGGCTCAGCTGGTAGCGCATCTGCCTCTGGACCAGAAGGTCGTGGGTTCTCATCCCACACCGGGATGGACCTGCACCTAAAAATTGCTGGTATCCGAGTGCAGTATTGGGGGGTGCTGTACTGCTGCGGTGTGCCGTCCTACGGATGAGATGTTAAACCGTGGTCCCTTCTGCCCATCCTGGTGTTGCTCTGGTGGGTGTCCAGGTGGAAGTAAAAGAACCCAGGGTACTCTTTGTAAAGAGCAGGGAACATTCCCAGTGTCCTGGCCAACATTCCCCTTCCCATAAACTGGTTCATGCAATTATCCAGGCTGTGTGTGGGTGATGATGTGCGACATGGCCGCCACCACACATTCAGTCACTTCACTACCAGTCTAGCATTGCTTGTAAAGTACTTTGGGATACTGTCTATGAAAAAGCGCTATATAGACTGCACCAGTTAAAAGGCTAGAATCCATAGGAGTTGGAGTGTCATTCATGAACTTAAGGAGAGCAGTAGATGTATTATAGCCTTTTCTGAATCCATGTTGAGAGTCAGAGAGGAAGCTGTGATCATGAAGGAATGCAACTGTTTGAAGGGAGACAGATTTTTCTAAAAGCTTGCTTCAAACAGGTAGTATGGCAATAGGTCTATAATTCGTGATGGACTTAGGATCACCTTGACTATCCTGGCTGCCTTCCACATACAGGGGGACAATTCTGGAGCAAAGTCATAAGTTGAAAATTCTGGACAGCAGTGCAGCAAGAAGAGGAATGGCAAGCTTGAGGAGTTTGGGCTCCAGGCCATTAGCCCCACACTACAGCTATCAGAGATGGTGCTGAGTAGCTTATAAACCTCTGTTTGGTTACTACTCAAAAATGGAAGTGATGAAAGGGTGGTGGGGGATCTGTAGGGTCTAAGGTGGTAGCATTAGGGATAGAGAAGGAACTGGTGTAGTTTGATAAATCAGGGAAGTGTTGACTAATGGAGTTGGCTATTGTGACAGGGCATTGAGCACCATATCATTAGAAGGTTGAGCGTGCTTGGCCCCCATAACATTTTTAATGTGGGCCCAGAATGTTTTGGGGTCGCCGACAGCACTGAAAAGTAAGTTTTTACAGCAGGCACTCTTGGCAAGATGAATAGCTCGTTACAAGAGTTTCTCTTTGATCTGTATTCCTAAAGATCAGATAGTTGGTCATGGGTGTTATACTTAGACCGAGAGCTATTTATTTGTATATTTGCAGAATGTATGTGTATGTTATGGTTAATGTTATTTATTATGTCAATGTTGTTTGTAATGTAGTTCGTTGATGTTTATTTTTGGAATCACAGACAGGACCTGATTGTAAACAGTGTCTTTGACGCTAATCATTTGTTCCTGTATAAAAATAACATTTTAAACAAATAAACAAACAAACTATCTTGGGACTTGAGTTTGTTAAGTTGATGAAGGTTTTACTCTTGAACAAGGGTATTATAGGTTTTATGAGATTTGTCTATGGGATATTTTATTTTTTTATTTTAATATCTGATGTTGCCATGAAATGATTTTATTAATATGTTTTATTAATTGGCATTTGATGTTGTGTTTTTAATATGTTCAGCACCTTGATACATTGAAAGGCGCTTTATAAATAAAATTATTATTATTATTGCTAAGTTGGGCTAGGAGATCCTTGCTAAGCCATCAGGTGAGAGCCCCACAGATTCTCCAGGCTATGGCTGGAGCATGTTGATTCTGTAAGGCAGCAAACTGTTCTAAGAAATAATCCAGGGCTTCTAAGGCATTGTCAGTGGCAAACAGAAAAGACCAGTCAGTCCTTGAGAGATCATTAGGAGAAACATAGTAGTGTCAAGTTTGGAGAAGTCATGGCAGGTTATGACTTTCGGTGGGGGAGTGGGTAGAATGTAGACACACCAAATATATAAAATGTGAGAAAGGTCAGCAATAATACCGGAGAGGATTCCAACTCCAGCAGTCCTGTCCATCTGATTTGTTAGGATCCAATCAACCAATGTTCTTGAGCCTGAATTTATAGATATTTAGTGGGAGCATTAATGAGTTGGTGAAGGTTTTGCTCTTGAACAAGGGTATTACAGGTTTTATGAGATTTGTCTAACCAATCCAGATTAATGTCCCCAAGAATAATAATTTTGTTGCAACCAGTGGCTGAAGCAGCATAAGACAGGAGTTCAGAAAGGCCAGCCGAGCCTCCTACTGGGGGGTTATAGGCGCACATAATATGGAATTTCTTCATGCCTCCAAGAAGGAGAAGAGAATGTAGCAGCTCTCAGTGAAAGAGGGGAGGCGAGGGGGTAACAGAGAGGTTTAGATGAGATTTATAATAAATTGCTACCCCACCACACCCCCCCTTTAGAGGAGAGGCAATCCTGATGAATGAGACTGTAGTTGGGTAGGCAAGCAGAGTCTGGAATGGATGGCTTTTGCCAAGTTTCTGTTATACATAGTGTTTCAGGATTGTATTGGGTTACCCAGGCCTCTAGGTCAGCTAGGTTGCATAGAAGGCTGTGGATATTTAAATGAACTATGTGCAGCCCTTTCACCCCAAACCAGTTGGGCTCAGAGTGGAGAGAGGGGTAGGAGGTCCAGGGTTAAGCTCAATATCTCCAACCCATATAAGGGTGAGGGGGCCAATGTACCACAAGATATGAGAGGCAGCAGAGAGGAGTAAGTGGCAGGGTGGGCAATGGCAATGCTTCTTAGCAAACCTGGTAATCAGGAGAAACTGGCCAGAGACGAGCAGAGGAGTGCAATTGGAGGAGAAGATTTGGGATGTGAGATGGTTAGAGTATTAAAAAGTGAAGAGTGGTATAGGGAGAATCATCAGGAAACCTCTGAGACAGCTTAGAGTGAGAACAGGAGTGAGAGGGAATGAGGGAGAAGAAGAGATTCATTGATAGGAGAGATGAGCAGAAGAGAAAGCCGAAGGTGAGGGAGGGCATTACTAGTCTGTGCGATTGACGCTTAATAGCAGGGATGGCAGTATCGGGTTTAGGGATTAACCGAATGAAAGGAGAGGTTGAAGAAGTGGTATAAAAGACTTAGCCAGAGGCCAGAGTACTTAAAATGACTCAGTACAGGCTGAGTTATAAGAACACAAGTGTTGACCTTGAGATGGTTAGAGGAGGAGTAGGTGGATGAGTAGGCTTCTTGGTAGGTGGAGGAGGCAGAAGGACAACAGAAGCAAGTTCACACAGTAGTCAATGTATCTGGCATTTCTGCTGGGTTAAGAGTCCAGATTTTTCTGAATGCATGCATGAGATGGAGCAGGAGGAGGCCCGTGTTGTTCCTGGGTGAGGGGGACTGGAGGAGGACAGAGTGGGAAGCATCATCAGTGGGGGCAGGCATGGCGGCAGGTTCACATTAGGCTGGTGTCTGACATTTACAGCATGTTAAAAGTCCAGGTTTTTCTGGAGCATGCATGAGATGGAGGAGGAGGAGGAGGTCCATGTTGTTCGAGTGAGGGGGACTAGAGGAGGCCAAAGTGCGGAGCATCATCAGTGGGGGCAGGCATGGCAGCAGGTTCACACTAGGCTGGTGTCTGGTAATTACACTGGGTTAAGAGTGTAGGTTTTTCTGGAGGTATGCATGAGATGGAGGAGGAGGAGGCCCATGTTGTTCCTGGGTGAGGATGACTGGAGGAGGACTAGAGGCCAGAGTGTGGAGTTACATTCTCCTCCTTCTTTCTATGTCCTCTAAATTAATCAATCCACTGCTCCTCATCTCCCACAATGAATAGTCTTTCTCCATCCTCAGTATCTGAATTTTCACCACGTGGGAGTTCTACAACCTTTAAGTCCACACCAGAATTAGGGGTGGGTGAATGACCTTCCTCTGCTTCGATCATCCATTAGTGGTGCCCACAGTGATGCACTTCTATTTGGAGGTATATGTGCACTATTCGCTTTAATGAATGTCAACATAGTGACATTTTGGGGGGATAGATTTGTATATGGGTCTGTGATGATTGTCCCTGCTGCACTGAGCACATGTTCAGAGCTAGCACTAGATGGGCAGCTTAAATATTTAAAAGCTACATCTGCAGGTGCAGGCCACTTTTTCCAATACAGCTGGGGTTCATCCATCAGCTCCAAGGTGTTTGGGGTCTGCCATATATGCCTCAACAGATCTGGCTGCTGCATGCTCCAATGTTTCTTCCTCCTTCTCCTCCTCACAATCTGCAGTGCCAACTTGTGCACGAACTACCCAAAGAGGATTTGATTTTGGAGGTGACTTTGTAGTTGTCTTACTGGTAGATGTCGAAGCTGCATCTCCACATCTCTCACGTCCCTTGCTGACTGTAGGTGAGGGTGATGCAGTGCGTCTTATTTCAATATGCATTTTTTTGGTTTTTTTTGTTTTTCAGCATTTGTAATCCATGTACATGACTGATCAGCAGTCTTTGCAGAAGCTCAGCTTCCTGACTACCACCATCAATTATGGCTGAAAGCCCCCATTTTGTACCATGAATCTAGCATTGTTTCAGTACTGAAATCCACACGTCAGGATAACATTTAGGCACAATACATTAAGCATGTGTTCAGACAATGCACAGCTTAATGAGTCACCTGTTGCCTCATGCTGCTGCTTCACATTACAGATGGCCTGCCTCAGCACATGGAGCAGTGGGATGGCCTGACTAAGAGAGGCAGTGTCCCCACTCATTGCCTGTGTGGGGTATACCATTGTAACAGTGATGCTCCTACAGCGACACCAACACGTTGACACCCATAGTGTCGACTGAGTTGCCAGAGCAATGACCGACTCATTGACTCTGGAGTTTGGCCGCTCTCCCACAACATCCGCCCCAACCCAGAGTTGGAATCCTTAAGTCCGGGGGTTGACGAACGGAGCTGCATGGGGGGTACCCCCACCCCTGCACGAACACCACTCAGGTGTCGGTGCATTCTCTGGTCGGAGACCTGAGTCAGCAGCGTCAGGGATGTTGCCAACCATGTTTCGCTCTAGGGGAGGTCGCCGATATTCATGTCATCATGGCATAGTGGAACTCCTGTGTGGCATGATCAAAAGACCTCAAGATCAAAATCAACCAATCCATAAACCTCCACTGTTCTGTTGTTATCAACGTAAAAGCTCAGAGCTGTCACGGCTTGTATGAAGCAGCATATACCTGTACTCTAATAAGGCCTTATACTGTTCATACATCTTCTCCACTCCTATAGGGTGAAATTTCACCTTGTGATAACCTCCTGCTTTAATCGGTGCTGAGGCAGGCTGTTTTTTAATTGCAGTGCTCATAATTGGTCCCTGGCCTTTCTGGACTGTACAAAATGGCCACAAATTCAAATGGTACAGGGTGGGCACATCTTTAAAGTCACATTGTGAAAATAACTCTTGCACATCCAGGTTAGACAGTGTGCAAAACAGGGCACCCTAACAAAACCCATCACTAATAGCCTTGACAACATTTGCACCATTTTCGTAGGCTATGAAGTCTGGTTTAAGGACTGTGGGTTCAACCAAGTGCCACTTTCCTCCAACAGTGATGCCAAACTGTTTTCCCCAGTGTGCAAATCAAGCATGCTCTTCATAGCCAGTGTTGCATGCTTGCAAATTCCAGGCATGTAGCTTCCATTACAATTTGGTCACTTGCAATTGCTGCCAAGGGAAAGACCCCCCCCCAGTTCCACCTAATGTGCTGTTTTGCACATAAGCAAACTAGCAGCTGTTGGCTCAGTGCACCACATATCTGTGGTAAGATGGATCTATGAACTGGTGAAATGCTACAGGGCATACAAAACTTCCTCAACAACATCCCTCAGTTCAGGAATTGTCCACTGTGAAAAGTAGGTCCTGGAAGGCACTTTCCACTTGGGCCACGCTTTGGACTTAAAGTGAAGGAAACCAGCATTTTCAACAAAAGAAAATGGGAGATCAATAGCGATCATCTCTGCTACAGCTGCATATAGTTCCCTGGTCACCGAATGAGTGAGGGGAATTTACATAGTTTACATAGAATGCTAGTAATAGTTGGCTAGATCTTTTTTGGGTGAGTTCTTTTTTGGAACAGTTTTGTGCAGGCACCACATTGCTCAGACGATGTCACAGACAGAGAGGTGTCAAGAAACGTGTGACTTGGCTAAGGGGCTTTGTTAGAGTGATGCTGCTGCTGGTCCTGCTGCTGATGCTCATCAAAGATTTCACACTTTCAGAGGTATGACTGACCTCCACCTCCTTCCCCTCCTCAGCTAACTTTTCCTCCACAATATCCTTTGCCTCATCGTTATTTCCCAACCCACCTGCTGACACTTTTCACTGATGTGCTTGCCACTTAGCCATATGTTTGACTCTGAGATAGGTATGCTGTCTATCTGTACCAGCACGAGACCCTTTCTTGCCATGGCTTACTCGGGGCTGACAAAGTTGGCATATTGCTACAGTGTCATCTTTTTGATCAGTAATAAAAAAATGCCCCACACAAGGGATTTTGAAGGACACACAGATTTATGTGGGGCACCAGCTGTGGTGTCACCACACCCGCACTTGTTTCTGTTCTGGGATATGTGTCATCATGTATTATCTTTTGTGGCAGAGGTTGCCTGCACTTCAATTACAAAAAAATGTGTACACTTTGCTATCACCCTTTGTGTTTTTTTTCTTTTTTTTTTTGTTATATATTTTTGTCTCCTATGCGGCTTGGGGGGTGTTAACATGGTTCCCCGTCCGCCTGACCAACATCCTCCTCAGTCTGCCCCTCCCAAGCTCAACCTTACCTTCCAACCTGTACAACGATCTGTTTGCCGTGGTGGGCATGCAACCACCGCCACAAGATCCGAGGGGGTTTTCCCAGTGCAGGGTAGCATCCAGGCAGAAGCCGGTGGGGGGGGCTGCTCATCCAGCCATCATGTAGCCCACAAGGATTTTCTCTGTTTCCTCCCATACACCTGTGGCGTGCAATGATGCCAAGGGACCGGAGCGGAGCACGCGCGCTACCGCATGCGCCCCTTCCCAGCATCTGCCGCAGCACGTCCCTCAAGTTCTGCCCCTGACCTGCCATAGCCCCCAGCCACCGCTAGGAGCCGGCAGGACATCGAGTCTTTCCTCCCACCCCTGGAGAGGAGGCAGTCTAACAGATGCTCGATCCTTCTCCACCCCGCCGACCCCCGACGGCAAAGGCTCGTTCCCGAACCCGGGACGCCGGCGTAGCGCGAGGTGTGGCATCCAGCGCCTCAACCCTCAGCACCACCGGGCCGGCCGTGTTTTTTTCTTTTTAAGCTCCCACAAAGGACTGATGACAGTACCATCCTCACCTTCACCCTCAATTTCCTCCTCCTCCGTTCTCACGTCCCCTATTTCCTCATTGTCCTGAGATGGCAGTGGCACACACAACTCTACAATTGCAGCATCCTCACACACAGGTCCAGTACCACTAGAGATGCAGCAAAGTTTAAATTTGCCTGCGGAGTTAAGGTGAAGTGGGCAACTTTGAATTTGTGTAACATTACAATATGTGAAATTCCCATTCAAAAGTCGAAATTTGCCTTAATGGACTTCTCGTTTCTGCACTTTCCATTCACTTTGCGTTACATTTTGAGAAAGCGAAGTTGGCAAGAAACAGCCCACAGGTCACATGTCTGACAGTCTTCAGGTCACTTGATTAATCAGGCAAGAGAGTGAACTAGTTTCACTTTCCCTTGCCCTGTGCTACAAAACGAGTTTGAGAGTGCGTCGTCCTAGTTAGATATTTACTCAGTGTTTCTGTTTACTGCCATATTTTGCTTTTGAGTTTTGCCCCTTTTGTTATACTGAGTTTTACACTGCACCAGGATGACCTGCTTCACCTGCATTATTCAGCACCACCGTCATCATGACTGGGTACAAACATAGATGTGATTGTCCTGCTTGATATGTTGGACAAAAAAAAGTTGAAGTGTTGTGATTCTTGATTGTGAAGATGAAGAACGTGATTTGTCTTGTGACTCAGGAATTTGTGATCATGACATGACAATGAGTATAACATTCTAACTGTATGCACCACACTGGTACTCCGAACACGACTTGAACATTCAAAATCATCCTCCCCATGCCTGTGGCAAACCTCCGGTGTTAATTTGCAACTTTTACCTACACGGCTACTTGCTGTTACTTGAAGACTGGCCAGCAGATTTTATTTCAGACACACACAGATAATTCATTTCACACACCACCTACGCTAAGGGAGATGCTGCAGGCACTGCTGCTACCCATACAGATTCAGGGACCTTGCCTGGCCCTAGCCCTCTATGACAATGCTTTTTCCCCTTCAAAGATTTTTTCCTTTTTTTATTTATTCCACGTGATGTGACGGAATTCCCTGACCACAGAGCCAAAGCTTATACCCCAATGACTTATGTGACTCATACACCACAGTCAGAAACACGTTTGCTTGCCCGTGTCTTTGTGGGCATTTTTTTAGATTACATAAAGTCACCAAGAAAATAAACACATTTCTTGCAAACAGTGATTTTTTTCTAATTTTGTGGGTTGCTAACAAATTCAAGAGAATTCACAAGACAGCACAATTTGCCAAAAATACTGCACTAGGTATGTTTCTTTATTATGTCTTTTTTTTCAGTCAAATGCTATAATATGCAGTGAAAGACAGTATTCAATCATGGTACTATTTGGAAACACACAATAGCGGTACAGTGACAACAATTTCAACAGAATGAACACAGACAATTGACAGCAACATTGTATTTATTCCGTTTTTGGTGGATGGGAAGCCAGAAAACAACAGTGACTTCCAGATAGAAATGGAGCACTAAACAGATGTAGCTGCACAGGCACAACAAGACATTAACCAGTATTCAGAAATCCTACGTGGAACAATACCTTATTTTGTGGGGGGGGGGATTACAGCAATAGCTAGACAGAAGCAGGAAAAAATACTGCAGATGGGCTAAGAAATTAAGAGTACTGCTGTTATGGTAGTGTAATAAAATGCATCTGACTTGACAGCACACACACAGACAGAAGGTAATGCGCAGAAACGTTAACAGTTTAGTAAACTATAACAGTCTTACCAACAGACTAAAAAAATGCACAGCAGCACAGCAAACAGCAAAAACTGATAAAAATTTTATAGAAATATTACTGTGTGTACCTGAACACAAAAATACTAAAACACTAGCCAAGAACAGCTAGAAAAACTGCCTTTCTCTCTGTGAATCTCCCTTCTACGATCTACATCACAGATCCGCCCCTCCCCCGAAGCACACTTCTACAATGTCTGTCAGTAGAGAGACTGAATGTGCTAAATTAACATTCAGTATGCACACAAAATCAGTAAATGCTCGATGATATAAACACACAAGAGTTTACTATAATTGATGTACTAATTTTCACACAAAACTTTGTGGCAAATAAATGCATTTTTAAAGGTTTTTCGATGGTTTGATTCTCAGAGCTCTGACAGCAAACTGTCTCCAGCTTTCCACTACACGCACTACGCTGAACTGAGGCTGTGCAAAACAATTTAAAGCTCATGTGACCTTACATCACATGAATCACTGCAAAATGTGCCTTAAAGAGCAAAAACAAAAAACAAAATGGCGAACTAAGGAGAAGTCCATAGAATATTGGGAACTTGGCATTACTTTGAGATGCAAAGTTAATCGCTTCGCTTTTCGGAATAGTACCCGAAATTCGTGTTCTATGCAAAATACTACACATAGTGAATTTTAGGCACTTCACCCACCACTAAGTAACACTAGCCAATGAGGACTCTTTTTGATATTTTTCAACACCACCATGTTTACTGACTGGTGTTGATGTGGACATTTCAGATAACAGATCTTGTCTCTGGCTGCCACCTCCCTTGACTAAGAGAGTAGCCAAATCAAGTTCTGTAAGCATTTTTTAATAGTGCCACTACAATCACACACTGCAGATAAACTATTGTCTCCTGCATCCATACCACACCTCATCCGCCTCAACCAGTGGTCACCACTGCTGCCTTCCCTGCCTTTCCTTCCTGCCTACCCTTTCCTTTCCCTCTACCACTCATTCTAACATGGTAATGTGTAGCAGTACCAGTGGCTTGAGCAAAAATAAAAATACTGCAATCAGTAAAATAGTTCTGATCAAATTTTTAAAAAGTTCAAAAGGACAAGAAAGGGTTAAAGCGTTACAAAAATAATAATCAAAAATATTAAAATACCATTGCCAGCGATCTGGGTTTAGGAACGAGCATGGGTTGTCAAGGGCTGACCAAGGGGAGGAGGTTTGAGTGTCCCATAGAACTCTCTACTCCTCCGGAGGGGGAGCTATCACATCACCCCATTACCACCACCTGTGGATGCATAGGCGGTGGCATGGCCCCCACAGTGTGGGGAGGATAAGACGCCATTTGACACTTGGCTGAGACATGTGCCAGCATGTCTACAGCATGGACTCTCATCCTTGATGCTGGCATCCTCAGAGGTGGGGTTTTGGGGACCAAAAGCAACAGGAAAAAATACAAAATCCAGCCCCCACTGCCATGCAGCATGATCCCTGACAGTTGGAAGGTGGACAGAGTACAGATGGTCGCCACTGAGCCCTGCCGTCAGTGGAAGATGTGTTATAAAAGAAAAAAATATTAAAATACTAAAGTGCTGTAACTAACTGCCAGAGCCCTGGACAGATGTTTGTATTTTAGCAGCACTGGAACACTGAGAATGTACAGAAATGATGGGACTTGACAAAAATGAATTGTCTAAGAGTGACAGTGAAGATTCACTGAAACTAAAGGTGTTGCTGGCTGCAGACAAAAGCCTGCCCCTCCCCCCCACACAGCACTAGTTCTGCACAGCAGCACACACAGAAAGAGAAAGGAACAAGCATTTGTCAATGCTGAATGTTGTCACGCTGGCATTGGCAGTGGCGGAGCGAAAGACGCATAGCGCTGTGATTTTGTTAATGTGTCCCAAAAGGTGATTTTGCACAGCGAGCATGCCATTGTGCTCCACAGCTGCAGAAACGCGTTTTGGCCAGGCTGTGAAAAATGGCAGGTGGACTGTTGATAAGGAGGTGTGCACAAATGCCAGTGGTGAAAATGTGGCATGAAAATGTTGCAGAGTGACGAAGTTACAAGGGTGCGTGGAAACTGCGCAATGCACGCTTGCAACACAGTCATTGTATGGACTTTCAGCACCAAATTTTCAACATAGGCATTTTAGGACCTCTGCTCATGAATAGCATCACCGTCATTTCCTCAAACTGTCCCGAAAACTGATTTCACACAGCGACCATGCAATTCTGTGCCGGACGTGCGAAAACACATTTCAGCCAGCTGTACTGTTCATAAGGAGGTATGGAAAAATGCCAATGATGAACAGCTGGAGTGAAACTATTACAAATTCACAAAGTCACGAGCGTGTGTGGAAACTACATAATGCATGCTCGTAAAACACTCATTTTATTGACGTTCATCCCCAAATTTTCTACATAGGCATTTTAGGACATCTGCTAATGAACAGTGTCACTGCCATTTTCATAATGTGTCTCAAACATGGACTTTCCACAGCGACCATGCTATTCTGCTCCAGAACTGCGAAAACAGATTTTGGTTAGGATGTGAAAAATGGCAGCTGTACTGTTCATTAGGAGGTGCACTATTGAAAATCTGGAGTGAAAATATAAGTTTGCGAACTTACAAGCATGTGTGCAAACTGCGCAACGCATGCTCGTAACACAGTCATTTTATGGAGTATTGTCACCAAATTTTCAAAACAGGCATTTTAGGACCTCTGCTCATGAACAGTGTCACTACCATTTTCGTAATGTGTCCCAAACACTGATTTCGCACAGCGACTGCGCTATTCTGTGCTGGAAGTGCGAAAACACATTTTGGACAGGATGTGAAAAATGACAGCTATATGGTTCACAAGAAGGTGAGGTAAAATGTCAATGTTGAGAATCTGGTGTGAAAATATTGCAAATTCGCTAACTTATGAGCGTGCATAGCAGCTGCACAGCGCACTCTTGTAAAACAGTCATTTTTTGGATTTTTCCCACCAAATGTTTTTTTTTTTTTAATTAAACATGCTTTATTTATTTATATAGGATAAAACAACACAACAGGACAAAACATAAACAAAGTCTGTAAGTAAAGTATTCTGAAAGGAATCATTTACAAGGAAAAAATTAAGTCGGAGAAAATAATAATTATAAACTACCCTAACAAACCTAACTACCTCCCACCCTCCTCCAACCCCCCATTCCGTGGTGTACTTAAAACAAGCCTAATATGGCTAATGCAAGAAGAAAACCTGAGCGATTAAAGGGACACTGTTAACCCCCTTAGGGCTCAAAGTGTCCCTAGTTTGAAAAACAAATTTTATGATTGCAAAAATTCTGCAAAGATTGCCGATGTAGTTGGTAGTTTGATTCTGATTCTTTTTTCTTTAAAAAAGTGAAAAACAGACTGCCCAACATACTGGTGTTACCACACCAAACCAGGTTTGTTTACATTCCTTGATCAACTCCAGCTGCGTCTTTCCTGGACTTAGGAACACCCACAACACAGTCTAGCCACTCATGATGCAGTGGGAAATTAGGAGGCTACTGCCTCATGAGTGACTGCACTGTTTGGGGGTGTTTCTAATGCTTAGGAAGTCTGCAGTAAGAACAGATCCAGGGTTGTAAACAAAACAAGGTTGTTTATAAATATACATTACCATGCATTTCAGTTCTACTAAACAAGGAGACAGGCAAAACAAACAGCAACATCGGTGAATTTTAGAGAAGGTAAGCAATCATAGAATGTAGGTTTTTAACTAGAAATAATATGGTGAAAAACAGGTTGACAGTGTCCCTTTAACAGCTAGTTAAAAAACAAGAAGAAGGGGAGTGAGAAGCTCATGAAAAAACAAAACCACACTATCAAGGCAAGTAGAGGGCGTACAATTTCCCCAATTTTTTATTGAACGATGATTGACGGTGACGCACATTCGCAATTAAATGTTCAGCACGAAGGGCAAAGGATATTTCATGCAGCCATTCTGTATAAGAAATAGGGGCTTGATCCATCCAATGTCTAAGCACCAATTTTTTGACTGCTAGTGAGATGAGAGCCATATGGTATCTTCTCTCTTTCACCAGGATTTTAGAATAATCTCCCAGAATACATATGGTGGTGGAGAAAAGATCTTGCAGCCCTAACAATGGGTCTAAGGTTGTTTCAATTTTTTTCCACAAGGGAGATACTTTCTCACATGCCCAAAATATATGCAATAGCAAGCCTTCCTCTTTATTGCACCTGGAACATGTACTAGAGGGAAGAGGCTTCATTTGAGCTAGTTTAATAGGGGTATAATAATTGTTATTTAGGATACAATTCTGTGTTAATCTGTAGCGGTCTTGAGTATGATATATATATAAATCCTTCCATAGACGTTGCCAATTAATATCTTCATCAGGAAAAAAACCTTGCCAGATCTTGGAGCCGGCTGCCGATGGAGGTTGTGGACATGTAAGAAGCAGCTTATAGAGAATAGAGATACCATCTGGTTTGGCTGTTGGGATGGTAATTTGTTGCAGAAAAGTACTAATGTAAGAGGGTTTAGGTTCCCGCCCAAGCATTTTAACCAGAAGATGCTTGAGCTGGAGAATTTTGAAAGCTGAAGATGATGATAATCGGAGTTTAACTAAAGTCTCTTGTAAGGACAGAATAGAGTCCTGTGAGTAAAAGTCGGAAACAGTAAGTTCAGAAGATATTGGTAACCAGTTTCTAGTTATCGGAGTTCCTCCAATTTTAAGATTTAAGTTAGCATAAATTGGTTGGGAGAAATCAATGGTCAGAGATACCTTACAATATCTAAACAATTGAGATAGGACTTTTAACAAAATACCAATTGGAAGAGACTATAAAGCCCTTGGTATATTTTTCATTGAAGTATAAAAAAGTGAGATTGGGGATAGCTTGTGGGAAGATAACATATCTGATTCAATTAGTAACCATATTGGAATGTAATCTTGTTGTGTAAGAAGTTGAGGTAAAGATAACCATTTCCCACATTTATATAGGTGGCTGTCCCAGTAGTAAAGTAGGAAATTAGGCAATCGTAACCCTCCTAGCTCTTTAGGTTGACACAATTTAAGGTAGGATCTTCTAACTGCCTTATCCAGCCAGATGAATGAGTTAATATCTGAGTGAATGCGTTGAAAGAAGGATACAGGTAGCCAAATATTTAACATATTTAACGGATAAAAGAGCCTAGGTAGGACATTCATCTTGACAATATTAATTCTGCCCCATAGCGAGAGTGGGAGATTTTTCCATCTTGTTAGGTCTTGTTGGATGTTATGCCACAAATCCTCTAAATTAAGCTTCCGTGATAGCGATAGGTCAGAGGTAACATAGATGCCCAAATATTTAATGAATCGGGGAGTCCATTTCATACCGAATTTATTTAGGGCCGAGCTATATGTTAAATGTTTAAGGGGGTAAATTTTGGTTTTACTAAGATTAAGTTTATAATTCAAACATTTCCCAAAAGTGTCAACAATATCCATTGCCTCTGTTAAGGAAGAGGCCAGATCAGAAAGATGAAGAAGTATATCATCTGCGTAAGCCGAAACCTGTGGAGCCCTGTTACCTGCAGGTATACCAATTACCAAAGGAGAGGATTTCAATCGTCCAATAAGGGGTTCAAGGTATAAGTTGAAAAGGAAAGGAGAAAGTGGATAGCCTTGCCGTGTACCTAAAAAAAGAGGGAAAGTATCTGAGTATACTCCGTTGCAGTGTATCTTGGTCAGAGGGGAGGAATATAAGGCTTGAATCCATTTAATAAAGTCGCTGGGGAAGCCCATTACCTGTAACGTTGCACACAGGAAGTCCCAGTCCACCCTATCGAAGGCCTTTTCTGCATCTAGAGAAGTTAGTGCCATTGGAATAGGGGAGATTTTTGCTGACTGAATGAGATACGAGAGTTTACGAAGGTGATCTGCTGAGGTTCTAACGGATACAAATCCTATTTGTTCTGGACTAAGAAGGTAGGATCAGATTTGTTCAATTCTGTTGGCAAATATTTTGTCTAAGATTTTAATATCACAATTTAGCAGGGAAATTGGGCGGTAGCTCGCAAGTAAGCAAGGGGGTTTGTCTGGTTTAAGAAGGAGAATAATTGAGGCCTCTAGTAAGGATGGATCTTTAACTTGTACAGAAATCATATATTGATACAATCGTAACAAGCAAGGTGCAAGGTCTTTAGCAAAAACTTTGTAAAAGTTTGAAGGTAGGCCATTCGGGCCTGGAGCCTTGTCCATTGCTAAGTTATTGATTGCTGATATCATCTCTTGAAGAGAAATAGGAGCGGATAAAAAGGACTGTTGTGATGGTGAGAGAGTTGATAGTGATGAGGCAATCAGATATTCTAGTAATTCACTTTGTGACGGAGGAGAAGGGCACCTACTGTAGAGGGAAGAATAGAACTGTTTGAAAATAAATGCAATGTCTCTAGGATGGGTTTTAATGGACCCGTCAGGGGCGCTGATGGCAGAAATAATCTTTGACACCTCAAGTTTCCATAGGCACAGTGCAAGGAGGTGGCTTGCTTTCTTTCCATGTTCTATATATTTTGCCTGGGTTCTTAATATGGCAAATTCCACTTTTTCTTGTAATAAGGAGGAATATTGGTTCCTTAAATGTAATAGTGTTCACAATAGGTCGGAGGAAGAAGAGGGAGAGAGAGATTGTTCGAGTGAACGAATTTGGGCCAAGAGCGATATGATAGTAGCCTCTTTTTTCTGCTTATGGGTAGAAGCGAGCCTGATAAACTCTCCTCTCAGGAAGCATTTCAGGGCGCACCATTCTTGGTCCGCTCTTGCGACCGAGCCGTGGTTGTTAGTAATGAATGATTGAATCAGGTCAGAGATGCTGGAAATAACATAATCCTCCTTTAAAAGTTGCATGTTCAGCCGCCATACGGAGTCTCTTTGGAAACTAGGGTCCAACAATAAAGTAGTCCAAGCAACTGCATGGTCTGGGATAACTATCGGTTCTATGGCTGAACCATTTAAGCCATGTATAAGTGAACGGCTGATTAAAATATAGTCCAGATGGGACCAGGAAGAGTGCACCATGGATTGAAAGGAGAAAGTGCGAGCCGTGGGGTTCAGCAATCTCCATGGATCACACAAACTGGTAGAATCGAGGAATTCCGCTAGTGCTCTTTGGACGATGGAGAGGGGCTTAAGGGGAGAGTTAGAGCGGTCTAAATCCTGGGTGGGTGGTAGGTTCCAATCACCACCAAGTATCAACGGTAGAGACGAGAATGGTTGTAGTTTACTTAATAGGTCTTGGAAAAATTCAGGTTCCCCCCCCCCCCACCGGCCCATATATACTCCCAAGTACTAATTCCATATGATCTAATAGACCTTGAACCAGTACATATCTCCCTTGTGGATCTGTGATGATCACCTTCGGTTGAAAGGATACTGAACGATGGATCAGGATGGCAGTCCCGCCACTAGCCGTCGAAATGCCAGATGCATAGATTTGCCCAATCTCCTGCCTACATAAACCAGTAGCTTCCTTAGGGAGGAGGTGGGTCTCTTGGATGAAAGAAATATTGGCATGCAGTATAGATATATGTTTGAGGATCTGGAATCTTTTGTTAGGTTCATGAGCACCTCTAACATTCCAAGTTACACATTTTTTAATACCACTAGCCATTGTTTCTATGAGCCATCTTATGTAACCAGTTTTCTATATGCCTAAAGTGCACTACGAACTTCCCTCTGTAAGTATGTTCCCCTAAAAAGGTAACTGTTGCGTTCCTCCAAAATTTCCCACCAAATTTGCAACATAGGCTTTTTGAGAACCCCCCTCATGAACAGTGGCACTGTCATTTTGTTACTCAGTCCCGAAAGGTGATTCTGTGCAGTGACTGCGAAATCACCTTTCGGGACTGAACAATGCCATGACAGTGCAAGAATTCATGAGGAGGGGTCCCAAAAACCCTATGTTGAAAATTTGAACTAAATTCCAAAAATGCCTGAGATATGCATCAAAGTTGAAACCCCCTATTTATTCCATTATACAGCTTACCGGCATTTCCTCAGTTTGCGGTCGGCTTTGAAGAGTGCAGGCGTGTTCCCAGTCCACCGAAGATAGTCATGCCGGACTCCGCAGGTAAGTATGCGGTGGGAGGGGTGTGGGGAGGCAGGGTGTGCAGAGGGTGGGTGCGGGTGATGGGCAGGAAGACTACGAGGGACAGTTTTCGTTTTACAGGTGACAAAAAAAAACATCGTGGGACAGTTTATTTTGTTTTTGGGGATTTGGCACACTGGGGTGGTCTCTCAGCGTGCCATCTAACTGTTTGGGGGGTCTGTAACTGATGGGGAATTGGGCACCCTCATCGGCAGACAACATGGGGAGAGCATTTTATGCCGACGGGGATTGGGCACACCCGTCAGCGCACAAAGAAAGCAGGGAGGAGCCGAGCTGATGGAGATTGGGCAACCCCCTCGGCATTTAACAATGAGGGGGGTTCTTTATGCTGACCGGGAGTGGGCTCCCTCGTCGACACATACAGAGGGGCAGGGTTAACCAATGGTGGAATTGGGCACCCCTGAAGTCAGCCGTTTGGCGGCCACTGTGCAGCACGTCCAGGGAAGGTCCGCTGCATCTGATGAGCTTTGCTCGGATTGCAGTGGACCTTCTCTTAGATGTGCTCGCCACATTATGTATGCATGGTGTGGCACCGGCATGCAGGCTGATTGGGGAATGAGGGACGACCTACTGGTGCGTGCCCTGCATTCTCCCAACAGTGACCGTGCCTCCAAAGCTGCACTACCGCAAGATATTGGTTGCGCAAGCACACCAACATAAAAATGAATTATTAAACTGTAGGCAAAAATGTTCAAAATTAAGTCCACAGATGCAGAACACAAAGTAGAATATGTTTAAAAAAATGTTTGTTTTATGCAATAAACAGTATTACAAATTGAGTAAAAGCTGACCTCTAAGTATAGTGCAGATCCTATCTCCTGAACAGACTTCCTAGAAAGTACAGTTACACAATTAATCAATTTTTATTTATCCAGGTGAAACACCGCTGAGACAGCTTATCTACAAGGTGGAGCTGGATCAAATACTGGTACAAATACAAGGTAAGAACAGGAAATATGATACAAAGCACACAAGGCAAGAGATACAGAGCTGCAGTTAGGTTACAAACTACACATGCTATACATTAGGACATAAGAGGGATACATATGTACAATATATAAATAACATACACTAAAAAATATATACAATTCCTACAGTGGATACGATTATATGGCCATGGAAGTTTAACTGTCGGAAGGAGTACCATGGTGATTAATTTATGAAAACAGTTGCAAGATTCCTTAAAGGCCTTGCAAAAAGATTTTTAAAGAGGGGTATTTTTACTGGTAGTACCATTTTAAGGGGTTTTTGCGGGTTAGTCCAGAGGACAGGGAGAGAGTGACCTATGGCTGCTTTGCCAAAACGCGTTTTAACTTTAGGGATAACGAGGGAGGGATAAGAAAGGCAAAGAGGAAGTCAGTCAGAGATGTATTTAGGAAGCTTATTGGAGATGGCTCTAAGTGTACAGAGGATTGCATTTTTGTGGTGTCTGTAACTAAGAGAGCTCCAACCCACCATAGAATAAAGGGTGCGGTGATGACTGGAGTAAGGTGCATCAGTAATGAATCTAATGGCTCGATGGTAAAGGGCGTCAAGTTTCCCTAAGGCCGTACTAGGTCCATGTCCATATAGGATATCAGCACAGTCCAAGAGTGGTGAGAAGGTAGTTTGCACTAGTCGGATTTTGGCCTACTGTGTAAGTAAATGCTTTATCCGGAAGAAGATACCTAGCCTCTGTCTTAATTTTTTAGTTAGGTTCTCAATATGTTCCAAAAATGATAGCCTATCGTCAACCCATACCCCCAAGTATTTAAAGTTTGACATAGATTCTAGGGGCTCACCTAAAAGCATCCGAATAAGAGGGATTGTGGGTGTGCCCTTGATTTTGTTAGTGTTTGCAGAGGGAGCAAAGAGCACAGCCTTAGTTTTTTTTAGCATTTAATAACAGCTTCAAATGCAGTAGGTTTTTCTGCAAATGGTTAAATTCAAGCTGGAGGTCTTTGTAAGCCAGTTCCGGTGTAGGCCTGTCTAAGTCTAGGGAGGCAGTATAGCGCAGTGGTTTAAGGCTCTGAGCTGCAAATCTGGTGACATCCAGCAGACCAGACCTGCGTTTGAATCCCACCGCTTCCACTTGTATACTGTGTGACCCTGAGCAAGTCACCTAACTTCCCTGTGCTCCCAGGTTGCTCCTTTAAAAAAGCTTTCTGCTTAGTGTGCTACTCCTGGTTAAACAACTAAATAAAAAAAAAAAAAAAGTACAGCGCAGTGTCATCAGCAAATAGAGGAATCCTAACGTCCTTGATTCCATCGTTTCAGTTGTTAATATAGACAGCAAACAGCAGTGGTCCTAAAATACATAAGAACTTACCTTAACAGTAGATCTGTGAGGGGATCTCTTGCAGCAGGCCGTGCTATCCCTCGCTCTTTCTCCCTGAGTCTGAGGTCAGCACCAGGTCATAATACCTAAAACAAAAACGGCCTTAACAAGAACTGCTAAGAAACTACAGCAATGGCAAAAACAGCTACTTGATAAAATGCCGAGCAGTCAAAACCTTGCAAAGCAGGCCGCGTAACCATGCCGAACAAAACAACTGTAGCTGAAGCAATTCATTACAATGTTATGCAGGGGGCTCTGCCTCCGCATTCCCTGTAATATGTATATATAACAACTCCAGTCCACCTTATAGTAGATATACAACAATAAAACCACTGCATTATAAATGAAAGCATTATTTTTGAAACAATATTATGCCTTAGTTATACTTCATAGCGCATATTGACTGGGTACCTCAGGTCCAGGTGACATTCGTCCCCTTCTCTTCGAAGATCTGCAGAGAAAGCAGGGGGTCCAGCAACAGGGGTACGGACACAGGCCTGCTGGAGTCATAGGTGCAGAAGCTGGCATCGGAGGTGCCCTAGTGGTTGGGTCCTGTGGTGGTGCTAGGCAGGCCTGCATAAAGTCCCACAGGGAAGAAAGCAAGGTAGAAAAGTTCACCATGACCGGTATTGGGTAGCTGGGCAGCACCAGCTATGGGGGTGTCAGCGTAAGATGTGGATGAGGAGCTGTCGACAGTGGCCAGATCAGCCTAGACCCTGCGGAGGAGTCCTTGGCCTGTGTCCCTCTATGGGATGGTGAAGAAAGTCAAGAGGTGTCCTGGGACAATGCCCAGGAGGGTGGCAGTTCCAGGGACAGAGAGGCGGACATCGCAGCAACAGGTGGCAGATGGGAAGACGCAGAAGAACCCGAGGCCGCTAAGCCCACACTGGTTGAAGACAGGCTGACAGAGCCTCCTGACTCTGAACCTGCTGAAAACAAGGGCTGGAACAGCAGGGGTTGAGTGGCCAGGAGAGCACCCTGCCTCGAAGAGCTCCACCTGCCAAAGTAGGGTTGGCTGGAGGCATGGCCAACAGTAGCCCTGTGGACTAGAGGGCTTGTGAGGCAGATGCCACCACCCCTGAAGAGAAGATGGCCTTGCCATGGTCGCCGAGTGATGTGGGCCCGAGTTTTAGCACAATCCTAGTCCCTGTGTTTGTGTTTACCTGAGATTTTATCCCAGGACTTCAATGACTGGGAGCCTGAGGATAGGGCTGGGGAGACAGAGGAACTCCTGGCTGGCAAATCCTTGTCCATGCTGGTGACTTTTTGTTGTAGTAGAAAGTTCACCAAGTTCCACTGGCGACAGTGGCAGGTTGCCTGGTTGAAGCAGTGGCACAAGGAGCAGGCATCGACGTCGTGGTCTGGGCCTAGGCAGAGAACACAGGCAGAATGGCTATCTTTCTCTGGGAGTTGCTTTCCACAGGTGCACTTAGTCGTCTGGTCGGAAGACAAAGAAGGCTAGGAAGACATAAATAAAAAGGAAAAAAACACTGGAAAGTGATAAAATGCTGAGGTGAGAAAAGATAAAGAAAGTCAAAGGTAATAGGGGTCGACTGAAGCTGCGGCGGTCTGAGAGATGTGATGTGCAATGGCTGATGGTAGGACAAGAACTGAGGAGGGTGCAGGGTCCCCCAATAGACTGCTAGCTAGAAAATGTTCCGTGTGGTCCTAGCGCCTAGTAGCTATAGTTATATAGGTGTGGCCTACTGCAAGAGATACCCCCGAAGTTAGATCTGCACACAGTACAGTTCTTCTGGTCTGTTTCCTACTGCAGTGTAACCATGTGATCTGCAGTTCATAGGGTGCAGCACACTACTGAATGGCTCAGCCGTTTTGTAAACTCCCAATGAACTTCACCAGCAAAGTTGTATATTCTCCACTACCCGAAGTTGCAAATACTGCCGTTATTGCGAATAGAAGTTTCCCAAACTTCACACACCTCTACACTTATCCATCAGTACCACAGTCTTGCCGATACAGTTGATTCCAATTTGTATATGCTTATTTTAGATGTTGATTTGTATGGTTTCAGTCTTGCATTGTATGTTTTTTACAACCCAGCACTGCACAATTTGTACAATGTTTGTTTTGCCCCATATTTTTTTTTTGAAATTCAATATGCTTTATTGAGTTTTCAAAACATACAAACAACAACAAGTACAACACTTAAACCCATTCCAAAGCCCCCACCCCCACCTCCTCCCTCAGAGGCACAAAATCAACAAGCATACAGTCCGTTCGCTTTGGGCATGTGGTTGAAGGGCACAAAGCTCCAAGAGATACTAATAAAGAAAACCAGACAGTTATGGCCCAAAGGCCTTATCATCGAGAGGCCCCATGTTACAGAAGACAGACATACTGAGGGGGTCTGCAACCACATTCCAATGTAGTCACAAAGCCAAATACCAGTAAGTCCTTCATATAATTGTCAGATCTGTCAGGTTCCACTGACCCGCTCAAGGGGAAGAAGAGATTGAGAATAAAGTATGTAACCTACCCCACTTCCTATTGTATGCTCGCAGGCGGTTCTGAAGACCGGCAATCATCTTTTCAGTCTTAAAGGTAAATAACAATTTGTTGAGCCACTCAGAATAAGGGATTCCCAACTGATCTTTCCAGTAGGGGAGAACCACTTTTTTCACTGAGATGAAGATCGTGGCTAACCAATACTTCCGCTATCTAACTGATACCCCAGAATAGTCACCTACTAGGCAAATTTCAGGAAGAAAATGTTCACCCAACTCCAAAAGGGGTCTGTCTTTTGTTTACTCTTCTCCCAGAGAGAGACAACTTTGGGGCAGTCCCATAACATACACAGAAGAGACCCATCCACCTGGCCACACCTGGTACATAACGAAGAAGGGAGTTTCCCCATTCTAGCCAGGTGGATCGGAGGGTAATAAATATTATTCAAAATATAAAACTGGGTGAGTCGTAGTTTATCGTTGGCTACAAAACGGTATAAATCCGACCAAATACGGCCCCAAATTGAAATTAGCTCCGGGGAATAAGGGAGACCAGTAGTTAGAGTAACCTTTGATCGCTGGAAAAAGTTTGGAAAATAATATGGATACCAGCTGGGAGACCGAATGAAGCTGCCACACAGAAGTTTGGAGCAGCTGGAGGAATTCTCCTTGATTATAGGACCAAGGTACCAGGCCAAACCAATTAACTAGCAAATGTCGAAGTTAATAGATTTTAAATACAAATTTAGGCAGCATATTAAGATGGAGTAACAGCTCCTGGCTTCGAAGAATGTGACCATCTGAGAGAAGATCAAGGACCCTTTTGCCCCATAGTTTTAATTAGAGGCAGGAGGACAACCAAGATGTTGAGGGGGTTGCACAAGAAGCCATGCGAGGAAAGGCTGGAGGAACTCAACATGTGCTCCCTGGAAGAGAAGAGACCAACAGGGAACATGATTGAAACCTACAAGTACCTCACAAGAGTGTAAAAGGTGCAAGTGGAGGGTCTATTTCAGAGAAAGGAAGGCACTAGAACAATGGGGTGTGCAATGAAGCTAAAGGGAGAAGTTTAGGAGAGATGTGTGGAAATGCTTCATGGAAAGGGTGATGGATTACTGGAAAAGCCTGCCAGAGGAGGCAGAGGGGGCAAAGACTTTGAGGACTTCAACAATTAATTTTTTTTATTTAGTTTTTGTTGACCAGGTGAGTGCACTAGACAAATCCTCCCTATTTTCAGGGCCGACCCGGGGGAGGGGAATACAGATGAATGCCAACTGACCTTGAACCAGATTAAGCTGTTGGTGGTATTTTAGTGAATGAGGGAAATTTGGCCAGGACACCAGGGAAATTCCCCTACTCTTTTCGATAAGTGCCATGGGATCTTTAACATCCACCTGATCCACCTGAACTACCACCAATCCAGGCAGATGGGACCTCGGTTTAACGTCTCATCCGAAAGATGGCACCTCAGAAGTGCAGCACCCCTCTCATGCTGCACTACAGTGTCAGTACTGGGATATTTAACTCGAATGCCAGATGTGGGAACTGAACCCACAGCCCTCTGATCTCCTGGCCTCAGAGGCGAGTGTGCTACCTACTGAGCCACTGACACTGCACAATGCATGGGATAGGCACAGGGACAGAAGTTGGGGGAAGGGAGTGGCATGTATGGCCAACTGAGGTCAGTGGTGATGGAACAGACAGGGACAAGGGGCAGACCTAGTGGTCTAACCTCCCTAATGGTCCTTTTCTGCTGACAAAATCTGTTTTTGTTATAAGTTTATAGGTCTTGTTGGCAGGCCTGTTATGGCTGTAAGTGTCACCTCGCACGTTCTTAGGACTAGAGGACTGCGAACCCTAAGAGGCCAGACCCATAAAAGTATTTATTTATTGTTTTTATTTATTTTATTCTTTGATAACCAGGTGTGGTAGTGAACCCCCCCCCCCCAGGTGGGGTGCTACCTTTGCTGCAGGATGTTTGGAATGTACATATATTCCCCCCCCCTTCTGTTGTAGTTGTCAGTGTCGTTGGTATGTCTTGTTTGTTGGGCTGGCCACCCACTTTGTAAAGAAAAGCATGTCATGTCAAACCCCGCCCCTTCTCCCGTATATTCCGAATGCCTTAATACAAAGGTATCTGTTGCCCGTGGGAGGCTATCTCCTCGTCCAGCCTAATAATGGGAGTAAGTAGGAAGTTGGGAGGAGTGAAAAAAAAAATAAAAGAAACAAAAATATGAAATGAAAATGGCACATTCGGCTTTGGCGATGGTCCGGAGTTGCGGTGCACTTCCGTGCGAACACTCACACTGCCGCACCGCAAAGAAGCACTAGTCCTGCAGTGGTGGTGCTCAGGGCAGGCTGGATGTGCTTCACTACATTTGTTTCCTGCTTTAATAGGGAAAAGGGGTTCGGGTGTGGTGTGTTCTGAGCACGATTGCTAAATTTGATTGAAGGAAGGTCGGAATGTAAAAGTCCTCTGGTTTAGTGTTTTCAGGAATGATTGTAAAATGCTTCATTGCAACCTCATGTGCAAGCTAAAAGGAACTAATGTAAGTACGGTTCTCTTACAAAATGAAACTCTGTTTAACCGAAGTGACTAATTATTAAGCAGTAAGCAGTTTAAGAACCCAAGTTGTTTTGGAGTAGAAATCGTAGAGACTGTACAGCCTGAAATGAAATAAAAAACAAATAATCTCCTTATTTGGGTTATTTTATGACAGTGTGTACGCGAGCGTTTTTTCCCGCTCGAACGTGCGCACTGTCATAAGGGTATTCTCCGCTGTAGAATTATTTTAGTGAGATGATCTTTTATCAATGCAGGGGTTATACATACCCTCCTTCATTGTGGGGAGCTGAAACGATTGTACAGGGTTATTGGAAACTCTTTCAAATTACAGACATTGTTGGTTTACTGTGGTGGGCTTTGCAGTGTCGGAGAGACTCCTCCTCCTCCTGGTTCAGTGTCCTTAGTGTGCCGACCGGCCACAATTCCTTTTTTTTTATGCTGGTAGTTGAGGAGGTAATTCTTCCCTAACACTGTTGTAATTTTTTTTGGTTCTGTTATGAATTTTCACATAAGCCTGCACTTCATAGGTGTTTGTTAAGGTTTAAAACCTATTATGTTATTTAAATAAATGAACTTGATGATTCCTTTGAATTTTTTTGTTTAAAAGGATATGTATAAAGGCGGAGCTATTGAATCACATGTTTTGGTAACCCTATATAAAGTGTCGTACCATGCAAGTCAAGTTAGTTTGGAGAAGGGTGTAGACATGACAACACCCTGACTTGAGTTAGCCACTTCTGGCTCTTAATTTGAAGTTTTGCGTCTGTTAATTTTTTTGTTTTGTCGTTTTCAAGTCCGCTGTACAAAATAAATATAATTTTGTTGCTGCTAATCTTGTCTGAGCGTCTTCACTACCCCACACCAGTTCACACCAGGTAAGACCCACTAGATACAAGTGCCTGTTTTCAGGGATGACCTGGGAACACTGGGGAGGTTAAGTAACTTGTTCAGAGTCACACAGTATGCAAGTGAATGTTGCAGGAATCAAACCCAGGTCTTCTGGATGTACCAAGCTCTTTCATAGCTCATTACTCTAACCTCTAGGCTATACTGCCAGCCCTTGCTGAATATAGCTCATGTAAGCCCCCCCAAACATTTTGGGCTTATGTCTGGGTGGCTCCCGATTCCCCTGTGTCCTTACTGCCGCATCCCCGGGTTCTGGTGTTCCTCTTATCTTCCATCCAGCCCCAACATTGCTTCCCTTGTTAAACGAGGCTGGAGGAGTAAAGCCGCAGAACCGCCGCTCAGCTTATTGCACAAATTTGTGAGCGGCAGTCCGTGCATGCTCAGTGGTGCATTTCAGTTTTCTCACCACCATTGTGGCTAAACTAAAGCCTCTCTGGTGCTCCCGGATCCTTTTATGGGCAAAAGGGGGTCCAGAGACATGGAGGAGGCACCCCAGGAGCGCTGAAATTGTTTAGTCCAAAGCGCCTATAGGCACTAAGGGAACTGCTTAATCAATATTTATGAGAGCAAAATGAACATTAATGAGCCAGCCTGCTGCTTTGGGGACGGTGTTTTGGAAGGCAGCAACAGGCAGGGAGAAGAGTATTAATTTGCAGTTGTGCAGCTAAACGATCAAGCAGAGAGGCTATTTGGAAACTGTAGGGAAAATATATAATAAAACTAAATGGCTTGGCTGCTTGGGACTTTAAAAGTGGGGTAGTTGGCATGGCGTAGTGTGGCCTCCTGGCGAAGGGGTAGCATGCCCAGAAGCGCTGTGGCAGGTTCAAGTGTGTGGTCATGCATGTTGCACTTTTTTGCACAATTGTGTATTTAATAACTTTCTTACAGTTTGTGAGTATTTTTTGTTTCTTTCTTTCAATAAAATATTTTTTTCCTGAATTGTTTGTCTGGAGTGCTGGTTCTTTATTGTGTAAATAAATACGGCAGCTCCCAGTGATTCCCCCTGCCACCGAGGCTGTTGGGAGGGCTAAAAGGGCACCAGCATGTAACTGGAAAATGCTGGCCCACAGAGTGGGGAGGAATGGACTGTTATATATATTGAGCTGTGCCCTGGAATTGAGGAGGAGTCCAGTCAAGAACTGGGAGGAGAGAGACTGTTTGGAGGGCTGTACAAGCCAGCAGACTAGTCTGTGTGTGCAGATAGGCCCTTCCAAGCACAGACAAACCCTTGAGGCAGACTGCCTACCAGCCCAGCTTCCCCAAAGGGAATTTAAATTGGCCTGCTGGTTTGATTTGCCCAGTGGGATTTACCTGAATGGCTGTGCTATAATTGTTAAGCGGTAAACTGTTTGACCTGTTTTCTCATTGAGATCGTTGCTGGTATGGCTGAACAGTTTGAACTAGTTCCCAGCCTGCCAGAAAAGTTGTTTTGGGCTGGGCAGAGACTGTAAAGAAGTCCGTCTGAACTTCAGCTCCAGTGGAAGCTGTGTGCCCTGGACATTCTGGGTGACCACAGGCCTGGGAGGTCCCCTTCCAATGACAATGGAGAGCCCGAGTGGTGAAGACAATGAAAGGCCCATGAGGGGGTGAAGACGAGAAAGGTCTATCACGGGTGAAGTATTCTACACCTGCTTGGAGTATCCAGCCTGCCTCTGTTGTTCCCGGAGAGACTGTCTGCTGTAATTTGAGCGGTACCACCAATCCAAAGTATTCCTCAGCACTGCCAGAGACTGTCAATAAACCGTGAGTACCGCCAGGCTGCAACTCTGAGGTGTTTTTTTCAAAGTTAGTTGGTTAGTTAACTAGATATAAAGCAGGTGAAGTCTTGGGCAGGACTTGTCAATTCACAGAAAGCCCAGGCAGAAGATTACTAGAAATATTTGTTTTACACTTGTTTGCCAACCATTTTGGACCCCGTTATCAAGATCAAGGGACACAATTTGAAGACAGAGGGGGGGACAGCTCAGGGTAAATGTGAAGAAGTATTTTTTCACAGACAGGGTGGTGGACACATGGAACCACCTTCCTGAGGAGGTTGTGGGGTCTAAAACTGTGGGAGAATGCATGGGACAGACATAAGGCAATTCTTGTGGGGGATAAGAAGAAATAGGCTATTGGTTAGCTAGGATCTGCAGCTTAACAAGTAGGTAGGAAAATGGGCAGACTAGGTGGGCCAGATGGTCCTTATGTGCCATCAAAGTTTATGTTTCTATGTTTTGCTAGTTCAAGTTCAAAATACTGTTGGTCCCTCTGTATCCCAAATTGCCTTCAATCTTATGTTATCTGGTTGGCTTCAGCAACATGGTGAGGTACTCACCGCAAAGGACATTAACTATCCTTACGGCCATGGGGAAAAACCAGGTGCACCTGTGGGGTGTGGTAGTGGGACTGTGTGTGGAACAACTGTTGAAAACAAAGTTATTTGTTCACATGTTCTTGTTTCCCCATTCACCCCTGCACTATAATAAATCTGAGGCTAGTTTACTTTATAAATATTGTTCATGGTTATTACTTTGTGTGTATATCACTGCTGAGTGGGGGAAATGGTATCTCGTCTGTGGACATTATAGGGCACCATGTATTGCCTGAAGAGGGTGGATGAGGAGGTCTGTGGGGCCTGTTTTGGGAAATGATGCAGGAGGAAGATGGATAGATGTGGTGAGCTCTAGGAGATGCCCTGGGACAAAATGGGTTCACAATAGGGGTCCTCCCTCCCTGTATTGTTCCCATACCCAAGGGTTCCACGGTTTGTGAGCAGGTATCCAATGGACCAACCTCATCTACCTATCCTTCTCAGGCAGTGTTATGCAATGCTAGGTCTATCAGAAACATGGCAGCTATTATAGATGATCTGGTTTCTACAGTTGACCTGGCTTGCATTACCGAGACCTGGTTGGATGAAAATAATGGCCCAGTTTTGGAATTGGCAGTTCCTGCTGGGTTCTTGGTGATTCACTAACCGAGAAAGGATCTGAGTGGTGGAGTGTGGCTATTTTTTTTAAGTCGATCTTGAACTTCACAGCCCTCCCAGTGGGAACAGCAGGGTCATTTTAATGTGTGGCAGTGCAGGAAACTGCAGGTGCAGGTAGCAGGATCCTTCTCATTTACTGTCCACCGTGATGTGAAAGGGAATTCCTGCAGGAAATCACAAACTTCATTGTCAGACTAGTGTTGGTACTGACCAGATAGATAATTTTGGGTGACTTCAATGCTGGGGTCGAGGATGAACTCTCTCCATTTGGACAAGATTTCCTCTGATTAATGCATTCATTGGGCCTGACACAGGTGGTTGCCTTTGCAACCCATTCACACAGCCACAATCTGGACCTTGTCTTCTCACTGGGATTGGAGACCACTGACCTCATAGTGGAACCAGTCATGCAGTCGTACCACTACACCGCAAAGTTCTCCTTCAAAGCCACCCTGATAGACCCTCATCTACAGAGATGGTTCAGTATCGCCCTTGAGGGGTTTGACCTCAGAGGTTCTTATGGCTGTGCTGAATCTATCAGGTGTGATGGGAGCTTGTGAGGAGCTGGGGGAGTTGACATCGATCTATAATGGGGCCATTGCTGATGCCCTCAACTCCATTGCACCAGTCCATGCTGATCAGCCCCTCACCTCACACTGGAGATTCTCATGGTCTGATGGGACTCTCAGGGAGCTGAAGACAAGAGGCTGAAGGTTGGAGCGGTGCTGGCTGAGATCTAGGTCTGATGGGGACAGGCTTATTTTGATGTTTCATTATAGAGAGTATCAAACAGCAATCTCCCATAAGAAGGCAGAGTTCCTGTCCAGGGAGATTGCTGCAGCAATTAACAGACCAGCTCAGCTCATCAGCTCATCAGCTCTTCCGGACTGTCAACAGCCTATATAACCGAGCCTGTCTTCAGTCCCTTAGAGCCTTTTCACAATCTAAGTGTGATGCGTTTGCTCAGTTTTTGTGCTGATAAGATCTCCTCTATCAGATCTGGGATCCTGTTGGCATCCTCCACTGGGGCTTGCAGTGGTGAGCCAGTATGTGTCACAGGCATTCTGTTTGTCTGGTCTGACTTAGACCACTAGGTGGTCAAGGATGTTGTCACGGTCTTCCAGGAATTGAGGCCCACCTACTGTAGTTTGGACCCAGGTCTGACATGCCTTCTTGTAGGGTGCATTGAGTCCATCGGCCCGGTCTTCCCTACGATAGTTCAGTACTCTTTAGAGAGGGGGTCTTCCCTGAGCCCTTTAAGGAGGCAGTGGTGAGATCCCTCTTGAAAAAAAAACATCGCTTGACCTGGACTGCCTGGCCAACGACAGGCCTGTCTCTATCCTCCCCTTTCTAGGGAAGGTTATTGAGAATTTGGTGGCTTTACAGCTGGAGGCCCATTTGTTAACTCACGACATCTATGACCCTCTCCAGTCTGGTTTCAGGAAAAGGCACAGTACTGAGACAGCCTGGTTCAGGTGCTTAATGATCTCCTAGTGGCAAGGGATAGAAATGATCATTCCCTTCTTGTTCTCCTCAGTCTCTTGGATGCTTTTGACACTGTGGACCATAGTCTGTTTTTGGATTGCCTGTGGCTTTGTTGTGGTCCCAATTTTCAATCAGTGCCTTGCTGAGGTTCAAGACTGGATGAGTGCAAATTGGCTGAAGTTAAACCCAGATAAAATGGTAGGGTACCATGTGACAGAAGCTGCAACAAAAACCGTGACTGCAACATGGGCGAGTGCACATCGCCAAATGCAACAACAGCGATGCACTCTATAGCGGAACCAAAAAGAGCAAGGTTCCGAAACATTATCTACGGGTGTGATGTGAACACATTTTAATAATCAACTCGGGGGGACTCTGGGGTAAACGGCAAAATTCAGGAGGGGGACTATTCGGGGAACCCTACACAACGCACACACTGAGTGGGGGAACACGAAAAAAAAGCAACTAAGTACCACAACCCTTAAAATAAAAAATGCACATTTATAACCGCAGCACCAAATGGCCAGTTGCGAACCTCCTGGCCAAATGTGCTGTTACATCCTCACTCCCCATAGGTACCTTTTTCTGTCACAGCGCCTACCCAGTGAAATTCACTGCCTCGGTTGCTCGTAGAGGCCCCATTGGTTAGTGCCTTCAAGAGGGATCTGAAGACCTTTTTATTTAGTAAAGCTTTACCCTTCTTTTAATTTTAATTATTATGTTTGTTTATATTTAATGTAGATTTACTTTTGTCTCTACGGTTTTGGGTATCTGGAAGATGCTTAGAGTCACAATGAAATAGAGCGCTCTAACAAATTAATCAACTAACCTACCTATGGGGTCTATACATGAATGGTCGAGAATTATGTGCCAGAGACGCATATCATGCCCGCATAGCTCCGTGGCCCCAGAGAGGTGCAGGGTGCGTGGTATTCATTACTGCATGCACCCACAGGGCAACTGTTGGCAGCCCCATCCCCTGATGTGCAGGACTGCACAGGGCGGCCAGGGGTGGAGTAGAGGACCAAGGTGGGCATCCAATTGGATGCCCATCCTGGGTCCAGGAGTGGAGCCCATGCATGTGTAGGCACAGGTCTGGGTGCATGAATACCTACAGCAGGCATCCAGACCTGCGCAGTCATGCCCTGATATCCATCATTCCCCCCCTGAGTGATACCAGCCTCTGTGTCACATCACATCTCACAGCTGTAAACCCCCACCCCATGCACACACATACACACACACACACACACACTGAACTGCCCTGTCCCCATGTGGTCAGATATCCCCCGCACACAACTAAGCCCCATTCCTGTGTGTGCAATGGAACACCCCCCCAACATATGGTGGTCCCATCCCCATATGTTCCATTGATCCTCCCCCAAACACAGGACCACCCTGAGCTCCATTAGTACCAAGCATCCCCTCCCCACCTCCATATGTGTGCCTGGTCCCCATGTGGAAATCCATGCCATCCCCCCCCCCCCGAACACACAGGTATGCTCGGTCCCCATTAGTGTCATTCACACCCGCCCCAACATGCCAGCCCCATCTCCATATGTGGGCACGCAGTCCCCCCCAAACACATGTCTGCCCCATCCCTGTAAGTTCCAGGCATACCCTCCAAATGGGTAGCCCATCAAAATGGCGACTGCGGAATGGTGGCCTGTGACAGCCACAACAGAATCACAGCGCCAGCACTTTTGGGCGACCCATGGTTGCTCCCCATCCCCAAGTGGTGCTCCCCCAGAGTTGAAATATAAAATAAGGGTGTGTGGGGGGGGTTTAGCCCCCACAAGGGGTTCGCCCCCAGCAAGAAAAGTCTTTTCCGAAAGTGTTCACATTGCGGTTTCAGCACCCTTGTCATGGGTCGCTGTTCCACAGTCACAGTTTTGACATGGAACCCCACCAAATGCATGTCATCCCCGATCCTGGTGGTGTACGAGAACACACACACACACACACACACACACACACAGTGTTTCCCCAGGCAACTGTACCTCGACCCCCAATCCTGTAACCCTCTGCAGATACATTGGTGGCCAGTAGCCCCCTCACAGCACCGACAACCCCTTCCCCCAGGTCCCTGTACCGTCAGTCAGTGTTGCAACTTGGGATGGCCAATGGCACAGCCCTCCACACACTGCCTCAGCCACCGGCCATCCAAGCGATGCTGGGAGCACAACACCTGTATATAAAGGCATGCTTTCAGCATCACTTGGATGGCCAGTGGCACAGACCTCCACACACTTCCTCAGCCACTGGCCATCCAAGCGATGCTAGGAGCACAACACCTATATATAGAGGCATGCTCCCAGCAACACTTGGATGGCCGGTGGCACAGCCCTCCACACACTTCCTCAGCCACCGGCCATCCAAACGATGCTAGAAGCACAACACCTGTATATAGAGGCATGCTCCCAGCATCACTTGGATGGCCGGTGGCTGAGGAGGTGTTCAGAGGGCTCTACCGCTAGCCATCCTGATCTGTGACACCGACTGGAAGGTACAGAAACCAGGAGGGGTAAGGGTTGTCGGTACCATGGGGAGGTCAGTAAGCACCCACTGGCCACCACTGTATCTACAGAGGTTACAGGATCAGGGGTCAGAGTACAGTTGCCCGGGGCAACACTGTGTGTGTGGGGGTTCTGGTATGTCACCAGGGTCGGGGATGACATGTTGTTGGGAGGGTGGGTATGACCGGAATGTATGGGGATGGGGCAAACATGTGTTTTGGGGGTTGCAAGCTCACATATAGGAATGGGGCAGACTTGTCAGGGATGGTATGAATGGCACTAATGGGGACCAGGCATTTCTGTGAGTTCAGAGGGGTTGTCATGGCTTTCCACATGGAGGCCAGGCATACATGTGGGGGAGGATGCTTGGCACTAAAGGGGTCAGGCAGTCCTGTGTTTTGGGGGGTCAATGGCACATACGGGACTGGGACCACCATGTGTTGGGGATTATGTTAGGTGCTACCAGGGACTGGGTAGACTGGTGCACAGCAGAGGTAAGGAACTGCAACTGGGGGACACTGGTCCATTACAGTATGGGCACTCACCCAAACAGCTACCCCAGCCCTCCCCAACAGCCTCAAGGGCTGGGGTGGCATGGGGGATCATTTTCCAGTGCCGTTGTGACCGGCGGGCGGAGTCTGTGGGGGCACACAGTGGACTATGGCAGGGTCCCAGCTGCCATAACCTGCACCCCCCTGTACCTGGTGGAGGCACCAAAACTTGCCCTGGTATTCTGTTGATATTCTCCACCCAAAAGAACCCAGACTGACTAAAAGGTCATCAGTGTGTGAGAGGGTACCAGGGTATGCATGACAGAAGGACCCACCCTTACTCTTCCCTGTTCCTGTTGAGCAGCAATAAAGTCAATAAGAGTAATTTATTTATTTGAAAATTGGTAACCAGGAAAGGCACACTGAGCCAAGGCTTCTATCCAGGCATGACCCAGGGGTGGGGAAGGTGGTACAAGTAGCAATACAAAACAAGTGTCAGAAACTTCTGGTCAAACATGAATTACAATATGATACAAAAATTGAATAAATATTAAAAGAATGCATGTAGAGAAATAAAGTGCAGAAAATGCCACATAGTGCACAAACCAAATTAGGCAACGATAAATAGTATCCAAAAGAGCTTACCTGGGTGGGTTAACGTTCAGTCATTGGAGGAATCAGGAGGAAAGGTAATAGAAACAGGTGGGTAGGGATTGAAGTTTCAACAGGCGCCCAAGGGAACCATCGGATGGGGAGTAACAGAGGGAGGAGAGGAGTTTATTCCAGAGTGAGGGAAGTCGATTGAAGGCAGGCTGCCCAGCAGAGGTACGAGGGTGAGGAGTGGCAAAAGTATGATGGTCCCTGGAATGGAAGGAGCAGGATGCAGGGAGGAGTTGGGATAGAAAAGTGGAGAGATAGAACAGAAGGGAGTCAGGCCAGTATTGGGATATGAAGGAGGTGCAGTGACCCTGACAACGAGAAGGCAGGAAAGGATGGATAGGGATGAGAACAGCAGATCCGCAGGAAGGCATTTGGGTGCCCTGGGCAAGAGACAAATTTTGCGCCCCCCCTCCCCCGAAAAGAGCCAGAAGCTCTGGAGGGTTTACATGCTCCAGCTCTGTGGTGAGGTTTGGGTCTTTTCTTGAAGAGAAAAAAAAACACTTTTGCTACATGGTCGGTCCCTACCCCTTATTTAAGGGAAAATTTTGCTGCCATGAATCTGAGGTGTGGGAAGAAGAATCAGCATTTATATAGCACTTTTCATATACAGTGTATCCCAAAGTGCTTTACACACAATGCTAGAATGGTAGTGAAGTGACTAAATGTGTGGTGGCGGCCATATCGCACATCAACACCCAAACACAGCCTGGACAATTGCATGAACCAGTTTATGGGAAGGGGAATGTTGGCCAGGACACTGGGAATGTCCCCTACTCTTTGCGAAGAGTGCCCCTCGGTTCTTTTACTTCCACCTGGACACCCACCAGGACAACACCAGGATGGGTAGAAGGAACCCGGTTTAACGTCTCATCCGAAGGACGGCATACCCAAGCAGTTCAGCACCCCCTACTACCGCACTCTGATGCCAGCATTTTAGGTGCAAGTCCAATCCCAGTGTGGGCAGAGAATTCACAACCTTCAGGTTCATAGGTGGATGTGCTACCAACTGAGCCAGGAGACTTTGGCTGGCTAGAAGCACATTTAGACAGGCAGTATTTTTTTATTTTCTTTACAGTTTACTTTAAGTAGGGTGCATTGCAGCTATGTTTTTGAGGTCCAGATTGAGACGTGGTCCCTGGAAATGTGCCAATCTATTGGGGAGGGTAGTCTTATTCTTTATTAAAAGCAATGGACTGCAGATGCATGATTCTTGTAGCATTCATGGGTATGAGTGACAAACTATTTTTCTGCATACTAAACATTTGAATGGGATACTTGAGCTTAGGAAAACACAGCACACATATTTTCTTATGTCTCAGTTTTGAAGATATAGGAATTTCCTATATCTTCAAAACTGAGACAAAAGGAAATACACATGCACTTACTGAGGAATCCTCTGAAAACTGAATACTACAGCATAGCTACTTCTGTATGTGACTGTTGCTAGAGATGATTTCTGACCCGTCTCCATCTCCAGGGCTCATGCGACCAGCCATTCAGAGACCACAGTCTGTACAGTGTCTGTAACCTGGCACCCAGTCCCACCAGATATACAACAAAGAAAAAAAGCATGTACCAACCAACTTGAGGGAGACTAGTCAGTGCAGTGTAATGGAGTCACAGTATGACTTTGGTCTGACTGCAGGCTCTGCTCTGACTGGGACTGTCTGTGCCATCCCTCCACCACCCGCCGGCATGGAGTAGAAGGAAACAGCACAGGATGGGACTGGGGGAGCCTCCCTGGTGTGGAATTGGAGTGCAGGAGGAACGCGGGTCAAGATGAGAGAAAACAATGTGGTGGGCTGGAGTGAGGGTGCCTGTGGCCCACCCACACCATGGCAATCAGTCAGCACACAAGCAGCAGACTGGAGGGTGTGAACATCTTCACTCCCATCCCAGTCCCATAAACTACTAAGTCATCTTGTCACACCTGAGTCAGGCCTGGGCCATGGGTCCCTTGGCCCAGTCCCACAATCAAATTAAAAATCAGATCCAGTCCTTCCTCCCGATCACTGAAGTGCAGTGCATTTTTAAAATTCCAATCAAGAATCCCCCCCACCAGCGGTGCCGCTGCTGCCACTGCCACGCGCCACATATAACACACTCACACCTCATTCATTGACACTGTCACACAGACACAACAAACTAAACAGTAAACAAATTTGAGGAATTAATTTTCATTTTAAAATAATACAGAATACAGAATCACACAGATACATGGGAGACGGCCAGGATGGACTTGTACATATTGTAGACGGACTACTATACCGATGCGCTACATTGCTTTGCTTAAAAATCTTCAAGATGGATTTCTCTTGTCTTCTCTGTCTATCATCTCTCCCAATCTTCTCTTTCTACATGCACTCTGTCTATCGCTTTTTTGCTGTCTGCTAGTCACTCTATTTCTAGGCTCTACTCTCAACAGTAACATTGTCTCCGATTCCAAATTTAACTGCCTCTCCGTACTACATTCACCGTCCGTACCTTTTATACTAGTGGGTGGTGCTGGCCCGCCCACAATTTCTCTTTCTTTCTTTCTCATCGCAGCAACACCACAACACATGATTATTTGTCTGCAGTTCATGTGACCCCCCCCAACCCAACCTGCTGGTCCTTGGTCCGCAGATGCACCCCTACTGATAGCCAGACATAATTACAGTTTACCAAGCCAAAATAAATTTAAAAAAGCAGTAGCACAAGTTAATAAACAAATGAGCTTCAGTTGAAAATTGCGCCCCCCTGAGGGTTGCGCCCAGTGCCAGTGCACCACCCGGCCCACCCTTCCTACGGTACTGTGCTAAAATGCCTGCTGAGTGACCACGTCTGTTTAAACAGTGTGTGTGTGTGTGTGTGTGTGTGTGTGTGTGTGTGCGTGTGTGTGCGCAGGTGAGTAGACCATTCTGCTGCACTGACTGCTACAATCAGGAATGCCCCAGCATCACAGCTGATTGTTCCGTGACAAGACACTCCCTGACTGCAGTGGTCAGTTCCTTTGAGCATAGTGGCATGCTAATTAACTGCAGCAGGCTCCTCTATTGGCACTGAACAGACCAGCCCCAGAATGGACTGCTGCCATTCGCCACAACACTGCCGCGCCTCCACAACCCACTTGTGAAGGAAGCCGAGGCAATGTGTTTCTTGCACATGCATGCAAGCAAACACAAAAAAGAATGGTTGTATCTAGGATTTTGGAGAGTACCAAAGTGGTCCATATTCAGTGTCAAGGATGTCCTCTTTAGTTCATTCAACAAAAAACACTTAAGGTACATTTTGGATAACTCAGTGAGCAATCTGCAATTTCAAAATACTAGCTCTGCTCTTATCTGTAAGGTTACGTAGAAAAACAAAGGAAGAAATTTGGGGGAGGTGTCAACTCCCAACCAGCGCCCTGGAAGGGTATGGAGCTTTGGCCCACCCTGACCCGAAGCTCCACCCCAGGGTCCCATAAGTAGCTAAAGTATTGTCTCACTGTGAGGTCTATCATATAATTACCTATACTCAGTACTTTACTCTGGGGCTAACACAGTACTCTACAGCAACTCAGTACTCACATACAGTTTCCTTACATTCAAAAAACAGCACTCTCAGTACCTTTCATACATTTTTTTTCCTTTCAGGGTTTGACTAAGTTGGGTGAAAAACAGTCAATATCTCTCTATGTCCTTTGGGTGTACCCTAGCAATTATCACCTGCAGCCTATTGCCCTATGTGGGAGTCTCCCATATTTCCACAGGTGCCACTTCTTATGGCCTTCCACCCTCTGGGGCATTCCTCTTCCACATCTAGTAACCTCCCGTTGATGGCTCGCTGCCCTGTCCTTCAAGTAGGCTGCTAGCTGCCAGTATGTAACTGGCCAATAATAATAGGGGAATAATTTTACCCCAATTTTCCCCATGACTCAATGTTCTAGACTTGGTACAAACAGACTCCAGTACCTCCTTTCTATAGATACTGGGCACCACTATTCTGCCATCTATACGTCTGGTACAAGGGTTGGGTCTCATATGAAACAGTACGCCTTCCTTTAGCTCGTACCACCACAGTTTTACCCCTTTCCCTAAATTAGTCATTTTACCAACATTGTTAGTTACATATGTACTAAGCTGGGCTATCTCTGGATCCCCTGCCTGCAATTCCTTCCAGCTAGTACGTGGTATATCAATATTAGCTTTGACATTACTTTTTACACCATAAGTCCCTTTAACTGCTGCCACCACCTCAGCCTCTTCTGCCTTGATTGCAGTCTTCACCCCAGGAGGTACAAAGTCTGTGACAGTCTTACCTGAGGACTTATCTAATGCTGTCTCTTCTCCACCATCCTCGATCCAATAACACCCAGGAAACACAGGTAGTATAGGAAACTCCATCTCTGAGGCTGGATACAACCACTCCTTTAGGGGTTCCTCCTCCTCCAGAGCACACTGATCCTCCCTCCTGGATTTTTCCTTGGCATTCTCCACTTGGATCCTCTCTAGCAGCTCCTTGCATTGGCTCTCCACCTCCCTCTGGCGTTGATCTGTGTCTAGTCAGTACTCACTCATCCAATGTAGAAACCGCATCAGATCGGCCACCTGGTCCTCCTGGTTCTCTCATGGTGCCTTGCCCAGGCCACTATTTCTGTCCATCTTCATCATCTCTGGTGCCATGCACTGCTGCCTGTTATCCAGGGTACCAGGTCTGGTACCACTGGTTGAACTCTCCCAAGTATCCCTCTGACACTCAGCCAGAATCCCACCACTGCCACCATACGTCACCGGGTGTGGGTATTCAGGATAACAAATACAAGGCAGACTCAAATCACAGTGCATAAAAAATGCCCACAGGCATTTATCATTATATTTTGTCATAAAATGAATGAAAATATTTACAGAAATCAAATAAAAAACATCAAAATAAAGGTTAGTTGCATTCAAAACAAGGGCCACTGCTTTTGGTCTTAGCAGATTCTAGGCTTTTGTCAGAATGACCAGTGTGAGCCCACACCACTGAGAGGTCTTTCTCCTACCTCCGTCATTCTCTGACTGACTCCTTATCTCCTATCTAACTTAATGCATCTAGTAGCAGGTTTTAATACTTTCTGGGTGGGGTCACCTGACTAGACCCTTAACTATAAATACAAAAGAAAACTAGCTGGGTTAGTCTATAATCACAAGGTGACCCACCATACCTTATAATACAACACTACACATTGATATAATCAAATAACCAAGCATTAAGTGTAACACTAGGCTAGTAAAACTTCATAAATGCTTAATTGCCTGGCAACTAACACAGGGCCCCTCCTTAGTTACCTTTGAGTGACAGGTAAGGCGATATAAAGCGAGGACTGCAGAGGGTGCTGCTCCCCTATAGAAAAGCTCAGATGCAGTCCTGCAGTCAGGTAAGATACTGATCTGTTCAGTTTTCTTCTTGGGTTTATATGATAACTGCAATGCATTAAAACTCCTTCAGGAAACCTCAGAACTGTAGTAACCCCTTTTTATAATTTACTAATTTCAGGGCTTTTAATGCGCCTTTTTTTTTGTTTTTTTTTTAAATGGAGGGTGGGGTTAACAAAATAGGCTTTCTCTAGAACAAACACAGCCTGGGGCTAAAATACAGACTGGCCCCATTTTAGAGCTAAGGCATCAAAGGCGCTCTTATTTTTTACGGCTGCAGTAGGCGCAGCCTGCAGACATTTTGTATGTACAAAAGGAGTGATGTCATGTTTTCTGTCCGTGGAACTGACTGAAGGTGTAAATAGTCTCCTCGGCCTTACCTGCCTCCAAGAAACATTTTCCATCCTCAAATAAATATGCTTTCATGTTAGTCAATGGTTGCAGGGTACTATTTTCTTCCTTAAATGGGAGGTACAACAACTGGAACCTGAGTAGTGGGAGGCAGCATTAGTTTTTTGGGGAGAGTAAGATCCGCCCCCACCTCCACCCGAGAAGCTCCTAAAGATCCACCCCCACCTTTTTTTTTTGTTTCATGTGGGAGGGGCATGAGGTGAAGCTGCATCTAGTTGGAAATGCAGTGTGTGGTTACTGAGTTTTGCTCCTCTGTTTTTAGAATCAGTTGAAGCATGTCATTTTACTTTATAAATGTTTGTAAAAGTGTAAATCATATTTGCTAGTGCAACTGTGAGTAACTTAATTGTTTTTTGCAGATTTGACTTCTGACTTCTTTTCATGACAGGCAATTAATATTCCTGGAACAGACTTTGCCTTTGAAGCTCCTATAAAGTGATATTTTTATGGCACTGTGTAGTTCCTCGCTTTATAGGTGTTTCAATCTACAGGCAGGACAGGGAGGGAAGAAGAAGAAGAAGACGAGGAGGAGTAGCTCTCTATGTATCTACAGGAGGGACAGGGAGGGAAGAAAAGGAGGAGGAGTAGCTCTCTATGTAAGGGAAAGGATCAAAGCAACAGAACTAAAGGTAAACAGGGAGGAGAGGAGGCACTGTGGGTCACTCTGGAGACTGGAAATGGCTCCACAATCCGCACAGGGGTTGTATACAGACCCCCGTCTCAGGGGGAGGAAATGGACAAGGAAATGATAGAAGGCATCTTTGGGATGGCAGAGAAAGGGGAGATATTGCTTATGAGGGACCTGAATAAGCCAGATGTTAACTGGAGCACATTTGCTGCAGCCACATCCAAGAGCAGGGCCATTCTCAGTGCCCTACAGGGGGCATGCCTCAGACAGCTAGTTTTGGAACTCACTCAGGAGAGAGCAATATTAGGCCTGGTACTCTCAAATGGGGATGGAGAGAGGATCTCTGATCTTGAAGTGGGTAGCCATCTGGGAACAAGCGATCACCAAACAGTGTGGTTCACGATAAACTTAACTGTAGAGTCAAGCCACACAAAAGTGAAGGTACTGGACTTCAGGAAGGCTGATTTTGTCAAAATGGGAGAGTGCCTCAGAAAAGCATTAACAAACAGGCAAGAAGGTGGGGTGGAGCAACAATGGGGAAATATCAAAACCGCCATCACAGAGGCAACAAGTCTTTGTGTGAAGCAAATAAACAAATCAAAACGAAAGAAAAAAACACTATGGTTCTCAAAAGAAGTGGCAGGGAAGGTAAGGGAAAAAAGATAGCATTCAGGAAGTATAAGTGTAACCCATGGGCGGCGTCACCCCCCAGTGTCACACCCCTACCTACTACCCTGGACATAGGCTAAGGGGTTTGGGTTCGCTAGCTCATAACATTTTTTAAAACCTTTGCGCAGTGCCTCCACTCAGGGTGCTTTACGTGGGTGAGATGGTGCTGGGTGTAGCCCCCTGAGCTGCTACACCACCCACGGTGACCAGTTACCCTCCCCAGACATGCCCCAATACACAGCTCCCCAAATTTCCACATTTTGAATTAAAGGCTTTCTCTAATAATATGCTCACACAGGATTTCAAACAACAACAAGATATTTATTTCGGGGGAAATAAAGGATCTAGAAAAGGGAAACAGGAGGAGTAGAGATTATCTTACCGTATTTACACATGAACAGAGATCATTTTGGATTTTGCTGGTAAACCCTCCAGCTGGGTGGCTATGTATTAACAGGCAGATGTAAATCACATTTTACCATTCGACTTAAGACATCCAGAGCCCTGGCTATCTAGCTGCTGATAAGTCAGATGTCAAACATAATTATTAATATTACCCACACCGGTACCAGTCCCAGATACAGCAGAAACCCCGCAATCTAATACCATACTGGTTAAACAGATACCACAGTCCAAGATGTTGCAGGCCTGATGGAGTTGCAGCTGGTCGAGGTGGCCGGCTATTAATTTGAGGGTGGGATCAACTTGGAACCAGATTTTTGTAAAGCAGCAAATTACTATTTACAACCACAGCAGGGATTGCCCTGCACTTTAGCAGACAAAGCAGGGATTGCCTTGCATTTGCAGACAAATCAGGGATTGCCCTGCACTCGCAGACTTCTGAACATTCCAGAACAAACTATGTGGATCTTACATCCAGAACATTCAGCACAATATTTGAAAGTCCCATCCAGTGCAATGAGAGTGATGCTTCTGTCAAGCATCCCTAATGCAGTTTAAACACGATCACATCCAGTACTTTATGTACCAAAAGGCATCCATCCAGAGTAAGCTGGCAACAACACTTTTATCAAGCATCCCATGCTTTAGTCACAGGCAGTTACATCCAGTACATTCTATATACCAAGAACATTATCCACGAGCAGAGTCCTATCCAGTACGTCTAGCCATTTAACACTTATACCAAGCGCTCTTAGAGGAAATTCTGTACAGACACAGGTACTTTCTCTTTAAGGTATCTTAGACATCAATATGCTCTAGGGCCTCCTGTCTCATGAAGTGGCAAGCACATCTTGGCAGACAGCTCCACAATGGCAGGACTCTAACCCATAGCTACACATTTATATGATTCACTAAGCCCAGCATCTTGCTGCACCTGCAACTTAGCCATTTGGGCCACATACAAGATGCATCCATTACTTGAACCATGCAGTCTCTTATGGGGTTAGTAGCCCAGACTGATGACTTCAGTACTTCACACTTAACAGCACACATTTCTTAATGGGGCATGGAGCCCCCAAGATTACTTGCTTAGCTTCTCCCTCGCACCTAGGGGTACGAGGGTACTCACTTAGGTCCTCCACGGGTCTCATCCTCAATCGAAGGCATCCTGAAAACTTCTTCAGCTCTCTCACCGCTGAGGTACTTGGTCAGCACTCTCACCACTGCATGATGTCATCTGGTCTAGTCAGCGCTCTCACCGCTGGATATCTGATTCTTTGGTCCACATCTTTCCCCGACGTGGGAGGGAAGGCTAGCCTCTGGAGGACAATACTGGCAACCTCCAGACTAGCTGTTGCAGAAAGCACAATTATTGTAAATAGTTAACTGTTAACTGAAGAAAATAACAAATGCCCTCTGAAGGCTGAAAGGGCTTGAATTAAGTGGCCCAGGCTTGATGGCATGGCTGGAGCCTGAGTGCTTCCCCCATGGGGAGCTCCCAGCATGCTGGACCCTGCTCTGCTGCTCTCTCTCTCTCTGAATCTCCAGACAAACTGGCAACACCGTCTCTTTATAGGGCTCCTAGCTTAACTCCTGATTGGTAGCAGGGATGGGGTGACATGTCTCCAAGTTGCTGAAGGACCTGTCAATCAGAACACTCAAGGCACAATTGGGTTGTGGAATTTGCACCTAAAATAATGTCCCTGTAAGCCCCCATAAGCACTTGGGTGCTTAATCATAAGATGCAGTGAATGTCCCACAAGTCCTGGCTTTCTATTGCTGCAATTCCAATTGGCTGTACTGCTGGCAATGGCTGCTTAACCCACTGTCCCTTATAGCAGATTAGATACAGTCCTGAATAATGTCCGGGTGCAGCCAGAAAGAAGTAATTATTTGCCCCACATCCCCACAGTTCTGTAGCTTAAAGGCTGTACTTGCAGTCGCTGCACAAATGAAAAACATGGCTCTTTTACTTTTCATGTCGCTACTGCACTTATGCAAGCTCCCCTTGCAGAAACTGACAGGCTGACACACAGAGTCCCAGATACTGGAATTGCCAGGGAAACAGTACTCATTTTAACTTTAAGCACTTTTCCCCACATGCACATGTAACCCCCCTGCAAATGGGGGTTCCCAAAAGACTTCCAGGAGCTTGCTTGAATGCTCCAAGCCTGAATGGTGTTTGGCATTTAAGCCATTTATCAGTGAGTGTTTTTAGAGCCTCTGGTACTGTCTCTTTAAGAGCTGTCTGCTTGCAGACATAATTAGTTTGTATGGGGGACTGTGTGCTCTCTGAGTACCACTCGAGCTGCTGCCAATTCACTTCATTTTGCAGTCACTAGGAGTGCAAAGGGAACCTATCTGAAAGATGTAACTGTTTGCCAGAAATTATTTAGAGTAATAATAAAATTACAGTTTGTCTAACCTGCTTTCTTTGCAGTCAGAACTGTGTCTGCTAGTTCCCATTCTAGTTTTGAACTGCTGAACTGGACCAATCAGTGTGGGGTAAGCTAGCTCTAAAATGGTGCCTTGGACGAATCAGAACTTGGACTCATAATCTGAGCCAGCCACAAGAGGATTGTATGGGCAGTGACTCTGGGAGATGTAGTTTAGACTTCAGTGCCTTTTTGGACCAACAGCAGCAGTCTATTGTGAGTGACAGCCAATCCAGTCAAGAACTGGGAGGAACTCAAAGGAAGAGCCCGGTTTTGTCGGTTGGAGTTTCAGTTGAGCTTTGGCAGTGAAGAAGGAAGGAGCCCTGTGCTTTTTCAGTGTGCAGTTTTAGTCAAAAACGTGTAAGGCCCAGAGTTCCGGTCTGCAGCTTGTTAGGACTGAATCCGTCCTGTGAAAAGAATCAAAGGATCTCTGAAGAGTAGAAACCAGGCTCACCCTGTAGAAGACTGGAAGAATTGCTGAAAATTGCACTCGGTCTGTCAGGAACTGAATCTGCTGTGTGTTCTCCCGGGTATTGTGCAGTAATTGCGATCGGGATACAGATGCAGCCTGCCTGGTATAGTGCTTTCTTTTATATAAATGTGTGAAGAGGTTTGTGTACCTCAAGTGAGCCCTGCTGACATTGAAGGACCCTATCTTATTTGGAGGTTGTGAGTACTAATTCAGGGTCGCTCCCTGTTGAATTGCCACATTAAATCCAAATGGAATTACTGTACTGCTGACTGTTTAATTTTCCTTTTCTCTGTGTGAAAGGGCCCCTACCAGCTGCCACGGTTTGGACTAGCCACTGGCTTGGGTACCCAGGGACAGTAACTGATAGGGATAGCCTGTGCACAGAGCCATAGGTAGATTATTAGAGTGATAAGCTAATTAACCTGATTTCCCCTGTCCTTGTTATATCCCCTAAATAAATCAGAGCTGCTTGTTTCAGCAAAGTTATACTGCCTGAGGTATTTGTCTATGTTAAAGTACTGTACTGTGATTGTTGCACTGTATCTCATTTCACAGGAGGTCCCAGTGCGGAACCAGTCCTGGGGGTAAGTGTATACTGTGAAGGTAATTCTGATATATTGTGTGGGCCACTAGTGGGAAGAAAGGGGTTGCAGTGTCCCAGAGGGCTGTGACCAAGTTAGTTTAACTATTGCAAACCCTGACCTCTGGGTGGAGGCACCCCCATTGGATCCAGGCCCCTCAACCTGTTAGTGGCAAATCAGGCAGGGGTAGTAGCCCCTGGGATAGCGCCATTTAGGGTTACATCTTGGAGGCACCGCTGGGATTGTGTGTCCTCTAGTGGCCATATTTACGAACCACTGTTAAGAAAAATGGGTACCCGACAGAAGTGGCTGTGCACCGGCTGGTGGAGTGGTGTACTGGGAGGAGATCGACCCCAAAATGCTATGCTTATCCTGGACATCCCCTGGGTATCAATACGGACACTGTGCAGGAGTACTTTCCAAGGTGGAAGGTTTACAAAACCCTGTGGTGGTGGGTCGGCATGCTAATCTGCTCACCCACACTTTCCTGGCCCTAGTAGAGTTTAAGGATCCCATAGATAGCTCCAAAGTGCCACAGACCATTACCCCAGAGGGAGCCCTCACTGCTTGGAGAGTGATAACTAAGGACAGTAAAGACCGGGGAATCAGCCCCACCACTATCTGAAACTTTTGAGGAGAATTTGCTGAATGGTTGCTGGGAGAGGGAAACTGTGGAGGACTTGAAGAAACTATTCTTGCCACCTGGGGTGTTCCTCCCCAACACCCTCTCTGCTCCAGTGCCCGTAATGGTGGCTGAACCAATGCAGACTCCTATTTCTGCACCTGCCATTAGTCACGACTCTTACCGAAGGTTGAGGATCTTCTCTGGCACCCTCCCACCCCCAAGGGAGGATGACTGGGAGACCTGGATAGACTATGTTGCCCCCAAGTGCTAGAATGGCAATGCTCGGAAGGCGAAGCGAAGAGGGTTAGTGAGAGCCTCCGAGGTCCTGCCCTGGCTACCATCCGTGCTAAGACGGGCCAGTAACCCTGAAGCGACTGCACAGGCCTATCTTGAGGCCTTGGAGAATGTGTATGGGAGCCCAGATTCTGATGAGGACCTATGGTGGAGAGTAAGAATGCACAACAGTACCAAGGGGAGTTGTTGTCTGTGTATGTCTCTCGGCTGGAAAATTGTTGCAAGAATGCCTCAGAAAGGGTAGTTTGCCAGCGATTGAACTGGACCGAACCAGACTGGACAGAATCCTTAAGTCTGCCCCTTCTCAGAACTGCTGTTTGCTTCAGTTACGCCTGGCAAATCGACTGGAATCCCACCCTCCTATGATGAGTTAATGAGAGAAATTGAGGAGTTGAGAAAAGGCGACCTCGGGAGGTACCTGCACCAACAGCTGTGGCCTGACCAGTGACTGAGGGTGACCCATCAAGTGAAGTTCAGGGCAGAGGTTGACAGTCAATGAGTGCTCTGACAAGGAAAAGATATGCCACAATGGGGCGAACTGTTGAGAGAGATCCGGGAATTCAAAAACAGTCCCTTTATGAAGGCCACGCCTGCAAGTACGGGCCCTGACCTATATCCGACTGCATCTTGCTATGGGTGGGGGGTACCCACCCATGTATCTCCTGCTTGATAACAGCTCCAAACTCAATTCCTTGACCATGGAAGTGGAGAAACTGATGGATGTCTCCAAATGCTTATCACAGAGACAGAGATGGCACCCAGGTTTCCAGTTAGTAATACCCCGCCTGGCTCCCAGTGTGGCGCTCGGCCAGCTCAAACTCCAGAAAGTATGTTTTGCTATAATTGTGGGAAAGATGGGCACATGAAAAGGAATGCCAGTCCCCAAAAGACACTGACAAGTTGCATATAGGCTACAAGGAGAGCTTCGGAGAAGAAATCAGTGGTTAAGAGGTGCACGACATGATCCCAGTGAGGGCACCAAAATGCTAATTCACGTCCTTTGTGGCAAGGTCAGTTGCCCAGGCCCCCACTACCGCCTCTCAGACTGGTCCAGAATAGTGGGTCCCTCCATGGAGACCACTGTAAAGGTGAATGGAGTGTCTACAAGAGCTGTATTAGACAGTGGCTCCCCAGTGACAATTATGTTCCAGGATTGGTATCAGAAGCATTTGTCAGACGTACCTTACAACCATTAGAAGGACTGCATGTATGGGGGTTATGAGAAGGCCTACCCTATTCGGGTATATCCGAATTTGGCTGTCTTTCCCCACCTCCGTGGCTGGAGTGGCGAACAAGTAGAGACCCTAGCCTTAGTGTGTCCCCCACTGGACTGTATGATGGTGTCCCTTTGTTGATTGGAACAAATGCTCATATGTTCGGAAGGCTGGCACAGTTGTGTTATGAAAACAGGGTCAAAGACTAGTAGAGCTTTAAGAGTTCGGCTTTAATTAAGAAGGCCTATGAGGCACAGAGAGATGCTGAAAAACAGAACCAGAGGAACGGTCGGAATTGTATGGAAGAAGGATCCTGAGTCTCTGATCCTGGCGCAAATGCCCAGTGTACCTTACAGGAGAGGTCCTATCAGAAAGGATGTTAAGAATAAAATATTAATGTTGGATGCACCAGGCGATGGAAAATTGCCAGAGGGACTGCTGGTCAAGCCTAGTATTTTGCCCGCTAGAGCCCATGCTTATGCCAGAAGGGTAATGGTCCAGTTCATAATGTGTCTGAAAGAGACATTCGAGTAAACAGAGGTTGCATCCTGGCTAATGTGCATTGTGCAGACACTGCAGTGCTACCCAGCAGCAAGAGTTCAAGGAAGAATGACAGAGTACGCCTGACTTGTTTGATTTCGTGACTCCCCGCCAGCTGAATGGAAAGTGAGGATCAGTGAGAAGCTTGCCCAGAGAGACCAGGTGTTTCTTTAAAGGAATGGGATGTAGGATGCGTGCAAGGAGCTGAGCACAATATCCGGCTGCATGACGAAAGACCATTTCGTGAGAGGTCTCGCGCCTGGCACCTGCTGACATAGATGATGTGGAGACGGCATCTGCAAGAGATGTTAGCTGCTGGTGTAATACAAGAATCCAGAAGCCCTTATGCTTCCCCATTGTGGTAGTGAGGAAAAGAATGGAACAGTAAGGATGTGTGTGGATTATCGCACTTAAACCGGCGGACTATCCCTGATCAGTACACAATGCCCGCATTCAGGATGCTTTGGACTGCCTAAGCGGGAGCACAGTGGTTCTCTGTGCTGGATCTCCGCGGTGGGTACTACCAGATCCCGATGGCCCCAGAGGACGTGAGAAGACTGCCTTTATCTGTCCGCTTGCTTTCTATGAATTAGGATGCCTCAAGGGATTTCAGGTGCCCCAGCCACTTTTCAACGATTGATGGAGCGTGCAGTGGGGACATGAACTTACTAGAGTGCCTGGTATACCTAGATGATGTTATTGTGTTTGGCAGCTCACTGGAGGAACATGAAAGCAGATTATTTAAGGTATTGGACCGACTGGAGGACTTTGGCCTTAAACTGTCCATTGATAAGTGTCAATTCTTTCAAACATCAGTAAAGTATGTAGGACACATAGTATCCACCGAGGAATAGAGACCGACCCAAGTAAAGTTGAGGCCTTGACCACCTGGCCACAGCCCAAAAATCTAAAAGAACTGCAAAGATTCCTGGGATTCTGTGGTTATTATCGGCGCTTCATCAAGGACTATTCAAGAGTGATCCCCCTTTACTTAACCTTACTCAAGGGTATCCCCAACCCACAAAAATACCAAAGTCAGCGTCCTCAAGACTGAAAGAGTGTATTTTCATCCAAGTGAAGTATTTGGGGCCCGCTGGACTCCTGATTGTGAGACTGCTTTTCATGAGATCATATATCAACTACCCATGCTCCAGTGCTGGCCTATGCCGATCCAAGAAAACCTTCGTCCTGCACACTGATGCTAGCTTGCAAGGGTTGGGGCTGTGTTGTACCAAGAGCACGAGAATGGCCTGAGACCAGTGGCCTTTGCCCAGAAGCCTGACCCCATCCGAAAAGAACTATCCTGTACATAGTTAGAGTTCCTAGCTTTGAAGTGGGCTATTGTTGACCAATTCCATGAGTACTTGTATGGGGCTAAAATACTAGTAAAACTGACAATAATCCTTTGACCTATGTGCAGACCTCAGCTAAGTTGGATGCCACTGGCCATAGGTGGCTTTCTGCATTATCTACATATGACTATGCTCTCAATACCGAGCAGGTCTGAACCACATAGATGCTGATGCTCTCTCCCGGAGGCCTGTTCCCCAGAATGATTGGGTCCGATTGGCAGAACCTGACATTCGGGCACTCTGCCGGAAGTTTGACAGGGAGGAACAAATGTCCACGGACGAGTGGACTGCATGGTGGATTGCTTGGGAGCCTCTGAGAATTGCATACCTGCTGCTTATTGCCACTTTTCTGCAATAGACATTGGTGCACTGCCTCAGCTGGACAATGACAGTATTCAGGGCTCAATCTCACATCCCATGATCAAAGCAGCTTTAGAAGCCCTCTATGCAGGAAAAGATGTGTCCAAATTACGCTCCACTGATTTGAGAACTGCACTGTTATACAAAGAAGGTCCTAAGTTGAAACTGATCAATAAACTGTTATACAGAGAAACAGTAGACAGAGGGGGACAAGTAGACAAACAACAACTAGTGCTGCCCACTGCCTTTCGAGACTCAGTACTGAGGTCCTTGCACAACCACATGGGGCACCTTGGTATAGACAGAACACTTGACTTGGTGAGATCCAGATTCTATTGGCCTAAGATGGGGGCTGATGTGGAGCAACACATTCGAACTTGTAGTCGCTGCTTACAGAGGAAAGCTTTTGCCCCAGAGGGCTGCCCCTTGTTAACATCACCACCAGTGCACCCATGGAGCTGGTCTGTATTGATTTTCTGAGTTTGGAGTCAGATCAAAGAAATATCAGTAATGTGCTGGTGGTCACTGACCATTTCAAGATATGCCCAAGCTTTCCCACCAAAGACCAGAAAGCATCCACTGTGGCCAAAGTACTTGTAGAAAACTTTTTGTTCACTATGGGGCTCCACAAAGAATCCATTCTGATCAAGGGAGAGACTTTGAGAGTCGTCTGATCAAAGAGATGCTTTCTCTGTGGGGAGTGCGAAGTCCAGAACCACTCCTTACCACCCCAGGGGACCCACAGCCTGAACGTTTCAACCGCACTTTGCTAGATATGCTAGGCACCCTGCACCCAAAGGACAAGCCTAGATGGAGCCAACAAATTAGCACCCTGGTACATGCTTATAACTGCACCAAAAGTGATGCCACTGGATTCTCCCCCTACCGCCTGATGTTTGGAAGAGAAGCTCGACTACCAGTAGATGTGTGTTTTGGGGTCTCTCCTGATGGGGTTCAAGCTAACAACTATTTACAGTATGTGCAAAAGTTAAAGGCCCAGCTAACTCATGCGTACCAACTGGCTCAAACCATGGCTGCCAAAAGAAATCTGGCCAACAAAGAAAGGTATGATAAAAAGGTGAAAGCACAGGAACTCCAGGAGGGAGATCGGGTATTGCTAAGAAATCTGGGACTGCATGGCAAGCACAAGATTGCTGACAGATGGCACCATCTCCCCACATTGTAGTGGGCAAACTAGATGATCTGCCAGTGTACAAAGTAAGGCCTGAGAATAATTCAAAAGATGTAAAACAATGCATAGAAATCATTTACTGCCCATTGGACAAATCCTGATTGAGTCTGAGCCCCAGAAGATGCCCCTCTGGACCAGTGACTAGAGCTGCTGCTAAGAAAAGATCAAGAAAGTCTGCACCTACAGAAGCAAAGTTAAAGTGTTCCTCCACAAGTCCCAGTTGAGCATGACTGTCAGTCCATATCAGAAGAAAGTGAGAGTGACTTTGAATACTATCCTTCTTACGAACTGAGTCAATTGTTTCGGGCAATCCCTAGTCAATACTGGAGACAAAGCTGGGCCTTCTGGACTGTCTAAGCCCCAGCTTCATCCTGGAGCCAATGCTCCCAGAAAGTGAAGTGCAAAGCATCAGATCAGATGAAATGGAATCATTGTGCATGGTTGAACTGTTTGAGCTTTCAGGGAGGAAAATGATAGATTGGGGCAGACTGGTGATACACCCGAACAAGAAGAGTATTTTGAGTGCCCTGACAGTCCACTGCCAGTGTCCGAAAGCTCCATGCGAGCCAAATGTTGTGGACTCAGAAACTGTAACTCCTGGAGCTGAAAGTGCCCCAAGTTCTAGCCTCTCTACCCCATAGAGACTCCCTGACAAGTGAGGACAATGCTGAAAATGAGGCTCAGAGTGCAGAGACTATAACAGTTCCCCTAGAAAGACTGGTCGAGCTGTAAAGCCTGTGGTGCACCTCAGTTATGATTCACTTGGGAGGCCTGTGGACTTGCCTCTCAATGTTGTCCATAAAGGAGTGTATGTGTCCCGAGCTCATTGCCCAAACTGAGCATCAGTGCTAACTCCAAGTTACTTGTGTTGCTCTTCTATATGGTGCCCTGCCCATCCAGCCCCAAGGTAACTGATAGGAAGGGCCCCTCTTCAGGTTTCATGTACAAGAGGTAATAACTTGAGTTATGGTACAATGTGTATGTAATACTGTGTAAAGGATGACTGCAATGTTTCAGAAATGTGTTCTTGGTAAAATGATATATTGACTGATGATTACATGTGCGAGCCTAATGCAAATGTATATGGTTGCAGTTGAAACTTATGGGTACTTGCTTGACGCTGACGCCAAGCTTTCCCAGGCAGGAAGGGTGTAACCCCTGCAAATGGGGGTTCCTAAAAGACTTCCAGGAGCTTGCTTGAATGCTCCAAGCCTGAATGGTGTTTGGCATTTAAGCCATTTATCAGTGAGTGTTTTAGAGCCTCTGGTACTGTCTCTTTAAGAGCTGTCTGCTTGCAGACATAATTAGTTTGTATGGGGGACTGTGTGCTTCTCTGAGTACCACTGGCTGCTGCCAATTCACTTCATTTTGCAGTCACTAGGAGTGCAAAGGGAACCTATCTGAAAGATGTAACTGTTTGCCAGAAATTATTTAGAGTAATAATAAAATTACAGTTTGTCTAACCTGCTTTCTTTGCAGTCAGAACTGTGTCTGCTAGTTCCCCTTCTAGTTTTGAACTGCTGAACTGGACCAATCAGTGTGTGGGCTAGCTCTAAAATGGTGCCTTGGATGAATCAGAACTTGGACTCATAATCTGAGCCAGCCACAAGAGGATTGTATGGGCAATGACTCTGGGAGATGTAGTTTAGACTTCAGTGCCTTTTTGGACCAACAGCAGCAGTCTATTGTGAGTGACAGCCAATCCAGTCAAGAACTGGGAGGAACTCAAAGGAAGAGCCGGTTTTGTCGGTTGGAGTTTCAGTTGAGCTTTGGCAGTGAAGAAGGAAGGAGCCCTGTGCTTTTCAGTGTGCAGTTTTAGTCAAAAACGTGTGTAAGGCCCAGAGTTCCGGTCTGCAGCTTGTTAGGACTGAATCCGTCCTGTGAAAAGAATCAAAGGATCTCTGAAGAGTAGAAACCAGGCTCACCCTGTAGAAGACTGGAAGAATTGCTGAAAATTGCACTCGGTCTGTCAGGAACTGAATCTGCTGTGTGTTCTCCCGGTATTGTGCAGTAATTGCGATCGGATACAGATGCAGCCTGCCTGGTATAGTGCTTTCTTTTATATAAATGTGTGAAGAGGTTTTGTACCTCAAGTGAGCCCTGCTGACATTGAAGGACCCTATCTTATTTGAGGTTGTGAGTACTAATTCAGGGTCGCCCCTGTTGAATTGCCACATTAAATCCAAATGGAATTACTGTACTGCTGACTGTTTAATTTTCCTTTTCTCTGTGAAAGGGCCCCTACCAGCTGCCACGGTTTGGACTAGCCACTAGGGCTTGGGTACCCAGGGACAGTAACTGATAGGGATAGGCCTGTGCACAGAGCCATAGGTAGATTATTAGAGTGATAAGCTAATTAACCTGATTTCCCCCTGTCCTTGTTATATCCCCCTAAATAAATCAGAGCTGCTTGTTTCAGCAAAGTTATACTGCCTGAGGTATTTGTCTATGTTAAAGTACTGTACTGTGATTGTTGCACTGTATCTCATTTCACAGGAGGTCCCAGTGCCGGAACCAGTCCTGGGGGTAAGTGTATACTGTGAAGGTAATTCTGATATATTGTGTGGGCCACTAGTGGGAAGAAAGGGGGGTTGCAGTGTCCCAGAGGGCTGTGACCAAGTTAGTTTAACTATTGCAAACCCTGACCTCTGGGTGGAGGCACCCGCCATTGGATCCAGGCCCCTCAACCTGTTAGTGGCAAATCAGGCAGGGGTAGTAGCCCCTGGGATAGCGCCATTTAGGGGTTACACACAGTATATTCCCAACAAGCAGCAACAGTTCCATTATTTAAAACATTTTAATTCTTTACTTTTTGGCTGGAACTGAACATAGCTGCCCTGGAGGCAGCCAGACACACTGTTATGCATTATTCAGATGACCGGGGCCCTGCACAGGCATAATCAAATGAGCCCTGGTCAGAACTCCTTTAATTCCCATCTGAGCGGTCCCCCAGCAGGCTGTCCATGGTCACCAGGTCCCAAATAGGTGGAAGGGATCCTGGGACCCACAGCATGGTCCCCGAGGTGACCGCAAAACAAACGGCTCCATATCAAAGGTGCTTTGCCCGCCAACGCAACTCCCGCTGCCCTGGAGGAAATGCTTTTGTAGTGGGAGCCCGCGGTCAGCAGTTTAAGCCCCGAGGGGCTGGATTTTCATTTGACTGCAAGCTGGGGCACACACGAGGGCAAAGAGGACCTGGAAAGCCAGAAAATTAGAAGCCAAGTCAGGAGAAGCCCGAGAGACAACAGAAGGACAGAACAAAATGGGCTAAGGTAAACCCTGACTGGCATTTCTAGGAACCCCCATTTGCAAGGGGGTTACATAAGGAAACACAGAAGGAGCAGGACAGAGAACTGTACCAGTTAAAGCAGAAGGAAGCAGGTAAGGCATTCAAAATAGCAAAGGCCCAACTGAGGAAAAGATAGTCAACTCGGTTAAGAAGGGGGATAAAACCTTTTATAGGTACATTAGGGAGCAAAGAAAGACTAAGGCAGGGATACTGAGGCTGAACAAAGAGGAAAGTGGTTGGGCAGAGAGCGACAGTGAAAAAGCAGGGATACTGAACAAATACTTCTGCTCAGTATTCACAATGGAAAGGCAAGGAGAAATACCTAATCCAGTCAATAGAAGCACTCTGGATAGGGGGTTGATATTAGTCCTTTCACAGAAGAATGGGTTCTGAAAGAACTCTTAAAACTGAAGGTGGATAAAGCAATGGGGCCTGATGGGATTCCCCCCAAGATTTTAAAAGAACGAAGGGAAGAACTAGTAACACCAATGACTACCCTTTTTAATAAATCATGGGAAGATGGGGTGGTACCTGAGGACTGGAGGAGGGTGGATGTGATTCCCCTTCACAAAAGTGGGAGCAAGACAGAGGCAGGAAACTACAGACCTGTCAGTTTGACCTCAGTGGTAGGGAAAATGATGGAATCACTTCTGAAGGAAAGAATTGTTGAGTACCTAGAGGCCAGTGGGGCACAGGACGCAAGGCAGCATGGATTAACACCGGGAAGGTCATGTCAGACAAATCTAATTGATTTCTTTGACTGGGTGACCAAACCAGTAGACCAGGGAGGGGCTGTGGACATGGCCTACTGAGACTTTAGCGCGGCATATGACACAGTCCTGCACAAAAGATTAATAAACAAATTAGCCAGCTTGGGAGTGGGTCCTAGGGTGGTAGCCTGGGTAAAACACTGGTTGGACAACAGAACGCCGCGAGTAATAGTAAATGGAGTCCACAGTGAAGAAAGGAGGGTTACTAGTGGGATATCGCAGGGTTCGGTACTTGGGCCGGTACTTTTTAATGTCTTTATAAGTGACATTGCAGAGGGACTGGAAGGGAAAGTATGTCTCTTTGCAGATGACACAAAGATCTGCAACAGGGTTGAGACACAAGGTGGGGTGGAAAGGATGAAAAGGGATTTGGCAAGGTTGGAGGAATGGTCAAATGTATGGCAGCTTAGATTCAATGCAAAAAAGTACAAACATAACATAGAAAAATAGAAACATAGAATTTGATGGCAGATAAGGACCACTTGGCCCACCCAGTCTGCCCATTTCCCTGCCTACTGGATAAGCTGCAGATCCTAGTTAACCAGCAGCCTACTTCTTCCTACCCCCATCCCCTAGAATTGCCTTTATGACTGTCCCATGCATGCTTGAATTCCACCACTGTTTTGACTCCACTACCTCCTCCGAAGGCTGTTCCACGCAACCACAACCCTCTGTGAAAAATACTCTTAAATTACCTCTGAGCTGCCCCCATCTTCAAATTGTGCCCACTTGTTCTTGCACACCTCTTTTTTGAAAGATGCTACCTCTTGGACTTTGTTGATTCCCTTGAGGTACTTGAAAGTTTCTATCATGTCCCCCTCTCCTCCTTTCCTCGAGGCTATACATATTAAGCTCCTTTAGTCTCTCTTCATATGTCTTCCGGTTCAGACCCTGCACCATTTTAGTTGCCCTCTGGACAGCTTCCATCCTGTCTATGTCTTTGCAAGACTGGGTCTCCAGAACTGCACACAGTACTCAGATGGGGTCTGACCAGCTGTCTGTACAGAGGGATAATAACTTCTTGTTTTCTACTGGTGATGCCTCTCCTATGCATCCCAATATCCCCCAGCCCTCATTGCTGCCCTCTCACATTGCTTGCCCACCTTTAGGTCATCTGATATGACTACCCCAGGTCCCTTTCCATTTTTGTTGTTGTTAGTATCTCACCCCCATTGTGTACTCTTCCCTGGGTTTTTGTTTCCCAGGTGCATTACCTGCACTTCTTAGCATTGAATCTAAGCTGCCATACATTTGACCATTCCTCTAACCTTGCAAGTCCTTTTCATCTTTTCCACCCACCCTGTGCATCAACTCTGTTGCAGATCTTTGTGTCATCTGCAAAGAGACATATTTTTCCTTCCAGTCCCTCTGCAATGTCGCTCATAAAGACGCTGAAGAGGACTGGTCCTAATACTGAACCCTGTGGTACCCCACTAGTAACCCCTGCTTCATCAGAGTGGACTCATTTACTATTACTCTTCTGTGTCCTATTTTCCAGCCAATTTTTACCCAGGCTGTCATCTTGGGACCCACTCCCAGGCTAGCTAACTTGTATATTAATCTTTTGTGTGGACTGTGTCAAATGCCTTGCTAAAGTCTAGGTAGGCCATGTCCACAGCCCCTCCCTGATCTACTACTTTGGTCACCCAGTCAAAGAAATCTATCAGATTTGTCTGGCATGACCTTCCTGCTGTGAATCCATGCTGCCTTGGGTCCTGTGCCCCTCTGGCCTCTAGATACTTGACAATTCTTTCCTTCAGGAGTGATTCCATCATTTTCCCTACCACTGAGGTTAAACTAACAGGTCTGTAGTTTCCTGCTTCTGCCTTGCTCCCACTTTTGTGAAGGGGAATCACATATGCCCTCCTCCAGTCCTCGGGTACCACCCCATCCTCCCATGATTTGTTAAACAGGGTAGTCAGTGGTGTCACTAATTCTACCCTTAATTCTTTTAGAAATAGCATGCACCAAGCAGGAAAGGGATCTTGGGGTTGTCATCTCTGATGACCTCAAGGTAGGGAAACAGTGTGACAAGGCAACAGGTAAAGCAAATAGGATGCTTGGATGTATAGGCAGGGGCATCACCAGCAGGAAAAGGGAGGTCATAATTCCGCTATACAAGACACTAGTGAGGCCCCACCTGGAGTACAGTGTACAGTTCTGGAGACCATACCTAAGTAAGGACATAGACAGGGTAGAGAAGGTTCAGAGGAGGGCAACAAAGATGGTGCATGGGTTGCATCACAAGTCCTATGAAGACAGGTTGAAGGAACTGAACATGTACTCCTGGAGGAGAGGAGGGAGAGGGGATATGATAGAGACATACAAGTATCTTACAGGAGGAACAGGGTGCAGGAAAACACTATTTTTAAGCGAAAAAGATGTTTCAGGACTAGAGGGCATGGGATGAAGTTGGAGGGAGGACGATTCAGAGGAAACATGAGAAAGAATTTCTTCACAGAACGGGTGGTGGACAAGTGGAACACCCTGCCAGAGGAAGTGGTGGGGCTGAAACAATCACGGGATTTAAGAATGCATGGGATAGACATAAAGGAATTCTAGAGGTCAGGGGTAAGGGGAAATAGACTTCTAGGAAAACAAACTGAACTTACAAGCTCAAATGGGCAGACTAGGTGGGCCATAGGACCTTATCTGCCGACACTGTCTATGTATCTATGTATCTATGTAATTCTGGGATGAATCCCATCAGGCCCCATTGCTTTGTCCACCTTCAGTTTTAAGAGTTCTTTCAGAACCCTTTCTTCTGTAAATGGGCTGGTATCAACTTCTGTATCCAGTGTGTTTCTACTGTTTGTTCTAGGTACCCCCCCTCTTCCTTTGTAAATACTGAGCAAAAATATTTGTTTAGTATCTCTGCCTTTTCACAGTCTCCCTCTGCCCACCCTCCCCCTTATTAAGCCTCACTATCCCTTCCTTGGTCTTCCTTCGCTCCCTGATGTACCTATAAAAGGTTTTATCCCCCTTCTTAACTGAGTTGGCTATCTTTTCCTCGGTTTGGGCCTTTGCTGTTCTGACTGCCTTCCCAGCTTCCATTTGTTTTAACTGATACAGTTCTCTGTCCTGCTCCTTCTGTGATTCCTTGTACTTCCTGAAAGCTTTCTTTTTCTCTTGAACCTTCACTGCCACTTCCTTTGAGAACTATAGTGGTTTCTTACATCGTTTAGTTTTGTTTATTTGCTTCACACAAAGGCTTGTTGCCTCTGTGATGGCAGTTTTTATTATTCCCCATTGTTCTTCCACCCCTCCTTCCTGCCCATTTGCTAGTGCATTCCTTAGGCACTTACCCATTTTGGCAAAGTCAGCCCTCTTAAAGTCCAGTACCTTTGCCTTTGTATGGCTTGACTCTATTGCTGTGTTTATTGTGAACCATACTGTTCGATGGTCGCTAGTTCCCAGATGGCTACCCACTTCTACATCTGTGATCCTCTCTTCATCTCCATTTGAGAGAACCAGGTCTAAGATTGCTCCCCTCTCGAGTGGGCTCCAATACTAGTTGTCTAAGGCATGCCCAAAGTAATCCATCTGGGAAACAAAAACCCAGGGGAAGAGTACACAATGGGAGGTGAGATACTGACAACAACAAACATGGAAAGGGACCTGGGGGTAGTCATATCAGATGACCTAAAGGTCGGCCAGCAATGTGAGAAGGCAGTAAGGAGGGCTGGGGTGATACTGGGATGCATAGGGGAGAGGCATCACCAGTAGAAAACAGGAAGTTGTTGGCCCTCTATACAGACAGTTGGTAAGACCACATCTGGAGTGCTGTGTACAGTTCTGGAGACCCCATCTCCACAAAGACATAGACAGGGTGGAGGCTGTTCAGAGGAGGGAAACCAAAATGTTGCAGGGTCTGCATCAGAAGACATATGAAGAAAAGTCTAAAGGAACTAAAGATGTATAGCCTCGAGGAAAGGAGGGAGAGGGGGGACATGATAGAAACTTTCAAATATCTCAAGGGAATCAACAAAGTCCAAGAGGGTAGCATCTTTCAGAAAAAGAGATGTGCAAAAACAAGGGGGCACAATTTGAAGATAGAGGGGGGACAGCTCAGAGGTAATGTGAGGAAGTATTTCTTCACAGAGAGGGTTGTGGGTATATAGAACAGCCTTCCTGAGGAGGTCATACAGTCAAAAACAGTGGGGGAATTCAATAATGCATGGGACAAACATAAGACAATTCTAGTGGGGGGTAGGAGGAAGTAGGCTGTTGGTTAACTAGAATCTGCAGCTTATCCGTTAGGTAGGGAAATGGGCAGACTAGGTGGGCCAAGCGGTCCTTATCTGCCATCAAATTCTATGTTTCTCATGCAGGAATGTTTACTGCCTGTCTTAAACAGAAATCAGTAGTAAAATCTATCAAACACAGTTAAGCAAGTTAGCTTTAAAGCCAAAGCCTGTTTGTGCATGGAAAGATGTTACAGAAAGGAAGACATGACAAGTACTGGTTCATTTAAACATCAATTGTGGTCATGCTGATATCACATTATTCAGACTTGGTTCAGTATCTAGAAATTTCAATTTTTTGTTTTTTATGATCCAAGTTATTTTATGATGCATGTATTTTATGAAACTCCTAAGGTCTATCTCACTGTTGTGCACAGCTACTAAGCACGCCAACTGTGATTAAACAAGCATTTGTCAATGCCGAATGTTGGCTTGCTGGCATTGACATTGGTAGTGCAGGAGTTAGAGAGATGCATAATAGGAATGGCAGTGAAGTATTGAACTGATGCCAACCCACCCCCACGCTGCAGAGACTGACAGGCATTGGGGTGTCCCTTTGGGTGTTGGCCATAGTGCTCATGCCATTTCACCTCTCCTTATCCTGCAGACACCGACAAGTGTTGCCGTGTGCATTGGTATCTCGATGTTACAAGGAGCGTGGGAAATATGCACGCTTGGAACACTGCCATTTTATGGGCGTTCAGCACCAAATTTTCAACATAGGCATTTTAGCAACTCTGCTCATGTACAGTGTCACTGTTATTTCCTCAGTGTCCCAAGAAGTGATTTCACACAGCGACCACGCTATTCTGCGCGCGAAGTGCGGAAACACATTTTGGGCAGGATATGTGAAATGATGGCTGTACTGTTCATCAAGAGGTGTGGAAAAATGGCAATGGTGAAAATCCAGAGTGAAAATATCACAAATGCACGACAGTACGAGTGTGCATGTAATCTGCCAACGCACGCTCGTAACACAGTCATTTTATGGAGTATCATCACCAAATTTTCAGCATAGACATTTTAGGACCTCTGCTCATGAACTGTGTCACTGTCATTTTCATAATCTGGCCAAACACTGATTTCCCACAGCAACTGCGCTATTGTGCGCTGGAAGTGCGGAAACACATTTCGGGCAGGATGTGGAAAATGACAACTGTACTTTTCACAAGGAGGCATACAAAAATGGCAATGCTGAAAATCTGGCATTAAAATATTGCAAATGCACGAAGTTACGAGCCTGCGTAGCAACTGCGCAACGCACACTTGTAAAACAGGCATTTGTTGGATTTTTTTCACCAAATTTGGAACATAGGCTTTTTGAGAGGCCACCTCATGAACATTGGCACTGTCATTTTGTTAATGGGTCCAGAAGGTGATTTTGCACAGTGAGCGAAATCACCTTTGAAGCCGATTAACGCCATGACAGTGATAGAATTCATGAGGAGGAGCCGCAAAAACCTCATGTTGAAAATGTGGTGCCATAATTCCAACAAATGCCCGAGATATGCAGCAAAGTTGAAAAAACCCTATTCATTCCATTATACAACTTACTGGCATTTCCTCAGTTCGCGGTCAGCTTTGAAGAGTGCAGACGTGTTCTTGGTCCAATGAAGATCGTCCCGCTGGACTCTGGAGGTAAGTATGGGGTGAGGGGGGTGTGGGGAGACAGGGTGAGCAGTGGGTGGGTGCGGGTGGGGGCAGGAGACTACAAGGGACTGTTGTTTTTACAGGGTAGAAAAGAAATAAAACTAACATTGCAGGACAGTTTTTCTTTTCAGGGAACTTGGCACGCTGGGGTGGGCTCCCAGCATGCCACCTAACTGGTTTGGGGGTTGCTGCAGCCGACGGGGATTGGGCACCCTCATCAGCAGACAATGGGGGTTACTGCAGCCGATGGGGATTGGGCACCTGGCCGGGCAGACAATGGGGGTAAACTTATGCCAATGGGGATTGGGCACCTGCCGGTACACAATGACAGCGGGGAAAGAGCTGAGGGATTGGGCACTTTGGCATATAAGAAATGCAGGGGCGGCGGATTTATGCTGACGGGGAGGGCTTCCCTATCGCACACACAATGAAAGTGGGCATGGAGGCAAGAACCGAGGGGATTGGGCACCCGCATATCGGAAATGGGGGCTGCTGATGCCAACGTGAGGAGGGCCCCTGTCGGCAAACTTCAGCGGCCACAGAAAGCCGGCTGGGGATTGGGCACCCCAGAAGTCGCCCGTTGGGCAGCCGCCCTCCATGCTGCTAATGTGGCAGCACCTAGGAAGGGTCTGCTGCATCTGACAAGCTTTGCTTGGATTGCAGCAGACCTTTTCTAAGATGTGCTCATCACATTATGTATATATGGTGTGACACCGGCATGCAGGCTGATTGGGAAATGAGGGACGCACCTACTGATGCATGCCCTGCATTCGCCCAACAGCGGCCGTGCCTCCAATTCTGCACTCTCGGAAAGATGTTGACTTGCATGCAAGTGCGGCAAGCCAACGTAAAAATGACAAATGTAAAAATAAATAAATTAAAATTAAAATTCATGTAGTCTACTAAGTACAGTAGATTGATGCAGGACCTGTAAAACAACTTGCAATGTACTGAAAGTAAACTCAGAAAAAGTTGTAAGTTCTTTTCACATCCAGTCATGTAGTGGTTTGAGAAACACAGATGTGAAACCCTGGGACCCACCATCTGAATCAATAGGGAATGCACATTTCATAAAGAACAGTTAAAAAAAGTTGCAACACAAAAATCATAGAAACATAGACTTTGACAGCAGATAAGGACCGCCTGGCCCACCTAGTCTGCCCATATCCCTACCTACTGGATAAGCTGCAGATCCTAGTTAACCAACAGCCTATTTCTTCCTACCCCTTCCCCACAAGAATTGCCTTATGTCTGTCCCATGCATTCTTGAATTCCCCTACTATTTTTGACCCGGCAACCTCCTCATGAAGGCCGTTACATGCGTCCACCACACTCTGTGTGAAAAAAAAACTTCCTCACATTGCCCCAGAGCCACCCCCTCCCCCGTCTTCAAATTGTGTCCCCTTGCTCTTGCACATATCTTTTTCTGAAAGATGCCACCCTCTTGGACTTTGTTGATTCCCTTGAGGTACATAAAAGTTTCTACCACGTCTCCCCTCTCCCTCCTTTCCTCAAGGGTATACATATTAAGCTCCTTTAGTCTCTCCTCCTATGGCTTCTGTTGCAGATCCTGCACCATTTTAGTTGGCCTCCTCTGGACTGTCTCCATCCTTTCTATGTCCTTGCAGAGATGGGGTCTCCAGAACTGGATGCAGTACTCCAGATGGGGTCTCACAAACTATATGTACAGAGGGATAACAACTTTTTGTTTTATACTGGTGGTGCCTCTCCCTGTACATCCCAGTATCCCTTAGCCATCCCTACTGCCTTCTCATATTTCTTGCTAACCTTTAGGTAATCTGATATGATTACCCCCAGGTCGCTTTCCATTTTTGTTGTTGTTGCTACTCACCCCCCATTGTGTAATCTTCCCCTGGGTTTTTGTTTCCCAATTGCATTACTTTACACTTCTTTGCATTGAATCCAAGCTGCCATTCTTCTGACCATTCCTCCAACCTTGCCAAGTCCCTTCTCATCCTTTCCACCTTCCTCTGTGTATCAACCCTGTTGCAGATCTTTGTGTCTGTAAAGAGGCATACTTTTCCTTTCAGTCCCTCGGCAACCATCATGACGATGAGTTGAGGTATCTTTGCATGGTATGGTCAACCCCCACTTCACAGATGCAGTCCCTATTCTCTACAGTAAGATGGACCATCTTGGTGTAATGAGTATGGAATACTAATTTTGTGATTGATATCATGAGTGTCACTGTTTGTTCTATGCAAAATCCCCCACCCCAAAAAAAAGGATAATATAGAAATATTCCCAAAGTGACATATGCATTGTCATACATTAAATAGCAGTAGCCTAATATCTGAAATTGGATTGATCCAAACACTAATTCCTAGGTACAGGTCTGTGTATAACAGAAACTGGAATATGTGTTGCTATGTAAAATAGGAGCACCCATGTTTTATCTGGGAAAAATGTATGTATTATCCTAAATATTATTTTTTATTCTAATTGTGCATAGAGGAAAGTGTCACAGTCCTGTTGTCAATCACAAAAGTAGCAATCAGTAGTCCATAGATAAAACGTTGCATCTTAATGTAGAGAACAGGGACTGCATCTACAGAACAGGGGTTAGCCATGCCGTGCAAGTATAGGGCAACTGAGTCATGATGTTTGGTTTGATTGGCCTCAATATGAATAATGAAATGTGCATTCCTAATTGATTCTGATAGTGGGGTTCCAGGGATCTGAATCAGTCTGTTTCTATCGCTATGAGTATATGATCATTACACAAAACCTTTATTGCTTACCATTCCTTCCATTAAAATCGACACCTCCATATCTTTTCCTAATAATGTGTCTGCCTCCTTAGAATAGAAAATAAAGCAAATCTTACTAGTTAAAGTGCAATGTGTTGTTTCTCCGTGTGTCCTTCACAATTCCACACAACCTCACTAACTTCATTATGCAGCCATGGTGGATCTGACCAGGATTTGTTTTTCTTGGTGTTCGCCCATTGTAAATTATAACAATGTAACGATCTTTGCGCTTCACCTTTCCATCCGTTTTATTAACCTGAACGTTTAAGCACCTTATAATTTCTGAAAACATTTTCTGTTTCAAGCATACATTCAGCACTGCATGCACTTCACAGTCCTACAGGCGTGCATATACGAACACGTTTATATTCCTAAAGCCCATGAGCGCATTATTCAACCTCCAGCAAACAGCTTGGTTAAAGCATTCTACACTTTAAATCTAACAGGTCTTTTTTATTTGTGAAGGCAGTACAAGCCCCTTTAAAGCATGAGCTAAACAATCTCTTTATTTTCATTTTACACATGCACCTTGCACTTTTATGCATTTAACAATTTATATATTACTTCAGAAGTTTGAGGCACTTTATTCCTGTTTAATTCCTTTCTAGCAATTTGCACTTTATATAGCAGGCAGCACAGAGCCGTAGAAAGGCATTTGGGTGCCCTGGGCAAGAGACAAATTTTGCCCCCCACCCGCCCGCGAAAAGAGCCAGAAGCTCTGGAGGGTTTACATGCTCCAGCTCTGTGGTGAGGTTTGGGTCTTTTCTTGAAGAGAAAAAAAAACACTTTTGCTACATGATCGGTCCCTACCCCTTATTTAAGGGAAAATTTTGCTGCCATGAATCTGAGGTGTGGGAAGAAGAATCAGCATTTATATAGCACTTTTCATATACAGTGTATCCCAAAGTGCTTTACACACAATGCTAGACTGGTAGTGAAGTGACTAAATGTGTGGTGTGGCCATATCGCACATCAACACCCAAACACAGCCTGGACAATTGCATGAACCAGTTTATGGAAGGGAATGTTGGCCAGGACACTGGGAATGTCCCCTACTCTTTGCGAAGAGTGCCCCTCGGTTCTTTTACTTCCACCTGGACACCCACCAGGACAACACCAGGATGGGTAGAAGGAACCCGGTTTAACATCTCATCCGAAGGACGGCATATCCCAGCAGTTCAGCACCCCCTACTACTGCACTCTGATGCCAGCATTTTAGGTGCAAGTCCAATCCCAGTGTGGGCAGAGAATTCACAACCTTCTGGTTCATAGGTGGATGTGCTACCAACTGAGCCAGGAGACTTTGGCTGGCTAGAAGCACATTTAGACAGGCAGTATTTTTTTTATTTTCTTTACAGTTTACTTTAAGGAGGGTGCATTGCAGCTATGTTTTTGAGGTCTAGATTGGGACGTGGTCCCTGGAAATGTGCCAATCTATTGGGGAGGGTAGTCTGATTCTTTATTAAAAGCAATGGACTGCAGATGCATGATTCTTGTAGCATTCATGGGTATGAGTGACAAACTATTTTTCTGCATACTAAACATTTGAATGGGATACTTGAGCTTAGGAAAACACAGTACACATATTTTCTTATGTCTCAGTTTTGAAGATATAGGAATTTCCTATATCTTCAAAACTGAGACATAAGGAAATACACGTGCACTTACTGAGGAATCCTCTGAAAACTGAATACTACAACACAGATACTTCTGTATGTGACTGTTGCTAGAGATGATTTCTGACCCATCTCCATCTCCTGGGCTCATGCGACCAGCCATTCAGAGACCACAGTCTGTACAGTGTCTGTAACCTGGCACCCAGTCCCACCAGATGTACAACAAAGAAAAAAAGCATGTACCAACCAACTTGAGGGAGACTAGTCAGTGCAGTGCAATGGAGTCACAGTATGACTTTGGTCTGACTGCAGGCTCTGCTCTGACTGGGACTGTCTGTGCCATCCCTCCATCACCCGCCGGCATGGAGTAGAAGGAAACAGCACAGGATGGGACTGGGGGAGCCTTCCTGGTGTGGAATTGGAGTGCAGGAGGAACGCGGGTCAAGATGAGAGAAAACAATGTGGTGGGCTGGAGTGAGGGTGCCCGTGGCCCGCTGACACCATGGCAATCAGTCAGCACACAAGCAGCAGACTGGAGGGTGTGAACATCTTCACTCCCATCCCAGTCCCATGAACTACTAAGTCATCTTGTCACACCTGAGTCAGGCCTGGGCCGTGGGTCCCTTGGCCCAGTCCCACAATCAAATTAAAAATCAGATCCAGTCCTTCCTCCCGATCACTGAAGTGCAGTGCATTTTTAAAATTCCAATCAAGAATCCCCTCCCAGCGGTGCCGCTGCTGCCACTGCCACGCACCACATATAACACACTCACACCTCATTCATTGACACTGTCACACAGACACAACAAACTAAACAGTAAACAAATTCAAGGAATTAATTTTCATTTTAAAATAATACGGAATACAGAATCACACAGATACATGGGAGATGGCCAGGATGGACTTGTACATATTGTAGACGGACTACTATACCGATGCGCTACATTGCTTTGCTTAAAAATCTTCAAGATGGATTTCTTTTGTCTTCTCTGTCTATCATCTCTCCCAGTCTTCTCTTTCTACATGCACTCTGTCTATCGTTTTTTTGCTGTCTGCTAGTCACTCTATTTCTAGGCTCTACTCTCAACAATAACATTGTCTCCGATTCCAAATTTAACTGCCTCTCTGTGCTACATTCACCGTCTGTACCTTTTATACTAGTGGGCGGTGCTGGCCCGCCCACAATTTCTCTTTCTTTCTTTCTCATCGCAGCAACACCACACCACATGATTATTTGTCTGCAGTTCATGTGACCCCCCCAACCCAACCTGCTGGTCCTTGTTCCGCAGATGCACCCCTACTGATAGCCAGACATAATTACAGTTTACCAAGCCAAAATAAATTTAAAAAAGCAGTAGCACAAGTTAATAAACAAATAATCTTCAGTTGAAAATTGCGCCCCCCTGAGGGTTGCGCCCAGTGCCAGTGCACCACCCGCCCCACCCTTCCTACGGTACTGGAGAACAGCGAACAAGGGTGTGTGGGAGGGGTGAATTTGTTGCAAAATGGTAGAAGGAGTTTGATAATCCAAACTAACTTGTAAAAGTAAATTTCTTGAAACAGTAAACATCCGAAAACAGCAGTGTCTAACAAAGCACAAAAAGTGCAGAAATAAAGAATACAAACTCAATCATTTTTTTTCTTTTTTTTTTTTTGTTGTCATTTTTTACATTTTTACGGAGGCACCAGAGAACAGCAAGATATGGGGAAAAAGAAAGCTTTTTTTTTGTTTTTTTTATTTCACTGTTTGGTTTCAGTACCCTCGTGCTACCTGGACACATAGGTGCTCACTTCCAAGTTGTTCATCAGTTTCTAAGTTGCTATTCACAATTTTACGTGATGAATAACTCAAGAAAGGAAATCAGTTGTAGCAATTCTGAGTAATGTTTTTTCGGCAAGGGCAACACTTTTACATCTTTGTTATGTCTATGTATATATATATTGTATATATATATATATATATATATATATATTCATTCTAAGCAAATCCAAAGAAAGACTGCATATGGAATGCCCCCCTCCCCCATGAAGTGATTATTTCCCAAAGCGCGGGGGCAATTTGGTGGAAAAGAGCTTTGCTGGTTTGTTTCCCATATGTAGAGTTATATTGCAAAACAGCTGTCATTTTGAACACAAGCTCCACTTTGCAGGAAGTCTCTTTAGAGTGTGGGCTTTTCTTTGGAGTTGCTTGGCTATTACAGACTGGCTGTCTGTTACAATCTGCACCTTCTAAGCACTGCAGATTGCAGATGAAACACCCTTTTGGATTTCTGCGTACTGGCTGTACATGACTGGGGTAACCCAACTACAGAATTGTTCTGAGTGCACGTTTTTTGTTTTTGTTTTTGTTCAGAGGCTGACAGTTTCCCATCAGACGTTATTCATAATAAACATACTGAAGTAATGATTCCATAAAAGCTCACTTGATAAAACCCAACATCAATAACCAACCTTTGTTAACCCCTGATATAATTCATTTGCCTTGTCCCATACTTTGCGCCTTTCATAAAGCTCAGAACTCAGGCAGCAAAAATGGCCATTATCACATCAAACCTGCTGTTTCCTAATCATTTCTTTGACATGTCCCAAGGGTTCAAACTGGATTTATACCTTTCTGTTCTTCGTTTCTGTGAAATAAAAGTCAATAATGAAAGACTGTAAGGAGGCCAGGGGTGCACTGCTATTTGAGCAGTGATCATTTGATTTTCAGGGAAACAAACACCGTGGTAGTGAAGGAAGTCACAGTTTCTGGCCGTACTGCACAGGTGATCATTAAGGCTGATGAGAATGATACAAATGACGGACAGGTTTGACATGGGCAAGACTGTGACAGTTCATTCCTTGCTGTTTGACAACACGATACATCACTGGCAAAGCGTTAACCTTGGCCGGTATTGATTATAAAGATACTGCGGGTGCTTCAGAACTTCCGTATTAGCAGGGCTTGCATGAAGATAAACGTGGGTTACTAGCTGATGGAGATTTGGGATGGAAATCTAATAAAAGCTTATAGCTGCAAAATAAGCTGCAAACGACCTTCCTGTAGCTGACTGACAGTGATGGGAGATGTGTGTACCTCTCTGTTTCAATTAGATGCAGCACACTTGCTGAAGTGTTTCTCACCTGTTCATTTTAAACACAGCATTTCTACATAATTAGCTCAGTTTTCACAGCTGAGAACCCTTGGAGAATCTTCTAATCTTTTTGAAAGGAACTTTTTTTCTGACATTTGCAATACAAATATTTGCCCCCCCCCACACACACACACACACACATACACACACACACAAATATGAGATATTGTAACTGATGGAACCATCCTGCCTCCTGTTTGATGCACATTGAAAACATAAATATGTTTTCCTTAAGATAGATAGATGGACTGACAGACAGACAAATACTGTCCATAGATAGAGATAGAAATATAGATAGACAGACAGACAGACAGATAGATCAACAGATAACTATCTTGCTAGATAGACAGATGCACAGAAAAATAGACAGGCAGATAGATCGCTAGATAGACAAACAGACAGCTAGATAGACAGACAGACATGCAGTCTGACAATAGATAACTATAGAGACTGACAGATAGACATATACTGTCTGTTGATAGACATAGTTGGACAGAAACATAAATAAATAAATAAATAAATATAGAGAGATAGATAGACAGACAGACAGATACTGTCCATAGTGGTGGAACAGAGGTGCATCCCTCCCATTGTACCTCTCCACAATTCCTATGCCATTCTGGTAAAGTGTGGTTCCTCTATGGAGGCACCCACAGTGGAGACCAAGGAGGATGCTGGGAACCTCCACAAAGGAGACCCACAGGAGGGTGGCAGGGGACCCTGCAGGGGAAGGAAACAACTCCTGGTGGGGGACTCCATTGTTAGGAAAGTAGAACTGGGGGAGGAAGGGGAGAGGGAGGTAAGGTGCCTGCCTGGTGCCACGGCTTGCAGGGACAGGAAGCGAATCCTCAGGATTGCCGGAGCAGCTGCACAGGGGAGGGATCTGGATGTCATTGTCCACCTAGGGACAAATGACCTGGCTAAGAAAGGGATTAGAGAAGTGCAGGAAGAGTTTGTGGAATTGGGGAGGGGCCTTAGTCAAGTAGCACGCACGGTAACCTTCTCGGAGGTGCTACCCATCTATGGCATAGGAGAGGCTAGGGTGTTCCGCACCATGGGATTCAATCAGTAGTTGAAAAACTGGTGTGGAGCTCAGGGATTTGGCTTCATTGGGGACTGGGGGTCCACCTGGAGTGATGCAAGCCTATACTGGCATGATGGGCTGCATCTGTCCGGGAGGGGAACCAGGATCCTAGGTGATAGGTTTAAATGCTTCATTGGCAAGCTTTTAAACTAGCCAAGGGGGGAGGCACTGGAAAGGAGCAGAAACTTAGCCCCCCAAATAATCACAGTAGAGGCTGCAAACACCAACATAGAGGTGTCGATAGGGAGAAGGGCAGGGGTAAATGGAGAAAGTGACAAAGGCAAGAAGGACAGGGATGGGGCAAAGGGGAGTAAGGCCATCAGGAAATGGAGGGTAATGAGTACCAATGCCCATAGTCTGGGCAACAAGCTCCCTGAGCTGATGGCCTTAATGGAAGAGGGATGCCTGGATATCATAGCAGTCACAGAAACATGGTACACAGAGAACCATGACTGGGATGTTAACATACCAGGGTACATAACCTACAGGAGAGACAGGCAGGAGGAGTAGCTCTCTCTATGTAAAGGAAGAGATAAAAGCAACTGAACAAAAAAGTAAACAGGGAGGAGAGGAGGCACTGTGGGTCACCTTGGAGACTGGAAAGGGCACCACAATCCGCACAGGGGTTGTGTACAGACCCCCATGTCAGGAGGAAGGAATGGACAAGGATATGATAGAAGGCATTCTTAGAATGGCAGAGAAAGGGGAGATACTGTTGATGGGAGACCTGAATATGCCAGATGTTAACTGGAGCACATTTGCTGCAGCCACATCCAAGAGCAGGGCCATTCTTGATGCCCTACAGGTGGCAGGCATTAGACAGCTAGTTTCGGAACCCACTCGTGAGGGAGCAATCTTAGACCTCATACTCTCAAACGGGGGCAGTGAGAGGATCTCAGATCTAGAAGTGGGTTGCCATCTGGGGACAAGTGACCATCAAACAGTGTGGTTCACTTTAAACTCAGCTACAGAGTCAAGCCATACAAAAGTGAGGGTACTGGACTTTAGGAGGGCTGACTTTGGCAAGATGGGAGAGTGCCTCAGAAAAGCACTAGCAAACAGACTAGAAGGAGGTGTGGAGCAACAATGGGGAATTATCAAAACTGCCATCACAGAGGCAACAAGCCTTTGTGTGAAGCCAATGAACAAATCAAAATGAAAGAAAAAGCCACTATGGTTCTCAAAAGAGGTGGCTGTGAAAGTCAGGAAGAAAAAGATAGCATTCCGGAACTATAAGGAAACACAGAAGGAGCAGGACAGAGAGCTGTACCAGTTAAGGCAGAAGGAAGCAGGGAGGGAAGTCAGAATAGCAAAGGCCCAAACTGAGGAAAAGATAGCCAACTCAGTTAAGAAGGGATAAAACCTTTTATAGGTACATCAGCTAGCATAGAAAGACAAAGGAGGGATAGTGAGGCTGAATAGAATGAACAGTGGGTGGGCAGAGGGGGACAGTGAAAAAGCAGGAATACTGAATGAATATTTCTGCTCAGTATTCACAAAAGAGGAGGGGGAAGTGCCTAATCCAATTAACAGAAGCACTCTTGATAGGGGGGTCGATCCCAGTCCTTTCACAAGAGAAAGGGTTCTGCAAGAACTCCTAAAACTGAAGGTGGACAAAGCAATGGGTCCTGATGGAATTCACCCCAGAATTCTAAAAGAATTAAGGGAGGAACTAGTGAAACCACTGGCTACTCTTTTTAATAAATCATGGGAGGATGGTGTGGTACCCGAGGACTGGAGGAAGGCGGATGTGATTCCCCTTCACAAAAGTGGGTCCAAGACAGAGGCAGGAAACTACAGACCTGTCAGTCTGACCTCTGTGGTAGGGAAAGTGATGGAGTCACTTCTGAAGGAAAGAATAGTCAAGTACCTAGAGGCCAGTGGAGCACAGGACCCAAGGCAGCATGGGTTCACAGCGGGAAGGTCATGTCAGACAAATCTAATAGATTTCTTTGACTGGGTGACCAAAGTAGTAGACCAGGGAGGGGCTGTGGACATGGCCTACCTAGACTTTAGCAAGGCATTTGACACAGTCCCACACAAAAGATTAATAGTCAAATTAACCAGCCTGGGAATGGGACCCAGGGTGGTAGCCTGGTAAAACATTGGCTGGACAACAGGACACAGAAGGTAATTGTAAATGGAGTCCATTCTGAAGAAAGGAGGTTACTAGTGGGCACCGTAGGTTCAGTATTGGGTCCAGTCCTTTTAATGTCTTCATCAGTGACATTGCAGAGGGACTGGAAGGAAAAGTATGCCTTTTTGCAGATGACATAAAAATCTGCAACAGGGTTGATACACAAGGAGGCGTGGAAAGGATGAAAAGGGACTTGGCAAGGTTGGAGGAATGGTCAGAAGTATGGCAGCTAGGATTCAATGCAAAGAAGTGCAAAATAATGCACCTGGGAAACAAGAACCCAGGGGAAGAATACACAATGGGTGGGGAGGTAGTAACAACAACAAAAAAGGAAAGGGACCTGGGGGTAATCATATCAGATGACCTTAAGGTTAGCAAGCAATGTGAGAAGGCAATAGGGAGGGCTGGGGGTATACTGGGATGTATAGGGAGAGGCATCAGCAGCAGAAAACAGGAAGTTGTTATCCCTCTATACAGACAGTTGGTGAGACCCCATCTGGAGTACTGTGTCCAGTTCTGGAGACCCCATCTCCACAAGGACATAGACAGGATAGAGGCAGTCCAGAGGAGGGCAACTACAATGGTGCAGGGTCTGCAAGAGAAGCCGTATGAGGAGAGACTAAAGGAGCTTAATATGTATACCCTTGAGGAAAGAAGGGAGAGGGGGACATGATAGAAACTTTTAAGTACCTCAGTGGAATCAACAAAGTCCAAGAGGGTAGCATTTTTCAGAAAAAGAGACTTGCAAGAACAAGGGACACAATTTAAAGATAGAAGGAGGGCGGTTCAGGGGCAATGTGAGGAAGTATTATTTCACAGAGAGGATAGTGGATGCATGGAACAGCCTTCCTGAGGAGGTTGTGGGGTCTAAAACTGTGGGAGAATTCAAGAATGCATGGGACAGACATAAGGCAATTCTTGTGGGGGGTAGGAAGAAATAGGCTGTTGGTTAACTAGGATGTGCGGCCTATGCTGTAGGTAGGGAAATGGGCAGACTAGATGGGCCTAGCGGTCCTTATCTGCTGTCAAAGTCTATGTTTCTATGTTTCATAGATAAACAGAGATAGAGATATAGATAGATAGACAGATATATAGATAGACAGACAGACAGATACTGTCCATAAATAGATAAACCGAGATAGATATATAGATAGATAGACAGATAGATAGCTAGATAGACAGACTGACAGACAAAGCAATAAATAACTGTATGTTGCTAGATAGACAGATGCACAGAAAAATAAATAGTCAGCTAGATAGACAGACAGAAAGATACATAGCTAGATAGACAGACAGACAGGCAGTCTGTCAATAGATAGCTATAGAGACTGACAGATAGATAGACAGATACTGTCTGATGACAGACATAGTTGGACAGACACATAAATAAATAAAGATAGATAGATAGATAGATAGATAGATAGATAGATAGATAGATAGATAGATAGATAGATAATGTAACCCCTAGGCACTATCTCTAGGGTTACTACCCCTGCCTGTACTTGTGACAACAGGTTGAGGGGCCTGGGTTCAATGTTTTGGTGCTCCCACCCAGTGTAAAGTATGTGGGGGTATCTACTTAACCTGGTATAGCCCTCCGGGAAGCTATATCCACCCAAAAGCCCACCTAGCGACCACGAACCTTGTAATGTGGAACAGCCCTCTACAGAAATTAACAAACTGTTGGCATTAAACGTTAACAATGTGCACTTACCACCAGGGTCTGGCCTTTGGTAAACACCCTGGAACCCCCTGTAAAGACATAATTAACAAACCAAGCATGCACCTTCAATACTGGAACAGGTTTCAATGATTCTAAACCAATTAAGAATACGCTCATAAGCCAGTTTCCATAGTTCCTAGCAGTCCTGCTGGCGGTTCACTCCTCATCCTTACCACATTCAGCCACGAACCTAGTTCCTTCCTTCCCTATTTTAGCTAAGTTCACTAGTCAGCTGCCTTATTGGCCCTCGCACCCATGGCACCACTTTCTCCCATACTACTCTCCTCTCGCCGCTTAAGCAGGAGATACAGACTTCATTAGGGGCCCCTCTGTAGCCTAGGATCCTCACCCAAGCATGTTAATCTGTCACTGAGGGCTGAAATGCAAAGAATTGTACCTTCCGATAGAGGCTTGATTAAGGATGAATAAATATGTTTCTTCAATTTCTGTATCCATGGAGGTTGTATATACCACAATAATGTTGTGTGATGCATATATGTTCTTACGAGAACGCTTGGAATTTATACCTGGCGCCTACCACTTTTCTGTAATTTTGCTTGTATCTCTTTGCACATTTTGTATTTTGTACCTTCAATCTATGTATGTATAACTGTCTTTGACAACAGCAGGTCCATCTTGTAAATGAGCTTGCTCAACGATGATCGCCTGGATAAATACAGATTTGATTGATTGATTGATTTAGTTTAAACATGAAACAGCAAATCAGTTTTATTAAAGGGATGTGAACAAGGGTGGGGGCGTGAATCTAGAACAATTACTTTACGGATTTGATTCAGGTTACTCTGCATGCATGTACTCTAGTCCCACAGTAAAACAGTCTAGTCCAACGTAACCCAGTAACATGCAGATGAAATCAGATGATACCATAAAATGATTTAAAGAAATGTTGCAGTGAGCAACCCTGAGATTATTCACAACACCAGTTGATAGGATTTGGCCTGGCGATATGAGGATCTGCTGCAGAATATGGAAGAACATGGGGAAACGGCCTGCATGACTCACTTCTGCTTCACAGCCTTTCCCTCCAGGTGGCCGCAACCTGCGATTTCTTGCTGTGCAGGGGCTGGATCCTCAAGCTGGTCTCTCACAGAGAAAACAGTCATGGGTGCAGGAATAGACAGCTTGGGCTGGGTTTGACATAGGCCCAAGGCTGGATAAACACATCTGGCAAAGTTCAGTTTGTCTGCTGGTGACCCCTCCAGCTGGCGGACAGTTTGATCACTGGCAAAGATGGGATCCCTTCTGGCAATCAGGAGTCCCTGGACAGTAAGCCTGGACCCACAATAAACATTCAGCATATTTTAATGAAAACAGCATTTACTTCTCTACCTCCTACCTCTCAATTCGGTTTCAGGCTGGATTACAATTGCAGTCGATTCACTGAGCAAACCTCTCAATCAGCAAAGGCAGTCTCTCACACAAATCTTGGGCCGAATGCTTCGCAGGAGCTCATCTCAGTCCAATATCTCGAGCTGCACTTCTCGGTGTCTCGGGGGTAAACTGCTGCAGTTTAACATTAGTTTTGGATTAGTCCAATTACCGCTATCAAGCAGTCCAATGTTGGAAATAATAGCAGGGAGGCAAGTCAGGCTTTTCCCTTCCAGTTCTCCTCAGCTTTTTTCCTGGAGCTGCTTCACAATGGCTCGAGCTGCTCACTCTCTCAGCTCCACAAGCAACTGAACACTTTTTTCTAACGGTTCTTGAACGAGTCTGGTTTTTCTGGATCTCAGTTGGCTAAGGGAGCTGTCAATCACAGTTCTGTGCTCCCATTTGTCTGTTTACGCGCCAACCTGTAGAACTACAAGAACTACAGCTTTTTCCCATGAAGCACCTGAACTATGGACCCCTCGAGGTCCCCTGTCTCCCAATTGGTCCAAACTCTTGGATGTCCCAGACCAAACATGGTGGCTCCCATTTGGATGCACAAGCTGCAATAAAGGCAGGTCAAAATAAGCACTCCAATTCAAATATAACAACAGACTAGAAGTAAACATTTACAGTAGTAGTTAGAGCGCACTCTGCTTTACTGTCGACCACAGAATGGAGCAAATTAGGACGGTGCCTAGCCGGTCACGAGCTTTGAAGCACATGGACCCAGCCCAGACCATTTACTAAAGACACACTGGATATGGTCTTAAAGGGACAGGTGCAGAGGCACATTATGGCACTCGCATGCAGATCAACAGAATTACCAGATAACCATGAATTTACTATCTCTGCAGGATGTCTGCCTGGCAGTGGGCATTGCTGGAGCCCTGGGAGACACTTTAGGTAAGCCCCAAATTGGTGGTGGGGTGGCTACAGATAGATACATACATACAGTCAATTCCGCTTGTATGTCCATCGTCCGGACCGTGGTAAAATGTGCATACAAGTGGAATGGCATACAAGCAGAACAGAGTTTTGCACATCTGCACACAGTCCTGAGAACCATACTGCAAGTAATTTAGGCACAGTTTCAAACTGACCACGTTCCCCATTCCCCGTTGCGCTCTTTCCACCTTGACAGCCAGCCGGTAGTGGGTTTGAAATTAACACCGAGGGATACTGAGAGGCTACGGGCTTTTTCCATTAAGATGTGCCCTGATAGTGGCACACCGCGGTCTAGGGAGGCAAAAAAACACCTTAGCAAAGCCTCCTCTACTTGGGGGTCCATCCCATCTCTTTTTCTTTTCCTGCTAGTGTTCGCACTCGTGCTTCATTCTTGCAGGATCTGTTCCCGTTTCCTTAAAAAGTGCCCAGCACTGGAGTTGTCAGCTCCAAATTCTGCTGCAAGTTCATTTCTAGACACACCGAGAACAGAAGATCTCTCTATCAGCCCAGCTCTTTTAGCCAAAGACAGAACATTTCTTTTGCTTTTTTCCATGACTTGAGAGTGTGTGCCAAACGAGGAGTGTGCTGTGAAGGAAAGGTGTTAGCACAGCTATTTAACTGCTAACCGTGGTCAATTAACACCTCGTTACCTAATCTGGCACATACAAAAATCCCTTAAACGGCTGTTCTTGGCTAAAAAAAATGGCATACAGCTGAACATATAAAGGCAAACAAGCGGGTGAGTTAACACTATGGAGATACGGGACGAATCGGGACCAGAACTAAATGAGCATATAACTGAAAAAGGCATACAACTGAAAGGCATATAAGGGGAATTGACTGTACATACATATATAGACAGACAGACAGACAGACAAAAGCAAGATTGCAGTTATAGCAGACTTGATTTCCTTGGTCGATCTGGCTTATATTGTGGAAACCTGGCTGAGGGACCATGCGGGTGCTGTATGGGAAGTGTTGATCCCGGTTGGATTCTCCATAGTGCACTACCCGAGGATGGAATGCGGAGGTTGGGGTGTGGCCTTCTGTTTGAGATTTGACCTAAACTTCTCCATGCACACAGTGGGTTCTACCTTGTCATTTAAATGCATGGCTGTGCGCAGTAGTCCAGGTGCAGGTTGCAGAAGCCTCCTTGTATATCGGCCTCTGGGGCATAAGTGGGAGTTTCTGCAGGAAGTTGCAGGCTTCGTTGCTGAGAAGGTGTTGGAGTCACCTAGATGGTTGATTCTGGGTGACTTCAATAACTGGATTGACAACAAACATTTGCAATTTGGTTATGACTTCCTCCAGCTGATGTCATCGCTGGGCCTGGCACAAGTTGTTGCTTCTGTGACCCACAGCCACGGTCATGCTTTGGACTTGGTGTTCTCACTGGGGCTTGAGGTCTCTGACCTCAGGATTGATCCAGTTGTCTGTTTGGATTACTGTGGGGTGAGAGTTCCATTCGAGGCCCCCCCCAGTTAGTCCCTCCTCTGTAGAGATGGCCACTACTGCCCTTTGAAGGGATTGTCTCCAGAGAAACTGATGGTGGTGATGGATCTTTCCTATGAAAATGTTGCATGTGCAGCAGGGCTGTGTGAGGCATATGGTTCCCTTGGGTGAGATCATTAGACAGTACAGCTTGGGTTTTTGCTGACATGCAGATGACAACCAGCTGTACATGTCTTTTGCACCTGAGACAGATGGCACTGTGGAGATGCTAAATAAAAGCCTGGCCAAGATTCAGGCCTAGATGGCCTCTAGCTTGCTAAGACTCCATCCGGACAAGATGGAGGTGCTGGTGATTGAGTCTGGTCATCAACGGGATGTGGACACTGTTGGGAGGGAAACAGGAATATTCCTTGGATCCACTCCCTTGATGGCATCCACCAAGGTGAAGAGTTGGGTGTCATCCTTGATAACAGTTTGACACTCAAGGCTCAGGTGCTGTTCATTGTCAAGAGTGGTATTTACCACTTAAGGAATGATGCCCAGATTAAAGCCTTGATTACACCTGATGACTTGCCCTCACTAGTACACATGTTCATGACAAACCAGTGTAACCCCCTGTAAATGGGGGTTCCTAGAGTGCCTGCCTGGACTTGCCTTCCCCCTGTAGCTCTGACTCCTCTTGGATTTCTCCCAATCTAGCCAGCAGTTTCTTCTGTGCCCCAGGACCTTTCCTGCCCTTCTGGTGCCCCAGTCTGCAGCTCAAGTCCGTAATCCAGCCCCTCAGCCTTAAAACTGTCAACTGTGATCTCCCGCTCACTGATCTGCCCCCAGGGCAGTGGAAATCGCGCATGCACAATTATCGTCTTTCTTCATTAGTGCCTGTCTGCCCCAGGCAGCTGTTCTCAGCAGCGGCCAAGAAACAGAAAGAAAAGGTTTTTTTTATATATTTTAACTTGCTGCTGTGTGTTTGGGGAAAATGTGCAAATGGGGGGAAGTGTTTATTTAAAAGAAATGCTACTTCCTGGCTGTACCAAGACTTTATTGGGACTCAAATTGTCAGCCTGTCTGCTGCTGCAGGGGAGCTTAAACATTTGCAGTAGTGACAGGGAAAAGAGCAGAGCAGCACCCTCTGGGTTAAAGAACTGTGGGGCACTGGGGCAAATATCTTTTCTTCTCTGGCTGCATAAGAACTTTACTTCAGGACTATATCTGAGCTGCTTAAGGGACAGTGGGTTAAGCAGCCATTGCCAGCGGCCACAGCCAATTGGAAAGCCAGGAAAACGAAGCCAGGACTTGTGGGAGTGGACTTTCATAAACACTATGGTAAAATGCCAGGTGCCCATGAGGACGTACAGGGACCTAATTCTAGGTGGCAAAACACCAGACCAACTGTGCCTCGAGTTCTGTGATTGACAGATCCTCCAGCCATTCGGAGGTCAATCACCCCACCATCACAGCCAATCAGAAGCTTGGAAAAAAGCCCTATAAGAGACAGTGTAAGCCAGCATTTAGCCAGATTTAAGATTGAAGGAGAGTTAGAGCAGGCTCCAGTCTGCAGGGAGCCCCCTACAAGGGTGGGGGCTCAGGCCCCGGCCATGCTTCTGGGCCTGGGCAATCCAGTTATGTCCCTCCATCCTGGAGGAGGGTGTGTTGTTGTGTTTAGAGTAAAAGTAATTTAGCTAACTTTGTAATTGCTAGCCTGGAGGTTGCCAGAGATGTCCTCCAGGTGCTAGCCCCCCCCCACATCGGGGAAAGATGTGGACCGAAGACCAGATGACATCATGCAGCAGTGAGACCGCTGACCAGATCAGATGACATCATGCAGCGGTGAGAGCGCTGACCAGAACCTCAGTCGTGAGAGGACTGAAGACACCAGGATGTCTTCTATTGTGGATGACCACCTGTGGAGGACTTGCATGAGTACCCTTGTACCCCCAGGTGCAAGGAAACGTATATTGCAAGTTCAGTTATGGGCCTGTCTGCCCTTGCTGTTGTTCTGAGCAAAGGAAAAGAAAAATGTAATCTTGGGGCCAACATGCCTGTTATCTTTTGGATTGTGAGAGACAGTGAAAGTAATAGTCTGGCCCACTTTGCCCAACAAGACTGTGACCATTAGTACGTATCTTGTTTGCACCTTGCCTGCTGCCCAGACAGCCCAGTGCAGGTTTAAGGAGTTTCTGTGTAGTTAACCATATAAATGTGCTGATATCTAGCTGTACCCTGTCCTGTTGGAGCTGCCAGCCAAGGTCGCGTTGCCACTTCAGTGAGGGCATGAGGCCCTAGAGTGTTCTATGTCTGAATTATACTTCTGGGAACTACATATTTCCGCAGCATGTGACTTCATCTGTTAACAAAGATGCTTGACAAAGTATTGGTATCTAAATGTACTGGATGTGACTCCAATTTTCATTGTGCTGAATGTTCAGGATTTCTGAATCCAAGATCTAGCCTTGTGGCCTGTCCTGAAATGTGCAGTTTCTGTGACAAGTAGGGCCATCCCTGCCTTCTATGACCAGCAGGGTCAATCCTGCTACTCCTGCCAAACGCAGGGCAATGCCTTCTTTGTTGAAAGCAGCTTTCCAAGTTTGCCCTTCCCTTCAAATCAAAGCCGGCCAACTCGACCAGCTGCAACATCCACCTGGCCTGCAACATCCAGGACTTTGGTATCTGGGTGCCCAGTGTACAGTGTGAGATTGTGGGGTTTCAGCTGTATCTGGGACTGGTACCAGTGGTGGGGATAATTGTTGTGTGACATCTGATTTTAGTCAGCAGCTTAGATAGCCAGGGCTCTGGATATCATGTTGGTCAACTAACTTTTGATGGCCTTTTCTAGCATTGTAGTAGCCACCAAGCTGGAGGGTTCACCAGCAAACCAAACCAATCAACCTTTGTACATTTGTAACTAGCAATCAGCATAACCTCTATTCCTCCCATTTCCCCATCCTAACTCCCATGTCGCCCCAAATAAACCTGTTGTTACTGTTTTTCGAAAATCTTCACATGTGAGCATATTATTAGAGAGAGCCACTAATTGCAAAAATGTTGAAATGTGGGGAAATATTTATTGGGTCATGTCTGGGGGTGGCTAATGGTAATTGTGGGTGATATAACATCTCATGGGGTTATACCTGGTAACAGCTTGCCCACGTAAAGAATACTCTGAGTGGAAGCATAACGCAATTTAAAAACTGTAATATAAGTTAGCGAACCCAACCCCTTTAGCCTAGCTCCTAGGTAGTAGGCAGGGGTGTGACTCTAGGAGTAGTGCCACCTAGGGGTTACACAGTGGAGACACCGCTGGGATTATACTGTAAGCCACATGCCAAACCAGCATGGAACCCCCCCCCATTTTGTATGTATTGAGACCCTTAAAATGGCCACCTCCGCCTAGCAGTTAGAGATGTGTTTTGGTGCCAAAACTGCTGTAAGACAGGGGTGTAACTCTAGGAGTAGCGCCACCTAGGGGTTACATCGGCTCAACTACTGCAGTGCTCTGTACCTTGGGGTCACTGGAGGGGTTCTCTGGCACCTGCAGCTGGTGAAGAATGCAGCAGCCAGGACCTCAAGTCAATCAATCAATTAATCAATCAACATCTTTATTTAACTAGGCGGAACACCATTGAGTGGAACTCATTTACAAGATGGACCTGGGGTAGTTATATATCAGCAATAAGTACCCATCAGGCAAGGAGGTATACATAAGGAGGTAAAATGCACTTAGGTTAAGATGGATTTCATAAAACGAAGAGTAAGTAGTTCAGATTTAAATGCATTGGGAGATAGGAAGGGATACAGCTATATACAATTTCAGTTCATAGGAGGTATACATTCAGCTGAGGATGCAGTTATACATCTTGTTCTCAAACAAAAGAAAAAGGCACATGGTGGAATGCGCCATTTAAGGCCAAGAGGGTGCGGGAGAAAGAAGTGAGCGTGAGAAATATTAGGTAATGCGGAAATGGGCAACAGGGAGGAGGGGGAAGAGGTGGGAATAGCTGTAAATAAAGGAGGACGGAACATTGGTCTGGAGGTTAGGTAAGCTACCCTGAAAGTAGAACAGTGTGATTAAGGACAATTACAGGACTCCTGACAGGACCACAGGAGCAGTTTTTTGAAGGAGGACAGCGGCACCAGGGAAGCAAGCTGCAGCATTTTTTGTGCATTGTTCCACAGTACAGGCAGGGCATGACTTATTGCCGCACTGCCAAAGAACAACCTGACTTTAGGAGTGAAAAGAGAGATACTGGAGAGGCTTCCTGGTGGATAGGCACGTGGGTAACAGACCCTGGTTTTGCAGGATCTGCACTGGCTGCCGTTTAAATGGAGAACCATCTTCAGGGTGGGTTTGCTCACCTATAAGGCCCTACATGGATCAGGGCCCGGTTACCACTGACAGACTCCTAGCAGTTCCAAGGGACTGACTCAAATCCTCTGGAGATCATGCTTTCAAGGTGGTGGACCCAGTACTATGGAACTCACTGCCAAGGCCCTTGAGGGAGGCCCCATCAGTGGAAGCCTTTAAGTTGGGCCTAAAGGTACATCTTTTCAGGAAGGCTTATCCAGATTGCTAATACTTATTAACCTTCTGCAATTCTTGTGTACATTTTTTAGCTGATTTTAAATTGTTGTAATTAAATATTTGTATTTTTATATTACCACCTAAATGTATGATTTGCTTGCTTAAATAGCACCCAGAGTCTCCAGGATGGGGCGCATTAAAAATATAAAATTACTTACAGACAGACAGACAAATGGACAGGCAAATAGATAAATAGAGACAGACAGACAGATACTGCAGAGAGTATCTGGGGTCACACCTTGCCATACTTAATTACAACAGTAACACTTCAATAGGAGGTAGCTGGCACCTTCGAAACTGAAACAGCAGTACAGCAGTATTCAAGAGCTGCTTCAACTCGCAATAAAATATGGAGTGAGCATACCTTGTATGATCATCCAAAGTGCTTTCTTTATTAAACTCTGTGCTTACAAACATACATTCATACAGAACAGACACAGTATACAAGGATGTAACTCACTGAACAAAGTCTTCATTTCTCTTCCTGTTTCTCCCTCCACTCCAAACATGTCACCACATCACTACATGGTGATGTGCTTGGAATGGAGGGGGAACAGGAAGAGGAACAAGCACTTTGTTCACTGAGTTACATCCTTGTTTGCTGTGTCTGTTCTGCATGAATATATGTTTGTAAGTATGGCATTTAATAAAGAGAGCACTTTGGATGCTTACATGCAGTATTCTCACTCCATATTTTGTTGCAAGTTGAAGCAGCTCTTGAATACTGCTGTATTGCCATTTCAGTTTCATAGTTTCGAGGGCATCAAAGGAAGGGGCATGCACACTAGTCTGTTTACAGAGGAGAGAGTCTTGAAAGAACGTGCAAATCTTAAGGTGGAAAAGGCAATGGGGTCAGACAAGACACATCCAAGGTTTTTGAGGGAGCTCAGAGAAGTGCTGACTGCAACTCGCACAGTCCTATTTAATCACTCACTGGAAATGGGAGCAGTCCCAGAGGACTGGAGGAGGGCACATGTAGTACCACTTCACAAAAGTAGGAGCAGGGAGGAGGCTGGCAATTACAGGCCAGTCATTCTGACTTCAGTGGTGGGGAAATTAATGGAATCACTACTGAAGGAGAGGATTGTGGGATTTCTTGAATCCAGTGTCTTACAAGATCCGAGGCAGCATGGATTCACTGGGGGAGGTCATGTCAAACTAATCTTATAGATTTCTTTGACTGAGTAATCAGGGAAGTAGATCAGAGTGGGGCAGTGGACACAGACATAGAAACATAGAATTTGATGCCAGATAAGGACCGCTTAGCCCACCCAGTCTGCCCATTTCCCTGCCTACTGGATAAGCTGCAGATCCTAGTTAACCAGCAGCCTACTTCTTCCTACCCCCACCCCCTAGAATTGCCTTATGACTGTCCCATGCATGCTTGAATTCCACCACTGTTTTTGACTCCACGACCTCCTCCGGAAGGCCGCTCCATGCATCCACAACCTCTCTGTGAAAAATACATCCTTAAATTACCTCTGAGCTGCCCCTCTATCTTCAACAAATTGTGCCCCTTGTTCTTGCACACCTTTTTTGAAAGATGCTACCCTCTTGGACTTTGTTGATTCCCTTGAGGTACTTGAAAGTTTCTATCATGCCCCCCTTTCCTCGAGGCTACATATTAGCTCCTTAAGTCTCTCGTCATATGTCTTCCGGTGCAGACCCTGCACCATTTTAGTTGCCCTCCTCTGGACAGCTTCCATCCTGTCTATGTCTTTGCTAAGACTGGGTCTCCAGAACTGCACGAGTACTCCAGATGGGGTCTGACCAGCTGTCTGTACAGAGGATAATAACTTCCTGTTTTCTACTGGTGATGCTCTCCTTATGCATCCCAGTATCCCCCAGCCCTCTTTGCTGCCCTCTCACATTGCTTGCCCACCTTTAGGTCATCTGATATGACTACCCCAGGTCCTTTCCATTTTTGTTTTGTTAGTATCTCACCCCCATTGTGTACTCTTCCCTGGGTTTTGTTTCCCAGGTGCATTACCTTGCACTTAGCATTGAATCTAAGCTGCCATACATTTGACCATTCCTCTAACATTGCCAAGTCCCTTTTCATCCTTTCCACCCCACCTTGTGCATCAACTCTGTCGCAGATCTTTGTGTCATCTGCAAAGAGACACTTTTCCTTCCAGTCCCTCTGCAATGTCGCTTATAAAGACATTGAAGAGAACCGGTCCTAATACTGAACCTTGCGGTACCCCACTAGTAACCCCCCTTTCTTCAGAGTGGACTCCATTTATTATTACTCTCTGTGTCCTATTCTCCAGCCAATTTTTTACCCAGGCTGTCATCTTGGGACCCACTCCCAGGCTAGCCAACTTGCATATTAATCTTTTGTGTGGGACTGTGTCAAATGCCTTGCTAAAGTCTAGGTAGGCCATGTCCACAACACCTCCCTGATCTACTACTTTGGTCACCCAGTCAAAGAAATCTATCAGATTTGTCTGGCATGACCTTCCCACTGTGAATCCATGCTGCCTTGGGTCCTGTGCCCCTCTGGCCTCTAGATACTCGACAATTCTTTCCTTCAGAAGTGATTCCATCATTTTCCTACCACTGAGGTTAAACTAACAGGTCTGTAGTTTCCTGCTTCTGCCTTGCTCCCACTTTTGTGAAGGGAATCACATATGCCCTCCTCCAGTCCTCGGGTACCACCCCATCCTCCCATGATTTGTTAAACAGGGTAGTCAGTGGTGTCACTAATTCTACCCTTAGTTCTTTTAGAATTCTGGGATGAATCCCATCAGGCCCCATTGCTTTGTCCACCTTCAGTTTTAAGAGTTCTTTCAGAACCCTTTCTTCTGTAAGTGGCTGGTATCAACTTCTGTATCCAGAGTGTTTCTACTGTTTGTTTTAGGTACCTCCCTCTTCCTTTGTAAATACTGAGCAAAAATATTTGTTTTAGTATCTCTGCCTTTCACATCACCCTCTGCCCATCCTCCCCACCTTTATTAAGCCTCACTATCCCTCCCTTGGTCTTCCTTCGCTCCCTGATGTACCTATAAAAGGTTTATCCCCCTTCTTAACTGAGTTGGCTATCTTTTCCTTGGGTTGGGCCTTTGCTGTTCTGACTGCCTTCCCAGCTTCCATTTGTTTTAACTGATACAGTTCTCTGTCCTGCTCCTTCTGTGATTCCTTGTACTTCCTGAAAGCTTTCTTTTTCTCTTGAATCTTCACTGCCACTTCCTTTGAGAACCATAGTGGTTTCTTACATCGTTTAGTTTTGTTTATTTGCTTCACACAAAGGCTTGTTACCTCTGTGATGGCAGTTTTTATTATTCCCCATTGTTCTTCCACCCCTCCTTCCCCCATTTGCTAGTGCATTCCTTAGGCACTCACCCATTTTGGCAAAGTCAGCCTTCCTAAAGTCCAGTACTTTTGTCTTTTGAGATTTGACTCTATTGCTGTGTTTATTGTGAACCATGCTGTTCGATGGTCGCTAGTTCCCAGATGGCTACCCACTTACATCTGTGATCCTCTCTTCATCTCCATTTGAGAGAACCAGGTCTAAGATTGCTCCCTCAGTGGGCTCCAATACTAGTTGTCTAAGGCATGCCCCCTGTAGGGCATCTAGAATAACCCCACTCTTCGAAGTGGCTGCTGCAACTGCACTCCAGTTAACATCTGGCATATTCAGATTGCCCATCAGCAATATCTCCCCTTTTTCTGCCATACTAAGTATACTTTCTATCATTTTCTTGTCCATTTCCTCCCCCTGAGAAGGAGGTCTATATACAACCCCTGTGCGGATTGTGGTGCCATTGCCGGTCTCCAAATTTACCCACAGTGCTTCTTCTCCTCCCTGTTTTCCCTTTTGTTCTGTTGCTTTGATTCCTTCCCTTATGTAAAGAGCTACTCCTCCTCCTCTTTTACCCTCTCTGTCCTCCTGTAGATAGTGTATCCTGGTATGTTTACGTCCCAGTCATGGTTTTTGTGAGCCATGTTTCTGTGACTGCCACGATATCCAGATGTTCCTCCTCCATCAAGGCCACTAATTCAGGAAGCTTGTTACTCAGACTACAGACATTGGTACTCATTGCTTTCCATTTTTTGATGGCTTTACCTTCTGTTGCAGCATCCCCCACTGACCTTTCTACCTCAGTCTTTTTCTCATTTAGTACCCTGTTTTGTAGGGAGAGGCTGGGATTTTCCTGCTGCTTATTAGTGCCTCCCCCCTTGACTAGTTTAAAAGCTTGCCAATGAAGCATTTAAACCGATTGCTCAAAAGACTTGTTCCCTTCCTGGACGGATGCAGACAATCCTGCCAGTATAGGCTGGTGTCCCTCCAGGTGGAACTCCAGTCCCCAATGAAGCAAAACCCCTGTGCTCCACACCATTTTTTCAACCATTCCTTAAACTGCATGGTGCAAAGTACCCTCGCCTCACTCATGCCATTGACAGGCAGCACCTCTGAGAAGGATACTGTGTGTGCTACGTGTCTTAGGCCCCTCCCCAGTTCTACAAAGTCCTTCTGCACTGCTCTAATCTCATGTTGAGCCAAGTCATTTGTCCCTAGGTGGACAATGACATCCAGCTCAGACTCCCGTGCAGCTGTTCTCGTGATCCTGAGGATGCGCTTCCTGACCCTCCAAGCCATGGCACCAGGCAGGCACTTTACTTCAGTTTTCCCTGCTCCTCCCAGTTCTATCCCCCTAATAATTGAGTCCCCCACCAGGAGCTGCTTCCTTTCCTTGTGGTGTCCTCTGCCTCCTTCCTGTGGGCCTCCCTTGTGACAGGTGTCCTCAGCCTCCTTAATCTCCTCTGTGGGTGCATCCATAGGGGAGCTGTGCTCCCCCAGAATGGTGTATGGATTGTGGAGTGGAACAACTGACTGGGTGTGCCTCTGTTCCACGATTCTCACCCTCCCTGAGCCCACTGTGGTCCAACTGCTGTGCTTTCTTTGCAACCTCTGAGGTAGTGGTGGTGGCTCTGGGGGTCCCAGGATGGGAGACAGTGTGCATCCCCCGCGGCGAAACCCCTACAGCAACATACTTCGCTACCGACAACAACAACATGTCGCTTTTGAGTTGCGCCTTGGACTCTGCAACACTTTCCCCACATCATTCGATGAAGCTGGGTGGGGGTAGAATCAGGGGAAATGTATGAGACACTTATTCACAGAAAGGATGGTGGATGCCTGGAACAGCCTCCCTGAGGAGGAGGAGGAGGGAGCAAAAACTGTAATGGGATTTAAGAAGGCATGGGATAAGTATAAGGGAACATTAGAAACAAGGAAAGGTGGGTAAAGCTGGAGATCGGGTAGCATCTACAGTGTGACAGCAGGTAGGGAACATAGGCAGACAGGGTGGGCCAAGTGGTCCTTATCTGCCATCAAATTCTATGTTTCTATGATTCTAGGTGCCAGCTACTGCCTACTGAGACCAAACTGAAGCTTTATGCTCAAACCTAGATAAAATTGGGTGCAGAGGGAGGTTGCTAACCACAAATGTTCCAACAAGTAAGCCCAAAGAGCTTTGCACTCCTATGTGCTAAATAATTACCAGGAGAAATAAATGCCTTTCCAAGAAAGTAGTTTAATCCATATTTCTTCACAGTTTTACAAACAGCACCATAGGAGTGCAGAGCTCTTTGGACTTACCTTCTACTGAGTATAGATTCTATAGATAATGTCAGATAGATAGATACAGACAGACACAGATAGACAGACAGATAGACAAATACTGTCGATAGATAGATAGATAGATAGATAGATAGATAGATAGATAGATAGATAGATAGACTGTCTATAGATAGATAGCTACTGTTGATAGATACTCTCAATAGATAGATAGATATATAGATAGATAGATACTGTCGATGATAGCTAAATAGATACTGTCGATAGATAGATACTCTCAATAGATACTGTAGATAGATAGATAAATACTGTAGATAGATACTGTCGATAGATACTGTTGATAGATACTGTTAATAGATAGATAGATACTTCTCTGTACATAGATAGACAGACAGACAGATAGATAGATTGTCTGTAGACAGACAGATAAAGAAAGACAGACAGACAAACAGACAGATAGTGTTACACTTGGTCCCCTCACCCTTTTTGGCAACCCACTATGCACCACTGACAATATCTATTATGTTACAGTATATACATAATCAGTACTAACATTTAGAGTTTTGGCACTTACTGTATAAGACTAAGTTACCAGAGATATAATTAAGCAATAAGGCATGACAAGGTGTGTGTTATCATGTAATAACATCACTCCTATGTGCTAAATAATTACCAGCTAATATTCTTCAACTGAAACTACCTCTGGCTGGAAGCTGCAATACTGAACATAGGATTTGCAAGAAAGTGAGTTGTGCTCACAACAGAGGGAGGTGAACCTTACAATTGTCTTTGGTTTGTAGCAGATATTCTGCAGGTGGAGGCTACTTCTAACTGAAAGGTGAAATAAGGAACTTAGAATTATCAGGAAAAGACAGTCTTTCAAGCAACAGAGGGAGGTGGATCTAGCTTTACGTTTGTTACAGTTCTTAAGATTTTCAGTGCAGGAAGAGTTTAAAGCACAGCTGACTTATTTTGGGGCTGCCTGCTTTCAGAGCACAAACCACCAAGCTGTTTTGGGGCTGGGGAGGTTTGCCTGTGTCTGACTTGGATGTCTGGATTTTTCTCTGTTTGATTAGCAGGGTATTTTCTCTGTCAAACTGTTGTGTAGGGCATCTTGCTGACAGGAAGGCACTCATCGCAGCGGTGGGTCAGAGCTCTTAGCTGATTGTTTTGTGAGGGCACAGTTTAAGCCCAATTCCTTCCCACTCCTCACCCCACCCACCACTGGAAATAGTTCCTTTATACCTGGGGTTCTGACATCATTTCCTCAAGAGTGCAAGGTGCATATCACTGTCATATCCTCTCTAGCACAATGCACTGACAATATAAGCATACACATTGTATAATATATATATTTCTATATAACAAACCAATCACACACACACAAAAAAAGTAGATAAACATGTGGGGAGTAGTGTAATGTAATGGCTGTGGGGCAGCAGTTTTCTGGGAGTCTTTCTGGAGGCTGAGATGCTGCCCTATTTGCAGACAACTCTCTGCCCTGAGGGAGGAAGTTGCCCGTCTTCAGGCCACACTACAGTAGTAAGGAACCTTCCCCAGGCCACACTGGATGGTAGAAGGGAACCTCTCCCATCCAGGAGCACCACAGCCACCACCACTACCTCAGAGGTTGCGAAGAAAGCACAGCAGTTGGACCACAGTGAGCTCCAGGGAGGGTGAGGATGGTGGAACAGAGGCACACCCAGTCAATTGTTCCACTCCATAATCCATACACCATTCTGGGGGAGCATAGCTCCCCTATGGATGCACCCACAGAGGAGACTAAGGAGGTTGAGGACAACTGTCACAAAGGAGGCCCACAGGAAGGAGGCAGAGGACACCACAAGGAAAGGAAGCAGCTCCTGGTGGGGGACTCAATTATTAGGGGGGTAGAACTGGGGGTAGCAGGGAAAACTGAAGTAAAGTGCCTGCCTGGTGCCATGGCTTGGAGGGTCAGGAAGCGCATCCTCAGGATCACGAGAACAGCTGCACGGGAGTCTGAGCTGGATGTCATTGTCCACCTAGGGACAAATGACTTGGCTCAACATGAGATTAGAGCAGTGCAGAAGGACTTTGTAGAATTGGGGAGGGGCCTAAGACAAGTAGCATACACAGTATCCTTCTCAGAGGTGCTGCCTGTCAATGGCATGAGTGAGGCGAGGGTACTTTGCACCATACAGTTTAATGAATGGTTGAAAAATGGTGTGGAGCACAGGGTTTGGCTTCATTGGGGACTGGGGTTTCACCTGGAGGACACCAGCCTATACTGGCAGGATGGTCTGCATCTGCCCAGGAAGGAACAAGTCTTTTGAGAAATCGGTTTAAATGCTTCATTGGCAAGCTTTTAAACTAGTCAAGGGGAGGCACTGATAAGCAGCAGGAAAATCCCAGCCTCCCTACAAAACAGGGTACTAAATGAGAAAAAGACCGAGGTAGAAAGGTCAGTGGGGGATGCTGCAACAGAAGGTAAAGCCATCAAAAAATGGAGAGCATTGAGTACCAATGCCCGTAGTCTGAGTAACAAGCTTCCTGAATTAGTGGCCTTGATGGAGGAGGAACATCTGGATATTGTAGCAGTCACAGAAACATGGTACACACAAAACCATGACTGGATGTAAACATACCAGGATATACTATCTACAGGAGGGACAGGGGGTGTAAAAGAGGAGAAGGAGGAGTAGCTCTTTACATGAGGGAAGGAATCAAAGCAACAGAACAAAAGGGAAAACAGGGAGGAGAAGAAGCACTGTGGGTTAATTTGGAGACCGGCAATGGCACCACAATCTTCACAGGGGTTGAGAGACCCCTTCTCAGGGGAGGAAATGGACAAGGAAATGATAGAAAGTGTACTTAGAATGGCAGAAAAAGGAGATATTGCTGATGGGTGATCTGAATATGCCAGATGTTAACTGGAGTGCAGTTGCAGCAGCCACTTTGAAGAGTGGGTTATTCTAGATGCCCTACAGGGGCATGCCTTTAGACAACTAGTATTGGAGCCCACTGAGAGGAGCAATCTTAGACCTGGTTCTCTCAAATGGAGATGAAGAGGATCACAGATGTAGAAGTGGGTAGCCATCTGGGAACTAGCGACCATCGAACAGTATGGTTCACAATAACACAGCAATAAGTTAAACCACACAAAGGCAAAAGTACTGGACTTTAGGAGGCTGACTTTGTCAAAATGGGTGAGTGCCTAAGGAATGCACTAGCAAATGGGCGGAAGGAGGGGTGGAAGAACAATGGGAATAATAAAACTGCCATCACAGAGGTAACAAGCTTTGTGTGAAGCAAATAAACAAACAAATGATGTAAGAAACCACTATGGTTCTCAAAGGAAGTGGCAGTGAAGGTTCAAGAGAAAAAGAAAGCATTCAGGAAGTACAAGGAATCACAGAAGCAGCAGGACAGAGAACTGTATCAGTTAAAGCAAAAGGAAGCTGGAAGGCAGTCAGAACAGCAAAGGCCCAAACTGAGGAAAAGATAGCCAACACAGTTAAGAAGGGATAAAACCTTTTATAGGTACATCAGGGAGCAAAGGAAGACCAAGGGAGGAGGGATAGTGATGCTTAATAAAGGGAGGGAGGGTGGGCAGAGGGTGACTGTGAAAGGCAGAGATACTAAACAAATATTTTTGCTTAGTATTTACAAAGGAAGAGGAGGTACCTAAAACAAACAGTAGAAACACTCTGGATACAGAAGTTGATACCAGCCATTTACAGAAGAAGGTTCTGAAAGAACTCTTAAAACTGAAGGTGGACAAAGCAATGGGGCCTGATGGGATTCATCCCAGAATTCTAAAAGAACTAAGGGTAGAAACTAGTGACACCACTGACTATCCTCTTTAACAAATCATGGGAGGATGGGGTGGTACCCGAGGACTGGAGGAGGGCAGATGTGAGTCCCCTTCACAAAAGTGGGAGCAAGGCAGAAGCAGGAAACTACAGACCTGTTAGTTTAACCTCAGTGGTAGGGAAAATGATGGAATCACTTCTGAAGAAAAGAATTGTCGAGTATCTAGAGGCCAGAGGGGCTCAGGACCCAAGGCAGCATGGATTCACAGCGGGAAGGTCATGCCAGACATATCTGATAGATTTCTTTGACTGGGTGACCAAAGTAGTAGATCAGGGAGGGACTGTGGACATGGCCTACCTAGACTTCAGCAAGGCATTTGACACAGTCCCACACAAAAGATTAGTATACAAGTTAAAATGCACCTGGGAAGCAAAAACCCAGGGGAAGAGTACACAATGGGGGTGAGATACTAACAACAACAAAAATGGAAAGGGACCTGGGGGTAGTCATATCAGATGACCTAAAGGTGGGCAAGCAATGTGAGAGGGCAGCAAGGAGAGCTGGGGGGATAGTGGGATGCATAGGGAGAGGCATCACCAGTAGAAAACAGGAAGTTATTATCCCTCTGTACAGACAGCTGGTCAGACCCCATCTGGAGTACTGCGTGCAGTTCTGGAGACCCAATCTCTGCAAAGACATAGACAGGATGGAAGCTGTCCAGAGGAGGGCAACTAAAATGGTGCAGGGTCTGCACCGGAAGACATATGAAGAGAGACTTAAAGAACTTAATATGTATAGCCTCAAGGAAAGGAGGGAGAGGGGGGACATGACAGAAACTTTCAAGTACCTCAAGGGAATCAACAAAGTCCAAGAGGGTAGCATCTTTCAAAAAAAGAGGTGTGCAAGAACAAGGGGGCACAATTTGAAGATGGGTGAGCGGCTCAGAGGTAATTTAAGGAAGTATTTTTTCACAGAGAGGGTTGTGGATGCATGGAACGGCCTTCCGGAGGAGGTTGTGGAGTCAAAAACAGTGGTGGAATTCAAGCATGCATGGGACAGTCATAAGGCAATTCTAGAGGTTTGGGGTAGGAAGAAGTAGGCTGCTGGTTAACCAGGATCTGCAGCTTATCCAGTAGGTAGGGAAATGGGCAAACTGGGTGGGCCAAGCGGTCCTTATCTGCCGTCAAATTCTATGTTTCTATGTTTCTCCTGGGGTGGGTTGAAGCACGAGGCAAAGCCGAGTGCTTCAACCACCCCAGGAGTGACGTTATTACACGATAACACACACCTAGGAGTGCCTTGTTGCAGTTATACAATGGCTCAATGTTATAGAAAAAAAAAATAAAAATGTTTTTAGTAGATTTTTAGTGAGGCAGTATATCTTTGTTTCTGAAAAAAAAGGGGCATGCTCCATAAAATCCACACAGTGATATTATTGTGTAATAACATCCCTGTCTCAGGCACACACTGACCAATCAGAGCCCAGGAAATGTTCTTGCTATTGTATAATTGTGATTATTGCCAATATTATTACTGTGCTTATTATGGAAACGTATAAGTAGCATGCCAAGAAAACATTTCTGTGTTCTTTGTATATTCTTCTGAGAAGTCATTGTACAGCCTATACTGCCATCATGCGGATTTATGTAACACTGCACTTCTTTTCTGTATATCTGTACAGTCATAAGGCAATTCTAGGAGGTGGGGGTAGGAAGAAGTAGGCTGCTGGTTAACTACGATCTGCAGCTTATCCAATAGGTAGGGAAATGGGCAGACTGGGTGGGCCAAGCGGTCCTTATCTGCCGTCAAGATCTATGTTTCTATGTATGAGTTCTTTGTTCTCATTTTAGTTGATTTCACACTTTTTTTATATCTCTAGATACACTGTGAAGCCACCTAACATCTGGCCAATAGGGCTTGTTTTATGTAATTAACTCCTGCACGAAAGTAATAGTTGCTATGGTGATTATCATAGTATATAAACTGTTGCATTATGTATTCTCACTGAGACCATCTTCATACCCTGGGGTATTGGGAAACTCTCACTCCCAGTGTCTGTTTGGTAAGACCTGTTTTTACAGCATAAGTCTGCTTTTGTGTAATAAACAAGTTTATTATCGCATATGCCACTTGTCTCTTTTTTTCTTCTGCTGGTTTATTACCACCAAGAACCTGAGAAGGGCTTAGACCCCTGACATGTATTTGGATAGATAGAGAGATAGATAGATAGATAGATACAGACAGACAGACAGACAGACAGACAGACAGACAGGCAGACAGGCAGGCAGACAGGCAGACAGACAGATACTGTATGTAGCTAGGTAGGTAGGTAGACAGACAGACAGACAGATAGATAAGGCACCCAGACCAATGCAGTCTCCATGCCATGCCTAACCCTAAACCCTGACTGAAGTGGGTCATGGATATCAAAGGTACTGAGGTGTGCCTCGAGCTGCTGCACTGCCACCTTCTAAATAACCTTGCCCAAAAAGGGCAGGTTAGCGACTGGTCAGTAATTTTCCAGGACCTCCAGGTCCAAAGATGTTTTTTTTTTCAGAATGGGCTTCATCAGTACATCTTTCAATGCAACAGGAAAAAAATCCTCTGATAAGGAGCACCAGATAATCTAAGCAAACACCGGGCCCAACTGGCCAACACAACTCACTAGTAGTTGAGTCGGCCCCCGGTCCAGGTTACAAAAAGTTGACTTCAGCTCAGAGATTGCCACACAGTCCTCCTCCATCATCACAGGCTTGAACTCCTCCCATGATCACTGACTATGTTTGAAACCCAATAGCTCCTCCCTGCTGGGTTGTGACAGCCCACTTGGTGAGGTCCCAGCTGGAAGTGAATGGAAGACAACCTGTCTGAGAAAAATCGAGTGAACTCCTTGCATTTCATGAGTAAAAAGCATTTGTCAATGCCGAATGTTTGCTTGCTGGCATTGGCAGTGGTAGTGTAGAAGTTACAGAGCTGCATAATAGGAATGGCAGTGAAGTATTGAACTGAAGCCAACCCCACCACTACCCTGCAGAGAGTGACAGGCATTGGGGTGTGCATTTGGATCGTCAGGCATAACGGCCACACCATTTCACCACCCCACCCTGCTGACACTGACAAGTGTCACGGTGTGCCTTGGGGTCTTTGGCCCTTATACGCACCCCATTCCATTAGGAAATACGGTGAGATGGGTGCGATATAGGAGAATGGAGTGAACTTTGGGGTCGAAGAGTCCAAGGCATACCTCAATGCCTCTCACTGGATGCAGGGTGTGGAATGGTATGAGCATTACAGGCAAGAATCCCAAGTCACATCCCTGATGCCTGTCATTCTCTACAGGGTGGGGTGTTATGGTTGGAAACCCTAATACCTCAGGCATTTGTTAGTATTTTCACTCCAAATTTTCAACATGGTTTTTTTGTGACCCCACCTCATGAACAGTGGCAATATCAGTTTGTTAACCAAAAGCTGCTTATGCGCAGCAACTATGGCATTTAGCACCACAGGTACAAAAACATTCCGAAAAGGATGTAAAAAATGACAGCTGTACTGTTCATGGGGAGGTGTAAAAAATGGCAATGTTGCAAATGTGCAGTTAAAATATTTAAAAAATTGGTGAAGTCACGAGCGTGCATAGAAACTGTGCAACGCACACCCGTAATGTAATTAGTTTGGAGATTTTTTTACAGCAGATTGTCAACACAGGCATTTTGGGACCTCCAATCATGAACAGTGTCACTGTGATTTTCTTTATCTGTCCCGAACAATGATTTCTCACAGCGAACATGCATCTCTGCGCTGAAAGTGTGAAAATACATTTCAGCCATGTTGTGAAAAATGACAGCTGTACAGTTCATAAGGAAGTGTGGAAAAATGCCACTGGTGAAAATCTGGATTGAAAATATTACAAAGTCATGAACTTACGAGGGTGCGTGGAAACTGCGCAATGCTCACTAGTATCACAGTCAGTTTATGGACTTTTGTCACCAAATTTTCAACATAGCCATAATAAGACCTCTGCTCATGAACAGTGTCACTGTGATTTTCTTAATGTGTCCCAAACATTGCTTTCGCACATCGACTGCGCCATTGTGCGCTACATGGGCAGAAACATGTTTTGGGCAAGATGTGACAAATGGCAGCTGTACTGCTCATAAGGAAGTGTAATAAAATGGCAATGTTGAAATCTGGAGTGAAAATATTGAAAATTCGCAAACTTATGAGCGTGCGTAGGAACTGCGTAACACACGCTCGTAAAACAGTCATTTTAAGGAATTTTTTCACCAAATTTTCAACATAGCCATTTTAAGACCTCTGCTCATGAACAGTGTCACTGTGATTTTCTTAATTTGTCCCGTACATTGATTTCGCACAGCGGCTGCAGCATTGTGCACTACATGGCCGGAAACACATTTTGGGCAAGATGTGAAAAATGACAGCTATACTGCTCATGAGGAAGTGTGGTAAAATGGCAGTGTTGAAAATCTGGAGTGAAAATATTGAAAATTCGCGAACTTACAAGCGTGCGTTGGAACTGCGCAACACACGCTCGTAACACAGTCATTTTTAGGAATTTTTTCAACATATTTTCAACATAGCCATTTTAAGACCTCTGCTCATGAACAGTGTCACTGGCATTTTCTTAATGTGTCCCGCACATTGATTTCACACAGCGACTGTGCCATTGTGCCCTACATGGGTGGAAACACATTTTGGGCAAGATGTGAAAAATGACAGCTGTACAGCTCATAAGGAGGTGTGGTAAAATGGCAATGTTGAAAATCAGGAGTGAAAATATTGAAAATTTCCGAACTTACGAGCGTGCATAGGAACTGCGCAACGCACGCTCATAAAACAGTAATTTTAAGGAATTTTTTCACCAAAGTTTCAACATAGCCATTTTAAGACCTCTGCTCATGAACAGTGTCACTGTGAGTTTCTTAATTTCTCCCATACATTGATTTCGCACACCGACTGCGCCATTGTGCTCTACATGGCCGGAAACACATTTTGGGTGAGATGTGAAAAATGACAGCTGTACTACTCATAAGAAGGTGTGGTAACATGGCAATGTTGAAAATCTGGAGTGAAAATATTGAAAATTTGCGAACTTACGAGCCTGCGTAGGAACTGCACAACGCGCTTGAAGAAGCATATTTTTTGAATTTTTCCACCAAATTTCAAAATAGGTTTTTGAGAGCCCACTTTATGAACACTGGCAGTGTCGTTTCATTAATCGGTCCCAAAAGGTGATTTCGGGCAGTGGCTGCGAAATCACCCTTCGGGCCAGAGTAACGCCATGACAGTGCAAGAATTCATGGGGAGGGGTCTCAAAAACTCCATGTTCAAAATTTGTGCAAAAATTCCAAAAAATGCCTGAGATATGCAATAAAGTTGAAAAAACCCTATCTATCCCATTATACAGCTTACCGGGATTTCCTCAGTTCGCGGTCGGCTTTGAAGAGTGCAGACATGTTCCCGGTCCACCGAAGATTGTCGCCCTGAGGTCCAGAGGTAAGTATGGGGTGAGGGGGGTGTGGGGAGGCAGGGTGCGAGTGGGTGGTGCGGGTTGTGGGAGGTGGGGCCGGAGACTGCGTGGGACCGTTTTACAGGTTGTTTTCTTTTAATGATGACACGGACATTGCCACGCTGGGGTGGGCTCCCAGCATGGCAGAAGGATGGCTGGGGGGGCGTGGAACCGATGGGGGATTGGGCACCCCCAACTGCCATGGCATCTGTTGCCACTCTGGGCTGGGCTCCCAGCGTGGCACCCTGAACTGGGAGACAGTGAAGCCGGCGGAGGATTGGGCACCCCATCGCGACAGCATGGGGACAGTGAAGCCGGACGGGGATGGGCACCCCTGGCTACATACATGTGGCCATGCTGGGGTGGGCACCCAGCGGGCCTATGTAACTGTGCTTGGGGCAGAAACGCAGTGTGCATGTCTGTGTATGTATGTGTGTGTGTAGGGGGAGCGGTGCATGAGCAGGTGATATCTTATCGCTGCTCACTAAAGCATAACTCCCCCTTTCAGTTGTATGCCACTGCAATTTGGAGCTTGTCATAGACAGCTCCAGCATGCATTGGTGGATTGGGGCCGCGCCTGCCAAGCTACTGACTGAATTGGAAAAGGGGGTGACACACCTCCGAAAACTTGGATGATGGCACTATGTTTCTTGCACATGCATGCAAGCAAACATAAAAATGGTCTCATGGGCTCCAGATAGACTGGATGAAGAAGCTTGTCTTCTGTCCAGAAGAGATGAGCTGGTTGATTTTTAAGCAATAAGGTGCAACTAAAGGTTATGTTAATGTTCTAGTTAATCACCACCTGGGGGTGTAATGTAGCATGAGGTGCCAGCAAGCACAAGGCAGGCAGGGCTCATTAATATTCATGAGCAGTTCATTAATATGTATAAATTCGATCCTATAGCACTCATTGGTGTTCTTTAAATAAATAATTTTGCAGCCTCTACACCACCTCCCTTGTGTCTCCAGGCCCCATCTAACTAGTGTTGGGGTCTGGGAGCACTGGGGGGCTTTTGACGTACCACTATTGCAGCAAGAAAATGGATGCATGCCACCGTGCATGTGTGGACCTCCAGCTCACACATTCTTGGTGGTCTGCAAGCGGTTCTGCATCTTTGTTCCTCTGGCCCCTCTTTAGAAGGAAAAATATTACCTAGTGCTGGATGGAGACTCAGGGAGCATCAGAGACTTGGGCCAAAGTGGCAGTGAGCAAATGGAAGAAATGGGACAACAGAGGAAAAAGACGGGTAAAAAATGGAGGAACAATGTTCCACAAAACAACTTTTTAAAGGGAGGGGGAAGTTATTTTTAAAAAACCATTGCTCATATGAAGGGGCCCTACAAGTATGTTAATTAAAGATTAATGTAGGGTTAGTGCAGGGTCAGTGGCCAATCAAAACACAGGGATTAAAACATCCTTACTTTAATTCCCAGCAGCTATCTCCCTGGACAGAAATTCTGACTTCTTTTGGGTGATCACCCTTTGATACTCACCATGTTGAATAGTTAAAGTCAATTTGTCCTCTTGGGTCCTTAATCTCCTCCAACAATCCTAAAACCTCCACCCCTTTGCTTTCATCTCCATACTACAGTGAGCTGAGATGTGAACTCAATGGGTGTACATGAACTGGCACCATGCAACTGAGTGCCACCATAATGACACTATTATAGGTCACTATGGCTTCCTCCAAACCTTAGCACATGTTGCCATCATATCTGAAATGTTTAATGCAACCAGGAGTCCCTCCGTCCAAAGCCCATATAAAGGCCAGTACTGGGTCATCTCCAAAGGGGATGGACTGCAAGGGGAGTCCTCTGACAGGGTTGAATAAGACCCTGTGCCATCTGTTATGCAGAAAGAGTTTAAAGCAAGGATCCACTCTATCCTCTCCTTTTCTGTCTCTTGTCTGTCTGATTGCACAATCAAATTTCTTATGAGACCTACTCTGGCAGTCTCACGATTCTCCTCCTCTCACTAAATCCTTGCCTTTATTTTATGTTTCTTCCTGTTTCTATCTTTTCTTCCATCTTGCTTTTCTGTGGTTATAAAAATATGTGTGAATCATTATGTGAAAATGTGTTCTCTGGTTTGAAAATGTATATAGTTATGTTGTTGAAATTATTGTAAAAAGCTATTTGGAACTTAGAGGGATACCCCTGAGATGCAGTTTGACCTCCACAAGTTAATTTGCAGAGCTTTTAACAGGTGATTAGTTATAGGGCACAATGTTCTATTTTATTGCACCTGCAGAGAAAGAAACTGACAAAGTTCTGATACATTTTGTGAGAAACAGGAGATGTATTATAATGAGATCAGGTTGCAGAAGTTAATTGTCAGGCAAAGACTTCTTATAAAAAGAGCAGTATTTTGTTTGAAAGAGACAGACTGAAATTTAAAATTAGAGGTACCCTCAGACAAAGGACTTTGTTTTCTCTGTTTGTATTGCCTTTGTAGAGAACTATCCTGAACAATTTTATTTTTATTTTATTATTACTGATAATAATAAAATGCTACTTGTGAGTTTTATAACTGCTCCTGGCTTGCCTATGCTTCCTGACCTGTGCCTTGATGACAGATGGTGTCAGCCTAAGTGGGATTTATGCTGTGCATACTCTAAGCCAGGAGTTTTGAGCATGGGTACTAGACCTGGTATCAAGGAAGCATAGTAGACAGATCTGGGATCCTGTAACAGCAAGCCCACAAGTGATGATAAGAAATATTGCAGCCAAACCAGCAGAGACAAAAATGTCCAAACTGAGACTGTACAGATGGCACCAGTGACAGAAGAAGAAGACCATGCAGGGAAAGAACTTGAAAGCCTGTCTGCCTTCTTCAAATGGTGGGCTATACAACAAAGAGAGATGGAGAAGCAGAGAAAAGAAGAGATGCAAGACAGAAGCAGCAGAGAAGAGAAGAGATGCAACAACAGGAGGAGGAGAGGAGAGGAGAGGGAGAGAGAGAGGGAGAGGGAGGGGAAGGGAAGGGAGGGGAAGGGGAAGGGAAGGGATGCAGCAACAGTAGCAGCAGAGAAGAGGAGAAATGCAGTGACAGGAGTAGTGATGGTTGGATGCCTTGCAAGCTATCAAAGCAAGAGGATCTGGCACAGGCCCTGCAGAGCAACAAGACACAAACAACTTAAAAGACATTAAACTGACAAAGTTGTGTCCCTCGGATGATATGGAAGCATACCTGACAATATTTAAAAGGGTTGCCAGAGCCTGCAACTGGCCAAAGCAGCAATGGGCAATCAGGCTGGTACCTTACCTGACAGGTAAAGCTCAACTTGCCTACAGCAATATGGACACTGCACAGTCAGAAAAGTATGACCTTGGAAAAAGAGAAATCCTGAAATGATACAATATCTCAGGAGAGACTTACAGACAAAGATTCCACTCCCTGAAGGACTACTCAGTCGACAATCTTCAAGAAGTCTTCACCCAGCTCAGAGAACTCCTCATTAAATGGCTCCAATTAGAGAGCAAAGCAGTCCCACAGATAACTGACATAGTTGCAATGGAGCAATTCATTAACATCCTGCCTACAGACGTGCAGCTTTGGGTAAAAGAACACTGACCAGGAAGTGGGGAAAAGGATGTTTCTTTGGCTGAAGACTATCAGATGGCCAGACAGACACCGCAGCAATGATGTAACAGTCAAGGACCAGTAAGACCTTCTTTTTTCCTAATTCAACTCCAGGTCACATAAGAACTCTGGTGGGGGTAACAAATCTGCACCCAAAGACTTTACTTGCTATAACTGTAATAAGCCAGGCCAAATAACAAGAAAATGCCATAAAAATAAGGATGGCAACAATGGAACAGATTTGTCCTTAGCAAATCAGGGCAAGTATTTAACAGATGTCAAGGTGAGAGATAAGACTGTCAATGCACTTATTGATTCAGGAAGCATATAGACTCTAGTGCATGTTGAAGTGCTGGGAAAACATTGTGCAAGAGGACTGGATATTGGGGTAATCTGCATTCACGGGGACACTCATTACTATTCCTCCACCCATGTGACTCTGAGCACTAATGGAGTGTCACACCAAATGAAAGTGGGGGTAGTACCTAAGTTACCTGTACATGTGATTACTGGAAATGACTTTCCACAACCGTGGAGTAAAGCCATACAAAAGCGAGAGTACTGTACTTTAGATGGGCTGACATTGCAAAATGGTGTAGTGCCTAAGGACTGGATTAGCAAATGGGTAGGAAGGAGGGGTGGAAGAACAATGGGGAAAAAGCAAAGCTGCCATCAAGAGGCAACAAGCCTTTGAGTGATGCAAATAAAGAAAAAATGAAGCAAAACAACACCATGGTTCTCAAAAGAGATGGCAAGGAAGGTTTAGAGAAAAAAATATAGCATTCTGGAAAAATAAGGAACCACAGAAGAAGCAGGACAGGGAACTGTATCAGTTAAAGCAGAGGGAAGCAGGGAAGGCAGTCAGGATAGCAAAGGCTCAAACTGAGGAAAAGATAGCCAGCTCAGTTAAGAAGGGGGACAAAACCTTTTATAGATACATCAGGGAGTGAAGAAAGACCAAGGGAGGGATACTGAGGCTTAATAAAGGGAAGGGGAGGTGGGCAGAGAGCGACAGTGAAAAGGCAGAGATACTGAACAAATACTTTTGCTCAGTATTCACAAAAGAAGAAGAGGGGGAGATACCTAATCCAAACAACAGAAGCACTCTGGGCAGAGGGAGTCGATACCAGTCTATTCACAGAAGAAAGGGTCCTGAAAGAACTCTTAAAACTCAAGGTGGACAAAGCAATGGAACCTGATGGGATTCACTCCAGAAATCTAAAAGAACTAAGGAGACACCTAATGACACCACTGACTACCCTTTTTAACAAATCGTGGGAGGATGGTGTGGTACCTGAGGACTGGAGGAGGGCAGATGTGATCCCCTTCACAAAAGTGGGAACAAGGCAGAAGCAGGAAACTACAGACCTGTTAGTTTGACCTCAATGCTAGTGAAAATGATGGAATCACTTCTGAAAGAAAGAATTGTTGAGTACCTAGAGGCCAGCTGGACACAGGACCCAAGGCAGCAAGGATTCACAGCAGGAAGGTCATGTCAGATGAATCTAATAGATTTCTTTGACTGGGTGACCAATGTAGTAGACCAGGGAGGGGCTGTTGATATAGCCTACTTAGACTTTAGCAAAGCATTTGACACAGTATCACATGAAAGTTTAATAAACAAGTTAGCCAGCCTGGGAGTGGGTCCAGAGGTGGTAGCCTGGGTAACAAATTGGCTGGACAACAGGACACAGAGGGTAATAATAAATGGAGCACACTCTGGAGAAAGGAGATTTACTAGTGGGGTACCGCAGGGTTCAGTACTGGTATCAGTACTCTTTAATGTCTTTATAGATGACATTGCAGAGCATCTGGAAGGAAAAACATGCCTCTCTGCAGATGATACAAAGATCTGCAAAAGGGTTGATACACAAGGAGATGTGGAAAGGATGAGAAGGGACTTGACAAGGTTGAAGCAATGGTTAAGAGTATGGCAGCTTAGTTTAAAATGCACAGAAGTGCAAAGTAATGCACCTGGGAAACAAAAACCCAGGGGAAGAGTACACAGTGAGGGGGGAAGGTACTAACAACAACAAAAATGGAAAGAGACCTGGGAGTACTCATATCAGATGACCTTAAGGTAGGCAAGCAATGTGAGAATGCAGTAAAGAGGGCTGGGGGAATTTGGGGATGCATAGGGAGAGGCATCACCAGTAAAAAGCAGGAGGTTGTCATCCCTCTGTACAGACAGTTGGTGAGACCCCATCTGGAGTACTGCATGCAGTTCTGGAGACCCTATCTCAGTAAGGATATAGACAGGATGGAGGCAGTCCAGAGGAAGGCAACCAAAATGGTGCAGGATCTGCATCAGAAGCCATACGAAGAGAGACTAAAGGAGCTTAATATGTATACCCTCAAGGAAAGGAGGGAAAGGGGGGGACATTACAGAAACTTTCAAGTACCTCAGAGGAATCAACAAAGTCCAAGAGGGTAACATGTTTCAGAAAAACAGATGCACAAGAACAAGGGGGCACAATTTGAAGATAGAGGCAGGACTGCTCAGGAGCAACATGAGGAAGTATTTTTTCATGGAGAGGGTGATGGATGCATGGAACAACCTTCCTGAGGAGGTCATGGGGTCAAAAACAGTGGAGGAATTCAAGAAAGCATGGGACCGGCATAAGGCAATTATAGTGGGAGGTAGGAGGAAGTAGGCTGCTGGTTAACTAGGATCTGCAGCTTATCAAATAGGTAGGGAAATGGGCAGACTAGGTGAGCCAAGCAGTCCTTATCTGCCATCAAAGTCTATGTTTCTGTGTTACTAAGTTAATCACAGAGGGAGTAAATCCTGCTGTGTCAGCAGCTGTGATTACAAGAGCATAGTCAAAGAAAATCTCAGATGCTGGGGACACTTTTCCTTTTGGTGATTTTGATTTAGACTTGTGTGAGTACAGCTCCAAGATCTGGTAATCCGGGAAAGAAAGGAGATGCCTAAAAAGAAAAAAAAGCAACAGAAGACTGATGGACATAAGGGTTGATATATGAAAATTCTGAAATCAAACTGATAATTGATTTTGATTTGTATCAGAGAAAACTAACAATGTTTCTCTTCAAGGTTATTTTAAGCAGCTGGAGGTGAAACAAAAACAGGGTGCACCAATGTTTGGAAAATGTAATAGGCTACTGTACAGAGTCTGGGCTAATCCTCAGATGCAAGAAGAGGTAGAACAATTGGTCATACCAAAGAAGTATAGAACTGAGCTGTTACAGATAGCACATGATAGTCCCAAGGCTGGTCACTCGGGGATGGATCACACCCTTGCCAGATTGCTGTACAGATTTTACTGGCCTGGGATTCATGAAGATGTTGCTACCTATTGCAGTTCTTGTGCTAAATGTCAGAATGAAGCCCCAGTGACTAAAAGAGGCAAGGTGCCCCTGATGTCCCTACCCTTGATTGATGTGCCTTTTGAGAGAATTGCAATGGAAGTGGTTGGTCCATTAGACAAAAGTAAAAGGGTAGTCAATTCATTTCAGTAGTATGTGACTATGCCACTCGATACTCAGAGGCAGTTCCAATACATAGTGCCACAGCCCCGAAAAGTGGCAGCGGAGCTTGCCAAAATTTTCAGCAGGGTGGGTATACCTAAAGAGATTATTAATGATCAGAGAGGTAATTTTGATGCTTCATTACTGAAGGAGCTGTACTGAGTGCTAGGTATCACTGCCATAAGAATCTTGCTCTATCACCCTCAGAAAGATGGTCTTGTTGAGCATTTTAACCAAACACTAAAACGCATGTTAAAGGGGTTTGTAAAAGAGGAAGGGAAAGACTGGGACCAATACTTACCTTACCGGCTTTTTGCTTACGGAGAAGTGCCACAGGCATCAACAGGTTTTTCACCATTTGAAATGCTGTATGGTAGACAACCTATAGGGCCACTAGATGTAATAAAAGAAACATGGGAAGATCATCCAACTCAGAATAAAATCTATTACATCTTATTATGCATGTCCTAAGGAAGAAACTGGCAACATTTGTTGCAATTTTCTACAGTAGTCAAGAAAAGGCCCAAAACCAGCAGCAGGTGTATTATCTCCATGGGGTAAAAGAAAATGTTTTTGAGCCAGTTGAAAAGATCTTGCTACTGTTTCCTACTACAGACAATAAACTGTTAATGAAGTGGCAAGGGCCTTATTTATAAGGTGCTCAGATATACTGGCACAGTTAACTATGAGATTTAGACCCCTGATAGGAAAAATCCTACCAAGATATGCCATGCTAGCATCCTGAAGAAATGGGTTGAAAAAACACCACAGGCTGCTTTGTTAGTTTTACTAGAAACTTCTACAGAAGATATTGATGAACAGTAGCTTATGACAGACTGCAACAAACTGCAACTGCAGATGCTGTAAAGGTGAATGTTTCCTTAATCTCCAAACAAACCACAGACATTCATAACCTGGTAATGACATTTAACAGTACTTTTACCACAGTGCCAAGCCAAGCAAAAGGGATCAAGCATACTGTACAGTACAACAGTGACATGGAATATCACCCTATCAGACAAAAGACACACAGATTACCAGAGTGGTTAAGAGCAGACCTGGTTAAGGAAATACAAAAAATTAAACAGCTGGTTATCATAGAAGAGTTGAGAAGTTCTGGTCATCACCAATGGAGATTGTAAATAAAAAAAAAGGGGGTGTAAGAATCTGCCTTGATTTTAGGAAACTTAATCAAGTGTCTGAACTTGACAGTTATCATATGCCCAGGATAGATGATTTGGTAGATAGATTGGGAAGTGCCAAAAACATCAGTACCCTCGATCTTACCAAGGGTTACTGGCAAACTCCCCTAGCTAAAAAATTGAGAGACAAACTCGCATTTGCCACTCCAGTTGGATTCTATCAGTTCACTACTAGGCATGTGCGATAAAAAAAATTTTCAGGTGGAATTCAGGCGAAAGTCTGACTTTCACTTCACGAAAGTTCGGAAATCCATTTCCAAACTTTTGCAGAAATTCTGCCTGTGATCAATCCCAACCCAATTTCCCCAAAAAAGCCCTGGTGGCTAGTGGTCCCTCCCCTCCACCTGGTCATGCGCCCAGGCCCGAAGTGTACAAAAATACCCCCACTACCACCATCCCTATCTTTGTCCGTATTGTTTAAAAAAAAAATCCCTGGTGGTCTAGTGGTTTATTTCAACCCTCCCATCCCCGATCCCCAGTCCCTGAAAGTTTTTGCTCTAGTGGTTCAGTGCTCTCTCTCAGCAGGTGGCTCACCACCCACTCCCACCTCCATTTCAACCCCAGCGGCAACAGGCAGTCCTCTCTCCACCACGGCCAGCCACCCACCCACTGAACTGTCAATGAATGAGTGCATTCCAGCACACTCATTCATTGACAGCCTATGCGCGGGCTGGCCATGGCAGAGAAAGAAGGGTTGTGCTGATCACCCGCTGGGTTCAATGGGGTGGGAGCAGGTGGTAGGACACCTGCTGGAAGGGGATTAAAGACTAGACCACCAGGATTTTTTTAAAACAATATGGATGGAGATAAGGATGGTGGGGGTGTTACTGCACACTTGGGGTCATGGGTGACCAGGTGGAGGGGAGGGACCACTAGCCACCAGGGCTTTTTGGGGGGCAATTGGGTTGGGGGTGATCACAGGCAGAATTTCTGCGAATGTTTGGATATGGATTTCTGAATTTTCGCAGAAGAGAAAGTCAGACTTTCGTTTGAATTCCAACTGCGAACTTTTTTTTTCGCACATGCCTAGTGGTGAACTGATAGAATCCAACTGGAGTGGCAAATGCAATCTTGTCTCTGAATTCTTTAGCTAGGGGAGTTTGCCAGTAATCCTTGGAAAGATCGAGTGTACTGATGTACTTGGCATTTGTTGGGCTGGGCACTGATGGGGTAGGGGATAGGGGAGGGATCGATATTGGAACCATCATTTTTTTTTTACAAGTCAAGCAGGTGATCTGATGGGGGGAAGGACTGCTAGCCACCTGGGACATTTAGTTTACTTGTTGGGCGGGTGGGGAGGGGCCACTAGCCACCAGGGCTTATTTCTAAAGGGGAATTTATGCATTTTCCATGAAAACTTTCGCAGACATTTTCCGATCCACCAGAGGCGGAAGTTCAGAAACTTCTGCGAAAGTTCAGAGATTTTCGAATAAGTTCCATGAAGGCAGAAAACCCCACTTTTGCCCACCCCTATTCACCACCATGCCATTTGGTTTACATGGTGCACCCGTTACATTCCAGTGGTACATGGATGTAATTTTAGCTACTTTTTTTGTGCTGCTTACCTGGATGATATTGTGGTGTACAGTTCAGGCTGGAAAAGCCACCTGGAACACCTATGAACTATTATCCAATCTATCAAGAAAGCAGGTCTGACCATTAATCCTACCAAAGGTGCACACCGGACATGCAGAAAACAAGATATTTAGGATATATTTCGGGAAATGGAGAAGTAAAGCCAGAGATTTCTAAGATAGAAACTGTAGGTAAAAGTCCTGTCCCTAAAAAAAAGAAACATGTCAGGTCATTTTTAGAGCTGGCTGGTTACTATCAGAGATTCATTCCCATCTTTGCCCAGTTAGCTGCCCTCCCAGCACTGACCTCACAAAGAAACAGTACCTGAATAATAAGAAATGGACCCCAGCATATGATGAGGCGTTTGAGGCTATTGAGGCTGCATTACGTTCAGCCCCTCTTTTAAGAAGCCCAGACTTTGAAAAACAATTTTTGTTACAGACAGATGCGTCATAGGTAGGACTGGGTGCAGTCTTGAGTCAAAATATAGATGGGAAGAAACATCCCATTCTATATTTCAGTAGGAAATTGCATGACAGAGAGAAAAGGTACTCCACCAGTGAAAAGGAATACCTTGTGGAAAAGTGGGCCATGGAGTCCTTTAAGTTTTATTTTCTAGCAGCTGACTTTGTACTTATAACAGATCACAGCCCTCTCTGTTGGCTTAACCAAATGAATGATAAAAATTCCAGAATCATAAGGTGGTACTTGGCACTACAGCAATTTAAATTCAAAGTGATGCACAAATCTGGAAAAGATGATGTCAGTGTTGATTTTCTGTCAAAATATGGATCAGGAACTGAAAATTCCAATGGTTGAAAAAATGGTATCATGTAATAACAGGATCAGCCTCGAGATCCATGACCTCAAGACCCAGAGAAAAGACAAGGTCCATGGCATGGCCACGTTGGTGAGTCACAGAAGCAACAGCTTGTGCACAGCTCAGGGATTCCATGTCACAGAGGAAATCTTGACCAAAGTGCAGGAGTTCTTCATTGTCCCAAGCATTGAAATTGCCTAGGATAACTAACTTAGATGAGTCCAACACTCAGTGGGAGACAAACTCTGATCTCCTGCAGAAACTCTCCCTCACATCCCAGAGGCCAGTAAACAAGGTGGGTTCTATCAATCAATCAATCAATCAATTAATCAATCAATCTTTATTTTACCAGGTGAAACACCATTGAGTGAACTCATTTTCAAGGTGAACCTGGGAAGTTGAGATAAATATAAGGTACAATAAGAAAACATTTTACATAATGCAGAATATGAGTACACAGGATGAATACATAACAATGTGAGACTTATACAATAGAGAAATCTGGAGAACAATAGTCTGAGAAGGCAAAAAAGTCCATAAACTATATGTACAAGTAACTTATAGTTTACAATATATACAAATGCCTGCAAGCAGTACTATAAGAGTATACTTGAGGTAATATATAAATAAATACTAGGATACCTATTGAGCACCTCACATATGGAGAGGGAAGAGGAAGTGGGAGTAGGAGGGAGGAGGAAAGAGCAGGATGCAGAGGAGACTGGAGGAAGGAGGAGATACAAAGTGATGGGAGGCACCAACTTTATTTAGTGAGGATGGTGTCAAGTGCACCAAGGGAGGCAACTGCAGACAGGTAATACCAGGCCACAATCAGGGGAAGCATTTACATGCCTCCTTGATAGATTGTGAATAAAGTGTCTTGAATGAGGCCAGGGAGATAGGGTGGGCCACCTTAAGAGTTTTTTTGCAATTTATTCCACAGTTGGGGTAGAGAAAAACTTATAGAGGACCTACCAAATCTTGATTTGACCTTAGGTATGAATAAGGTGATATAAGTGGAGCTTCTTAATGCATAGTTACTTATTGCACTTAGGGGTAGACAGTCAGCTATGTACATAGGCAACTTCTTTGTGATTGCTCTGTAAATCCAGAAGACAGCATTTCTTTGCCTTCTGAAAGTGAGAGATTACCAGCCAGCTAAGGTGTAGAGAGAGCAGTGATGCATAGAATATGGTGCACCAGAGATAAATCTTATGCCTCTATGGTACAGCACATCAAGTTTGGCTAATGCAGATGCAGGAGCTTAGCCATAAAGGAAGTCATCATAGTCTAAGTGTTTGATTCTATAAAATAGGCCAAGTCTCTGCTTAAGCTTTTCTATTATCACCTCGATATGAAGAAGGAAGGAGAGATTATGGTCAATCCAGACCCCCAGATACTTGAAATTGGGTATGAAGTCTAATGATTCACCAAGGAGAGTAGTAAGCTTTGGTACGAATCCTAAGGTAGCAGGATTAGGGGTACAGATTAGTGGAGAGAGAAGCAACGCCTTAGTTTTTTTAGCATTGAAAAGAAGCTTCCTGTTCAGTAGATTTAATTGGAGCTGCTTCAGCTCCTGCTGTAAGTCAGAGCAAGCTGCTTTGGGGGTAGGTCTGCTAATGTAAAGGACTGTATCGTCTGTGAAAAGATGAATATTTGCAGATTTTAGTCCCGAGTCGATACTATTAATCTAGAGTGCGAAGAACAGTGATCCCAATATGGAGCATTGTGGGATACCCCTGAGCAAGGGTTTCAGCGGCAAGAATTCCCCTTCTGCTTTTACCTGCTGAAGATGACCTACGAGGTAGTTTGAGAACCATCTCATGGAAGGGGGGTCAAGGCCAATTGTACAGACAGTAGGTAAAAGCAGGTTGTAATCGACAGTGTCGAATGTCGTGCTTAAGTCCAGGAATACTGCACATACAAAGTTTTTGTTATCAAGGGTGCCCTGCCAGTCATTAGTCACTTATGCAAGGGCTGAAATTGTGCTATGACGTGGCCTAAATCCTGATTGCAGAGGATTAAGCAGATTAGAGCAGTCCAGGAACTTCCTAAGGTGTGTACTAACTATTTTCTCCAACATTTTAGAAAGTATAGGGAGTAGGGATGGGTCTATAGTTATTCAGATCACCTGGGTCACCAGATTTGTAGAGAGGAATCACATGGGTGGGCAGTTTTCCAAATATGTGGGATATCACCTTGCATAAGTGATAGGTTGAAGAGGTGCGTAACCGGCACAGCTAGGATGTGATGACTAAGTTTTAGGAAGTATGGGTCAATTAAGTCTGTGCCTGCACTCTTCCTTCAATCCATCTGTAAAATTAAATCCTCCACTCTTTCAGAGATACAGGCTGAATGGCAAAAACCTGCACTTGGACCCGCACGCATAACCGTGCATTCAAATGACACAGTCTCCCTTACCAGGTGCACCACCAGATTCAGTTTTGATATAAAGCAGATTGACACCCCCATGGTTCTTCCTCGGGTAGTGCACCACCAAGAAACCATCTGGGACTGCTGACTCCAATATGGGTCTAGCATATTCACCGAGCCAAGTCTCAGTGATGCAAAACAAATCAAGAAAGGACTCAGACATAAAATTGGCCATGATGGCTGTCTTACTCCTCATCAATCTGATATTGTATAGCACCATCCTAAGAGGACAAACAGTGGTGGCAGGCCCCTCAGTTACCTGCCCACTAAGTCCGGTGTGTTCTCTGGGTATGGGAACTAAACACATCTGGCCTCTCTTCAGTTCCGATTTCTCCTCATGGTGCCTCCTGGTCCTAACAATACTAATAGCACCCTCCCCATCAGCTCTCCCTAACTCCTTCACCCCACCCCTCCGACTTCTCCCAATTCCTATTTCCCTGTACCAACAATGAGCTTCACTCGGCAGGGGGTCTTGGAAGGGATGGCATAGGTAGTAGCTGACATTAAGGGCTTGCTGATGAATATACTTCTCAGTCTCTATACTAAAAGGCTGTAAGCCAGCTATAAAACCCCAGAAACACAGTACAGCCTGACACACACCACAGCTACACCAACTAGATAAGTCAATCCCTATATCACAAACACACGTACCATACACCCTTCTTACAACTGGCACACACCACCACAGTCACTCCAAAACACACTCCAGCATGTACTCCATTACAATAAACTAGTACACAAGCAGTGACAGTTCTGGTAAGTTGATTATTAGTGTCCAGGAAACAGTTAAGTGTTCAAGTAATGTAACTGCTGAGTAACCTCACTGCATTGACCCACAGCAGTCTTTTTAAACACATGAAAGTCTGGTAATTAAAAGTTGTCCCTACAGATCTTGCCTGAAAGGTTCAGCAATCCAAAATTAAAACTCAGTAGACTCATAGCATGCTGTGGTGGGTGTCCCTATAGCTCCCTAAATCCCAAACCATCACAAAGAGGATATTAGGCAGAACTAATGCACCCAAGGAAAGTTGCTCACAAATCAGAGCGTAATAGTCACTAGCCCAAGAAGAAACTCCTTGTACTCACTGTTCTTGACCTCTGTCACAGCACAGAGAGGTCTCTTCTCTCGCATCTCTGTGCACAGGAACTGACTTCCACCAGACCTTCTTCATTAGCCACAAACTGCCCAATACTCCCTGGAACCAATGAAAAAAAACGCTGTTCAACTGGGGTGTTCAAAGGAAACTGCCGCTCCCACTGTCACTGCCTCTCTCACCCGCCAGTATTTCCAGGAATTATCTTCAAGTAGCACACCTTCAGTAACGCCTCCAGTACCCAACTCCAGCTAGTAGAAAGTGGAGTGGGGAAAGCTGCAAACACCACTATGCACCACAATGGCCAGTCTAGAGGTTTAACTGTGGGAGTTGGGTTTAGTAGTGTGCTTGCAATATGAGCTTAAAATAGCATGTACAGACAGCCCACACTTATAACAGGTGCTGAGGAGATAGAGCTAAGCCAGCTACAATCAGCACCACTCTGCAAATCAAACCGCAAGCCAGTAAGGCAGAAAATGATCCTCTGCTTTACACAGAGCTAGCTACAAAAAAAACCCTACTGCCCGACACTAACTCACGTTAAACTAACACTAAAAACAACCCGATCACTACAGACTAGTTAAAAGAGTGAACCACAAGCTATGTTCAGCTCACTTGAAAATACCCCTGCGTTAAGTAACATTTAAAATAAAGAGCTGTCCACTTGGAGTTACTCTGTTACCTGGCCAGCACAGCAGCCATCAATCTACAAAATCCAGATGTGCACAAGAATGACAATGAAGAGTGGCACATGCCAGGCTGGCCTGTGTGAAAAAGGATGTTTTACATGTCAATAATATAATAATGATGTCTGGTTGCAACCATAAGTCAGGAGGTCAGGTGGCATACAAAAAGCGCTACTTAAACATGATTTAATAAGTGCAAGACACAGTAAACGAAGAAGCCAGACATCAGTATAAATAAGACAAGCTAGAGTTTGTGAATCCTCCTTATTTTAGCATAATGATAAAAAAGATTAGGACTGCAGGAGGGGCATGGGGTCATACCCCCGCAAACAGAAACAGCGCGCTGTCCCAGTGACGCTGAGGGTTGAGGTGCTGGATGCCACACCTTGCACCACGCTGGTGACCCGGGTTCAGGAGCAGACTCAGGTTGCTGGTAGGTCGGCCTGGGGGAGATAGGCTTGAGTGTCCTACGACAGCTCGCCTTCTCTGGGGAGGGAACAGGCTGATGCCCGCACACTTGCCTGACTCCGAGCGGAGGCTCGGGAATGCTACAGAACCCCAATTGTGAGGGATGGGCGGCCGCTGTACAGCATAGACACTCAGTGCCTTGTGCCATGACATCGGGGAGTTGCACGCTGTACAGGGAGGGAGAAAATGAGAAAAAGAGCCTGCCACCAGCAGGGAGATGGGGAGCCAGGAGACATGCCCATGATGTGCCTGCACCCGCCCGATGGACCCAGACCAACAAAATGTAAGTTACGGGGTGTCCACACCCCCACCTCATCCCCACCCAGGGGGTAATCCATGGCTCCATGGGGCACTGGGATCCGTTCTGGGCAGGGTGGCAGGCAGTGGGATGTCTGCCATGTCTCTCCAGATGGGTCAGAGATGGCAGGCTGGTGTTAGGCGAAATAAAGAGTAATTAAAAAAAAAAAACAGCATGGCAGACAGTGCCGTAAGCATAATGCAGCAACCCCAAATAAGGTCAGTGAAAACACCAACTGGCACACAATGCCATGGGCAGAGCCCAAACAAATGAGCAAACACAGAAGACTTTTGTTTTTGCTTCCACCACCCTCTGTCGCCTTCCTGCTATCCATTTTTCCCACCCAACTCATGAGAGGTTTAGCTGCACCCAGGTCCTCTATTTTCTTAAGCAATCTCTTGTGTGGTACTGAATCAAAGGCCTTACTAAAGTTGAAGTACAACAAGTCCGTTGCGTGGCCCTTGTCCGTCTCCTTCATCACCTAGTCAAAGAAGATTATCAGGTTGGTCTGACGAGAACTTCCTGTGACAAAACCATGTTGTTTATCATCCTGGAGTCTGTTGCTCTCCAGGAATTCTACGAGGTCCTCTTTAACCAGGGATTCTATCAGATTCCCCACAATAGAGGCCATGCTAACAGCCAACAGTTCCCTGATTGCTCCCTGTCCCCCACCATGTAGCAGCATTATGTCTGCTAGCTTCCAATCCTCTGGGACTTCCTCAGTCCAGAGTGAGCTGTTAAACAGCTCATTCAGTGGATCATCCAGTTTGGTTGCTAGCTCCCTCAGTATCCTCAGGTGCAACCCATCTGGACCAGGGGCCTTATCAATCATGAGGTCTACCAGCCCCTTCAGGACTCTTTCCCTAGTAAACACTGCCAGGCTCATTTCTGGGATTCCCTTTGAGGCTGCTTTGATGCTGCTCTCAGGCAGGGGCCCCCATTCTTCCCTAGTGAAAACTGAGCAAAAGTAGTAATTTAGATAGGTGGCCTTTTGCCCATCCTTTTCTACTCACCTCCACCAGCCATGCGATTCCCCCCACCCCATTTTTATATTTTTTGCTAATATATCTTAAAAAACTGTTTTCCTCCTTCCTTCACCCCCTCTGCAATGCACAGTTCTGTGTCTGCTTTCTCCTCTCTGATGGTTCTCTTGGCCTTCCTGGTTTTTTGAAGATATTCCTCCCATTCCGCCTCTCCTTGCTTGATCTTGTATTTATGAAAGGCCCTCTTTTTGGCCCTGACCACTTCCCTGACTCTAGGTGAGAACCACAGCAGTTTCTTTGACCTATTGTTCTTTGTCACTGCTTTTACATATGTCTTTGATGCCTCAATGATAGCTCCCTTGATTGCCTTCCATTTCTCCTCTACCCTGCCTATCCCCCCACCACTACTAACTTCTCCCTGACCAGTTCCCTCATCTTATCGAAGTCCGCTCCTCTAAAGTCAAGGACTTCAGTTTTCGAGTGCAGTTTTCCAGCCCTTAGGGCCAATTCAAAACACACAGAGTTCTGGTCGCTATTTCCCAGTGGTTCCCCCACTCTCATGGCACCCACTAATTCTGTATTGATGAGTACCACATCTAGGACTGCAGATTGCCTGGTGGGTTCCTTAGCTAATTATACCAGGAGACAGTCCTGAAAGGCATTGAGCAGTGACTGACTCCTGGTGCTCTTGGCTACTAAGACCTCCCAATCAATGTCTGGCAAGTTTAAGTCCCCCACCATTACCACCTACCCCTTTGATACCCCTCTTTTAAGTTCCTCCCCATGTTCTCTTTATCTTTCCTCCCCTTGACCTGAGGGCCTATAGACTTCCCCTTATCTTATCTTTCTGCCTGAAGCCACTGTGAATTGCACCTGTACTGACTCAGTTTCCCCATCTTTACCTCTAATGCCCCCATCTTCATTCACTTCAATGCACTCCCTGACATAGATGGTGACCCCCCCCTCCACTTTACCTATCCTGCGATCTCTCCTGATTAATGCATATTCAGGGACTGCCATCTCCCAGTCATTATTTTCTGTGGCCCATGTTTCTGTGATGGCCACGAGGTCCACCTCAGTGTGTGCCATCATTGCTTGGAGCTCACTAAGTTTGTTCCTCAGGCTCCTAATGTTAATGCACTCCCCTTCCACTTGACCCCTACTCTGACCCTGCTACTATCCAGCTGCCTGCTATGTTTTCTCCCCTCTCCTTTAGTGTCTTCACCTGCAGCTTTTCCCTCTCTCAACTGTTCCCCCTTATTCTGGTAACCCCTACAGTGTCCCCTGTACCTTGTATTCTGCTACCATCCCCTGGGTGTGAGGAAGCACTATCTTTGATCCCTTTCAGTTCACCCTCCATTGTGGATTCTGTAGACCTGGACTCCCCCAAATCAGTTTAAATGCCTGATACAGACATCAAACTTCTGCCCCAGTGTGCTGACCCCTTCTCTCATCAGGTGAAGTCCGTCACCTTTGCAGAGTCATATTTCGCAGAAATCCCCACAATCCCATACAAAGTGGTACCCCATGTCCCGGCACCACCACTTGAGCCAGCTATTGAATTCCTCTATCTCAGTACCTCTAATCCTGTCCTGCCTTCCCACCCCGTCCCACACAGGGAGGACTTCAGAAAAGCCTAGGGAAGCTGAGTGTGCTGCCAATCTGCGCCCCAGACTATGGAAGCTCTGCTTCATTGCCTCTACTGACTGGCTGGCCAGGTCATTGGTAACTAGATGCTTTGGCACCCCCAGCTCCTCCCTTCCATCTTCATCATCCTCCCTATTCTGTCTAGGTCCCCATTGGATTATGTTTCAGGCAGGCATATGACCAACCCTCCTCCATCTGCTTCCCCCCAGCACCCTGCCCGTACCTCAAATCATTGAGTCCCTGATCACTAGGACCTTCTTTACAGTCTAACCCTCCTTGGGTGCCAAGGTGCTGTCTGGCCCATTACCTGAGATTGACTCAGAGTCCCCCCTTTTGGAGTAAGGAGCTTAAGCCTTCTCCAGGGGTGTGAAGCGATTCGCCATCTGGATGCAACTGGGTTGGAAAACTTCTTTGAGGCTGCCTCCTCTCCCTCCCACATCCCACCGCCCTCCTCCTTCCTGGACCAGTGGATCTCTGGGAGGAGAAGGGGTGGGGGGGCCCCTACTGAGCTGAGTGCGCAACTGGGTGATTTCTATCCTGAATGCTACCAGCTGAGCACAGAGCTCCACTATGGTCCTGCAGAAGAGACAGTGTCCCCTGCTCCAGATCACTTCCCTGGAGAAGAGTGCCCAACAGTTCCCACAACTGAGTGACTCACCGTGAACCACATCTTACAAAGAACTGTATTTCTGAGAAAGAAATTTAAGTAGTACCAACTAAGATTAGAACACAGTTTCCACCCAAGTGGGAGAATCTGGTAACACTGGCTAATTCAGCTGTATGATGACAGTAATTATACAAGTATACAAGTACGTCCCAGAGTTGTTAGGTGCTCAGGCTAAACCCTCAGCTGCAGACAAAAGACCATCAACCTTGCAGAATCCTTTCATACCAAGAATCAGCCTCCTAAACAACAGAGGGAAGTATTTCAAGCACCACAATACCACAATTCAGTTTGTTCCCTACTACCTTACAAGCATTAAAAAAGCACTGGACCCTAGAAATGTCCCAAAGAACTTAAATAATTGTAATATACCCCCACCACTATGCAACCTTGCAACAATTTTAGTAGTTTATTTATAAGATTCTCTTCCCATCATGAATCAACCTTCCAGACAGCAGAGGGACATATTTGATGCACCACAATGCTATAACTTTAAGATTTTGCCCCCCCCAACAGAACAAGCTTTGAAAGCAACCACCTAACCACAGCAATGTCCCCACTAGACTTAAACAGATCACTTGTAGTAACCCTCCTTCACTGTGCAACTTTGCAACAACTTAGCAATTACTTCTTACCCCAATGCAACCAATAGCTGACAGTTTGCAGGAGCAGAGTGTCCGGCTGCTGGCTGCCTCATTGGGCTGACTCTCGTGGGCAGACTCTGATGTCCTTTTTGCATTGGTCCTTCATGCAAAGGGCCAAAGCACGGGGACTGCATGATGGCCTTGTCGTTATGAAGGCCCCTGCTTCTTCCTGGTCTCCCCGGCAGCACTCTTGATCAGCTGCCGATCGTGAGGGAGGCACAGCTGAGCTGTGATTGTCTGTGTTTAATGAGCCTTTCAGAGCTCCCTAGCTCTGCTCCTCCTCCTCTGGTCCCTTGGCATTTGTCCCCTTAATCACTGTTCAGTTCAGTTCAATTTTATTGCTTGACAAACAACATTGTCTTTACAAATACATAAAACATATTAAAAGGACTCTTAAATTTACTTTAAATATTGCATTAGTACATTCTAATAAACATTAGCTTCCATTAAAAATCTCAGCCTATCACATTATCATTTACTTTAAATCCATCCTACTTCTGCCCAGAGTTCAATAGACTCATTCTTATATCTCCTTCTCTTTTTCATCATCCATTTTCATGTGTAATAATTCCTTTCTATGGCTCTACAAAATGTCACTACTTTATCTAGAGTATACTCATCAGAGGATTTCAATAAAACATTTACTTGGTATTTAGGTTCCATTTCCAATTTACCAAGAATTTCACCTAAATATAATGTACAGTAATATTCATACAGTGGGCAAAGTATTAAAAGATGTAAATTATCATCAATCCCCAGCCCACAAGCACATTTCATGCTTGGGACCCTGGTGTAGAGCCCAATTAATCTTCTAAATTTATTTAATTTGAAATGGAATCTTGTAAAACATTTTCATTTGTCCAGGTTATTTATTACTTCCAAATAAGGTTCTATCCCCTCTTCTCTTTTTATTTTTCCCCAACCAACTGCTTACAACCCTATTGTTTATTGGCTCATTACTTTCTTGTATGTATCCATCTTTTATTCTATTCTTTAAATCTTCTTGTATATCGTCATTGTATCTATATAGGCTATACACCAGATAATCCAGCAATCCATGTGGTTTAATTACTTTTTCCAAAATATTCATAGTTGGTAATAAAATTCCCCTGTTCTTATAAGTTATAGCCTCTTCCATACATATTCTTGGCAATCTAAAGAAACATAGAATTTGACGGCAGATAAGGACTGCTTGGCCCACCTAGTCTGCCCATTTTCCTACCTAACAGATAAGCTGCAGATCCTAATTAACCAACAGCTTACTTCCTCCTACCCCCCACTAGGACTGCCTTATGTCTGTCCCATGCATTCTTGAATTCCCTCACTGTTCTTGACTCCACGACCTCCTCAGGGAGGCTATTCCATGCATCCACAACCCTCTGTGAAAAAATACTTCCTCACATTACCTCTGAGCCGCCCCCCCCCTTCAAATTGTGCCACCTTGTTCTTGCACATCTCTTTTTCTGAAAGATGCCACCCTCTTGGACTTTGTTGATTCCCTTGAGGTACTTGAAAGTTTCTATCATGTCTCCTCGCTCCCTCCTTTCCTCAAGGGTATACATATTAAGCTCCTTTAGTCTTTCTTCGTATGTCTTCTGGTGCAGACCTTGCACCATTTTGGTTGCCCTCTTCTGGACAGCCTCCACTCTGTCTATGTCTTTGCGGAGATGGAGTCTCCAGAACGGCACACAGTACTCCAGATGGGGTCTCACCAACTGTCTGTACAGAGGGATAACAACTTCCTGTTTTCTACTATTGATGCCTCTCCCTATGCATCCCAATATCCCCCCAGCCTTCCTTACTGCCTTCTCACATTGCTTGCCCACCTTTAGGTCATTAGGTATAATCTTATCTCGTTCATTACAAATACCATAACCAATAACATACTAACCTTTGCTCTATATAGCATTTAATTGGAAGTTGCCTGAATTCTATTCTAGTTAATATGGATAATGCTCCATTTGGTAATCCCAATATTCTCTTATAATATTTATTAAGTGGTGTTTCTAGTTCCTTAATATCTTCAAATCCCCAAATCTCTGCTCCATAAACTATTTAGCTTTTAATTTTAGCATTAAGGGCTCTTATGATCCCCCTAATAGAGCATCCACCGTATTTGTACATGAACCTTTCAACTGCCGGTATAAATTTCTTGATTTTTTTGAGTATACTCTTTTTATGTTCATTCCATTTTAAATTATAATTAAAAACTATCCCTAAGTAACAACATTTCTGTATCATTTCCAAAGTATAATCCCCACATTTCAACTTACTATCTATCCCCTTCCTAACCATTACTTTACTACACATCATATACTTAGTTTTTTCTAGATTTATTTCTAAATCTGCTTCCTGACATTGAGTTCTAAAGTGCTCCAAGCTTCTTTGTATTCCCACATAACTTGTGGCCATCAATACAATATTGTCCGCATATGCCAAGTATGGGCAATATCTATTACCCACCCTTGACATATGGTGGTCATCCCCTTATAAACCTCCTAATACTTCATTCAAAAAAACAAGAAATAAAATGGGTGAAAGAATGCATCCCTGTCTTAGACCTAAAGTGGAAGCACATTTTCTGTTTTATCACCTTCTTTTTGATATATCTTATACTCATATAATTATTACTGTACATAGCGGCTATTATTCCTATTACTGCTGGGTCTAAACCATAATTCTCCAGTACTATCCACAACTTATTTCTTTTTACTCTGTTGAAAGTGGCTCGAAGGTCCACAAAGACGCAACAGAATTTTTGTTTATGAATATATATATATATATATATATGTATACGATGTGATAACACATAACATTGATCAATCGTAGAGTGTGATGGCATGAAGCCTGCCTGTGCTAAGACTTACAGGTCTATAGTCCTTTGGGTTTGTTTTATCCCCTCTTTTAAAAATTGGCACAATGATGTTTTCTTTCCATGTTTTAGGCATTTCTTCATATTTCACCACACACTCAAATTATATCTTTAATAAAGGGACCCATAAATTTATATCATTTAAGATTATATCTGTGGGCACTCCATCAGGACCCGGCACTTTGTGTCTTTTTATAGTTTTTAATGCTTCTATTATCTCTTCTATACTTATTCCTTCTTTTAACTCTGACCATTTTTTTTGTGGGCCTTCAACCTTTATGTTATCACTATCCTGAAAGATTTCAGCCTAATATTTTATCCACTCATCGGGTTCTATATAATTTTCAATATCATCTGAGTAATTATCCCATCCTTTAGCTACCATTCTCCAAAATAGTTTATCATCTTTATTCCAGACTGCCCTCTCTAATTTAGCCCATAACTTTTTTCTATATTGCTTCCTTTTATTGGTCATAACTGTTTTATATTTATTCCTTGCTATTATCAAGAATTCCCTGTTAGTTTTTGTTGGATTTTTCCTTACCAGTCTTGCTTTTTTATTTACCTCGGTCTTTGCAACTTTACATTCTGTGTCAAACCATTTACCACCAGTATGTTCTTTTTTTAATGGGGCTTTCACTATTAATGCTTTTGTTTTCCTCATAATAGCTTCAAACTCCGTTATTATAGTAACTTTACTTTTCTTTACAACTTCCTCTATTTCTTCAGTTATTCCACTTTCCTTTAATAATTTAACTGATGTATACTTATCTATATAATCCCATTTCACTCCTAATTTAGTCCGCACCACCTTAATTGTTTTATTTTTTATTTGTCTTTGATATCTAGTATTTATCATTATTTCCAAAGACTATGTTCCGTTTCCATCCTTTCCCCTATTTTTAAATCTAGGAATAGAGGTACCAGATTCCAATTAATCCAGCCAAGGTCTATAACAGAATCTCTCCTATTACTTACATATATAAAGTTCCCCTCTTTATCATCATTAGTTCTACCATTAAGTAATACAAAATTCCCATCTTCTAATATTTGACTAATGATCTTGCCTCTTTTTGAAGTGTTCTGATCTGTGGACTTTCAATTTTTAGCTAATTTCTCTTGTCCCATTGCTAAACACAAATTTATATCTTCATTGGATAGTGATTTATTACCTCCTACCTTTGCGTTAAAGTCAACCACTATCAAAATCCCACTTCCTGGCTCTTCCACTCTTCTCTGTTCTATAATTCTCTCTAATGTTGTAATTACTTCATTATCTTTATATAACTTATTAACTGGAGGGATATATAGATCAATAATTATCATATGCTGATTCTTATCCCTTATTCTTACTCCTAGAATGTTATCAGATTTAATAGGTATTTCTTCTACCTTATACCCTTTCCTTATCTTTAACCAGGTTATTAAACCTCTAGAAGTTCTACCAAATGTTTTCATTTTAATCACCTTTTTACAGAATGCCTTGTATCCACTTAACATCACTTCCTGATCAGTCCATGTCTCTTGTAGGCAAATACAGTCATACTTTTTTATGTATTTTATAAATGTCGGATCCCCTAACTTATTTCTAATCTCTGATAGGTTCCATGATATTATGTTAATGTTTGTGAGATTCCTTTTTCCCAGGTAGTTTCCTTCCCTTATATTTTAATTTTCTACTTTTTCCTTCCCATACAATTTTTGTCAGTCTTCATTCTGTGTTTCTAATACCTGATATTTGTTTGTTGTTTGGATCAAATAACTCCATTTTTCTGATCTTTTATTTACTTCTACCAGCGGATATTGTTTTTCTTCTCCTACCATATTAATCTCGATTTTATCAAGAATTTCAGCTTTGGATAATAACAATCTATAACTTTCTCTATTATTCATCCACATTGTTATCTGACCATTATTTTCCAATCTTTTCATTTGTTGGATCCAGTTGCTCACCCCCTCTATCTTTAGCAAATTTTGTAGTAGTTGTGCAGTTTTCATTTTTAGATTATTCTTAGATTCATTTGTAAAGTTATTTATCCCAAATATTGATATTGGTAGATTCATTGAGAAACTGTTATTTTATATTTCTTGAATCAAAATATTCAGGAAACAAAACTTTTACTTTTACTACACCTTCAACTTCAAGTCCCACATTCTTTAATTTAGTTTTTTTGTTTTTCTATTACATTAAGTATGTAATATTGTTCTGAGATTATTAATACCAACTCTTGATCTTTCAGTGGCCTAACTATACTCAGCCAATCCAAATCTGGGCAATGGTTGCTATTATTTTGTAGTACTGATGTTAAAAAAGTTTTCAGATGTTTGTCAAGTTTTTCCTCATTTTTTTCTGGCATTACTGCCACTTTAAACATTAGCAGTACAAAATCTGTATCAGACATACGCTGTAACAGTTTTTTCCCATTGTTCTAACTGTTCCTTACTTTTCTCCAGCTTCAAACTCTTTTGAAACTCATTGTCACTTTGTTCTTTATCTTGATAGGTTTCCTCCTTCTTTTCCCTATTATTGTTTACCCTTTCTCGCACTTTTCCTAACTTCCTCTTTTTTTTTAACCTGTCCATTCTGTTTTTCCTTATTCAAGAGCTTCTTACTCACATCAATTTTCTTTCCCTTTTCCTTTTAATTTTTGGTTTGCCTACTATTTAATCTCTTTCTTTCATTGTTAATACTACTTTAAATATTCCCCTTATGTTTTATTTTTATTTTCTTTGTTACCTTCTATGCTATCTCTTTCTTCTAAGTCATTCAGATCTATCATAGTTCTTCCACTATAATGACTTTTTCCTTTTTTTTCTGTTCTACCTCATCTCTCCTTAATCTTTGTTTATCTCTATTTTTATGTAATTTTTCCTCTTGGGCCAACCCTCACTCCCACAAGCTTAAGTTTCCCTGTCTTATTTTGCTTGCCACACTCTCCTGTCTCCAATTAGCATCTGGTAACATTATCAGTTCAGAATCCTTTTCTTCATTCCCTGAACTCTCAATCTCCCATGTTATTACATTACTGTCCTCTACTTTTTCTATCAGCCCCTTTGACAATCCTTCTGACAGATACATTATTTCTTCCTCTGCCTTTGTTACTGGTTTCCAACCCTTTTCTATCCCTAAAGTGTTTTCTAAGTCTAAATTCGCATCCTGTTCTGCATGTGATAATTCCCACTTCAATTGCTTCTCTTCTTTATTAATGTTTATCTCATTTTCACATTTTCCCTGTGATTCCTTCCTTGTTGTTTGTATAGCTATGATTTCCTTAATATAACCTTGGTTCTTTAAACATGTGCCTTTAAGAAAGACAATATATTTCTTAATTGATAATAATTGCTTATGTATCATAATGTTAGCCATTAAAGGGTCTCTCATGGCTGCACACATTTCTTCAGTTATATTATCAGTAATCAAATTTTCAGTTCTAATAGGACTCTCAGAACTCATAAACAACATATCTCCCATGGGGGTCCAACCCTCTGTTGGTTCCTCAACTTTTGAGATTCCCAATTTTCTTCTTTATCCAACCTCCTGTTTGGACTATTACCCTGCATATTATATCCTTTGTACCCTTTATATTCTTCTATTTCTATATTCTATATGCTCTGTATCTCATTTACAAGTGTTGGAGTACCTAAACTCAGATTACTTGCCTTAATTTTATTTTCTACTCATTTATTATATTCTATGGTTTTTCTAATTTCTCCCACTGTTTTATTTATTTCTTCTTTAACAATGCTTACCATGTACAATTTATAATTTCCTTTTATTCCTGCTGGTCTTTCTTTGTTACCAGTCCCTTCTTCCTCCTCTATACCAAATTCTTCTTCTCCCATACTTAACAACTCTTTTTCTACCTCAATTCCCTTTCTAACCATTTCTTTGAAAATTTACAGGGGCAGACTGGATGGGCCTTGCGGTCCTTATCTGCCATCAACTTCTATGTTTCTATGTTTCTATACAGTCTCAAACATTTCATAGAACTTTGATTGTATCATTTTTTTCCTCCTCTTGATTATTGTTTGGGGTCGAGGTTATATTATTCAATCTATCCCTTTCCTTTTTCCCTTCTATCCATCCTCCCCACCCCAGCCCCTCCCCCATTATCTTTTAATGCCTCTACACTTTCTGCCTGCATCTTAATATTTCTTATTCCTTTCAAAGTGGTTCTAGCACTCTTTCTCCTTTTATTTTCCCTTTGGTCTTTCGTGCTCCTTGTCATAACTGGCATCTCTTTGGGGATCCTCTAATCTTCTTTTCTATCACTCTAATTATCTCTTTAATTATCTTCCTACTTTATTTAAATACTTGATATAAATAATAACCAGTTACTTTATATCCCACTTGTTCCAACACCCTTGTGTTCCTAGAAGAAAAGTTTGTGTTTTCTAAATAACATGAATACCTAGATTGTTTGAACAATCTGCCAAAGGTCACCAAAATCACTAGAATCACAAAGGTCACAAGCTTATAACCCCTGCTTTCCACAAGATACAAATTATAAAGGCATACAGTCTATTAATATCTAATGTATTCTTGTGGGGTCAAAGTTCTTTCTTGGTTCTTTCAGTGCTGTTGACCCCTTCAATTCCTTCAATTTCTTTTTTATTTAGATGTTTAACCAAGAGTAGCACACTAAGCTAAAATCTTTTTTACCGGTGTGACCTGGGAGCACAAGGAAGTTAAGTGATTTGCTCAGGGTCACACAGTCTGCAGGTGGAAGCTGTGGGATTCAAACCCTGGTCTGGTCTGCTGGATGTCACCAGATTTGTAGCTCAGAGCCTTAAACCACTGTGCTATGCTGCCTCCCAATTCTCCTAGAAAGCCCCCTACCAAGCTTCTCATAAGACACAGAATCCTTAATAATAATTAACCCTCACCTATATTGAATACTGGGTATATACCATTTGAATTTCTTTTCCTAGAAAGCCCCCACCAAGCTTCTCATAAGACACAGAATCCTTAGTAATAATTATAAGTAATTGTATGAGTAGTTATACTTACTTTCCATGATCTGCATAGACTGAAATAAACAGAAGCTATACAGCCACAAGTTAAGAGCCTCACTGGAGCAGTCCCAAAGGCTTAACCCTCACCAATATCTTCTAAATTTTCTAAATTGAGCAAGCCATCCATCCAATGGATTTTAACTGCAAGCACGTTTTTTACCACCTATCTGGTTTGTATAAACTTGTATTATTTGCTCGATATACGGTACTTTTTAATCGCACCTCTATATCTTCAAAAAAGAAGAAAAACAAGTCAAAGCACAGAAATAAAAGACTTTTTCTACACAGCCTTCTTGTGGTGTCTCTCTTGCTTGCTCAGGTCAATAATGGCGCTCAATGCCCTAAGATGCCCATACATGCACTTTTATGCACTGCAGTCATGTGCCAGAGTGCTTCAATTGGGCTTCCACTTCCTGGATTTGAATTACTTTTAAAAACTCAACAATTTAAACAAAAAAAAATTAAAATTCTAAAAGAAATAACTCTCAAAGTAACTTCAAAGTGCTCTCAGGAACTAAACTAAATGATGCGAGTAACCAGAAGAAAATTTGTGACACAGTCCTCGCTCAAAACTGCAGGTAAATACACAGTGCTAAAACATGTCAACAGCTGAATAAAACCAGAATTTAAATAATGAAGACAATGCTCCTCTTAAAAATAGCACTAAATGTTGACAAATGTAATTTTGCTGTGGGAGTAAGAGTGAACTGTGAGCTTAATCAATTGGTACTTCTATCTTGCACTAAACAAATATAGCGTCTCAGTTTTACTTAGTGCATAGCTGCTTCTTTATTTAAAGAAGAAAGTTCTGCAGACAATGAATTCTTCCACAAGCACAAAACATCCAGTCAAAGAGTTTTTTATGGTTTTTTTTTAATAATTTTATAATTTTGTAGTTGTGATAATAGGCATAGACAGTCCTCACAACACTCTCTCTCTCTCTCTCTCTCTCTCTTTATTTAATTTTCAAGGGTGGCGTTATTAGCCGCTAAACCTCCACAGGTTCCACAGGTTCCACCGGCTCCACTGGCTCTTTTTCTTTACCCCGCTCACCAGTGGGCTTCTCCACCGCACAAACTCCTCAACTGGAAGCGGGTGGGGGGGGCAGAGGCTGAACAATGCTGCACCCTTGCACTGTGAGGAGTTAGGAGCCCAAAGTTGTCCTGGAAAGGTCAGTGAAGAATAAAAATATCAATAAATAATACCAGGGCAATGGTGGCATACCTGTTAAAAATAAATTATAGCTTTTCACCAACTTCTGCTACCAACACTCGCTCCTCAGTGTCTTAGCAACTGGCTTCCAACTCCTCCCTCAGTGGCAGCGGCTCCACTCTTCAAGGAGATGAGCAGATATTTTGATCAAAACATTTTTCCCTTAATCACTGTTGGGGGGGTGTCCAATCCAGGCCCCTGTCCCACCAAAAAAGATTGTGGCTGCTCCACTTGTTGCTCATGTAGCAGGGCAATTTAAATGGCCTGCTGCTTTCCCTGCTTCTTCCTGGTCTCCACGGCAACTCTCTTGATTGGCTGCTGATGGGGAGGGAGACGTGGCTGAGCCATGATTGGCTCTGTTTAGCGGGCCTTTCAGAGCTCCCTAGCTCTGCTCCTCCTCCGATCCCCTGTAATTTTTCCCCCTAATCGCTGCTGGGGGGGCCGATCCGTACCCCCATCTTGCCAAAAAAGATTGCAGCTTCTCCCCCAGTTACCCTCACTAACTGGTTCCAGCTGATGTCTACAGGTTATTCATGGCTGGAAAAGTGGTTTATAAGGTAGAGTCACAAATGAAAAGTGTAATCTTCATACTTGGTATGTACCGGGGATTCAGATAACTCCATTTTGGGAATATTTTACTTCCAAAAGTAAGGCAGAAACTTCCAAAATAAAGGGGGAAGAAGTCATTGACTTCCAGATGTAAAACCAACAAGCATTTGTCAATGCCGAATGTCTGCTTGCTGGCATTGACATTGGTAGTGTAGAAGTTACAGAGCTGCATAATAGGAATGGCAGCAAAGTATTGAACTGAAGCCAACCCCACCACCACCCTGCAGAGAGTGAAAGGCATTGGGGTGTGCCTTTGGGTCATCAGGCATAACGACCACGCCATTTCACTACACCCTACCCTGCAGACACTGACAAGTGTCACGGTGTGCCTTGGGGTCTTTGGCCCTTATATGCACCCCATTCCATCAGGAAATATGGTGAGATGGGTGCGGTATAGGAGAATGGGGTGAAGTTTGGGCCTGAAGAGTCCGAGGCACACCCTGATGCCTCTCACCGGCTGCAGAGTGTGGGGGTGGAATGGTATGAACATTACAGGCAAGAATCCCAAGTCACACCCCTGATGCCTGTCATTCTCTACAGGGTGGGGCGTTATGGTTGGAAACCCTAATGCCTCAGGCATTCGTTGGTATTTTCAGTCCAAATTTTTGACATGGTTTTTTTGTGACCCCCACCTCATGAACAGTGGCAATATCAGATTGTTAGCCGAAAACTGCTTTTGCACAGCAACTACGGCATTTGGCACCACAGGTGCAAAAACACATTCTGAGCAGGATGTGAAAAATGACAGTGGTACTGTTCATGAGGAGGTGTAAAAAATGGCAATGTTGAAAATCTGCTGTGAAAATCTTAAAAAAACTGGTGAAGTCACGAGCGTGCGTAGAAACTGTGCAACGCACACCCGTAATGTAACTAGCTTGGGGATTTTTTTTATAGCAGATTGTTAACAAAGGCATTTTGGGACCTCCGATCATGAACAGTGTCAGTGTGATTTTCTTTATCTGTCCCGAACAATGATTTCCCACAGCGACCACGCATTTCTGCGCTGAAAGTGTGAAAACACATTTTGGCCATGTTGTGGAAAATGACAGCTGTACTGTTCATAAGGAGGTGTGGAAAAATGCCATTGGTGAAAATCTGGACTGAAAATATTACAAATTCATGAACTTATGATGGTGCATGGAAACTGCGCAATGCTCACTCGTAACACAGTCATTTTATGGAGTTTTGTCACCAAATTTTCAACATAGCCATTTTAAGACCTCTGCTCATGACCAGTGTCACTGTGATTTTCTTAATCTGTCCCAAACAATGTTTTCACACATCGACTGTACCATTGTGCGCTACATGTGCAGAAACACATTTTGGGCAAAATGTGAAAAATGGTAGCTGTACTGCTCATAGGGAAGTGCGGCAAAATGACACTGTTGAAAATCTGGTGTGCAAATATTACAAATTCACAAACTTGCCAGCTTGCACTCCTAAAACAGTCATTTTGGGAAATTTTTTCACCAAATTTTCAACATAGCCATTTTAACACCTCTGCTCATGACCAGTGTCACTGTGATTTTCTTAATGTGTCCCATATATTGATTTCGCACACCGACTGCACCATTGTGTGCTACATGGGCGAGAACATCGCTAGGCAGGATGTGAAAATGACAGCTGTACTGCTCATAAGGAGGTGTGGTAAAATGAAAATGTTGAAAATCTGGAGTGAAAATATTGAAAATTTGTGAACTTACAAGCATGCGTAGGAACTCTGCAACGACACTCGTAAAACAGTCATTTTTAGGAATTTTTTCACCAAATTTTCAACATAGACATTTTAAGACCTCTGCTCATGAACAGTGTCACTTTGATTTTCTTAATGTGTCCTGTACATTAATTTTGCACACCGAATGCACCATTGTGCGCTACATGGGCGGAAACACATTTTGGGTGAGATGTGAAAAATGACAGCTGTATTGCTCATAAGAAGGTGTGGTAAAATGGCAATGTTGAAAATCTGGAGTGAAAATATTGAAAATTTGCGAACTTACGAGTGTGCATAGGAACTGCGCAACGCACGCTCGTAAAACAGTCATTTTTAGGAATGTTTCCACCAAATTTTCAAAATAGGCTTTTTGAGAGCCCACCTTATGAACACTGGCAGTGTCGTTTCATTAATCAGTCCCGAAATGTGATTTCATGCAGTGACTGCGAAATCACCCTTCGGACTCGATTAACACCATGACAGTGACAGCATTCATGAGAAGGGGTCCCAAAAACCCTATATTGAAAATTTGGTGCAAAAATTCCAAAAAATGCCCGATATATGCAGCAAAGTTGAAAAAACCCTATCTATTACATTATACAGGTCACCGGCATTTCCTCAGTTAAGTAGTCGGCTTTGAAAGTGCAGGCGTGTTCCAGTCCACGAAGATGGTAACTCGGACTCGGAGGTAAGATGGGGTGGGGGTGGGGAGGCAGGGTGCACAGGGTTGGTGGGTGGGGGCAGGGAGACTGAAAGGGACCGTTTTTTAATTTACAGGTTGTTTTTTAACTATTAAGACGGCGGGACATTTGCCATGCTGGGTGGGCTCCCTGCGGCAGCTGGAAAGGCTGTTTGGGGGCTGAGCTTTAGGATTGGGCACCCCATTGGCCATATGAGCTTGTGCCACGCTGGGTGGGCTCCTAGCATGGCAGCTGTAAGGCTGTTTGAGGCTGGAGCCGACGAGGATTGGGCACCCTAAATACCGGCCATGCAGACGTGTGCCATGCTGGGTGGGCTCCCAGCATGGCACCAGCTTTTGAGGTGTCATGGAGCCGGACGGGCATTGGAACCCCCATCGGCCATACAGTACATGCGTGGGGGGAGCGCACAGCGTGCAATATGCATGCCTGCGTGTTGAGGGGGGGAGCTCTGCTCACTGAAGCAGAGCTCTCCCTTTCAACTGTATGCCACTGCATTTTCAACTGCTGTCTTAGACAGCTGGAGCAGTGATTGGCGTACTGCAACCGCGCCTGCAAATACACTGACTGAATTGGAAGAGGCTGACACACCTCTGGAAAACTTGGATGAATGCACTATGTTTCTTGCACATGCATGCAAGCAAACATAAAAATTAGATGACTTCTGAAATTGCAGTCTTGGATGTCAAAAATGATTCATTTTTTTCTGAAAGAAATTGTATTTTACCACTAATACATTAACAGTCATAAACTGGTTCTTCCTAGAATAATGGCTTCCAAAAGTGAGATCCTGGAACTATTTTGACTTCATAAAATGGGAATGACTTCCATATTTTGACTCTAGGAGGCAGTATAGTGCAGAGATTTGGGTCTCTGAGCTGCAGACCTGGAGACCTGGGTTTGAATTCCACAACCCCCACTTGCATGCATGTGTGACCCTGAGCGAGTCACTTAACTTCCTTGTGCTCCCAGGTCGCACCTGGAAACAAGCTCCGGCTTAGTGTGCCTCTCCTGGGTAAACAATTTCCCCTTTCCCTTTCCCTTTTCCTTTCATGGAAGTTTTAGACTTTCACTAAAAATAAATTAACTGAAACTCTGGTATGGACTGTAGGTTTTCACTACATACTAGTTCCAGAGGATTCTCCCCATGGGGGATAATGTTAGAGTCTGGGATACTGCAGCCTTGTGTTAGTAGTACAATGTCATACAGTAGGAACAAAGTATCACAGTAATTTAAGGTCAGCCCATCATGTCCCCTCCACACCATCATCTTAAAAGCAGTGATGAATAAGTACTGTTTGCTGTGTAAACGTGCATTAATTTCAAGAGGTTCCCTACACACTCTACTACAAAGGGTGCCCTGTGATTCTTTTGAAAGGCAGAAATTTGCCTGGCTTACTCTGAAGGCATGTACTATTTTCATTTCTACTGTCTATGCTGGTAGGCTGTTCTAGAAGTCAAAAACTGATTTTGAAAAAGTGCTTGGTTAGAAGTGCAAAACGTGCTAGGTGACCTCTTAGAAGGGGCCACTGTGATCTTTGCCCCTGCTTTAAAGTATACACTTTTGCACACTTCACATCATTGTGTACAAAATAAGGGAAGAGAAGATTTGTATGTTTATACAGGACTCTCTTGTTTGCTCATTGTGTCTGCCAGGTTCCAAGTGTCGACTTCTGTCTACTTCTGTTTGTTCCATCAGTTCACCAAACTCTAGGAGAAAAAGTATCTTGATTTCACCCTTGCATTTACTACTTCTGAGCTTCAGGGCATAGCTCCGTGTATTACTGGAGGACACGAGATCAAACATTTCTGACTTTCTATTTTGCTACTACCCTTCAGTATACAGAAGACTGAAATCATGTCCCCTCTCCACCTCATTTTATCTGTGGTGATCATTTTTAAGGGTCATTTACCTCTGAGTTAGCAATGACTAATGCAAGGGACAGATTGTTTCAGAGAAAGTTACCTCCAGGGTAGCCATGTCATGGAGACAGCTCTGTCCTGGTGCGCTTATTCTTTCTCAGACTTAAGTCCCTTTTCCTATATATTTACTATTCTAACTCCACACCATCTAGTGAAATTCTGACAAATGAAAACTGAGGGGAATTAGTCTGGATTCAAACCCACAGTCTCTTGTTTATGAGGCTGCAGACTTTTCCCCTACACCACCAAGCTGGCACAATAGCAAAGCTCAGCTCTTTAGCTGTAGAGGTTGACGCCCTGCCTGGGGGGGCAGCCCTATCCATACTGTTTGCCTCCAAGGCAGCGCTGCCTCAGAGACAACTTTCATTGAAGGACTCTGTCCCTTGCAGGATGAATGCCCTTGTCTCATACTAAGTTAGTCTAGGAGGTATTTACTCTTGCAGACATTTTGATTTGACTGTCATTGACCTAGGCCTACTGTAGTCAGCCAGAGTTGCTCATGACTATATTCAACTCCAGATATCGAGTTTGCCTAGAACTCATTCATAGACATGTGTTATCTAATGTGCATATCCCAACTGAAAGAATCCGAGGCTTCCATCACTTCTGCAAAACAGCAAAGTTGTTAGAACTGCTTCAGCTGGGAGATTTTGCTTGGAACAAACTGTATATTCCCTGGGATAAACTCTGACCTAAACCAATACAAGAGATTGAAACCTCTGTAGTACTCTAACCACAAATGCTACAGAACTGTCCAACACAAAAGATCTTTAGCAAATAGCTCTCTCAGCTAGAAAGGTTTGGGAAGTCATTTACAGACTTACATCACCAAAGTCCAAGAGGGTAGCATCTTTCAGAAAAAGAGACATGCAAGAACAAGGGGACACAATTTAAAGATAGAGGGGGGGCGGTTCCGGGGCAATGTGAGGAAGTTTTTTTTTCACAGAGAGGGTAGTGGATGTATGGAACAGCCTTCCTGAGGAGGTTGTGGGGTCTAAAACTGTGGGAGAATTCAAGAATGCATGGGACAGACATAAGGCAATTCTTGTGGGGGGTAGGAAGAAATAGGCTGTTGGTTAACTAGGATCTGCGGCCTATCCTGTAGGTAGGGAAATGGGCAGACTAGGTGGGCCAAGTGGTCCTTATCTGCCATCAAAGTCTATGTTTCTATGAGCCTACATAACCAATTGATTTAATCAAGAGAGATGTACCCATATAGCATAGCACAGTAAAAACATCAGTGTTGTGCAAAACATGCTGGTAACTATTGTAACAGCCCAACAACTGCTTCTAAAGTCACAAGTAATGTGGCACAACTCTTAACAACTTCATGCAGATTTGCTTTCTTCAAACCTCTTCAGATGCCCTAGCTATAAGAGCAAAACTCTAATTAGTAGAAACATGGAAACATAGACAATGATGGCAGAAAAAGACCAATGCTTATTCTGTCTGCCCATAGTTCCCTATCAACCCCAGGACCTATTGTCCATACAGGGTACTAGCTGTATAATTGGGTCATCTGAGTGATCTTCTGTCTCCTTTCCATCTGCCCCACCCCCTCCGCTCCTCAGAGAGAGGCCTCCTTGCTATTCCCAGGACCAGGCTTAAGACATCTAGGCATCGTACTTTTGAATGAGGTAGCCAGCCTGCCCCTGTGGAACTTGTTTCTCAGATCTCTGAGGGAAACCCCCTCAGTGGAGGCCTTTGGGGAGGCCTTAAGACCCATTGGTTCAGACAGCCTTATGATTTTAGTTAACCCCAATGAACTGCTCTAGCTATGGTTGCCACTCTGTTTTAATTAGCAAATTTATGTAACCCCCCTGCAAATGGGGGTTCCAAAAAGACTTCCAGGAGCTTGCTTGAATGCTCCAAGCCTGAATGGTGTTTGGCATTTAAGCCATTTATCAGTGAGTGTTTTTAGAACCTCTGGTACTGTCTCTTTAAGAGCTGTCTGCTTGCAGACATAATTAGTTTGTATGGGGGACTGTGTGTTTCTTTGATTGAGTACCACTCAAGCTGCTGCCAATTCACTTCATTTTTGCAGTCACTAGGAGTGCAAAGGAACCTATCTGAAAGATGTAACTGTTTGCCAGAAATTATTTAGAGTAATAATGAAATTACAGTTTGTCTAACCTGCTTTCTTTGCAGTCAGAACTGTGTCTGCTAGTTCCCATTCTAGTTTTGAACTGCTGAACTGGACCAATCAGTGTGGGTAAGCTAGCTCTAAAATGGTGCCTTGGACGAATCAGAACTTGGACTCATAATCTGAGCCAGCCACAAGAGGATTGTATGGGCAGTGACTCTGGGAGATGTAGTTTAGACTTCAGTGCCTTTTTGGACCAACAGCAGCAGTCTATTGTGAGTGACAGCCAATCCAGTCAAGAACTGGGAGGAACTCAAAGGAAGTGCCCGGTTTTGTCGGTTGGAGTTTCAGTTGAGCTTTGGCAGTGAAGAAGGAAGGAGCCCTGTGCTTTTCAGTGTGCAGTTTTAGTCAAAAGCGTGTAAGGCCCAGAGTTCCGGTCTGCAGCTTGTGTAACAGCTTGTTAGGACTGAACTGTCCTGTGAAAAGAATCAAAGGATCTCTGAAGAGTAGAAACCAGGCTCACCCTGTAGAAGACTGGAGGAATTGCTGAAAATTGCACTGGTCTGTCAGGAACTGAATCTGCTGTGTGTTCTCCGGCATTGTGCAGTAATTGCGATCGGGATACAGATGCAGCCTGCCTGGTATAGTGCTTTCTTTTATATGGATGTGTGAAGAGGTTTGTGTACCTCAAGTGAGCCCTGCTGACATTGAAGGACCCTATCTTATTTGGAGGTCGTGAGTACTAATTCAGGGTCGCTCCCTGTTGAATTGCCACATTAAATCCAAATGGAATTACTGTACTGCTGACTGTTTAATTCTCCTTTCTCTGTGTGAAAGGGCCCCTACCAGCTGCCACGGTTTGGACTAGCCACTAGGCTTGGGTACCCAGGACAGTAACTGATAGGGATAGGCTCTGCACAGAGCCATAGGTAGATTATCAGAGTGATAAGCTAATTAACCTGATTTCCCCTGTCCTTGTTATATCCCCTAAATAAATCAGAGCTGCTTGTTTCAGCAAAGTTATACTGCCTGAGGTATTTGACTATGTTAAAGTACTGTACTGTGATTGTTGCACTGTATCTCATTTCACAGGAGGTCCCAGTGCCGGAACCAGACCTGGGGTAAGTGTATACTGTGAAGGTAATTTGATATATTGTGTGGGCCACTAGTGGGAAGAAAGGGGTTGCAGTGTCCCAGATGGCTGTGACCAAGTTAGTTTAACTATTGCAAACCCTGACCTCTGGGTGGAGGCACCGCCATTGGATCCAGGCCCTCAACCTGTTAGTGGCAAATCAGGCAGGGTAGTAGCCCTGGATAGCGCCATCTAGGGGTTACATCTTGGAGGCTCACCGCTGGGATTGTGTGTCCTCTAGTGGCCATATTTACAAACCACTGTTAAGAAAAATGGGTACCCGACAGAAGTGGCTGTGCACCGCTGGTGGAGTGGTGTACTGGGAGGAGATCGACCCCAAAATGCTATGCTTATCCTGGACATCCCCTGGTATCAATATGGACACTGTGCAGGAGTACTTTCCAAGGTGGAAGGTTTACAAAACCCTGTGGTGGTGGGTCGGCATGCAAATCTGCTCATCCACACTTTCCTGGCCCTAGTAGAGTTTAAGGATCCCATAGATAGCTCCAAAGTGCCACAGACCATTACCCCAGAGGGAGCCCTCACTGCTTGGAGAGTGATAACTAAGGACAGTAAAGACCCAGGGGGAAATGAGCCCCCACCACTATCTGAAACTTTTGAGGAGAAATTTGCTAAATGGTTGCTGGGGAAGGGAAAACTGTGGAGGACTTGAAGAAACTATTCTTGCCACCTGGGGTGTTCTCCCCAACACCCTCTCCCACTCCAGTACCCGTAATGGTGGCTGAACCAATGCAGACTCCTATTTCTGCACCTGCCATTAGTCACGACTCTTACCAAGGTTGAGGATCTTCTCTGGCACCCTCCCACCCCCAAGGGAGGATGACTGGGAGACCTGGATAGACTATGTTGCCCCCAAGTGCTAGAATGGCAATGCTCGAAGTCGAAAAGCTTAAAGAGGGTTAGTGAGAGCCTCCGAGGTCCTGCCCTGGCTACCATTCGTGCTAAACGGGCCAGTAACCCTGAAGTGACTGCACAGGCCTATCTTGAGGCCCTGGAGAATGTGTATGGGAGCCCAGATTCTGATGAGGACCTATGGTGGAGAGTAAGAGATGCACAACAGTACCAAGGGAGTTGTTGTCTGTGTATGTATCTCGGCTGGAAAAATTGTTGCAAGAATGCCTCAGAAAAGGTAGTTTGCCAGCGATTGAACTGGACCGAACCAGGCTGGACAGGATCCTAAGTCTGCCCCTTCTCAGAACTGCTGTTGCTTCAGTTACGCCTGGCAGATCGACTGAATCCCCACCCTCCTATGATGAGTTAATGAGAGAAATTGAGGAGTTGAGAAAAGGCGACCTCGGGAGGTACCTGCACCAACAGCTGTGGCTACGACCGAGTGACTGAGGGTGACCCATCAAGTGAAGTTCAGGGCAAAGGTTGACAGTCAATGAGTGCTCTGACAAGGAAAAAGATATGCCACAATGGGGCGAACTGTTGAGAGAGATCCGGGAATTCAAAAACAGTCCCTTTATGAAGGCCACGCCTGCAAGTATGGGCCCTGACCTATATCCGACTGCATCTGCTATGGGGGTGGGGGTACCCACCCATGTATCTCCTGCTGATAACAGCTCCAAACTCAATTCCTTGACCATGGAAGTGGAGAAACTGATGAGATGTCTCCAAATGCTTATCACGCCGCAGACAGAGATGGCACCCAGGTTTCCAGTTAGTAATACCCCGCCCTGGCTCCCAGTGTGGCGCCTCGGCCAGCTCAAACTCCAGAAAGTATGTTTTGCTATAATTGTGGGAAAGATGGGCACATGAAAGGGAATGCCAGTCCCAAAAGACACTGACAAAGTTGCATATAGGCTACAAGGAGAGCTGGAGAAGAAATCAGTGGTTAAGAGGTGCAATACATGATCCCAGTGAGGGCACCAAAATGCTAATTCACGCCCTTGTGGCATGGTCAGCTGCCCAGGCCCCCACTACCGCCTCTCCAGACTGGTCCAGAATAGTGGGTCCCTCCATGGAGACCACTGTAAAGGTGAATGGAGTGTCTACAAGAGCTGTATTAGACAGTGGCTCCCAAGTGACAATTATGTTCCAGGATTGGTATCAGAAGCATTTGTCAGGCGTGCCCTTACAACCATTAGAAGGACTGCATGTATGGGGTTAAGTGAGAAGGCCTACCCTATTCCGGGTATATCCGAATTGGCTGTCTTTCCCCACCTCCGTGGCTGGAGTGGCGAACAAGTAGAGACCTAGCCTTAGTGTGTCCCCCACTGGACTGTATGATGGTGTCCTTTGTTGATTGGAAACAAATGCTCATATGTTCGTAAGGCTGGCAACAGTTGTGTTATGAAAAACAGGGGTCAAAGACTAGTAGAGCTTTAAGAGTTCTGGCTTTAATTAAGAAGGCCTATGAGGCACAGAGAGATGCTGAAAAACAGAACCAGAGGAACCGGTCGGAATTGTATGGAAGAAGGATCCTGAGTCTCTGATCCTGGCGCCAAATGCCCAGTGTACCTTACAGGAGAGGTCCGTATCAGAAAGGATGTTAAGAATAAAATATTAATGTTGGATGCACCAGGCGATGGAAAATTGCCAGAGGGACTGCTGGTCAAGCCTTAGTATTTTGCCCGCTAGAGCCCATGTTATGCCAGAAGGGTAATGGTCCAAGTTCATAATGTGTCTGAAAGAGACATTCGAGTAAACAGAGGTTGCATCCTGGCTAATGTGCATTGTGCAGACACTGCAGTGCTACCTAGCAGCAAGAGTTCAAGGAAGAATGACAGAGTAACGCCTGACTTGTTTGATTTGGCGACCCCGCTGCCAGCTGAATGGAAAGTGAGGATCAGTGAGAAGCTTGCCCAGAGAGACCAGGTGTTTTCTTTAAAGGAATGGGATGTAGGATGCGTGCAAGGAGCTGAGCACAATATCCGGCTGCATGACTGAAAGACCATTTCGTGAGAGGTCTCGACGCCTGGCACCTGCTGACATAGATGATGTGAGGCGGCATCTGCAAGAGATGTTAGCTGCTGGTGTAATACAAGAATCCAGAAGCCCTTATGCTTCCCCATTGTGGTAGTGAGGAAAAGAATGGAACAGTAAGGATGTGTGTGGATTATCGCACCTTAAACCGGCGGACTATCCCTGATCAGTACACAATGCCCGCATTCAGGATGCTTTGGACTGCCTAAGCGGGAGCAAGTGGTTCTCTGTGCTGGATCTCCGCAGTGGGTACTACCAGATCCCGATGGCCCCAGAGGACCGTGAGAGACGGCCTTTATCTGTCCGCTTGGCTTATGAATTCATGAGGATGCCTCAAGGTTTCAGGTGCCCCAGCCACTTTTCAACGATTGATGGAGCGTGCAGTGGGGGACATGAACTTACTAGAGTGCCTGGTATACCTAGATGATGTTATGTGTTTGGCAGCTCACTGGAGGAACATGAGAGCAGATTATTTAAGGTATTGGACCAACTGGAGGACTTTGGCCTTAAACTGTCCATTGATAAGTGTCAATTCTTCAAACATCAGTAAAGTATGTGGGACACATAGTATCCACCGAGGAATAGAGACCGACCCAAGTAAAGTTGAGGCCTTGACCACCTGGCCACAGCCCAAAATCTAAAAGAACTGCAAAGATTCCTGGGATTCTGTGGTTATTATCGGCGCTTCATCAAGGACTATTCAAGAGTGATCCGCCTTTACTTAACCTTACTCAAGGGTATCCCCAACCCACAAAAAATACCAAAAGTCAGCGTCCTCAAGACTGAAAGAGTGTATTTTCATCCGAGTGAAGTATTTGGGGCCGCTGGACTCCTGATTGTGAGACTGCTTTTCATGAGATCATATATCGACTTACCCATGCTCCAGTGCTGGCCTATGCCGATCCAAGAAAACCTTACGTCCTGCACACTGATGCTAGCTTGCAGGGGTTGGGGCTGTGTTGTACCAAGAGCACAGAATGCCTGAGACCAGTGGCCTTTGCTAGTAGAAGCCTGACCCCATCCGAAAAGAACTATCCTGTACATAAGTTAGAGTTCCTAGCTTTGAAGTGGGCTATTGTTGACCAATTCCATGAGTACTTGTATGGGGCTAAAATACTAGTAAAACTGACAATAATCCTTTGACCTATGTGCAGACCTCAGCTAAGTTGGATGCCACTGGCCATGGTGGCTTTCTGCATTATCTACATATGACTATGCTCTCGAATACGAGCAGGTCTGAACCACATAGATGCTGATGCTCTCTCCGGAGGCCTGTTCCCCAGAATGATTGGGTCCGATTGGCAGAACCTGACATTCAGGCACTCTGCCGAAGTTTGACAGGAGGAACAAATGTCCACGGACGAGTGGACTGCATGGTGGATTGCTTGGGAGCCTCTGAGAATTGCATACCTGCTGCTTATGCCACTTTTCTGCAATAGACATTGGTGCACTGCCTCAGCTGGACAATGACAGTATTCGGCGGCTCAATCTCGCGATCCCATGATCAAAGCAGCTTTGAAGCCCTCTATGCAGGAAAAGATGTGTCCAAATTACGCTCCACTGATTTGAGAACTGCACTGTTATACAAAGAAGGTCCTAAGTTGAAACTGATCAATAAACTGTTATACAGAGAAACAGTAGACAGAGGGGGACAAGTAGACAAACAACAACTAGTGCTGCCCACTGCCTTTCGAGACTCAGTACTGAGGTCCTTGCACAACCACATGGGGCACCTTGGTATAGACAGAACACTTGACTTGGTGAGATCCAGATTCTATTGGCCTAAGATGGGGGCTGATGTGGAGCAACACATTTGAACTTGTAGTCGCTGCTTACAGAGGAAAGCTTTGCCCCAGAGGGCTGCCCCCCTTGTTAACATCACCACCAGTGCACCCATGGAGCTGGTCTGTATTGATTTTCTGAGTTTGGAGTCAGATCAAAGAAATATCAGTGATGTGCTGGTGGTCACTGACCATTTCATGAGATATGCCCAAGCTTTCCCCACCAAAGACCAGAAAGCATCCACTGTGGCCAAAGTACTTGTAGAAAATTCTTTTGTTCACTATGGGCTCCACAAAGAATCCATTCTGATCAAGGAGAGACTTTGAGAGTCGCCTGATCAAAGAGATGCTTTCTGTGGGGAGTGCGAAAGTCCAGAACCACCTCATCATTTCAGGGGACCCACAGCCTGAACGTTTCAACCAGACTTTGCTAGATATGCTAGGCACCCTGCACCCAAAGGACAAGCCTAGATGGAGCCAACAAATTAGCACCCTGGTACATGCTTATAACTGCACCAAAAGTGATGCCACTGGATTCTCCCTACCGCCTGATGTTTGGAAGAGAAGCTCGACTACCAGTAGATGTGTGTTTTGGGGTCTTCCTGATGGGGTTCAAGCTGACAACTATTTACAGTATGTGCAAAGTTAAAGGCCCAGCTAACTCATGCGTACCAACTGGCTCAAACCATGGCTGCCAAAAGAAATCTGGCCAACAAAGAAAGGTATGATAAAAAGGTGAAAGCACAGGAACTCCAGGAGGGAGATGGGTATTGCTAAGAAATCTGGGACTGCATGGCAAGCACAAGATTGCTGACAGATGGCACCATCTCCCTCACATTGTAGTGGGCAAACTAGATGATCTGCCAGTGTACAAAGTAAGGCCTGAGAATAATTCAAAAGATGTAAAACAATGCATAGAAATCATTTACTGCCCATTGACAAATCTTAATTGAGTCTGAGCCCTAGAAGATGCCCCTCTGGACCAGTGACTAGAGCTGCTGCTAAGAAAAGATCAAGAAAGTCTGCACCTACAGAAGCAAAGTTAAAGTGTTCCCTCCACAAGTCCCAGTTGAGCATGACTGTCAGTCCATATCGGAAGAAAGTGAGAGTGACTTTGAATACTATCCTTCTTACTGAACTGAGTCAATTGTTTCGGGCAATCCCTAGTCAATACTGGAGATGAAGCTGGGCCTTCTGGACTGTCTAAGCCCCAGCTTCATCCCTGGAGCCAATGCTCCCAGAAAGTGAAGTGCAAAGCATCAGATCAGATGAAATGGAATCATTGTGCATGGTTGAACTGTTTGAGCTTTCAGGGAGGAAAAATGATAGAATGGGGCAGACTGGTGATACACCGAACAAGAAGAGTATTTTGAGTGCCCTGACAGTCCACTGCCAGTGTCAAAGCTCTCCATGCGAGCCAAATGTTGTGGACTCAGAAACTGTAACTCCTGGAGCTGAAAGTGCCCCAAGTTCTAGCCCCTCTACCCCCATGGAGACTCCCTGACAAGTGAGGACAATGCTGAAAATGAGGCTCAGAGTGCAGAGACTATAACAGTTCCCCTAGAAAGACTGGTCGAGCTGTAAAGCCTGTGGTGCACCTCAGTTATGATTCACTTGGGAGGCCTGTGGACTTGCCTCTCAATGTTGTCCATAAAGGAGTGTATGTGTCCCCGAGCTCATTGCCCAAACTGAGCATCAGTGCTAACTCCAAGTTACTTGTGTTGCCTCTAATATGGTGCCCTTGCCCCATCCAGCCCCAAGGTAACTGATAGGAGGGCCCCTCTCTTCAGGTTTCATGTACAAGAGGTAATAATTTGAGTTATGGTACAATGTGTATGTAATACTGTGTAAAGAGTGACGTACTGCAATGTTTCAGAAATGTGTTCTTGGTAAAATGATATATTGACTGATGATTACATGTGCGAGCCTAATGCAAATGTATATGGTTGCAGTTGAAACTTATGGGGGTACTTGCTTGACGCGGACGTCAAGCTTTCCCAGGCCAGGAAGGGTGTAACCCCCCTGCAAATGGGGGTTCCCAAAGACTTCAGGAGCTTGCTTGAATGCTCCAAGCCTGAATGGTGTTTGGCATTTAAGCCATTTATCAGTGAGTGTTTTAGAACCTCTGGTACTGTCTCTTTAAGAGCTGTCTGCTTGCAGACATAATTAGTTTGTATGGGGACTGTGTGTTTCTTTGATTGAGTACCACTCAAGCTGCTGCCAATTCACTTCATTTTGCAGTCACTAGAAGTGCAAAGGAACCTATCTGAAAGATGTAACTGTTTGCCAGAAATTATTTAGAGTAATAATGAAATTACAGTTTGTCTAACCTGCTTTCTTTGCAGTCAGAACTGTGTCTGCTAGTTCCCCATTCTAGTTTTGAACTGCTGAACTGGACCAATCAGTGTGGGTAAGCTAGCTCTAAAATGGTGCCTTGGACGAATCAGAACTTGGACTCATAATCTGAGCCAGCCACAAGAGGATTGTATGGGCAGTGACTCTGGGAGATGTAGTTTAGACTTCAGTGCCTTTTGGACCAACAGCAGCAGTCTATTGTGAGTGACAGCCAATCCAGTCAAGAACTGGGAGGAACTCAAAGAAGTGCCGGTTTTGTCGGTTGGAGTTTCAGCTGAGCTTTGGCAGTGAAGAAGGAAGGAGCCCTGTGCTTTTCAGTGTGCAGTTTTAGTCAAAAACGTGTGTAAGGCCCAGAGTTCCGTCTGCAGCTTGTGTAACAGCTTGTTAGGACTGAATCCGTCCTGTGAAAAGAATCAAAGGATCTCTGAAGAGTAGAAACCAGGCTCACCCTGTAGAAGACTGGAGGAATTGCTGAAAATTGCACTCGGTCTGTCAGGAACTGAATCTGCTGTGTGTTCTCCGGGTATTGTGCAGTAATTGCGATCGGGATACAGATGCAGCCTGCCTGGTATAGTGCTTTCTTTTATATGGATGTGTGAAGAGGTTTGTGTACCTCAAGTGAGCCCTGCTGACATTGAAGGGACCCTATCTTATTTGGAGGTCGTGAGTACTAATTCAGGGTCGCGCCTGTTGAATTGCCACATTAAATCCAAATGGAATTACTGTACTGCTGACTGTTTAATTCTCCTTTTCTCTGTGTGAAAGGGCCCTACACAGTTTGGACTAGCCACTAGGGCTTGGGTACCAGGGACAGTAACTGATAGGGATAGGCCTGTGCACAGAGCCATAGGAGATTATCAGAGTGATAAGCTAATTAACCTGATTTCCCTGTCCTTGTTATATCCCCTAAATAAATCAGAGCTGCTTGTTTCAGCAAAGTTATACTGCCTGGTATTTGTCTATGTTAAAGTACTGTACTGTGATTGTTGCACTGTATCTCATTTCACAGGAGGTCCCAGTGCGGAACCAGACCTGGGGTAAGTGTATACTGTGAAGGTAATTCTGATATATTGTGTGGGCCACTAGTGGGAAGAAAGGGGGGTTGCAGTGTCCCAGAGGGCTGTGACCAAGTTAGTTTAACTATTGCAAACCCTGACCTCTGGGTGGAGGCACCCGCCATTGGATCCAGGCCCCTCAACCTGTTAGTGGCAAATCAGGCAGGGGTAGTAGCCCCTGGGATAGCGCCATCTAGGGGTTACATTTATATTTATGTATTTAGCTATTGTTACACTTATGTTATTTAGGATTTTGAACTATGTGTGCAGCACTCAAAGCACCCATGATTGGGTGCTCCAGAAATAAAATTACTACTACTACTACTAACCCTCACTATCCACCCCCTTTTCTCCTTCATACTCCTACCACCCTGAGTAACGACTATACTCTTCACTCTGTTCAAGCCGTGCTTGAAACCTCGGCTATAAGACTGCTCCACAGTTCCACCACTCTTTCTGTAAAATAAAATGTTCTCCTACCCCTCTTGAACCTCCCTCTCATCAGTTTCCACTCATTCCCCCATGTCCTTGATCTGTTACTCATCCTAAATAGTTCCTCACAGTTCACCTTGTTTATTCTTTTCGGGAACCTGAAGGTCTCTGTCACGTTGCCCCCTCTCATCTGGTCTCCATCAAATACATGTTCAGTGCCTTGAGCTCATCCTCATATGATCTGTCCTACTGGCCCTGAATCATCCTGGTACCACTTCGTTCCAATGTATCTAGCCTGTCCTTATCTTTCCTGAGGTGAGGACATCTCCAGAACTGGGCACAGTACTCCAGGTGCAGCCTCACCAATGATCTATGAAGAGGCAGTAATGCCTCTTTTCTTCTACTATCCCTGCCCCTTCCGATACATTCCAGCATCCTATTTGCCTTACCATAGGCCTTGCTGCACTGGCTTGATTGTTTAAGGGGGTCACTAATGATGATTTCTAGGTCCCTTTCCTCAGCTGTAATGCCCAGCTTTACCCCTTCCATCCAGTATTCTGTCCAGGAGTTCTTGCTCCCAAAGTGCATCATCTTGCACTTTTCGGTGTTGAATTTCAACTGCCAAATCTTAGACCACCTCTCTAGTATTTGCAGGTCACTGTACATCTACTTAATTCCCTCATTGCTATCTACCCTCCTACAGAGCTTAGTGTCACCTGTGAAGAGACACAATTTGCCCTGGATTCCTTCTCCAATGTTGCTGATGTACGTATTGAAGAGCACAGGACACAGGGCCGATCTCTGTGGCACCCAACTCATGCCTTCTCTCTTTTGATTTGACACCATTAATCACAACCCTCTTCTCCTCTGCTTCAACCAGTTTTCTTCCCATCTTGCTATGCTCTTTGCCATCCCCAGAGCCGCAATCATATTTAGCAATCTTCTGTAAGGCACCAAGTTGAAAGCACTTTGTCACCCAGTCAGATTGGTCTGAGAAGATCTTCCTGCTACAATCCATTCTATTTACTATCCTGGAGACCATTGCTCTCCAGGTAATCCACAAGGTCCTCTTTGACCAGTGACTCCATTAGTTTATCCACAACATAGGTAAAACTGATAGGTTTGCAGTTCCCAACTTACTCCTTGCCCCCCCACTTATGGAGTGGAGTTATGTCCACTACCCTAAAGTCTTTCAGAATTACCTCCATCTGTAATGAGCTATTGAATAGCCCTACTAGGATTTCAGCCAGTTCTGCTGCCAGTTCCTTTAAGTACCCTAGAATGAATCCCATTAGACCCTCGGGCCATATCTATCTTTTGGGATGCTAGCTATTTCCGGACCCTTTTTTTGGTAAATATTGGCTGTCACTTCTCCAGAACCACCTTTGTGACTGCCTTGATGCCATTCTTTGGTGGGGCCTGCATTCTTCCCTTGTGAAGACAGAGCAAAATAAATCCTTAAGGAAATCAGTCTTTTGTACGTCTGCCTCTGTTACTCTACCTCTTTTGGAAGATAGTGGGCTCCAGAACAGTCACCAGCATGGGTTTGTCTCCAGAAAATCCTGCCAGATAAACTTGTTGAGTATTACAACTGTGCCACGAGGGAATTAGACAAGGGTCATGCGAGGGAATTGGACAAGGGTCATGCGAGGAGGGAATTGGACAAGGGTCATGTGGTGGATGCCATATAATTGGACTTCAGTAAGGCCTTCAATTCAATGTCACATGGGAAGTTGCGAGGAAATTTGGGATACATGGGGGTGGGGACTAAGATGGTTAAATGGATTGAGAACTGGCTCCAGGGCAGAAAGCAGAGGGTAGTGGTGGGGAGGGAACCTCTCATCTCCAAGGGCTGTGATGAGCGGGGTGCCACAGGGATCGGTACTGGGGCCAGTGCTGTTTGGAATATTCATAGCAAACATCTAGTATGGCATCACGAATAAGATCAGTCTATTCACTAATGATATAAAATTGTGGGTGGTGGTGGATGATATAGCAGGTTGGCAGGAGCTGCATGATGACCTGACCAAACTGGTGGAGTGGTTGGAAGCATGGCAGTTGGGGTTTAATGCGAAAAAGTACAAAGTCCTGCACTTTGGAGCAAAGAACCAAGGGAGGGGTTACCAGCTGGGAGGGGTGCAGCTAGGTTCCATCGAGGAGGAGAAGGATCTAGGGGTGATTGTAACGGGGAAGATGAACAGTACAGAGCAGTGTGGGAGGGAGGCAGTGAAAGCCAAAAGGATGCTGGGTTGTATCGCAAAAGAGATCTCCTCCAGGAGCAGGGAGGTGATCCTGCCTCTCTACAGGGCACTGGTCAGGCTTCACCTGGAGTATTGTGTGCAGTTCTGGTACCCATATCTGAAGAAGGATGTGAAATTACTGGAATGGGTACAATGCAGTGCAATAGGGATGATCCGGGGATTGGAGGATAGACCATGCAAGGAGAGGCTGAAAGAGTTGAACATGTACTCCTTGGAGGGCAGAAGGGACCGGGGGGATATGATTGAGATCTTTAAGTACATAAAGGGGATAAAAAAGGCAGGCACTGGGGGGATACTCAGGCTGAGGAGGGGGAGGCACACGAGAGGGCATGGCCTGAGATTGGATGGGGGAAAATTTAGGACAGAAATGAGGAGACACTTTTTCACGAGTGGGTCGTGGCAGACTGGAATGCTCTACTGGAGGAGGTGGTAGTCTGTAAGACAGTGGGTAGTTCCAAAAGAGGAATAGGATAAGGTGGGGGGGGAGTAATTGGGAAGGGGAGGGGGGTGGGGCAGCTGCAAGGTGAGGGTGCTAGTTGCACACTCGAGCAGACTTGCTAGACCAGGTGGCCTGTTTCTGCTGGCAAATTTGTATCTTCATAAGTCCCCCTCCCTGCTTTCTTTTCCTCTAATGTACCTGAAGAATTGTTTTCTCCACCCCTGACCTCGTCTGCAAAATGTAACTCAATGTCTGCTTATGCCACCCTAACCACCCTCTTTGCTTTCTTGGTTCTCAGCTGGTATTCTCTCCCTTCCTCCTTCTCCTTTATTTTTTTGTACCTGATAAAGGCCTTTTGTTTGGCCCTCACTGCTTCCTTGACCCATTCAAAGACCCATATTGGTCTCTTGTACTTCTTTCTGTTGGTTACCATTTTCATGCATAGCTCAGATGCCTCGAGAATGGCCTCCTTAATTGGCTTTGATCTCTGCTCCACCCTGACTAACTTATCCTGGACCAACGTCCTCATCCTGTTGAAGCTTGCCCTTCTGAAATCAAAGACCTCAGCTGTCAACTGGGGTTTTCTGGTCCCAAGGGCCAGCTAGAACCAAATAGAGTTATAGTCATTGGATCCTAGTGACTCTCCTATGCACACATCTCCTACCACCTCTGAGTTGGTGAGCACCACATCACGATTGGCAGCCTCTCTGGTGGGCTCCTTAATCAGCTGCTCCAGCAGGCAGTCCTGGAATATATTCATTTATTATTTATTTATTGAAATAGTTTCACCAGGAAAGGCACACTGAGCAACAAGATGCCCGTCTCCCGGTGTGACCTGGCGGGAGGGGGTACAAGGGGGTTGGATAACACGCAGGTTATCAACTGAGCAAATAACAGAAGCAAATAGCAGCATATGGATACAATTGCATTAAACTACAGGCAACAACACATGGAGTACATTGGATAGTGTATGGAGCATATAACAGTTACATGACATACTGTATAGCAGCAATACAAGGGAAAATTTAGCACACAGTAATATGCAGATATAAGCAAAAGGAGACATAGAACACACGATGGTGCAGGACGAAAAGGCACAGGACAAAAGTGCATAGGTTGGGGATATATGCCAGCATTTGTAGCAAAGCTAAGGCCGCTGGTAGGGCAGTGGGGAGGGGAGCAATTGGCACATGGCCGAATCAGGTACAGGAGCAATTAGTGGTGAGGAAGTTAGCTCATGTTAAGCAGGGCCCGAATTCCGGTGCTGCTGGCAGCTGGAATGCCCTAATCAATCCATCTAACTCCTGATCCACTTTTGCTTTTCTCTTTCTCTTTTATTCTTTCCTAATCTCCTTAATTTCTTGTGTTTATGCTGATTGCGGGCTTTGTCAGCCCTTCCCCCTTGGTCTTTCCCTCAAGCCCATTTTCAGCCTCAATCTTATTTTTGCCCACTGTGCCACTAGTCTAAAAGAGCTGCTGACACCTCTGGAAACTCTTAAGACACCATAATATTTAGACACAATTCAGCCTGTATTTCATATTGTCTACAGTTTCCTCATCCCCAATATTTATTAGAGGACATTGTCATAAAAATAGGCTCTTTTCCTTTGAGTTTGTCTGCCTCTGTTGCTTATTCCCAGCTTGAAGTCATAATCCACTGTCATGACATCACAGTCTGTAGCCATGGGAGTGACTGTGATGTCACCAGCAGAGTATTATGACCTCAGGTGGGGAGTAAGCAACAGGAACAGATGAACTCTTCAGGTGGAAAGATCATGACTTCATGCAAATGACCCCAGTAAGAAATAACAGGACAGGGTTCCAGACAAGGACTACAAATTGAATGTGAAATAAGCTGCATGGTGACCAAAGGTATTTCTCAAAATTCTCCTGGAAGTGTCGGCTGCTATTTTAATAAAAGAAACCCCAGCAAAACAGGAAAATAATTTCTAAGATTTCCTGCTAACTCCATAGTAAAACCATGGTATATTTAAGCAATAAGGCATGACAGGGTATGTGTTATTGTGTAATAACATCACTCCTGGGGTGGGTTGAAGTGCGAGGTGAAGCTGAATGCTTCCACCACCCAGGAGTGGCGATATACAATAACCTGACCCTGCTGCCTTATTACTATTATACAATAGCTCATTTAAAAATAATAATAAAAAGTTGAAAAAAAAGTCTGTCTATGACATTTTTGTCTTTTATTTTTGTGTAGGAGGCATATGTTGAAAATATAACAAAAAGTAGTCCAGTAGGTGGTACTGGTAGTTCATGGTCCAGTGCCCCATCTCATTCTGTGGTTCTGTGTATTTCTCACTCCCTTCCCCACCTTCTCCCCGAGAGACAGACATATACAGACAGGATTGTCTGTGGGCTTGTACTTCAGCTGAGATGGTTTTCTTAGTTTGTGTTATCGGGTTTTCAATGGCGACGTGTGAAGGAACGAGCAAGCACTGAGGAGCAAGCACACACACTGACGGAGCAATGAACAGCGAATGGTAGTGTTGTCACTCTTGTCGCTCCTGTCTCTTGGCACTGAATGCCATGTTTTGATGACATTTTCGATGATTTTTGCACTGTTACTGAAAGTAAATGGACGAGAGGCTATGGCCATTTGAACAGACCTGCTTCAGTGAACTGCGTGACCAGAAGTTACTGTCTCTGTGGTTTAGTGAAGCCGCTCGCTTTGGGAAAAACAAAACTGGAGAAAAGAAATGGGCATGACTATTAGGCAGTTTTGTGTTTAGCAGTGTTGCATTTTCTTTCACTGAATGAGTTATCTGAGGAATTGGTGTTTTGGGAAGGTGACGTTCACGGGGGCATGCAGTGCTTTAGAGGGGTGACCAGATTGCTGGTTGCTTGTGTACAGGAGGCATGATTTCATGCTGTGTAATGCAGTCATGTGTGTGCCTGGTCTTAATACAGTGATGTTATTGTGTAATAACATCACTGTGCCAGGCACCCACTGACCAATCCCAGGTCTGGAAATTTCTCTGCCATTGTATAATTGTTTGTAGTCGGCAGGAAAGTATTTCTAACTGGCATCTGTTTGAAATTATGTCCCTGTTTTTTAGAAATATTTATACTTCATATTAATGAAATATTAATGACTCATATGTAACTGTACTTGGAATACATGTTGATTTGAAAAACTGTGATTTGTTGTGCTGTGGTTTTCTGTACAACATTCTGTACAGCACTCTCACAGAACTAGTAAGTTGGAGTTCTGACTATGTCATAGTTTGTTTAGAGAGAATACTGCTTTGATAGGCCACCAGCTCACGCTTAACAATCTCTACACAAGCCCCGACATGGTCAAAACTTCTAATTATTGGTTCCACAATGAGAACTTTATACAGTACAATGTTATCTATAAAACAAAAGCAACACAGAGCACAGTTTTTTACACTACTGTTTATTCAGGGAGTACAGAACATTTTTAAGAATGAATTTCATTTCTTTAAAAAGACACATTGCACACAGTTGATAAATGGCACAAATTCCCTGTCCCCTTTAAAGTTTATTTCAGTTGTAATCCAGATATGGTCATTGGCATTTCCATAGCAAGACATCAAGCGCCATTACATCCAGTATCGGACAACATCTTGGAAGAGTTTGCAGAAAGCAAATGGTTCTCTTTTATTCCTAACTCCTCAATCGTCATGTAACTTTAACTCAAAACACTTCCCTGCAAGGGCACATTTAAACATTGTAGCACAGTATTATGGGGATGGAAAGGACATAAAATCCATCGTGTCTGCTCCTTCTACTGTAGGGCAGTAACTATACCCAGTTTGAGTATGGGACACACATCCAATCTTACCATTCAGAATGCTATCGCAGCTTGTGCTGTGTAACGCCCAATCTCACTGTCCCTCAGGCGTCTGTCTAGTCCTGCACCGACAGTCTAACAGTGCTAGCTTTCACAGCCTTACCAGATTGGTAAATCCACATGTTAACTGGCCTACATGTGAAGTAATATTTTCTAATGTTTCCCCATGCCTTGCTCCTGCCCCTTCACTTACAATTGATTGAGATGCCATTGTAGTGGATAACCTAACCTGATCAATGAAAGGCATTTGATTTACTTAGTTATGCTGCGGTGCTAAAGAAGTTGTCTTAAGTCAGACCTGGGAGACAGACGTAGGTGGGTTTCAGTCTTTTCCCCTACAGAATATTTTAGCTAACGGCTGTGATTCGCTAGGATCCTAGGCTTTTAATGTTTTCTGCAATGTTTCACATTGGGCCTATTAGTATTAGCAGTATGTAAATGAGTTGGCAGAAATCTGTCCATGTTCCAGTATATCTAAAAAGTCAAATGGTAAAGTCACTCACACACCAAAAAATTGAAAAATACTTTTATTTCAGGTTGCTTCACTTCTGGCCACACTGCAGAATGTCACCCAACACCCCATGGGAAGACAACATTTTCAGAGAAAGAGATGCTTGAAGACAAGAGGTCATATCTTGAAGCTGGGTGGGGGGACTGACAGGAAAATGTGAGGAAGTACTTCTTCACGGAAAGGGCGGTGGATGCTTGGAACAGCCTCCCAGCAGAGGCAGTGGGGGCCAAAATGGTTACAGAATTCAAGAAAGCATAGGATAGACACAAGAGGATCTTAGAAATAAGGCAAGGGGCTTGCAAACCAGAGAGTAGGGTCTGCAGTGGCACTGTAGGTAGGGAAAATAGGGCAGACTAGGAGGCCAAAGAGGTCCTTATCTGCCGACAGTTTCTATGTTTCTGTGTTTCTCTGTTTGTGGCCCCTCATCACTTTTTCATGGTGTCTGGTCTCCAAATCAATAATCTTAAGCTTTGTATCTCCATGGGATGAAGGCACTAGTCTTTTATCTAATGAAAGACTGAGGTATGTCCTGTCAGACAGTAACTGCTATCCCTGACTGGAGTTTGACATCTGGTCTAAGTTTTATGAGGACCATCCCACAACTTGACATGCTTCCATGCATTAAGCAGCACAGAAAATAAGAGGCAAATGATTGTCTTTTCAGTTATATGTTGTCTGTGATAAGGGCCTGATGCCCCCCACATTGTTTCCCCCCCCCTTCTGTATTTCTACAGCCCAGATTACACTGACCAGGCTGTTTTACACATCAGTGTGGCTCTTTCCAGTGTCAGTCTATATCTGGTTGTTTATGAAGCCAGTGGAGTACATCACTTAAGGACATAGGCTTCCAGACAGGTGTCGCACCTGCACCTTGGGAACTGCATTGTGGGGCTCCTCCTTTAAGAAGTTCCCTGTGTGGTGTGGAGCTAAGTCACCCTCAGGCAGTGAGGTGAAAAGTGGCCACTGTTCACACAGCACTTAAAACCACCCACACCAGTTCAGCTTCTCTGTCTGGAAGAGGAGCAGAAGAGCCATACCATTTTGATTCCTGCAGTTTACACATGAAAATGTACACCAGTGTGGCTCTCCAAGCCATCTACACTGGTGTAGAAATGGTCAGTGTAAACTGGGCTTGTAGTCATGAGAGGACATGGGTGGATACATAGATACATAGAATGTGTCAGCAGATAAGGACTGCCTGGCCCATCTAGAGTGGAGATTGGTCAGGGAGAAATTTAAGGGAGATGTTAAGACGTTCTTCTTCACTGAAAGGGTGGTAGAATATTGGAATAGATTGGCAAAGGAGGTGGGGGGTTGAGTCTATAACTGGGTTCCAGGTCAGGTGGGATGGATACAGAGGGCTTCTAGTACTGAAAGAGTGGGTAAGGAGTGATGGAGAAAAAAGTGGAGGGGGGTCGACTAGGGGAATTGACGATCAGATCCCAGGGCCAGGGTAAAAACCTCATTTGGCAGTAGGTCAGTGGGGAATAGGCAGGAAAACTGGGCACACCACATGGACTTTGGGTCCCTTGCTGATGTAATAGTCTATGTTTCTATAATTCTAGAGATACTGTGTCATACGAGAACCAAGAAACAATTTACGGTCTCTGATATGCAAATGTATGCGGATGATGTTATGCTGCAGTGAAGCAATCAGTCCATAGAAATATTAACTGAGGGCTTGCAATCCAATTTTAGTTACATGCCACAGTGATTTGATACTAATACAGTACCCTCACTCTGAATAGTAAACAGACCCATTATACTCCTGGGAACTAAATCAAGGCTATCATATACAGGGAATACGTGTGCTGTAACTTTACCAGACAAGCTAAGTATCAATGTCTTAGGTAGCAGCTGGACACAAATCTCACATTTAATATCAATATTGACAGGCTAATACAACACACTGATGCAAAACGGGGTGTATTATATGGACATAAAATAATGCATGGTGTTGCAGGTCACAAAAAAAATAGCTTTACGGATATCACTGCTGCTAATAAATAATGTAATCCTCACTCCACACATCGCAGTCTTCCTAAAAAAAATAAAGGACATGCTTTGTTACTCTTTGTCTCAGTTTAAACTTGAGATTATACAGTAGATATTACTGATAGAATGGCTAAGACACACAGATAAATTTGATTTGCTCATGAACATCCGAGCCAATGTAAATATGTGGTCTTAATTACATAGGGGTGGGAGTCAGGTGGATTTCATGACAAGTAAAATAAAAAAAAACCTCTTATTTGAAACACCTGTGTATTTGTCTCTTTTTATTTTTAAAAGCCATATTACAAGTGCAAAGATGCAGTTCAGGTGTGTGTTATTCTGACCAGTAATTGTACTTCTTCAATGCGTATAAAGTCACTTGGCTGTACCGTATGCCTAACAACATATCAAAGTGTGCTGTTATGGGCTCCTGATTGTGCTGTTGTGTTGTGTTGCATATATGTCAAGAGGACCTCCCTATCAGATGGAAAAGGACAGGAATTCAGTTGTATATAGCTCCTGTCATACAGACTGTATCTCAAAGTGTTTTACTGCCCAGGAGGAGGAGGGGGACAGAATTTTGCTGTTGCTTTTTTTGCTGAGAGAAGTTCAAACAGCACAGCAATAGACCAGAGAGATTACAGGGTGGTTAGGCATAGAGGGGTTAAGTAACTTGTCAGGATCTCGTAGTGAACAAGTGGTGACTGTGGGATTCAAACTCAGTTCTCTAGCTTCGCAGCTGTGCTTTCTAACCATTAGGCCAAGCTGCTTCCTAAACAAAATAGAGCAAAATCCCTTCTGCTGTCCCAAAGCTACACTACAGATGTTGTGCTAACAACCCTCTGGGAGTGCAATGCACACACGTGTTTCACACTCAAAACTGTGAATCAGAAAAGGGGTGAGCAGTTAACTTGAAATAGGATCTCTTTTTTTGTATTTTTGGAATATCCCAGTCAGAATCCAGTTCTGATCCGAATACAGAATGCCATCAGCTTCCACTTCCTGCCTGCACTGAGAACTTCAAATTTCAGATTCCATATCTGGATTTCTGATTTAAGAATCCAAACGTGAAAAGCCAGCCCGCCGGTATGGAAGGCTGTGGCACTGAACGCCTCACCTTCTGCCACATCTGTGACCCGGGTTCAGAACAACCATGGGTCACAGGGGATTGGCTGGGGTTGAAGAGGCTCGAACATCAATGGACTGCTATTCTCACCTGGGAGAGGAGGTTAGCTGCCTCAGCCTCTGACTGCTATTGGGTGGAGACTCAATGGCAGTGCAGGGAGCAAACAACTTGAATGGAGGGGTCACGGTTCTGCAGTGTATGCGTGCCTCCTCGTGCACACCCCAATGTGTTGCCATGGGAAAGGGAACAGGGGAACCAGAAAATGGAAAATGGCACAAAGAGGCTTCACGAAGCCTGTCTGCCCTCTCTTGGTCCGCACCACCACCTAACCACCAGGGGCATCTGAATATGTGTACCAGGTGGGGAGAATAGCCCTCCTATCTAGCCCTGCCATGGGGGCAATCCATGGGGGACTTAGCTCCCTAGTGAGTACTGCAGGTGGAGGCAGATGCTGGTTGGGAGAGAGTGGGGGCAGGGTTCAGAGGCTGCCAGCCTGCACCAGGAATGCAAAACAAGCTTTATAGAAAAAAAGAAGAAAACAAACAAGAATCCAAACCTGATCAGACCCTGATTTACTAGGATTTAGGATTTTCAGCTAGCTCATGAACCTGTCTATTGCCCACCCACTGATATATGGTTTCTACTTTGAGGGTCAGAAGTTGGAATTGAAGTCGAAGGGTGCCACATCTAAGGCAGTGGACAGTGCTATATAGTTTCAGTCTGGACATATATCTGAAGTTGATAATTTATATTTTTTATTTATTCATTTATTTATTTATTAAACTCTAGGATTACAAATACCTTTGAGCAAGAACTGCTCGTTTACAAAGGTTCCACGTCAAAGGATGGAAGGTTAACATACAAACAAAGGTAAACATTAATACAGAGTCTCAAAAAACAAAATACCGTATTTCAAACGGAGAGACAGCAAAAGGACAGTAAGGCCAAATGAGCAACCAGTAGGGGAGGGTGGGTGGGGGTCAGGAAGGAGTGGGCAGGCTGAAGGAGCCATTGTCTGGGTGGCTGGTTGGTATGAGAAGTGCAAGGTAGAGGAGACAGAAGTCTGAAGTGCTAAAAGATGGAAGGGGAGGAATGGGGGGAGGGGTAAGGTGAGAGGGAGGAAAGTGAAGGACAAGGATAATTGGCCAGAGGGAGTTTAGGGCCACATGATACCAGGCGTGAGTGTAGAGGTTGACCAATTAGGAGAAGCAGTCACATTGGCTGGTAGTAGACAGGTGAAGTCGTAGTTGCCTTTTAAACTGGCCAAGCATAGTAGCTGAAAGGGATTCCTTGTTGAGTGAATTAAACCACTGGGGGGGCCCTGAGGGCGAATGACCTCTGGCCCATAGTGGTCCAGCATGTTTGGACCTGGAAGGTTTGACTAAGCGTACTTTGGGTGTGTTGGGTGCTGCGGTGGGCAGTCAGAAGCTTTTCAATCCCAGGTGGCATGAGCCCAAGGAGAACCTTTCTGGTTAAGAGGCAGGTCTGGTATTTGATCCTGCTGATGAGAGGGAGCCACCCAGACTGGGCATACAAGTCACAAGTATGTGTTAGGTGGGCAGTGCCTGTAAGAAGTCTGCATGCTTTGTTGAGTGCCACAGATATCCTGTGGAGGGCTGTAGGAGAAGCAGAGCCGTAGATGACTAGCCTATAGTCTATAATGGAGGTGACAGAACTGTAGATAGCCAGTCTAAGGGCCTCTGAGGTCATATGGTGTTTGTGCTTGTGAAGCAGGCCAATCCATATGTTAGCGGCCTTTGCAACATTGTCAGTGTGCTGAGCGTAGGAGAGGGAACAGTCCAGAGTAACGCCGAGGTATTTGAACTGAGAAACCTGCTAAAGTGTAACCCCAGAATGGTTAGTGATGGTGAAGGGTAGAGAGTTATGTTTGCTCCTTGCATTGCAGAAAGACATAACTTTTGTCTTGCTATGGTTCATGACAAGTTTGTGCGAACTGATCCATTCCTCAATGTGTTTGAAGTCATGCTGTAGCTGTCCTTCTAGATGCTTGGTGTCATGATGGCTAGAAAACAGGACTGTGTCATCCATGTAGAGAAGTATTTTCTGATGGCAGATGCTAGGGAGGCTATCCAGGAAGAGATTAAAGAGTAGGGGTCCAAGGATGGACCCCTGCGGTACTCCTGAGAGGACCGGTTTCTTATCAGAGGTGGCATCAGCAATCTTAACTCACTGGACCCTTCCCTTAAAATACCTTGTTATCCAGAACAGGCCGTCCTTGGACAGCCCGATAGTTGACAGTTGCCTGAGTAGGAGTGGATGATTAATGGTATCAAATGCCTTCGTAAGGTCAATGAATATTTCACCCACACAGTTTCCTTGGTCAAGGGTGGTGTGAATAAATCCCATAAATTCCAGTAGTGCACTGGTAGTGCTGTGCCCTTTTCTAAATCCATGTTGTTCAGGGCACTGGATATCATATTTTACCAGATACTCAGTTAGCTGATCCGATACGATTCGTTCCAGGGCTTTGGATAAAGGGAGGGGATGGAGATGGGTCTGTAGTTGGTATGCAGTGATCTATCACTGCTTTTGTGTTCAGGTGTAGTGGTTGCCTGTTTCCAGAGAGATGGGAATTGGGCCAGCCTTAGAGAGAGGTTGGAGATCTTTGTCAGGGGTTCAAGGATTTCATCTAGGACAAGTGCAATCAGCTTCAGGTCGAGGGGTCAATGCTGTACTGGTGTGGATGGCTGCAGACCATAATATGCAGACTAAGTGCGTGAGGCACGTTAAAGAAGAATTTCGGGAATGAGCAACCGTTGGCAGCAGTGTCATGGTGAGTGCTGGTGGAAGAGGTATTGAAAAAGTCCAGTGGTACTACACTGTCCAGGTTTGAAAACGCATTGTTGAAGATGTTGGTGATAGTACCAAGGTCAAGCGTAGGAGTTCTGTCGATGTTTAGCATGGTGGGTGGAGATTCAGGGTCTTTCCCTGTGAGGTTTTTCATATTACTCCAGAATAGAAACATAGAAACATAGACTTTGACGGCAGATAAGGACCGCTAGGCCCATCTAGTCTGCCCATTTCCCTACCTACAGGATAGGCTGCAGATCCTAGTTAACCAACAGCCTTTATCTTCCTGCCCCCCACAAGAATTGCCTTATGTCTGTCCCATGCATTCTTGAATTCTCCCACAGTTTTAGACCCCACAACTTCCTCAGGAAGGCTGTTCCATGCATCCACTACCTCTCTGTGAAATAATACTTCCTCGCATTGCCCCGAACCGCCCTCCTTCTATCTTTAAATTGTGTCCCCTTGTTCTTGCAAGTCTCTTTTCTGGAAGATGCTACCCTCTTGGACTTTGTTGATTCCTTGAGGTGCTTGAAAGTTTCTATCATGTCCCCTCTCCCTTCTTTCCTCAGAGTATACATATTAAGCTCCTTTAGTCTCTCCTCATATGGCTTCTCTTGCAGACCCTGCACCATTTAGTTGCCCTCCTCTGGACTGCCTCTATCCTGTCTATGTCCTTGCGGAGATGGGGTCTCCAGAACTGGACACAGTATTCCAGATGAGGTCTCACCAACTGTCTGTACAGAGGGATAACAACTTCCTGTTTTCTGCTGCTGATGCCTCTCCCTATACATCCCAGTATACCCCCGGCACTGCCTTCTCACATTGCTTGCTAACCTTAAGGTCATCTGATATGATTACCCCCAGGTCCCTTTCCTGTTTTGTTGTTGTTACTACCTCCCCACCCATTGTATTCTTCCCCTGGGTTCTTGTTTCCCAGGTGCATTATTTCACTTTTTGCATTGAATCCTAGCTGCCATATGTCTGACCATTCCTCCAACCTTGCCAAGTCCCTTTTCATCCTTTCCACGCCTCCTTGTGTATCAACCCTGTTGCAGATCTTTGTGTCATCTGCAAAAGGCATACTTTTCCTTCCAGTCCCTCTGCAATGTCACTGATGAAGACATTAAAAAGGGCTGGACCCAACACTGAACCCTGCGGTACCCCACTAGTAACCGCCCTTTCTTCAGAGTGGACTCCATTTACAATTACCTTCTGTGTCCTGTTGTCCAGCCAATGTTTTTCCCATCCCCCCATGTGTTGGAGAGTGCCTCCCCGAAATATTTGAAATATATATAATAATATGGTAACAACTGCTACAGTAATTTATCTTTTGCAGAACAGAGGGCACCAACAGAATTACAGAATTTAAAAGTGGTTGTAATGAAGTTCTCTGATAAAGGGGGGCAACACAGTACTCACACCAGAATAAATGTACAAATGGAAAATCTGTGAATTATTAAATGTGGAAACTGACTACCAAAAATTACCAAGGGTCCCAACTGGCCAATATAGCAGTGAGCTATATGGGGTGTTGGAAGGGGGGGGGGGGTACAATGTAGGCAGATTAGCATGGAGGAGGCTGGTTTCCTCCACATACAAATTTCAACTACCCCCACCTTGTACACACTTCCTAAGATCTATGAAAACACCTGGACCCCCCACCCCCATACATCCAATTATCTCAGGTATTGGGTTCCTTTCACAAAATCTTTGCATTTTGATTTGATTTAATTTGATGTTGTATTACATTGTACTGGGGACACAGCTGAAGGGATACAGGACTGAAAGGATGATCTGGAAAAGCTAGGGAGGTGGTCCAGGATCTGGCAGGTTGGCTTTAATGCAAAGAAATGCAAAGTTATGCACAGGGAGATCAAGAAGCATTTCTTCACGGAGAGGCTGGTGGACACTTGGAATGCGCTGTCAGAAGAGGTGGTCTCAGTGAAGACAGTAGACAGCTTCAAGAGAAGCTGGGATAGGCATACAGGAAGGTAAGGATCAAGGGTAGGGAGGATGGGAGAAGTTGTGGGGGAGCAGGGACAGTAGCTCAAGTTGTGGACCATAGAAACATAGAAATATAGAAGCTGATGGTAGATAAGGACCCCAAGGCCCATCCAGTCTGCCCATTTCTTTTTCTACTTTATGAATGTGCCATCAGCCTTTGCTCTGTCAATGGCCTATCTGTTCATACTATTCTACATAGTATTACCTTGTCTTTGTTTTGTATTGTTCCTTGTCCAGGACCACTTTGAAAATGAGCTTGCTCAATGGTGTTGATGCCTAGTTAAATAAAGTTTGATTTGATTTGATTTGATTATTTTTTACAGCCCTCTGGTCTTGAAACTACCCTCATACCTAAGGGATAGCATGGATTTACTTTACAAGTTTAAAGACTTTGTGTGGAGTCGAGAGTATGGTGGCTCAGGGTTGATGGTACTAGTCTCTATACCTGTATATGTCACCATCTGGGCAAAGAGGCAGTGGACTATTACTTAGACCAAGGAACTAACAGCCAGCAGATTCCTGGATGTTTCCTCCTATGGGCCCTTGAATGTAGTTTACAGAAATGTGGCACAGCTGTGGGGTCAGCAGTAGCCCCCACCTATACCAACCTGTTTATGGGCCAGTGGGAGGAAAAGTTAATCTTTAACAGAACCCAGAACATATTCCATCACAACATAACATTCTGGCGGTGGATTATTGATGACATTATCTGTATCTGGCATGGCACAGAGGAAGAGATCATTTCATGAAAATACATAGATTCCAACGCTGTGAACTTTAAATTCATGCACAGTTACAACAAGAAAATAAGCATTTGTCAATGCCGAATGTTGCTTGTTGGTATTAGCAGTGGAAGTGCAGGAGTTAGACTGTCAACAGCATAGAAATGGCAGTGAAGTATTGAACTGATGCCAACTCCACCCTGCAGAGATGGACAGGCATTGGGGTGTGCCTTTGGGTCATCGCCCATAACGGTCACGACATTTCACCTCACCCTACCCTGCAGACGCTAACAAGCACTGAGGTGTATTTTGGGGGTTTGGGCTTTACACTCACCTCATTCCATAAGGAAATATGCTGAAATGGGTGCAGTATAGGAGAATAAGGTGAACTCTAGGGCCAAAAAGTCCAAGGCACACCTCAATGCCTGTCACTGGCTGCAGGGTGGGGGTGGAATGGCATGAGCATTACTGTCAACAATCCCAAGTCACATCCCTGATGCCTGTCAGTCCCTACAGGGTAGGGTGTTATGGTCGAAAACCCTAATGCCATGGGCGTTTCTTGGTATTTTGCCTCCAAGTGCGGTTGCCCCTAAAGGACAACCTAAAATGTCAGGGGATTCCCTGGGAAAGAAGGCACAGGGGGACAGGAATGGCTGGAGGGGGAAGGGAGGTAGGCTTAGGTTGAGGTGGAGGGGATGGTAGAAAGGTAGGCTCAGGCAAGGTGGGAGAGGGGGTCCTGATGTCGTCCCTCAATGACAAATATGACAGGACAGGTAAGCAGGTAAGGATTGGATGGGGTTGGGAGAGGGGGTTGGCTTAGGGGGTTTTTAGGTGCCAGAAGAGGAGGAGTTCTCCCTCTTTTTGCTGGGAACTGAATTTAGACCAGAGCTCAGCACTTCAACTGGCAATTCAACTACTTGAGGTAAGGCATTTTCAGGTGGGATAGGCCTGGCCACATGGGAGAGGCCTGAGCAGTAACCAGGCAAGGGAGTTTGCTTTTAGTGTGCTGGTGGCAGGCCTTTTTGGGCTGGGGTTTTTCCTAGAAGTGTTTATAGTCAGCACATCACCTGCAATTAAGGAGACAGTTCAATTTGGCTAACGATTGCAGGAATTACAGCAAGTAGCAGAGGAGTTTTAGAGCCATGTGAGGCAAGGGCTGTTAAGGGGTAGAAATACAATATTAGCAGGCTTGGCAGAAACAAATAATAATTATAAATTAGTAAATGGAGAAACAGCAGATGCATTTTTAAGCAATTTAGAAAGTAAGAGTACCACTGGGGAAAGTGTCTTTAATGATAATAATAATAATAAACTTTATTTGTATGGCGCCATTCCAAAACCAAGGCACCTAACAAGTTAAAATCACAGAATCACAAAGTTGCACAACAGCATAATCAACAAAATATATAAACAATAAATAACATGATCGTAAAATATTTCCATCAGTTAAATACCATAAGCTTGGCTCCATAAGCAGGTTTTCAGTGCTTGTTTAAAACCCTTTGGCTTCTGTTCTTCCTTTTTGTATTGTTCTGCACAGAGGATTGTTTTTGGGCAGGAGTTGTGGGGAACTGTGACCATATGAGAAATGTGGAGAGCTGATTTAATAACTTTGTACTAGGTTCCCTCGTGAATTAGACGCTGAGAGAGCATTTTTGGGAGGTATATAGGAGTTGTACTAAATAACCGAGTATATAATAGTTATAGGGCACCGCTGCCCTATTTGTGGTCCAGCCATGGGTAGGAATTATGGTAGGAGGTTTCACTGTCAAGGCTGAATGAATAGAGTTAAAAATGTGGAAAGGATGAGAAGGGACTTGGCAAGGTTGGAGGAATGGTCAAATGTATGGCAGCTCAGATTCAATGCAAAGAAGTCCAAGGTAATGCACATGGGAAACAAAAACCCAGGGGAAACATACACAATGGGGGGTGAGATACTGACAACAGTAAAAATAGAAAGGGCCTGGGGGTAATTATATCAGATGACCTAAAGGTGGGCAAGCAATGTGAGAAGGCAGTATGAAAGGCTGGGGGGATACTGGGATGCATAGGAAGAGGCATCAATAGTAGAAAACAGGAAGTTGTTATCCCTCTGTACAGACAGTTGGTGAGACCCCATCTGGATGCTGTGTGCAGTTCTGGAGACCCCATCTCTGCAAAGACATAGACAGAGTGGAGGCTGTCCAGAGAGGGCAACAAAATGGTGCAGGGTCTGCACCAGAAGACATCTGAAGAAAGACTAAAGGAGCTTAATATGTATATTCTTGAGGAAAGAAGGAGAGAGGGACATGATAGAAACTTTCAAGTACCTCAAGGGAATTAACAAAGTCCAACAGGGTAGCATCTTCCAGAAAAGAGATGTGCAAGAACAAGGGGCACAATTTGAAGATAGAGGGGGACGGCTCAGGGTAATGTGAGGAAGTATTTTTCACTGAGGCTGTGGATGATGGAACAGCCTCCCTGAGGAGGTCGTGGAGTCAAGAACAGTGGGGGACTTCAAGAATGCATGAGACAGGCATAAGGCAGTCCTAGTGGGGGGTAGGAGGAAGTAAACTGTTGGTTAACTAGGATCTGCAGCTTATCTGTTAGGTAGGAAAATGGGTAGACTAGGTGGGCCAAGCGGTCCTTATCTGCCATCAAATTCTATGTTTCTATGTTTCTAATGAACAGAAGAGAAAAGCACAATACCTATAATGATGCTTGTCCATGCTGTTTGGGTAACCTGGCTGTCGGGAGGAGGTACAGACCGGGAGAGAGACAACAGAGTCACCAGTGCCATGAGGAGGTTAAGGCTACATAGAAGGTCTGCAGGAGCCATGGGGGTGTTGTTGATTTCTTTTTGTTATCCCTCTTCCGGTTTGGCAGTGCACGGTCCAAGGCAGAGGATTTTGCTGGGCCACAAGGAGGGGGATAACACAAGAGGGCCTCCGGCTGCGTGGTTTTTTTTTAAATTTTTTATGGAGGTTTGGCTGTTCACCGTGGGCCCTCCGGGGCGTGTGGCATCCTGGGCTGCCATCATGATGGCAGAGTCACATGGCTGGGTGGGGAACAAGGCAGCAGGTGTGTGGACCGGACCAGTGGCCTCATTAGGAGGGGGTTGCCTGCCACACCGCGCCTTTGTGACGGAAAAGTGAAAGGGGGGCCAAGATTTTCAGGCAGAGGAGTGGTGCACAGCAGTTGGACGCCTGGCCTGTGAACCTTTGTGGAAGCTGGAAGGTAGGCCCGGGATTGGAGTCTTTTAAGCCAAGGTAGGCCGCAGGACTGCTGCTGGGGAAAATGGCTGGCGTGATGCGAATTGATAATGCGCCATCTGCATGCAGAGACCCTAGGCAAACGCCATGTTTGTAGTTCGTAGGGAAAGGACCATGGAGTATCGCGCTGAAGGCTGGGGGGACAAAAAACAATTAAAAAACAAATAAACAAATGAATGAATAAGAAATGGAGAATTGGAAGACAAGAGGGGACATATCATTTGTGTCTCTTGTAATGGTTGATGGTTGCGGTTTATAGGCAGGAAGAACAAGACAGCAAAGCTCAGACAGCAGGGGTTAAAGGGGGAAAGGCAGTGCTTGGGTTTAGATGGTCCCATAATTGAGTTTTTTCTTTGCAGTCAGCCTGGAAGGTAATATGGGATTATGCCACACAGGCTTGTTGGTGATGTTGTGCATTGGAATTAAAAAAAAAAGGGGGGGGGCAATATTACACTACTGTGTACAGTGGTTGGAGAAGGTTAATATAAAGAAAATATATTAATAATAATAATAAATAAATAGACAACAAGCATGACAGGGGATGGTAGATTGGGTAAAAATTAAAATAATAATAAAATAAGTAAGGGACTAATATAAGGGAATGAGCCACTAAAGACAATACAGATTGGGGGGGGGGGTTTATGGAGAAAATATGACACAGTAAAGACCGGAAAAGCAATAGGCATGGGGGGGGACACTAGGACAGCGGGTAACCACGTTTCTGTTATATATCCCCCCAAGTATTTACTTATTCAGAATGGCAGGAAATGGAGAAATTACAAGCGTCCAGATGATGGAACAGGCAGCAGAAATGAGGCAAAAGGTCAACGAGATGCTGCAGATGGTGCGGAAGAAGGAGGCGGCAGAAGAGGCTGCGAAGGTGAAAAACAAGAAAGGGCAAGGAAAAAGTTTAATGGAGGAGGTGAACGAGTTGAGAGAGACAGCAAAATGGAATGAGGTGACCGAAGCAGCAGGAAAGTGGAAGGTCAACAGTGGGGGGTTCCGTGAAGAGCCCAGCTGAAAAAAGGACACCACGGGAGGTGCTGGTGCAGGAACAGGCTCAGGAACTGGATGCCGAAGAGGGCACAAGTGGTAAGGATACGGGAGATCAGAACCCAGAGGGGGATCTGATTGAATATTTAGCAGGTATGCTGGGAGATATGGGGGAGAAGGGAATAGAGAAAATGGAAAGGGCATCGGAGGAACTGAAGGCAGCCGGGAAGTAAGGGAACACAAAACCACAGCGGGTAACGAAGGGATACCAGGCATGACACTGGGCGATCATGTACCTTTAACTATTTAAGAGAAGATATGGGAGGGCAAATACATGGATATATTTGCATTGGAAGACAAAGAATCTGCAAAGAGGAATGCGCAAAAAGAAATGGTGGATAACTCCAAGATGGCGGTGGCATTAGTGATAACGGGAAACAAGTTGGAAGAAAAAAAATTATTAGGGAAAAAAGTACAGAAACATGGCAGGTGGGGTTTTCCATATTCAGCACCATCCTACTAGAAAAGAAGCCAGAGCTGGCCATTCCACTGCTCACATATGCTGCCACGGTAAAGGACGCCTATAATGCAAAGAGGGGCCTGGGGTGGATAAAATACGATGAAGCTTTCAGGCAGGGGATGGCAGCCAGGGGAGACCTGAGGTGGGATTCCACACATTCCAAATTATGAGTGAGGAGTCTGTCAGGACACGGGGGGAGATTAGGGGAAGGGAATAGACAATGGGGAAGTGGACAGCACATCGGTGTACTATCACAAACCCGGGGAATGTAGCACAGTTTCTTAGGCAACATTAGAGCAGGCAGTGGAAATGATTAGAGCAAAGGAAGAGGCATGGCTAGCAAAGACCGACATTGAGTCGGCTTTTCGGTTACTACCAGTCAGGAAGAAAGATTGAGACCTGTTGGGATTTTGCTTCCAATGGTTCTTTTATTTTGACAAGGCAATGCCCATGGGCTGTTCCACAGCCTGTGCAAAGTTTGAGGCATTTAGCACTTGGATGCAATGGGCGTTTGGGGCAAAATACGGGCACAAGGCGGTGGTACATTACTAAGATGATTTCCTGCTGGTGGGGGAGAGCAGAGAGGAGACAAAGTCAATGCTTCTAGATTTCCAGGACATGTGCAGAAGGATAGGGGTCCACTTGCAGAGGGGAAGACAGAAGGTCCAGCTAGGAAGCTGAAATTTCTGAGGATTGAGGTAGATGCAGAAGAGCAGGTTTTCAGGTTACCCCATCAGAAGGTGGCCAGACTCAGGAAACTACTACAGGAGATCAAGAAGAGGAGGAGAGTCCCATTGGGTCATGTACAACAGCTGTTGGGGCATTTGAATTTTGCATGCAGGGCAGTGGCACCTGGGCGGGTTTTCACCAAGAGATTAGCCAGGGCAATCGGGGGGGGGGCTAAACTGCCACACCATTGGGTGGACATTTCACAGGGGATGAGGCAGGATCTGGAGGTGTGGCAGCAATTCTTAATAGACTACAATGGGGTTACGTTCTGGCAGAAGGAGTAGTTAGGGAATAATGATTTGGACCGATACATGGATGCATCTGGTTCTATTGGCATGGGGGCATATTTTCGGGGGAAATGGATTTCAGAAGCATGGCCAGAGTCTTGGGGAGGGAGGGGGCTACTGAACTACATAACATTGCTGGAGACTTTTCCCATATTGGTGGCAGTGCTGACATGGGGAGCACCTCAGGAACGGGAAGATTATGTTTTGGTGTGACAACAGAGCTGTGGTAGAGGTTATCAATCGGCAGGGAGGACACTCGGTGTCAGCAAATAGGGTTTTTTTTTTTTTGTACTTTCTATTTTTTCTCCTCTCTCCCCTCAGCTCTGGTCTCCTCAGGAGTACCTAGGAGCCATCCCACTATGGTTCGCTCCTACCGGTCAGTCCTCCATCACCCATGTAGCCTTGGTTTACCCCCCGGGCGGGGACGAGGTGGGCTCCAACACCCCGAAATTCTCTGGCGGCGTCAGTCGGGAGGATGCCGTGGGGGTGGCCATAAATCATGGGCAAGCTCTGGTTCTCCATCTCCGCCGGAGCCGAAGGGTGTTTTACCCTTTTTCTGGGGAGTGGCTAGTGCCCTGATGTCAAGGCCTTACCAACGCCTGCCACTCCCTGCCCCTTTGCTACTCTTAGCTCTTGCTGTATCTCCGGCTTCCGCCAGAGGTCAATCGAGTGCCGAACAGGGTCACTTGTCCCTCCTGGGAGAGGAGAGCTGTCCTTCAGCCGCTCAATCCTCTCCCTTCCCTGCCGACCCCCAGCAACCCGGGTTCGTTCCCAAACCCGGGTCACCGGTGTGGTGTGAGATGTGGCATCCAGTCAACCCTCAGTGTCAACGGGCTGGCCAGCAAATAGGGTTTTGAGACAACTAGTGCTGTGGGGATTAAGACTAAATATGTCATTTAAAGCTAAGCATATTGAGGGAGTAAAAATGACATAGCTGACAGCCTTTCCTGTTTACAACTGGAGAGGTTCAGGTCCATGGCGCCACAAGCGGCTGCACAAAAAATGCAGGTATCAGAGTGAGAGCGGGAAATTGGCTGGAAGGAGCCCAACTGCTATACAGGAGCTCCTGGTCTGCCAACATGCTGAGGGCATACAAAGGGGCTTGAAGGGGGGTATTTCAGGAGTTCCGGGAGCAGGAAGGGTTCAAGGTAAGTGAGCCAGTTTCACGGGACCAGATAAAAAAATACATGGTTAAAAAATGGGAAGCGGGAATGACTAGCGGAACAATGGGGGTACAGTTGGCTGGGATAGGATGGGCTTGCAGCACAAAAGGGTGGGCTGAAATGAATGTTTAAAGTGGCTCGTCGCATGTTCATGGGGTGGCAGCGGTTAAAAGGAGGAAAGGCAGACTTGAGAAAACCCATGGAAGGACAAAAACTTGAAGAACTAGTAGGGGCCCTGAGGAGATATGTATGTCAGACTTCGAAGCCTGCTTATTTAGGGCCATTTTTACAGTGATGGCAAAAGGCACATTCAGGGCCAGCGAAGTAGTGGCAGGCAACAAAAGGGATGAGATAGGAGGTCTGTGGGAAAAGGAAATACGCTGGGAACAAGAGAGGGTGTCAATTTGGCTGAGGAGATCTGAGACTGATCAGACGGGGATGAGGACAGAGATCATATTGGGAAGACAAGAGACAGAGGTGACATGGGTTCTGTGTGATAAAGGTGAGTCTGAAAGACCACCTACCACATAGAGTGAGCAAACATAAGCCCATAGTCAAAAGGGCGACGGATATTGTAGCGACCATTGCAAATAGCGACAGTAGCTACAATACTTAACTAAACCACACAGAAATACTTTTTTATGCAGGGGAGCTGTGCCCCCACACCCCCCCCAAACTTAAATAACCAACTTCGAGGGGGGGTGCGGACCACGGGGCAAGTTACTGAATTCTGAAGGAAAAAAAATGTTGCTGCCTGTAGCTGGACCCAAACCCAGGTCTGCTTCCATCGCAAGCGATGACGTACACCACTATGCTATGGAAATAGCTCAGCAGGAACTGACCACAAAGCATACTACTTTATATCCTGCAGTAGTGAGTACAGCTCCTTGCTGTACTCACTATGCAGGATATAGTGCTGTATTGCACCACTCGCACTCTTGTAGAGCGCTGTTATTGAGTCGCTCACAAGTGCAGTGCTCAATAATCAGTGCTTTACATGGGTGCTACCGGTGACATGCCCAGTTGCCTCTCTGTGGAAATACCAGGGAAGGAGGCAAAAGGGGGGCAGGCTGTTCTTCACACATAGTGACAGCAAGCCGGTTACGTTTTTCCAAGTAATGGGGGTGCTAAAGAAGGGAATGGCACACTTGGGAAATAACCCTCAGAGTTATTCCTCTCATTCATTTAGAATTGGAGTCACATCAATGCTGGCAGCGACAGGGGGGTCGGAGGAAGAAATTAAGAAAGTTGGCAGGTGGCGGTCTAATTGCTATATGAGCTATGTGAGAAAACTGGTATAACATGTGGTTTTCTGTCTTCCACAGGTCGGGAAAGGAGCAGGCAAGTTTGGATCCTCGGGCACTCCTACATTTATTGGGCACAGAAGTGGGCTGCCATCCATCAGGGAGGAAAACAACTAGGGCAGAACCCTGACCAAGTGATGATTTATTGGAGAGGGGTCTGGGGCATGAGTTGGTCACAGCTCATGCCACCTTTGAAGGAGCTGAAGCTAAAGTGGTCACAGCCAGACCTGCTGATAATACATTTGGGGGGCAATGACCTGGGAGATCAACCATGGGGATTCTTGTGCAAGAAGACGTTAAGGGATCTAGGGGTAATTCAATAGGGTTGGCCACAGGTGAAGATAGCATGGTCATAAATAGCACCTAGGATGGTTTGGCAGCAGGCCAGGGACATAAAAGAGGTGGAGTGGGCAAGGAAGAGGATTAACAGACATGTGGCAGCATGGTTAAAGGGGGTCGGGGGAACATACCTAGTCCATAAAGACATATCATTTACCAACCCAGGGATGTACAGACCAGATGGAGTGCACCTTTCAACAGTGGGGATGTCATTATACGTGTTACAACTGGGAGATATTGTGGAAATTTGGAAAAAATGAGGGAAAGGGAGGGGGGAAGCCCAACATTCCATCGCCTAAGTTGGAGATGAGCTAGTGGAATTTTGGGGGGAAAATAAAATTGGTGGGTTGAAAAGGGGGGGGGCAGGTAAGATCCACTGGCCAGGTGCAGACGCCCAAATGTTAAGGCAGATGGAAAAGGAGGCGTACAAATAAAGGGGGGGCCAGTTGCCGTCGGCAACCAGAACCAAGGAGAGTGCAGCAATGGGAAAAGGGGTATTGGTCTGTTCAAGTGTCCAGACCCTGAGAAGGTGATGGACAACAGACTGTTCAAGAAAAAGTGGAAGAAGAGGTATCGAGCTTTATAAACGTCTGGACCCCGAGAAGACAACAGAAGATGACAGGAGAACCAGAGACATTAATAAAAGACAATTGAACGATGTGTTTGAACAGAATATTAATTGTTGGACCTTGTGATAGGTAATGTGGGGAAAGTCAAAGCCATGTTTGTTAAATATGTAAAATTTTAAAAGTGGCAAAGTAAGGAGGATAATGTGATGTATATAAATAAATTAATTGCCAGTCGAGCACCCACCAGGAACTTTTATGTGCCTTATTTTTCTGGAGAATCTCCCTCTGACAAGTGAGGTTGCCCCTAAAGGACAACCTAAATTGTCAGGGGATTCCCTGTGAAAAAATGCACAGGGGGACAGGAATGACTTGGGGGGAAGGGAGGTAGGCTCAGGTTGAGGTGGGGAGATTGTAAGAAGGTAGACTCAGGCAAGGGGAAGGGGGGTCCCGAAGTCATCCCTCTATGACAAATATGACAGGACAGGTAAGCAGGTAAGGATTGGATGGGGGCGGGAAAGGGGGGTGGCCTAGGGGGTATTTAGGTGGCAGCAGAGGACAGGTTCTCCCTCTTTTTTCTGGCAACTGAATTTAGCACCCACCCACCCGGCAGGTTGGTTACTGGGGGGTAAAGACACAAGGGCAGGCTGGAGGAAAAGGATACTGTGTCACCATAAGAAGGTGACAGGAAAAGTGGAGGTAAGCCTTGGTTGACATGGGTTGGCAGAATGGCCAACGAAAAATGGGAAAAAGGTGCAACTCTAGGGAAACAGGATGTACAGTACAGGGAAAGGGTTGCCGCAAGAGGGCAACAGGTCACGGAATGAAGAAAGCGCCTCCAAAAGGTCTGTGATGGAGGGAGAATTTTGGGAGGAAAATAAAATTGGGGGGGTTGAAAAGAGGAGGCCGGTAAGATCCTTGTGCCGGGCGCAGACACCTGGAGTGGAGGCAGACGGAAAAGAAGGCGTACAATTAAAGGAGGGGGTAGCTGCTGTCAGCAACCGGACCCAAGGAGAGTGCAGCAATGGGAAAAGGAGAAGGAGTATTGGGCTATTCAAGTGTCCAGACCCTGAAAAGGTGACAGACAACAGACTGTTCAAGAAAAAGTGGAAGAAGGAGTATCGGGCTTTACAAATGTCCGGACCCTGAGAAGACAACAGAAGATGACAGGCGAACCAGAGACATTTATAAAAAACAATTGAACGATGTGTTTGAATAGAATATTAATTGTTGGACCTTATGATGGGTAACGTGGGGAATGTCGAAGCAATGTTTGTTAAATGTGTAAAATTTAAAAAGTGGCAAAGTAAAGAGGATAATGTGATGTATATAAATAAATTAATTGCCAGTCGAGCACCCACCAAGAAGTTGTATGAGCCTTATTTTTCCTGAGTATCTCCCTCTGACAAGTTATCAACATGGGCTTTTTGTGACCCCACCACATGAACAGTGACACTATCAGTTCGTTAGCCGAAAGGTGATTTTGAACAGTGACTGCGCCATTTGGTGCCACAGGTGTGCAAACACATTTCAAACAGGATTTGAAAAATGACAGCTGTACTGTTCATAAGGAAGTATGGTAAAATGGCAATGTTGAAAATCTAGAGACAAAATATTAAAAATTCTCGAAGTTATGAGCATGCATAGGAAGTGCATAATGCACGCACGAAAAACAGTCATTTTTGGGAATTTTTTCACCAATATTTTAACGTAGGGTTTTTTGGGGGGGGCTACCTCATGAACTGTGACACTGTTGTTTCGTAACTCAGTCCCAAATGGTGGTTCCACGCAGTGACCGTGAAATCACCTTTCGGGACCGAATAACAAAATGACAGTGACTGGGTTCATGAGGTGATGTCCCAAGAACCCCATGTTGAAAATTTGGTGAAAAAAAATTACTAAAAATGGCCACAATATCTACTTAAGTTGAAAAAACCCTATTTGTGCCATTATACAGCTAACCGGCATTTCTTCAGTTTGCAGTTGGCTTTGAAGAGTGCAGACATGTTCCCAGTCCATCGAAGATCACCGCGCCAGGCTCCAGAGGTAAGTATGGGGTGAGGGAGGAATGGGGAGTTGGGTGAGCAGAGGGTGGGCACAGGTTGGGCAGGGGGTGCCACAGACAGCGTGGCACCATTTTCTTTATTTTTACAGGAAATTAAAAAAAAAAGACACCAGGACTATTGGCACACTGGGGATGGACTCCCAGAATGCCACATGGATGTTTGTTGGGGAAAGGGGAGTGGAGCAGATGGGGATTGGGCACCCCGTTGGCCATACAGTGTGCTTGGGGGGGATGCATGAACTGAGGAAGGATTGGGAACCCCCCTCAGCACACAACAAAGGGCGGTGTATCATGCCGATGGGGATTGGGCTACCTCATCAGCAAATTAACTGGGAAGGGAATCATGCTGACAGGGGATTGGGTACCCCCCATTGGCTTTTATTTAATTTATTTGCTGAAATGTTTCACCAGGAAGGCACACTAAACAGTGGTCAGCGGCTTTCCAGCAGCTTTGTGGGGACTGTGAGAGGCTGATGGAGAAGCTGTCACCATGGGAACACCACACAATGCAGCTTGTAATTAGATGCTGCAGTCAAGGATGCCCAGCAGCCAAAACAGCTGATTGCGTAGTGACAGGGCGCTCCCTGATTATGGCATCCTGTCTCTTCAAACAACATGAAGTCTTGCTATATTATAGACATTAGCAGTTTGATCCAGCTCTAGAACTGCCCCGGAGTGAAATGGTTAAAACCATTCCAAAATAGAATTTTGGCACGAGAACAGCTCTATCTGTGTCATTTCAAACTTGAACTGTCAGATTCTTTACTCCGCCTCAGTGAACAGTCACTCCGGAGATTTCTCCTTCTACTCGTTCATTTCCCGGTTTAAAAGTGTTTTCGGTTGGATTTAACCGAGAATAGTTTATTTTAACATAAAACCGTTCATCCCAAGCTCTATCTGTGGTAACCGTAAGTAAATGAAGGTTTTGTCTGTGTGGAACTTGTAAGTTATCGGTTCGGTTTTAAACCGATCAGTGGGTTTAAAACTCATTTAAAACTAAAAGTTACTATTTTAGAGTCACGGGTTCCCGGTTCTTATCGGTTCTAAAAAAAGCAGATTTATTCGTTTTTCCAATACCAACACGGTTAGGAACCCGATAAGGGTGTCTTACCTGGCACTGCGTTAAAGGGCAAGTTTTTGGTTAGGCTGGCATTATGTCTGAAAACCCAAGAAAAACTGGGCCCACTGGGTTTCAACACTGTGATGTTTGTGGGAAGTCTTTGCCAGGTTGACCCACACCCCATGTGTTTATTGTCTGGGGTTTGACCACCTCAGTCAGACTGCCAGGTATGAAATTTCCTGCAGCCACCCTGGAAAAAAGATTGGGCAGGCTCAGGGAGCGAGAGGCAAAAAGTCCGCTGACCCAGATGGCCAGCCGGTTCGGTGCCAACCGAACCAGAGGAGAATGCCCTCTGACCAGGGCCAGACTTCCTCGGCAAAGAAAAGCTGGTTCTGAGGAACCAATTCCAGTAAAGAAAACAAGAAAATCAGCAGGTCTGGAGTCCAAAATTCCTTCTCCAACTGCTGCAGAGATAGCAAAGCCATACAAATTGTCCAGTCACTGTCTCAGGGTCCGTCCGAACCACCACTATCTGGTAAAGGTCGGTTCATCCGGTCCCAGTGGTACAGGATTATGATATTGAGGAATTTTATGAACCAGAGAGAGGGAGGAGGATTATGAACAGTATGAATGTGGCTGGGAAGGTCTGGTGTGCCCATTGAACGGACATCTCCCAGACAGACCTTTAGAATCTCCCCTATGCTGTCTGAGTCCCCATCTCATTTTATGTTTTATAAAAAGTTGCTGAAACCCTCAGCTTCCTTTAGAAGAGGCTGTGGATGAGCAAGAGGAGCCTGATTTTGTAGAAATGATGGATATTCCAGAGTCTAGGAGATTGTCTATTCCTTTACATAAGTCTTTTAGGAAACAAACAATTAACATTTTAAAAGCTCCTAATTCTGTGCCTCCTGTAGATAAAAGATGGACAGAAGGTATACATTGTCAGGCCCTGATACAGAATTCCTTTCTCAGCAATGCAGTCATGTTGGGTGAGTTCAGGCTGCTGCCTGTGATAAAGCTAATATTCCCTTGGCTTCACAACCTCCTGACAAAGTTCCAGGAAGATTGATGCCATGGCAAAAAACAGTATATGGCAGCCTCTCTGGGACTCAGGCAAGCAAATTATATGGCTATGTAGCTAGGTATCAGAAATCTAGATGGGATACTGTTATGCAATTGGCCAAGCAGGCCCATGGCCAGCTGGCTAGTGAACTAGAACAGGTGGCTGCTGATGGCATTGAAGCCTCTAAGGTTCAGTTTCATGTTGCTGTGGATATTAATGATGTTTCCTCAAGGGTCATGGCCACATCTGTGGCTTTCGTAGGTTGGCCTGGCTCAGGTGTACTAGTTTTCAGGGATACCCAGACTAAGGCTATGGATTTTCCTGTGGTGGGAAATTCTCTGTTTGGAGAGCAGACAGAGAACTACATGAAGAAGATGGATGAATATGGGACTACTTACAAGGTGCCCAGGCTAAGGGCGGCAAGCCACTCCTCAAGAGGCATGCCCCCAGGGGTGAGGTAGGCCTTCTCACAGACCTTTCTGCCAACCTCAGGCCTCCTCTGCCCCTATGCTCAGGGGCTTCTACAAGCAGGGGCAGGCGAGGGGTGGGCAGACCTGCTCCACCCCCAGCCTAAAGCTCCCTGCGAAACAGGCACCCTGATGGGGTGCCCAGGGCCAGTCTCCTGGACCAGTGGGGGGCAGGCTGGCTTACTTCAGTCAGGGTGGGCTTCTTTAACCTCAGACAAGTGGGTTCTGGAAGTAGTAAGCCAGGGTCTGGTTCTCAACTTCAAAAGTTTCCCAAATTGAGAAACAGACTTTTCTGCAAGTGTTCAGAGACCCTCGCTCTGGAAACAGAGGTCTCATCCCTGTTAGCTCTCAGAGCAGTAGAAGGGTTCCTCCCCTGCATCAGGGCAGGGGTCTGTATTCAGATACTTCCTTACCCAAGAGAGGAGGTAGCGGCCCATTTTAAATCTCAGATATCTGAACAAGCATCTTTGAAACCAAAGTTCAAAATGGTAACTCTGGCAATGATTTTACCTTCCCTAAGGCCAGGGACTGGCTAGCCTCCCTGGACCTCAAGGATGCCTATTTCCATGTCTAATCAGAAGATCCCATTGAAAGTACCTCAGATTCGAACTGTCCTCAGGTCATTACCAGTTCAGAGCAATGCCCTTGACCTTACCTCTGCTCCAAGGGTATTTACAAAGTGTCTAGCAGTGGCAGTGGCCCACTTAAGGAGGCAGAGGATTGCTGTTTTCCCTATCTAGACGACTGGCTCATTGTAGGCCAGTCCCCAGAACAGGTAAAATCTCACCTGCAGGTCACCCAGCAGCTTCTCACCTCCCTGGGTTTTCTGCTAAACCTACCAAAGTCAGTTCTGGAACCAGTCCAGGTACTCACCTTTATAGGGGCAGAATTGGACACAAAGCTAGCCAGAGCCTTTCTTCCTCCAGAAAGGGTAAGGAATTTAGTGGCTCTGGCCTCTTCCTTCACTCTGCAGGTCTCTCGACCAGCAAGACACTTTCTGCAGCCCCTGGGGCACATGGCTGCATCCACAGCTGTTGTGCAGGGTGCCAGATTTCAGATGAGAGATATTCAGTTTCACTTGAGAACCTTTTGGTCTCAGAGAAGAGACCCCCTTTCCAAGTTGGTCCCAGTGACTCGAACCTTGATCCTAGCTCTCCAGTGGTGGCAGGATCAGAGCAATTTAAGAGCGGGGGGTCACCATCATTTCCCCTTCTCACGACTTGACTCTCACTACAGATGCTTCCTTTCTGGGTTGGGGAGCCCACATGGGCGACCTTTCCACTCAGGGAGTTTGGTCCCCCAGGAATCTCTGCTCCACATCAATTTGCTGGAACTCAGAGCTGTCTTTTAGCTCTTCAAGCTTTTCTGCATCTGTCCACGACAAGGTGATACAAGTCAGAACAGACACACCACAACAATGTGGTACATCAACAAACAGAGGGCACTGGTCTTGACCTTGTGCACGAGGCAATGAAGTTGTGGTCTCTGGCCTATTCCTGAACACTTCCTCATAGCAGTTCATCTTCCAGGAAGGACAATGTCCTAGCGGATGCCCTCAGCAGGATTTCCCAGGGCCATCATGAATGGTCCCTGGATCCTCAAAGTGCTGGGGATAGTTTTTTGCCAGGTGGGGCATCCCTCAGATAGATCTTTTGCAGCCCCAGACAATCACAAACTTCCTCTGTTCTGTTGCAGGCCTCAGTGCTGGGCTCAGTTCCCCTGGATGCCCTTCTTCTGGATTGGGAGGAAGTTCTCCTGCTTTCCCCCTTTCCTCTCCTATTCAAAGTACTAGTCAAAATCAGATCTCAGCCTTGCGGGTGATTCTGATTGCCCCGGATTGGGCCAGGCAGCCCTGGTACCCACTCCTTCTGTCTCTGAAAGTCCATCTTCCCTGTGCCTCCCAGGAATCACAATCTGTTGACTTGTGCCCAGGAAGGGTTTGGTATCCGGACCTCAAATCCCTCAACCTCAAGGCCTGGCTCTTGAGGAGTTAGAGATTGCTGATTTACACCTCTCTCAGCATGTTCTTGAGATCCTAAAGGCTTCCAGAAGCCTTCCACTAGAGCTACTTATAGTTCTAAATGGAAAAGGTTTTCCATTTGGTGAGCTGAGGAAAAATATTTCCCAGAATCTGCTGAATTGCCCATTTTGTTAGATTACATGGTACATCTTAATTCCTTGGGTCTCAGACCAGATACCCTGAGAGTTCATTTGGCAGCTGTGTCTGCTTTTGTGTCAACAGGAAAAGTCATCCCTCTTTCCTCTCATCCTGTGTTTTCCAAGTTTTTAAGGGATTACTCATACTAATCCTCCCTTTAGGGAACCGGCCCTGCTTGGGACCTTAATGTTTGCATTGCCCAGTTAATGCAACCCCTTTTGAACCTCTGTCTTCTCAAGAGCTTAAGTACCTAACTTGAAAACTGTTTTCTAGTGGCTACCACTTCTGCCAGACGCATAAGTGAATTGCAAGCCTTGTCAGTGGAGACTGACTTTATTTCTTTCCACAGGGATAAGGTAGTCCTTAGGACTAATAGGAAGTTTTGCCTAAGGTGGTTTCAGATTTCCATCTTAATCAATCTATCTCCTTCCAGTATTTTTCACTGATCCTCCTCTTCGGGTGAGAGGAGGTTGCACAGCCTGGATGTTAAGAGAGCTCTTAGTTATTATATAGAGCGTACCAAAGGTCACAGGTTCGAATCCCTCCAACTTTTCCTTACCTATGGTGAAGTTGGGAAAGGCAAACCTGCCACTAAGAGATCAATAGCCAGGTGGATTGTCTCTTGTATCCAATTTTGTTATCAGAAAGTGGGCAGAGCCCCCCCCCCCCCGGTTTGAGGGCTCATTCTACCAGGGGTACAGCTGCGTCTCTAGCTGCTGCCAGAATATCCCTTTATTAGAGATTTGCCAGGCTGCTACTTGGAAAGCGGTACACACTTTTACCAAGCATTACTCCCTGGATGTCAGGCCAGGAGAGATGCTCAGTTTGGCACAGCTGTTCTTCAGAGCATATTCCAAGTAGGTTCTGCCCCTCCTCCATGGAGGTACTGCTGTTATTCTGCTAATGTCTATAATATAGCAAGACTTCATGTTGTTTGAAGAAAAATTACTCACCTTAGTAATGTTGTTTCTTCTAATGGAGTCTTGCTATTTATCGAACCTCCCAACCTGCCCCTCTCAGAACCTCTACTTGGTGGGGTGCGGGCAACTTAAGTGTAGGCACTACTTATGTCCTGTTAGCATTTTGTCCCTTTGGGACTTTGGGGGTGTGTATGTGTATGCGTGTGTGTGTTTATTATACTTATGTTCCATTTTCATATTATTAGAATGGTGTTAGTATTTCTGGTCCCTGACTTGAGTCTTGGGTGTTGGGACCATCAATGGTTGTTATTATTTAGGTAGCCATTTGGCTAGTGCAGATTACAGCTTCCACACAGACCTTAGTGAGTTTGGCTAGTAAAGATCTGACAGTTCAAGTTTGAAATGACACAGATAGAGCTGCTCTCGTGCAAAATTCTATTTTGGAATGGTTTTAACCATTTCACTCCGGGGCAGTTCTAGAGCTGGATCAAACTGCTAACGTCTATAATTTAGCAAGACTCCATTAGAAGAAACAATATTACTAAGGTGAGTAATTTTTTCTTCGAGCACAGTGGCATGCTCATTAACTGCCATCATCGACAGCATGCTCCTGTATTTGCCATGGCAGAGACCAGCCCCAGAATGGACTGCTGCCATTTAGCACATCACTGCCATGCCTCCACAATCTGCTTTTAAACAAAGCTGATGCAATGTGTTTCTTGCACATGCGTGCAAGAAACACAATACATTTCCTGGATCCACCCTCTCAGCCATGCCAAAACAGAGCATCAACACTGCTTGATTTAGGAAAACACAATGGGCAGCTGCCTCTTACATTTTGAGAATTACCACCCCGGAAAACTGAAGGTGTCCATTCCCTATGGAAACTTTTACGGATATGCAAAAATTGCTCAGAGGACTCAGTGTCTGAATCTCAGTCTAAGGAATAGATGAAATGTTTTCTGGCAAGAGACTACAGAAAAGAGGCACTAGATCTTGTTCTCACTAAGGTTTAACAAATTAACAGAGACACATTATTGGTGCCAAAACAAAAATATAATAACAACATGAGAAACGAAGAAACGAGATTAGTCACCCATGTAACTGATTTTAACCCCCACTGCAGGAAAGATTGTGGGGGTCGCTCTCAAGTTATTGCCAGTGCTTACAGCCAACCCCATTCTCAAACAGGCTATTCAGCCTAGCCTAAGGGTGAAATTCAGAAGGGGAAACAGCACTGAGGATACTGTTATGTCCAGTCATTTTGTACAAACTGAAAATAAAAGAAGACACTTATACTGGCTACGCCCATTACCAAAAGTTTTTTCTTCTCAAAAATGGGAGATGCAGCCTTTGCAAATTTGCAGAAGAGGGCAACCTGTTTGAAAAAGGTGACCAAAAGGTCAAAATAAGGTAATTTGTACAGTGCTCCACCCCATCTGTAGTACATGTTGCCTAGTGCCCCTAATCTAGATTATGTTACATGTCCCATACGCCCTCTAACAAGAAGGGCCCAGGAACATATTATAGATATTATGTTTCATGTCCCATACGCCCTCTAACAAGAAGGGCCTGGGAACATATTAAAGAAATTATGTTTCATGTCCCATATGCCCTCTAACAAGAAGGGCCCGGGAACATATTATAGACATTATGTTACATGTCCCATACGCCCTCTAATAAGAAGGGCCCGGGAACATATTATAGACATTATGTTACATGTCCCATACGCCCTCTAATAAGAAGGGCCCGGGAACATATTATAGACATTATGTTACATGTCCCATACACCCTCTAACAAGGAGGGCCCAGGAACATATTAAGCTATAGTAAGCAAAGATACGAGGAAGATTCTGGGCCACCATTTTCAGAAGGCTCACAATTCTAACCTTAATGTCTTAAAATTCATAGCTCTACAGCATATGCCAGCCCACCCCGGTGTGGGGGGGGGGGAGACCAAACAAAAATCAAAAACCTTTCTACAGATGGAAGGAAACTAAACAGATAATCACTCTCAATACTATCCAACCCACAGGTTTAAATGAAGATGTTGACCTTTCTTATGATCTGAATTTTTTTAGATTTTACAATAACTGGATATCAATATGTTATAGGAGTTTTTGATTGACTAATACTAACAATTTTTTCTTTCTCCTTTTTCTTCACAGATTCCTCAACCACCCATGTCACAACATCTTCATACTCTCTCTCTCTCATCTCATGGGGTAATATTCAGAACAAGTTTAATCAAAGTTTTATACCTTTGATTTCTCTACCGTAACCCACTTTCTTTCAAACTACCTTTATTATGGCTTCAAATGTATGTAACTAATCATTAATTACCATGCATGTAACAGTGTACTTACACTGTAGTTACATATTTGTTACAAGCAACTGCATTGCAATTGCAGTGCAGTTACAGTGTAGTTACACTGTAACTACAGTGTAATTAAATGAGTCTTAAAGTGTAACCAGTGTATTTTGGTGCCCATTCACTCATCCCTGTTATTTCCAGCTTTCCTACTTATTTAAGCAGCACTGACTCTGGGTGATATTTACCAGCTCTACACATCATGTTTTAAATATAAATGTATTACTATTGCTTTTTCTTCCCTACCTATTTCCCCATCCCCAGACCACATGATGATATGTTCTCATGCCTGTGCAATTGTCTTTTAGTAGAGTTAAGTTCATCCAACAGTCTCTGTGCCCATTATGATAACAGCTTTCCATCTTCCCCCCAACCCCCATGTGTATACACCATCATTACCACCCTTGCTCACCCCTCTCCCCACCTCCCCATTTCTCCCTCAGGGTGTCATCATTATTGGTTATGGATTTATCACATCCTTGCTAGAGCGGTGTGTTTTTCTTCATTGCCATTAATGAGTAACCTTTATTTTCACTCTTCCACAGTATGCACTTAACCAGCGCTTCTAACTGAATTCCAGTTTAGATCCTTTTAGACAATGGTGCACTGTTCCAGCATGCACAGTCTAGCCGTTTCAATCCTTTAAGACAATGGAGCACTGTTCCAGCATGCACAGTCTAGCCGTTTCGATCCTTTGAGACAACGGAGCACTGTTCCAGCATGCACAGTCTAGCCATTTCGATCCTTTGAGACAATGGAGCACTGTTCCAGCATGCACAGTCTAGCCATTTTGATCCTTTGAGACAATGGAGCACTGTTCCAACATGGCACAGTGTAGCCGTTTCGATGCTTTGAGACAACGGAGCACTGTTCCAGCATGCACAGTCTAGCCATTTCGATCCTTTGAGACAACAGAGCACTGTTCCAGCATGCACAGTCTAGCCATTTCGATCCTTTGAGACAATGGAGCACTGTTCCAACATGGCACAGTGTAGCCGTTTCGATCCTTTGAGACAACGGAGCACTGTTCCAGCATGCACAGTCTAGCCGTTTTGATCCTTTGAGACAACGGAGCACTGTTCCAACATGGCACAGTCTAGCCATTTTGATCCTTTGAGACAATGAAGCACTGTTCCAGCATGCACAGTCTGGCCTTATGGGCTGAGCAGTCCAGATCAGCACACTCAAGGGACACTCCCCAAAAAGTATAAGTGAGCTAAATAGTTTTCATTACATAATAAGTACCAATTTGGGCAGAAAGATAAAAATATAAATTTTTTTTCTGTGTCCCTGCTAAAAGGTTTTGTACCATGCTACATTTCTGAACTCTGAATTAAATCCCTTATAAGAGTTATTTTCTGTTTTCCTCTTTAAGTTTGCTGTGCTTCAATTAAGATTGCCTTTCTTAACATGAATTTGCATTCAATTTTTTAACACTTTTTATGTATTTGGACCAATTATATTTGTACTTGTATATTCATCTTCACATAACTCATAGAGTATACTATAACTTTATTAAAGTTCTGTCTTCTTTTGTCACGCCCCCTGAGGAAGACCCACATGGTCGAAGCGCTGTAGCCTTTGCCTGCTTAGCATTTTGCCTGGTGTTTTGGATTCACAATAATTGGATTTATAGCAGTATCCAGGTTTAGCAACTTCTCTTTTTGAGTGCCACATTTTGGAACATAGTAACTCTGGTTATGACAGATTGTCCCCACCCCCGAGTACAGACCCTGAGACAGTGCAGCTTCAAAAGAAGCAGGATGTTTACCATTCAGAAGAGCCTAGGGGTTAGTGCATAGAATTATGAACCAGGAGATCTGGGTTCAAATCTTGATTTTTCTATTTTTACTTCACCCTTAAATTTCGCTAGAGTGGCAATCCATGGTGATGCAGTGTTTGAATACTAAATCTACAGTAATGGGATTTATCTCAGTGGCCCAGTTAGGTATCACAGTTGCATCTGGGGCTGGAAAATCAGAAGGTCTTGAGTGTTGGCCCCACTCCTGGTACCTGGAATAATACCCATAAATGACGCTGCAGTGCAGCACTAGGGAGTGATGTACTGTTGAAGTGCATCCTTCAGATGAGGCATTAAACCAAGGTCCTTTTTGCCCATCTCTGTACATTTCCAGGTGGAAGTAAAAGATCCCATGGCACTTATCAAAGAAGAGGAGAGTTTCCCTGGCATCATAGCCAAACACTCCCCCATCAATATAAACTTCTCCATGTAACCTAACCACCTGGATGCACCTGGAAACAAGCTGTCACATATTTGTGTGCCTTTCCTGGTCACAAAATACAAATAAATTATGTAATTATGTGTATATATATATATATATCAGGATAGAATACATTCTAGTAATTGAATCTACTGCCAGGTATGACAGCCCCTGTATCAATGCTTGGAAGAATCCTATGAAATACTGACAGGCACTCGCCCTACATGCAATAGCCCAACATTGTTTGCCCACTAATCACTTGCCCGACAGTAGAAATCTGCCCACAGCAAAGGTGATTCTATTTAAGTATGAGGCGTGTGGGATGCAAAGCCCATCAAAACACAAAATCACCTCCGCAGCAGGCGAATTTCTATTTTTGTGCAAAAGATTGTTGGGCAAACAGAGTCTAGCAATTGTTCATCGGGAGAGTGACAGTCAGTATTCTGAGGAAGATCCACTGTAAAGTGATCTGCAGTGAGGATCATTAAAGTGAGCACAGGTGCTGTAAAGTGATCTGCAGTGAGGATCATTAAAGTGAGCAGAGGCGCTGTAAAGTGACCTGCACTGAGGATCATTAAAGTGAGTAGAGGTGCTGTAAAGTGACCTGCAGTGAGGATCAGGTAAAGTGAGCAGAAGTGCTGCAAAGCGACCTGCAGTGAGGATTGGTAAAGTGAGCAGAGGTGCTATAAAGTGACTTGCAGTGAGGATCGGTAAATTGAGCAGAGGTGCTGTTAAGTGATCTGCAGTGAGGTGCTGTAAAGTTATCTACAGTGAAGATTAATAAAGTGAGCAGAGGTGCTGTAAAATGATCTACAGTGAGGTGCTCAAAGTGATCTGCAGTGAGGATTGGTAAAGTGAGCAGAGGTGCTGTAAAATGATCTGCAGTGAGGATCAGTAAAGTGAGTAGAGGTGCTGTAAAGTGATCTGCAGTGAGAATAAGTTAAGTGAACAGAGGTGCTATAAAGTGATCTGCAGTGAGAATAAGTTAAGTGAACAGAGGTGCTGTAAAGTGATCTGCAGTAAGGATCAGCAAAGGGAGTAGAGGTGCTAGAATGTGATCTGCAGTGAGGATTGGTAAAATGTGCAGAGGAACTGTAAAGTGATCTGCAGTGAGAATCACTAAAGTGAACAGAGGTGCTGTAAAGCGATCTGCAGTGAGGATCAGTAAAGTGAGCAGAGGTACTAGAGAGTGATCTGCAGGTGAAGATCGGTAAAGTGTGCAGAGGTACTGTAAAGTGAGCTGCAGTGATGATCAGTAAAGTGAGCAGTGAGGATCGGTAAAGTGTGCAGAGGTATTGTGAGGTGACCTGCAGTGAGGATCCGTAAAGTGAGCAGAGGTCCTGTCAAGTGCTCTGCAGTGAGGCTCGGTAAAGTGAGCAGAGGTGCTGTAAAGTGATCTGCAGTGAGAATCAGTAAAGTGAACAGAGGTGCTGTAAAGTGATCTGCAGTGTGGTGCTGCAAAGTGATCTGCAGTGAGGATCAGTGAAGTGAACAGAGGTGCTGTAAAGTGATCTGCAGTGAGGATCATTAAAGTGAGTAGAGGTGCTGTAAAGTGACCTGCAGTGAGGATCAGGTAAAGTGAGCAGAAGTACTGCAAAGTGACCTGCAGTGAGGATTGGTAAAGTGAGCAGAGGTGCTATAAAGTGACTTGCAGTGAGGATCGGTAAATTGAGCAGAGGTGCTGTTAAGTGATCTGCAGTGAGGTGCTGTAAAGTTATCTACAGTGAAGCTCACTAAAGTGAGCAGAGGTGCTGTAAAATGATCTGCAGTGAGGTGCTCAAAGTGATCTGCAGTGAGGATTGGTAAAGTGAGCAGAGGTGCTGTAAAATGATCTGCAGTGAGGATCAGTAAAGTGAGTAGAGGTGCTGTAAAGTGATCTGCAGTGAGAATAAGTTAAGTGAACAGAGGTGCTATAAAGTGATCTGCAGTGAGAATAAGTTAAGTGAACAGAGGTGCTGTAAAGTGATCTTCAGTAAGGATCAGCAAAGGGAGTAGAGGTGCTAGAATGTGATCTGCAGTGAGGATTGGTAAAGTGTGCAAAGGAACTGTAAAGTGATCTGCAGTGAGAATCACTAAAGTGAACAGAGGTGCTGGAAAGTGATCTGCAGTGAAAATCAGTAAAGTGAACAGAGGTGCTGTAAAGTGATCTGAAGTGAGGATCAGTAAAGTGAGCAGAGGTGCTAGAAAGTGATCTGTAGTGAAGATCGGTAAAGTGTGCAGAGGTACTGTAAAGTGAGCTGCAGTGATGATCGGTAAAGTGTGCAGAGGTACTGTCAAGTGCTCTGCAGTGAGGCTCGGTAAAGTGAGCAGAGGTGCTGTAAAGTGATCTGCAGTGAGAATCAGCAAAGTGAACAGAGGTGCTGTAAAGTGATCTGCAGTGTGGTGCTGTAAAGTGATCTGCAGTGAGGATCAGTGAAGTGAACAGAGGTGCTGTAAAGTGATCTGCAGTGTGGTGCTGTAAAGTGATCTGCAGTGAGGATCAGTGAAGTGTGCAGAGGTGCTGTAAAGTGACCTGTATTGAGGATAGGTAAAGTGAGCAGAGGTACTATAAAGTGAGCTACAGAGAGGATCAGTAAAGTGAGCAGAGGTGCTATAAACTGATCTGCAGTGAAAATCAGTAAAGTGAACAGAGGTGCTGGAAAGTGATCTGCAGTGAGGATCGGTAAACTGTGCAGAGGTACAGTAAAGTGACCTGAAGTCAGGATTGGTAAAGTGAGCAGAGGTGCTGTAATGTGATCTGCAATAAGAATTAACAGAGTGAGCAGAGTGAGCAGAGGTGCTATAAAGTGACCTGCAGTGAGGATCGGTAAAGTGAGCAGAGGTGCTGTAAAATTATCTGCAGTGAGAATCAGTAAAGTGAACAGAGGTGCTGGAATGTTTGTTTTTTTCCCATATTTTATTAATTTTATTTATTTTTTTCCAAACAGACAAGACATACACTAACCCGGCTTACTCCAGGCTCCACAGACCCAAAACTGGTTGTGTAATATATATACACCAATAACTATGTACACACACAGCAATGGGGTTGACCCTCCATTACACTTTAACACAATCTGACCAATACATTGGTATATATTACCCTTTAGTTGGAAACTTATAACACTAATTAACTTGAATGGAGAACCCCCGCTGTGTCCCCTGGAAGGAAAGAGAACCACAACTATTTATCACCCAACAGAGCTTAGCCCAAATCCGACTAGTAGTTCCATATAAGCCACCTAGGCTGGACACAAACTTATGGAATGTTGCCACTAGGCACTGTACCGTGTTCACTTAAGCCATCTAAATCTACAGCTCAATATTCTTTGTACTAATCCCAACCCAACAGACAGATCTATGTTTCATTACTGCCAACCTGTAATAGATAGATGGTCTCCAAAGTCGACCATCTTTTATCAATTAAACCCTTCTTACCCTCTAAGCACATAAATCTCCTAATGCTACCCAGGGCCCATATAAGATCCCTCACCCAATGTTTGTAGTTATAACATTTATCATCTTTCCAATGTTTCAATATGAAGGATTTAACTATAGCCATCATCAATGATAAGTGATATTTGGGTATGGATCCTGTTAATTGTGACATACCCCCTAAAATACAAACTTCTGGCACTATAAACTCTGAATAGTCTAACATGGGGTCCATTTGTTGCTTAATTTCCACCCATAGAGACTGTATTTCACAATTCCACATAACATGTAGGGTGTCACCTGGCTCAACCCCATATCTAAAACAGAGATCTGTCTGTCTCAGCTAGAATTTGAATTTGACGGCAGATAAGGACTGCTTGGCCCACCTAGTCTGCCCATTTTCCTACCTAACAGATAAGCTGCAGATCCTAGTTAACCAACAGCTTACTTCCTCCTACCCCCCCAACTAGGACTGCCTTATGTCTGTCCCATGCATTCTTGAATTCCCCCACTGTTCTTGACTCCACAACCTCCTCAGGAAGGCTGTTCCATGCATTCACAACCTCTCTGTGAAAAATACTTCTCACATTACCTCTGAGCCGTCCCCCTCTATCTTCAAATTGTGCCCCTTGTTCTTGCACATCTCTTTTCTGAAAGATGCTATCCTCTTGGACTTTGTTGATTCCCTTGAGGTACTTGAAAGTTTCTATCATGTCCCTCTCTCCCTTCTTTCCTCAAGGGTATACATATTAACTCCTTTAGTCTTTCTTCTATATGTCTTCTGGTGCAGACCCTGCACCATTTTGGTGCCCTCCTCTGGACAGCCTCCACTCTGTCTATGTCTTTGCAGAGATGGGGTCTCCAGAACTGCACACAGTAGTCCAGATGGGGTCTCACCAACTGTCTGTACAGAGGGTAACAACTCTTGTTTTCTACTATTGATGCCTCTTCCTATGCATCCAGTATCCCCCAACCTTCCTTACTGCCTTCTCACATTGCTTGCCCACCTTTAGGTCATCTGATATAATCACCCCCAGGTCCCTTTCCATTTTTACTGTTGTCAGTATCTCACCCCCCATTGTGTACTCTTCCCCTGGGTTTTTGTTTCCCATGTGCATTACCTTGCACTTCTTTGCATTGAATCTGAGCTGCCATACTTTTGACCATTCCTCCAACCTTGCCAAGTCCCTTCTCATCCCTTCCACTGCATCTTGTGTATCAACCCTGTTGCAGATCTTTGTGTCATCTGCAAAGAGACATACTTTTCCTTCCAGTTCCTCTGCAATGCTACTTATAAAGACATTAAAAAGGACCGGTCCCAGTACTGAACCCTGCGGTACCCCAGTAGTAACTCTCCTTTCTTCACTGTGTACTCCATTTACTACTACCCTTTGCGTCCTGTTGTCTAGCCAATTTTTTATCCAGGCTACCACCTTGGGACCCACTCCAAGGCTGGCTAACTTGTGTATTAATCTTTTGCGTGGGACAGTATCAAATGCCTTGCTAAAATCTAGGTCGGCCATGTCCACAGCCCCTCCCTGGTCTACTACTTTGGTCACCCAGTCAAAGAAATCTATTAGATTCAAGAAGCATAGAGGAGTTTGCCCCTAGAGTGCGCATCTGTGCTCCTAATTTTTTTTCTCTTCCCTGTTAACCCCCAAGGTGAGGCAAGGAAGGCCCCAGGCTTACCTTCCTTGAACCTCAGGGGAACGCGTGCACACAATGGAGTCTGCCCTCATGCAATGGGGTGTAGTGGAAGATTGTTGCCAGGACCATCTAGGGGATATTTTCCGCTGTTCAAATCCCCTTGACATCAGCGTGCAATGAGGACCATCGAGCCGATGCACACTGAGATGTGCGTCCGCTACTGTCCTCTGCCAGCCTCAGCCCCCTATGTTGTCCTGACCGTGCCGGCACCTCCGAGTTCCCCCAGAAGATGGCAGTGGAGCGGCGAGACCAACTCCCCAGCCCTCCCCAGAGAAGGAGAGCAAGCCGGTGGGTGCTCTATCCTTCTCCCCCCAACCAACCCCCGATGGCCTGAGTCCGCTTCCGAATCCGGGCTGCCAGTGTGGAGTGAGGTGTGGCGTCCAGCACCTCAACCCTCAGTGCCACTGGGCCGGCCACAATCCTTTCTTTAAGTAGTGATTCCATTATTTACCTCATTACTGAGTGAGGCTGACTGGTCTGAGGCTGACTGGTCTGTAGTTTCCAGCCGCCTCCCTACTCCCACTTTTGTGAAGAGGGACTAAATCTGTCCTCCTCCAGTCCTCTGGAACCACTCCCGTATCTAGTGATTCATTGAACAGGGCTGCCAGTGGTGCTGCCAGCACCTCCCATAGTTCCATTAATATTCTAGGATGTATCCCATCCGGTCCCATTGCCTTATCCACTTTCAGTTTTGTGAGTTCCTTTAACATAGAAACATAGAAACAAACTTTCTACACTCTGTCCCTAAGCTGTACTCAAACCTAGTACCCTTGCGATCAGAGTCAACAGCTCTACCTCTTAACCACTTTGTCTAGCTGTCTATCGCAAAATTTCTTAGGGGTAAAATACATATTTGAGACAATAAAGTACTGCATGATTCTATACCTGGGTATAGGTATATATTTGATGCTTTCCAAATAATATTCCAAGCTAACTGTTGAGGGGCCATTGCTCCATCCCAGTATAATATTTTTACTGGGGACTTCGGACTGAGGTAGTCTAATAATACTTTATGTACCTTGGATAAAGAATTGGACGATAGAGTTAATGCAGAAAAAGTTTCCTCCTCATCCCCTGAACCCCAGCAACTCATAATACCCAACTGACTCACTACATAATACAGGTGTAAGTCAGGCTGTTTCATCCCCCCATCTTGCGGCAAATATAACACCTTGTGTTTTCTCCTAGGGGGCTTTGAATTCCACAGGAACTCAGAGAGTATTCTTCTAATTTTAATTAACCATATTTTGGGGATACTATACGGGGCTAACTATATCGGGTACAATAATTTAGGCATCAGATTCATTTTAATTAGGCCCAATCTAGCCGCAAAATTTAGAGGAAGCTTATTCCATCTAAGCATATCCCCATTAATTGCGGCCAGCACCTTCAATCAATCAATCAATCAATCAAGACTTTATTTAACCAGGCGTTCATCGTTGAGCAGAAGCTCATTTGCAAGATGGACCTGGGTGGAGCATGAACAATTGTATATACAGGTCAACACAGGTATTTATAAGGCAATACAGATAATACTCTTTACAGAGAGGAAGAAAAAAAGTTCATATGTACATAGAATTATACAGATATTGTACAGATTACACGGTATTTACATACATAGAAGTGTCTATAGGAAGATAAAGCAGGTTATCTAAGGTTGCAGGAGGAAGTAACGGAAGAAAAAAATAAAAATAAAAATATACACCAGGTACCAGGTAGAGGTGAAGGTAGGGGAAGAGAGGAGGAAGTAGGGGAGAAAGGCTAGGAGGGCACGGTGCACAGAAAGGAGTTGGTAAAGCTGGATGTAGAGAAGGTGGATGGAGAAAAGGAGTATGTGTGAGCCCCGGGATTGAATGCTATAAAGTACGGGGCATGGTAGGATGTCACAACCCAGGGTAGTGAGCTCCTATCCGAGGTTGGGAAAGGAAGAATAAGGGGATGGACGGGCCTAGTGTTAATAAGACAGGGGGATAAGAGAGAGAGAGAACAATTAGGCTGGTGAGGAGCAAGCTGGGGGGTCAGTACTTAAAATTGGGTCTAGGCATGGCTATATACCAGTACTGGGTCTGAGTGGGTGAAGCAGTTACATACTTCTCTGATTGTACGGAAATAAAGCAACAAAGCATTTATACCAATTAGAGTTGCTTAATTTGAGGGTTTTTGTAGATCGTTCCATAAGGTAGGTAGCACGAAGCTTATGGCTGCCCTGCCGGGTTGGATTTTGCTTTGGTACTTAAGTGCAATAGCTGAGTAACTTCAACGCGTATTTCCCAATTATACTCAGGGAAGACAGCAGGAGATATAGTAAGGCAGCTTATTAGAGATGGCTCTATAGGTCCAGAGAGCGGCGTTCTGTGGCGCCTGAACTTTAGTGATGTCCATCCCACTGCCGCATATAGGGTGCAGTGATGTGTGTGAAGGGAGTCCCGTTATAAACCTCAGTGCTCAATGGTAGAGTGTGTCCAGTTTAGCCATGTAAGAGTTGGGGCACTGGCTGCAGAGGAAGTCAGCGTAATCAACCAATGATAGGAAAATGGATTGGACCAGTTGTTTCTTGGCATCTCTGGTGAGAAATTGGCTGATTCTAAAAACAGTCAAGCCTTTTGCGAAGTCGTTTAGCAAGTCTCGATATGTTCATGAAGGAGAGTCTTTGGTCTATCAAACTCCCAGATACTTGAATTTTGTAACAAATTCTAGTTTTCACCCTAGAACTGTGGTAATTTGGGGAACTGTCCCACTGGACACAGGGTTAGCTGTACGGATAAAAGGAGAGAGGACCATCGCTTTAGTTTTTTTGGCATTAAGGAGTAGCTTTTTTTGGAGGAGTTGGCTTTGCAGAAGGTTGAATTCTGACTGTAGGTCATTGCAGGCAGCTTCAGGTGTTGGGCGACTCACGTAGAGAACTGTATCATCTGCAAACAGATGGATGTTGGCTTCTTTTATACAGTAGTCGATGTCATTAATGTAGATTGCAAAAAGTAAGGGCCCTAATATAGAACCTTGAGGTACCCCTCTTTGCAGAGTTTTAAAGGGGACAGCCTCCTTCAGCTTTTAACTTGTTGAAGGCGCCCTGTAAGATAGTCAGTGAACCAACGCAGAGAGAGAGAGGGTCCACACCTATGGTTTGAAGGGCGGAGAGGAGCAGATCTATGGTCGACGGTGTCGTGAAAGCCTTGTTGATCAAGGAAAACAGCACAAATAAAGTTTTTCTCAAGATTACGCTGCCAGTCGTTAGTAACTTGGCGAGGGCTGAGATAGTGCTATGTTTAGCTCTGAATCGGACTGCATAGGATTTAGCAGTTCTCTAGACTCAAGGTGAGTCCTCAGCTGTGCATTTACAATTTTCTCTAGGAGCTTGGACAGGACGGAAGGAGGAAATTGGCCTGTAGTTATTGAGATCGCCACGGTCACCTGATTTGAACAGTGGTATGAAATGTGCTGTCTTCCATATAGGGTGGTAAGGTGCCCTGAGACAGGGATAAGTTAAAAAGGTGGGTGACGGGTATCGCTAGTACGTGGTAGGCAATTTTTAGGAAGTAAGGGTCAAGGGAGTCGGCCCCAGCACTTTTTCTAGTATCCAACTGAAGCAAGAGGTCCTCTACCTCTTTCAGTGTGGCAGGTTGAAGTGAGAAAGGCGGCGAAGCTATCGGAGTTTCAGGTAGTTGGCTGGCAGTCTGGGAGCGAAGTATGTTTGCAGGGGAGTTATCAAATACCATGCCTGCAGTAGCAAAGTGGTTATTGAATGCGTCAAGTATATCCATCTTTTTGGTTATAGTCAAGTTGCCAGAGGTAATCTTGGTCGGAGTGAATTTCCTGGGAGTGGCTCAGCAGATCACTGATTGTGTTCCAGAGCTTGAATGGGCTCTTTGTGGCAGAGTCGAGTTCGGATTTGAAGAAGGTGGTCTTCGATTCTCTGATTGTTTTGGTACATAAATTTCATAGTCTCCTGAACTGGTTCCAATCCTCTGCAGTGTTCAGTCTGCGTGCTTTTTTCCAGAGCTTATCTCTTTCTAGAAGCAAGGAATTGATCTGAGGGGTGAACCATTTACAGGTTTTGGTCCTAGTTCAAACTTTAATAAGGGAGCATACTTATTAAGGGCCCTTGATAGAATGTTGTGGAAGATATTGTAAGCTGACGTAATCGCTTGGCCAGGTAGAAATCTTGCCACCAGGGGAGTACTTAAGCCCGCTTTAGGTAGGCATGTTCATTGAAGTTGCGCCTGGATCTCTATAGAGAACTTGCTGATGGTGCTGGGTTGTTGGTGGATCTTACTCCCGCAATAAAACAATGGTCTCTGGCGTCTGAGAAGAAGACATCAGCGTGGGAGAAGAGATGAGGTTTGCTCACCATTAGCACATCCAAAAGTGTACTTTTACTGGGGTTCTTCACGTTTGGGCGTGTTGGTTCAGTAATAAGTTGCGTCAGCCCATGTTCATCACAGAAGGATGCAAGGGGGGCAGCTGTGTTAGAGAGCCAGTCAAAGTTGAGGTCTCCTAAAATAATAGTTTCTGGCAGCCCCTGTCTCAACTTGTCACTAGATATGACACAAGCTGTAGGCCAGCAGACAGTGGTCTGTAGCATCCTATTACACGAGTGCAGTAGTCTGTGTAATTTCCACTTTGAGAATTAGGCATTGAATTCAGCTGGTGACAGATGCCGAGGATAAGCAGGAGGCAGAAAATTTGTCTTTAACATAGATAGCTACCCTCCTCCTCTGGCATGCCTATCAGCTCTGAACAAGGCATAGTTGGGTATGTTTACTTCTCTATCAGTGGTGCTGGGTCTAAGCCAGGTTTGAAATCACAAGTATGTCAAGGAGGTATGATTTACCCAAGTTTGTATTAGGTTATCTTTTTAAGGAGGCTACATACGTTAATATGCAAGAAGCTTATTCCTTTTAAATTTGCTAGTTCTGCTGGCAAAGCAATAGCTTCTGGGGGGGCCAGGGTTGAGTTCTACGTTGCCTGAACAAAGCAGGAGGATAAGTAGGATTTTTCTAAGAGCACTAATTATAAGCTTGTAATTCCTGCCTTTCTCCCGTCTAGTAGATCTGATGTTTTTAGGGACTAGAAACCTTATATATAAGGGACCTTATTCAGATTTATTGCAGCACCAGCCTCCCAACAAGCAGTAATCCATATTCCCAAATATTTTATCCGGTCTCCAGCCCAGTGTATTTGCATTGAAGCAAAGTCATCTCTACACACGTGGGGCGTCAAAGGAAGAATCTGTGTCTTAGTCAAATTCAGTTTATAATTTGACACTTTAGAGAATTGGGTTACGAGTTCAACAGTTCTGGGAAAACATACCCCAGGACTGACAAAGTGCAAAAGAATATCATCCACATAGACTGTAAATTTTAATTCCCTCCTGCAATCAAGATCCCCTTAATACTAACATCATTTTTAATAGCTATTAATAATGGTTCCAAATAAATATTAAACAGTATTGGTGATGGGGGTATCCCTGCCTTGTTCCATTAACCAATAAGAATTCTGAGGAAACATACCCATTACACATTACCCTGGCCGTGGGAGCCGAGTATAAATTTCTGATACCTCTAAGAAGACCCTCGGAAAACCCATCCTCTCCATGGTGGCAAGCAAAAATGGATGAGACCCTATCAAAAGCCTTTTAGGTCAGAGATATCAAAGCTAAGGGTAATAGGAGTCCGGAGCAGAACTAAGTATATGATGTAGTTTTCTAAGAGCATCATGTGCCCCCCTCCCTGGCATAAAACCCACCTGCTCAGGACTTATTAGATTTGGTGCAATATTCAGGATTCTATTAGTTAGAATCCTTGTAAGAATCTTAATATCCTGATTCATCAACGAGATAGGTCTATAGCTACCAAGTACATCTTTAGCTTTATCCGGTTTGGGAACCAGCATAATATAAGCCTGGTATAACGGTGGGTGGGGCACCCCATCCTGTATTATACTATTAATTAAATATTTTAACAGGGGAAGTATAGTATGCAAGTGCACCTGGTAAAATTTAGCCGCAAGGCCATCTGGCCCCGGAGCTTTAACAGAAAGTAATGCCTGAATCGTCGCTATTATCTCCTGTTCACTGATCAATGGTGCTAATTTCTTAGCCTGATCTGTGTCCAGGACCAGTAAAGAAACACTATCTAGGAATGTGTTAATTTCCTTTTCCCCAACAACTTGCTGTAACTGATAAATTTCTTTATAAAAGGATGCAAAAGCCTCCGCCATTTGAAGAGGATCTGTAATGACAACTCCACCCTGTCGTATAACCGGGATTGTTCTACTAGCTTCCCACTCTTTGACTTTGGCTGCCAGCAAACGCCCTGGAACATCTCCCTGCAGCAAGTATTTGGCTTGAATTTTTTCAAACCAAAATTCCACTTTACTATAAGTAATGTCAACCATCTCCTGTCGCAAGCTTTGGAGCTCAGAGTCTATCTCCCCTGAAGTCCCCTCCTGAGTCAATAGCCCCCAGTAAGAATTCCTCCTTAGCTGTTCTCATACTATTTCACATTACCTTATAGCCCCTTGCTGTCCGTGAGTATAATACCTTACATGTAGGCTAAGCTAAACCCTTATTTTGCAATGCAGGTAATTGATTCTGTATAACATCCTGTAAAGCGTCTTCTAATTTACTCTGGATTGCAGTATCTGCAAAAAGAAAGTCATTCTACCTCCACCTATAAGGTTGAGAAGGAATATTCTCTGGTTCCCAGGTCAGCTGAATTGGGGAATGATCAGATAAAAATCCTGCACTTAGTAGATATCTCCTTAACCTCCCTAAGTGCCTCCCTATTGACCAAAAAAAAATTTATTCTGGAATGACTCTTATGTGCTGCGGAATAAAATGTCATATTATTACCTCCAACTGCATGGGTCCTTATCGGATCTGTTAACACAGTAACCTCCATTAATCTGGACATAGCCACCTGAGCCACTGATAAGGGCCTTCTGGATGGCGGTATTTTATCCTCCCAATTATTTATACAAAGATTCCAGTCCCTGCCATAATAAGAGGATGTGAGGTTAACAAAGCAATATCTATCTCCACTGAGGCCAGAAACTGAGGGTTAGGCGGTGTAGGGCCATATATAAATGCAATTGATAACTTTTTACCCAATATTGCACCTGAAAGGTATATCTCCCTACAATCCTCTCTAACCATCACCTTTTCAATGATATATGGACAATTTTTCCCAATTAAAATCGCAACCCCACCTGAAGATGTTTCTTTCCCAGCACCATATACCTGGTTTACCCACTTTCTCTTTAACTGAGTAAACTCTTCCAACAACAAGTGAGTCTCTTGTAATGCAGCAATATGTACCCCCATTTGTTCAATGTGTCTCATGATTACCATTCTTTTACGCCTGCCCCTAAGACCTTTTACATTCCATGAAATGATTTTTTATACCAGACATTTCACACCAATATAGTAGATTCCCTGTCCAGTTATTATAACTATCTCTGGGTTAGCTTCTCTCTCCTGTGCAATAGTGTGCTCTCTCTCTTTCCAGATACCCCCAACCCCCCTCCCCAACCCCCGATCCCAAGATCGCCCTCCTACAGAAAAACGGTTAATTGATGAGCCATTTGCAGTGTGCTCCCAAGCCCCACAATCCCACCAGCATCTCTCATACAACTCCATCCATCTTTAGCCCCCTACTATCAATTAACTACTCCAGCTTTTCTTTTCCCCTTATGCTTATAATTCCCTGTAAGCATATCCTTTCCGCTTAATTACTACCTAAATTAAACTTCCAAGTCTTGCTAAGCTAACTTATAACCTTTCCTATAACGGTCTCTTAGCCAGCCATTTGTAAAAGAAGATCAGGAGTTGCCCACCCAAAATAGAACTAACTCCCTGTCCCTTTAAAAATGCCAAGCAGTCCAGAGAATGTACCTGACCCTTGAAATCTCTCATTGTCCCCTTGCTTTGCTTATGTAATTCCTTCAAGAGGTGATATGGAATATCTCATTTGTATACGGGGACTTCATTAACCCCCCTACCTGCATACACCGTCAAAAGAAACTTTGAACATTTCCTGTCCCCATCAGTAACTGCCACATGGTATCCAACCTCTCCGTGTTCCCCAATATCCAAATCATGTTCATTTTTCAAGAAGGAAGCCCCTCAACACACTCACCCACTTCAAAATGTATTTGCGGCATAATACCCCGAGAACCCCCCTCACGCACCAAAAAAAAAAAGGAAAGTTGCCTTATTGGCCCATACACCCCACCTTCATTTAATTTCTAAACTGCCATTACACTTCCTGTAACTAGCATATCATTTGTGAATTCAGAACGAGAGAGAAGAAAAACAAAAAGAAACACCCCTCTCCGCCAAATAACAATTTTGATCACAGGTCCATAAACATAAGGACAATCCAAATTGGGAGACAACTTGATGCGAGGAGAAACAGATGAAACCTCAATTCGCAACCTTCTTATCTCAGGTCCCCATTGTAAAAGGTTAAATAAACCACTTCTTCTTTCTCTTTACAGGGACTCAAGTCGTAGATTGAAGTAGAGCTGGCAACTCGGACCTAAGACCTTCCATTGCATCCCTAGCAGTCAAGTATCTTTTTTCCCCTGTTTGAAGACGAACATGCAGGATCGCAGGATATTGCATCCTAAATTTAATACCCGCAAGATACAGCTGCTTCTTTATATCAGCGTATTCCTTTTGTTTCTCCTGCACTGAGGGTGTCTGATCCTGAAATAATCAAATGGAAGCACCATTCCACTGCAAGGTTTTATTCTGTCAAGCTTTAGCTAGGACATGTGATTTCTCTTTATAATTTAAAAACCTGATGATTACCACTCTGGGTCTCGCTCCCAGTGGGGGCATCTCCCTTACAGCCCTAGGCGCCCTCTCCAGATTATATGCTTCTCCATATGGTGTAGGGCCCAACAGTTTAAGAAGCAGTTCTTGCATAAAAGTAACACAATCCGACCCCTCAGCCTTCTCTGGTAAGCCTGCCAGGATGAGATTATTTCTTCGACTTCTGGACTCCTGATCATCCATTCAGTCCTCTAGTTTTTTAATCTTTTTTGCGAGCTAAGATCAACTCCTGATCTATCATGGAGACCTTACGTTCTTGCAAGGAGACTCTAGCTTCCACATCCCCCATTCTTTGTGCCAACAACTGTAGCACCAGCTTCACTGTAGAAAAATCAGCAACCAGGCCTTGCAATAACTGTTTTATCTCCATTAGGTCATCCATACTCTTGGTGTCTCCCCCTTCCTGTTCTTGATCTATTTTATCCAATTGTTCCTGGGGCTCTGGCGATTGTGATTTTGGCCGCTTAACTGCAGGCGCTCTTGCTGCGAGGGGTTCAGGAACTTCACCCTCCATCTCAGTGCTTTAACAAGGCCTCACACTGCTGTCAGCTTCACCACTTAGGCAGAGAGAAATTTCTGTATTAACCTCTCAATCAGCAATATTTTACCACCAGCGATCACTCAGGAGTACTTCACCTATTAAAGCACTGGAAGCAATTCACTGCTGCAATTCGGATGGGGTTGTTGTAGCTTTTTAAAAGTAGTCAGGGTCTAGGAGCATCACTGCAGATGTCCTCTCACTCCAAGCTCATCACTTGACCCCCAGAGGTGCTGGAATATGATCTGCAGTGAGGATCGATAAAGTGTGCAGAGGTACTGTAAAGTGACCTGCAGTGAGAATTGGTAAAGAGAGCAGTGAGGATTGGTAACATGAGCAGAGGTGCTGTAAACTGATCTGTAGTGAGGATCAGTAAAGTGAGCAGGGTGCTGGAATGTGATCTTCAGTGAGGTGCTGTAAAGCGATCTGCAGTGAGGATCAGTAAGGTGAGCAGAGGAGCTGTAAAGTGATCTGCAGTGAGGATCAGTAAGGTGAGCAGAGGTGCTGCAAAGTGATCTGCAGTGAGGATCAGTGAGGTGAGCAGAGATGCTGTGAAGTGACCTGCAGTGAGGATCAGTAAGGTGAGCAGAGGTGCTGTAAAGTGACCTGCAGTGAGGATCAGTAAGGTGAGCAGAGATGCTGTGAAGTGACCTGCAGTGAGGATCAGTAAGGTGAGCAGAGGTGCTGTAAAGTGACCTGCAGTGAGGATCAGTAAGGTGAGCAGAGGTGCTGTAAAGTGACCTGCAGTGAGATCAGTAGAGTGAGCAGAGGTGCCGTAAAGTGACCTGCACTGAGGATCAGTAAGGTGAGCAGAGGCGCCGTAAAGTGCGCTGCAGTGAGGATCAGTAAGGTGAGCAGAGGTGCCGTGAAGTGCGGCTGCAGTGAGGATCAATGCAGGTGAGCAGAGGCGCCGTAAAGTGCGCTGCAGTGAGGATCAGTAAGGTGAGCAGAGGCGCCGTAAAGTGCCCTACAGTGAGGATCAGTAAGGTGAGCAGAGGCGCCGTAAAGTGCCCTGCAGTGAGGATCAGTAAGGTGAGCAGAGGCGCCGTAAAGTGCCCTGCAGTGAGGATCAGTAAGGTGAGCAGAGGCGCCGTAAAGTGCCCAGCAGTGAGGATCAGTAAGGTGAGCAGAGGTGCTGTAAAGTGACCTGCAGTGAGGATCAGTAAGGTGAGCAGAGGCGCCGTAAAGTGACCTGCAGTGAGGATCAGTAAGGTGAGCAGAGGCGCCGTAAAGTGACCTGCAGTGAGGATCAGTAAGGTGAGCAGAGGCGCTGTAAAGTGACCTGCAGTGAGGATCAGTAAGGTGAGCAGAGGCGCTGTAAAGTGACCTGCAGTGAGGATCACTAAGGTGAGCAGAGGAGCTGTAAAGTGACCTGCAGTGAGGATCACTAAGGTGAGCAGAGGAGCTGTAAAGTGACCTGCAGTGAGGATCACTAAGGTGAGCAGAGGAGCTGTAAAGTGACCTGCACTGAGGATCAGTAAGGTGAGCAGAGGATCTGTGAAGTGTCCTGCACTGAGGATCGGTAAGGTGAGCAGAGGATCTGTGAAGTGTCCTGCACTGAGGATCGGTAAGGTGAGCAGAGGCGCTGTGAAGTGACCAGCAGTGAGGATCAGTAAGGTGAGCAGAAGGTGCAGTGAAGTGACCAGCAATGAGGATCGGCAAGGTGAGCAGAGGCGCTGTGAAGTGACCAGCAGTGAGGATCGGTAAGGTGAGCAGAGGCGCTGTGAAGTGACCTGCAGTGAGGATCGGTAAGGTGAGCAGAGGCGCTGTAAAGTGACCTGCAGTGAGGATCGGCAAGGTGAGCAGAGGCGCTGTAAAGTGACCTGCAGTGAGGATCGGCAAGGTGAGCAGAGGCGCTGTAAAGTGACCTGCAGTGAGGATCAGAAGGTGAGCAGAGGCGCTGTAAAGTGACCTGCAGTGAGGATCAGTAAGGTGAGCAGAGGCGCTGTGAAGTGACCTGCAGTGAGGATCAGTAAGGTGAGCAGAGGCGCTGTGAAGTGACCTGCAGTGAGGATCAGTAAGGTGAGCAGAGGCACTGTGAAGTGACCTGCAGTGAGGATCAGCAAGGTGAGCAGAGGCGCTGTGAAGTGACCTGCAGTGAGGATCAGCAAGGTGAGCAGAGGCGCTGTGAAGTGACCTGCAGTGAGGATCAGCAAGGTGAGCAGAGGCGCTGTGAAGTGACCTGCAGTGAGGATCAGTAAGGTGAGCAGAGGCGCTGTGAAGTGACCTGCAGTGAGGATCAGCAAGGAGAGCAGAGGCGCTGTGAAGTGACCTGCAGTGAGTATCAGCAACGTGAGCAGAGGTGCTGTGAAGTGAACTGCAGTGAGACTCAGCAAAGTGAGCAGAGGCGCTGTGAAGTGACCTGCAGTGAGGATCAGCAAGGTGAGCAGAGGCGCTGTGAAGTGACGTGCAGTGAGGATCAGCAAGTGAGCAGAGGTGCTCTGAAGTGACCTGCAGTGAGGATCAGCAAGTGAGCAGAGGCGCTGTGAAGTAACCTGCAGTGAGGATCAGCAAGTGAGCAGAGGCGCTGTGAAGTGACCTGCAGTGAGGATTGGCAAGTGAGCAGAGGCGCTGTGAAGTGACCTGCAGTGAGGATCAGAAAGTGAGCAGAGGCACTGTGAAGTGACCTGCAGTGAGGATCAGTAAGGTGAGCAGAGGTGCTGTGAAGTGACCTGCAGTGAGGATCAGCAAGGTGAGCAGAGGCGCTGTAAAGTGACCTGCAGTGAGGATCAGTGAGGTGAGCAGAGGCGCTGTAAAGTACCTGCAGTGAGGATCAGTAAGGTGAGCAGAGGCGCTGTAAAGTGACCTGCAGTGAGGATCAGTAAGGTGAGCAGAGGCGCTGTAAAGTGACCTGCAGTGAGGATCAGTAAGGTGAGCAGAGGCGCTGTAAAGTGACCTGCAGTGAGGATCAGTAAGGTGAGCAGAGGCGCTGTAAAGTGACCTGCAGTGAGGATCAGTAAGGTGAGCAGAGGCGCTGTAAAGTGACCTGCAGTGAGGATCAGTAAGGTGAGCAGAGGCGCTGTAAAGTGACCTGCAGTGAGGATCAGTAAGGTGAGCAGAGGCGCCGTAAAGTGACCTGCAGTGAGGATCGTAAGGTGAGCAGAGGCGCTGTAAAGTGACCTGCAGTGAGGATCAGTAAGGTGAGCAGAGGGGCTGTAAAGTGACCTGCAGTGAGGATCAGTAAGGTGAGCAGAGGGGCTGTAAAGTGACCTGCAGTGAGGATCAGTAAGGTGAGCAGAGGGGCTGTAAAGTGACCTGCAGTGAGGATAAGCGACCTGCAGTGAGGATCAGTAAGGTGAGAAGAGCGCTGTAAAGCGACCTGAAGTGAGGATCAGTAAGGTGAGCAGAGGTGCTGTAAAGCGACCTGCAGTTAGGATCAGTAAGGTGAGCAGAGGTGCTGTAAAGTGACCTGCAGTGAGGATCAGTAAAGTGAATGAAGATTTGGTAAAGTGATCTGCAGTGAGGATCAGTACAGCGAGCGTAAGTGCTGTAGACTGATCTGCAGTGAGGATCACTAATGTGAGCAGATGTGCTGTAAAGTGATCTGCAGTGAGGATCGTTTTCCATATCAGAATCATATAGATCTAGAGAAGATCTATACTCCTAAACAGTTAATATGGAGGGTGCTATTCAGGCACTCCAGAATCTATCACTGAATAGTTTGGAAAATTCGCTGAGATTAGATTATGATGAAACATATCGAAGTATTGTGAGTATTGGTAGCTCTTTTGCTTCAGACTCAGACAGACTGGAAATGTATTATTTTATTTCATTTTATTTTATTGTAATATATGGATCATCAGAATAATACTAATGAAAATGATTCAAAAACACTCCTTGTAATTCATAGCACAGAACACTCCACTCCCAATAATACCACACTTCACTGTCAATAATATTATCGTTCGATCTAACGATAGTATTATCATGAAAATGCCACAGCGCATGTGCAACTCTGCTAGGCAAGAAACCCAGCTGCCATGGAGCCACATCCCTTCACCATACCCATATTGATGGCGTGTATTCCCATTGGTAGCTTTTCTCAGACAGGCCGAACAAAGTAAAAAAACATGGCTGACGGTTTCGTCTTGCTTAGCAAGAGAAATTCGTGAACTTCACTATTTTAATTTGTTGTTTTTTTTCCAACCATACTGTTTAACGGAGTATCTGCCTGATTCTGCATTCACACAACAATGAAAAAAAGTAAAGGTAGGACTGCCTAAACAACATATTTTTAAAACGAGTGACAGAGTCTTCAGTGCTACATGCAGCTAAGAAACACAGCATGTCTTCAGTCTGGCAGGCGGCCAGCCCGTTTCACATAAAAAATTCACTGCATCCATATATTACAAAAAATAACTTGAATCCTTGATTCCCTCATAAATTTTGTTGATATACACTGCGAAGAGGAGGGGACCTAATATGGATCCCTGAGGGACATCTCTTTGTAAGAGTTTTAGGGCAGATAGTTCGCCATCCACTTTCACCTGTTGGTATCTGTCTGTCAGATATTCAGAGAACCAGTTTAGAGAAGTAGCATCCAGACCTAGTGTTTTTAGTGAGTCGAGGAGCAGGTCGTGGTCGACTGTGTCGAATGCTTTGCTGAGGTCAAGAAACACAGCACATACTGACTTTTTGTGCTCCAACTCCAGTTGGCAGTCATTGGTTACTTTAAATAATGCCGATACTGTACTGTGGTTGGCTCTGAATCCGGATTGAAGGGAGTTTAGTAATTTTTGTAGTTAAAAAATCTTTCTTTTACATTAGTGGTAGAACTATCATTTTTGTTTTTAATGGTAGCTCACAATTCCATCAATAGAATACCTACTGAATGTAGAACCAGGTGACCAGCTAAAGCACGACTCTGGTAATCAGGCTCTACAAGGACATTAATAAGGAGATTAACATAAGGCTCTCGGAATGCTGACAACCAATCAGATTTCAGCATTCCTGAGACCTTCTTAATAATATTTGAAAAGTTAAGGTTAAGCATTTATATGGAGTATACAAATAAGGCCAAAGACAGAAGAGAACATGAGTGGTTCAATAAAGAATGCCATCAGCAAAAGAATAAGCTAACAAAAACGATTAGGGAAACACAAAGAGCTAAAGAAAAAGAAACGTATCTAGCATTAAAACAAGAAAGGACTACTGTAACTATAAAAGGCTGCTGAAAGCTAAAAGACTGCAGTATACTAAGCACAACTGGGAAACAATGATTAAGATTATTGAAAAAGGTGACCCCAAGGAGTTCTGGGCCCTAGTGGCAAAAGGTACAAATAGCTAAAAAAATGATATAGATACCTATATTCAAGAAAGTACTTAGGTAGAATATTTTGCAACATTATACACTGGGAATAGTAATTCGAGTCTGGCCCTTGAGAGAGTGGATGGGTTAGGATGGTTAATATTTTAAGTTTGGAGATTTACTTTGCCATACAAGAACTGAAATTAAATAAAGCCCAGGTCCTGATCAAATTACTGCAGAAGTTTTTCTGTCAAATGCAGCATTTTGGTCTTTTTTCTCTCCTATTTAACAAGTGCATAGGTGACCTCACCTTCCCCGAAACTTGGAAAGACACTACGACAGTTACAATATACAAAAAAGGAAATGTTATGAATCCAGCAACATATAGACCTATAAGGCTATTAGACGTAAGTTTAAACTTTTTCTCAAAAATTGTTTTGGAAAAATCGAAGATAGAGATTGAAATAACAGGTGGCATGAATAAGGCCCAAGCAGGCTTTAGGACTAAATACAGTACTTTAGATAGCGGGGGGATGATGGAGGTAACAGTGGGGGAGCACCTGGGAAACAGTGACCACCAGTCATTGTGGTTTGAAATCACAGAAAGAGCAGAACCAAACCACACAAAAACACGTATCCTGGATTTTAGGGAGGCAGACTTTGGGAAAATGGGGAGATACTTGAAAGAGGCATTAAGGGGAATGGGACAGGAATCAGGGGTTGAGGAACAGTGGGCAGTATTTAAAATGGGGATTACAAGAACAACAGAATTATGCATTAAGCAGGTTAGCAAGAGGAAAAGGAAGAGGAGACCATTATGGTTTTCCAAAGAGGTAGAAAAGAAAGTGAAAAAAGATTGCATTCAGACAATACAAAAGACACAGGCAGAAGGGATAGGAGAAGTACCAGGAGAAGCAAAGGAGGCAGGAGGGTCAGTAAAGGAAGCCAAAGCTCAGACAGAAGAACATTACAAAATCAGTGGGTAGAGGACAAAACCTTTACAGGTACATAAATGAAAAAAAGACAAAGGAGGGATAAGGTAGAGACTGAAGAGGATGATGGTAGGGGCTGCGTGGAGGATGACAACAAGTAAAACTGACATATTGGACAGAGTATTTCTGCTCAGTCTTTACTGAAGGATGAGGTAATGGGTCTGAAGGGAGTACAAGGGGTGAGAATGGTGCAGAAATGGACACAAGTCCCTTTACACGAGAAAGGGTCCTGAAGGAACTGGAAGTAATAAAATTGATAAAGCCAATGGGGCCAGATGGGGTGCACCCCAGGTCCTTAAAGAACTAAGAGGTGGTGGCTGAACCTCTGGCTATCTTGTTTAGCCGATCACTGGAAACAGGGGAGGTACCCAAAGACTGAGGACAGCAGATGTAGTCCCCTTATACAAAGTGGGAACAAGAGGAAGCAGGAACTACAGACCAGTCAGCCTCCACCTCGGTAGTGGGGAAGATCATGGAAGCACTACTAAAGGAGATTGGTGGAACATCTGGTTGTCAATGGACTACAGGGACCCAAGGCAGCATGGTTTCACCAGGGGAGATACATGTCAGACCAGCCTCGTTGAATTTTTGACTGGGTGACTAGGGAGGTGGATCAGGGAGGGGCAGTGGACATGGCCTATCTGGACTTCAGCAAGGCCTTTGACACTGTGCCACATAGAAGACTAATGCACAAACTGGGAATATGGGTGTGGAAGGACAGTAGTGTGGTGGGTAGGTAACTGGCTGGGTGGCAAGAACACAGAGGGGTGGTGGTAAATGGCTGTCACTCACAGAGAAAGTGACCAGTGGGGTACCACAGGGATCAGTGCTGGGACCGGTCCTATTCAACATCTTCATCAGTGACATTAGCAGGACCTAGAGGCAGAATTTCACTGTTACTGATGACACAAAACTCTGTAACAGAGTAACACACAGAGGTGTAGACAGAATGAGAAGCGACCTGCAGAAACTTGAAGAATGGTCAGGGTTTGGCAGTTGAAATTCAATGCAAAGTGCTGAAGATAATGCATATGGGAACAAAAAACCCTGGCACAATATATCAGTTGGGGGTGAGATATAGCATGCAACAAGCAGGAAAGGGATCTTGGGGTTGTCATCTCTGATGACCTCAAGGTAGAGAACAGTGTGACAAGGCAGCAGGTAAAGCAAATAGGATGCTGGGATGTATAGGCAGGGGCATCACCAGCAGGAAAAAGGAGGTCATAATTCCGCTATACAAGACACTAGTGAGGGCCCCACCTGGGTACAGTGTACAGTTCTGGAGACCATGTACCCATGTAAGGACATAGACAGGGTAGAGAAGGTTCAGAGGAGGGCAACAAAGATGGTGCATGGATTGCATCACAAGTCCTATGAAGACAGGTTGAAGGAACTGAACATACTCCTGGAGGAGGAGGGAGAGGGGATATGATAGAGACATACAAGTATCTTACAGGGAGGAACAGGGTGCAGGAAAACACTATTTTTAAGCGAAAAGATGTTCCCAGAACTAGAGGGCATAGGATGAAGTTGAGGAGGAGGGCGATTCAGAGGAAACATGAGAAAGAATTTCTTCACAGAACAGGTGGTGGACAAGTGGAACACCCTGCCAGAGGAAGTGGTGGGGGCTGAAACAATCACAGGATTTAAGAATGCATGGGATAGACATAAAGGAATTCTGGAGGTCAGGGGTAAGGGGCAACAGACTTCTAGGAAAACAAACTGAACTTACAAGCTCAAATGGGCAGACTGGGTGGGCCATAGGCCCTTATCTGCCGACACTGTCTATGTATCTATGTATCTATGTAGCTGTTTTATTTTAAATCATTTGATAGAAAAATATACAGTACTAAGAAAACAAAGAGTATATGCGCTTTATGTTGATTTTAGAGCAGCGTTTGATACAGTCAACAGGAGCATATTGTGGGATATTATGAAGGCATGAGGTATGAATAATGAGTTGATTGCTATAACTAGAACATTGTATATGGATACATGGGCAAACATAGGTCCCAAGGGAAGATTGTCAAGGGCAATATCCACCACTAAGGGTGTATGGCAGGGGTGTGTGATGGCTCCGACTCTCTTCTCAATATTCGATATATATCAATGGACTGCTGGAAAAAATAGGCGAGTCCTGTACAGACTCTCCAAAAATAATGGATGAGAAATGTGGCATAGTGGTCTTTGCAGATGATGTTATTCTACTGACATTAACTAAGTCAGGACCGCTAAAAAAAGATTAACATACTTCATGAAATTTCTAGCTATCTGCAGTTGGAAATAAACTTATGAAAACACAAATTACTATTTTTTGAAAAGGGAAAATAAGGGTTTCTTTACCTACAATGGAGAAAAACTGTCTATAGTAAAAACATACCAATATCTAGGTGTTATGTTTACAGCAAATGGAAAGTGGAGAGAGCACATTGCAAGGACATCAGACAAATTAAAAAGGACGTCAAATGCTCTATATAGATTTAATTGTGTATATGGTGGGTTAACAATAAGACCGCTAATTAAAGCAATAAAAATGAAGTATCATGCCCAACTAACTTATGGGGCAGAGGTATGGGACAGTGCCAATAGAAATAAATTGATGACTTCAGTTTATAAGATCCTGAGGAAAGCACTTTCAGTGAGACATTCTTTTCCAGCCATATATATATAAGAGCAGAGCTGGGTCTGGATAATGTAAATGCCCTGATTGATACCAGAAAGCTGATTTTTTGGCTGAGAATAATTAGGCTCCCACAAGTTGGCAAGGTGATGTTTACAAGAAGAAGAACAATGAGTGGATAGAAAGTGTTTTGACTCAAAGTGGTATAAGAATATTAGAGCAGCTTTAGGAAAATATGATTTGTTACACCTCTTGGATTATCATAAGCAAAATATAGTCTTGCGTAAACAGTATGCACGTTATAATACAAAAAAAATAAGAGAACATTGGATAGAGTCGGAGAAACAGATCATCAAGATACTAGATACTCGAAACAGCATGCTAATAATATGGAAACCTATGAATTCCAGTACTACCTTGATGTATTATTAGACCCAAAGATCAGGGCAACAATCACAAGATATAAGTTTGAGATACAAGAAAGCAATATGCTATTAGCTAGATTTGATACAAGACAAGCATCACCTAAGTGTGGTTGTAGTAGTGGAGAGGTGGAGGACCTACTGCATATCCTATGGGCATGCAGTCAATATAACTCTAATCTCACCCAATTTCTGATGAACACATTCAAATGCCACAGACAGGAAGATATGGGAGTAGAGAAAGACATATTACCACAAATTGTTTCTCTACAAAGGATGAATTTACAATTATAACCCTAGGAAACTATTTACTGAGCATAGCTAAAGAAAAAAGGAAGAAAAGAGATCAATAAAGGGGAATGGCGGATAGTATGACAAAAATCATGTCAGGAATCAGGGAGAGCAAAATTTAACTAATAAGGTTTGCGCAGTGCATTATTTTACTTTTTATGTTGTCTTGCACGTGCACAAGCAACATCTTGTGGTAGTAGTAGAAATGCAGAGGTTTGTCAGTGTTGGCGAATGCAAGGCATGCTTTAGTAGGTGCATCCCTCATCCCCCAATTAGCCAGCATGCTAGTGCTGACACAAGAATTATGCAAAGTGTCACCAACTTGAAACAAACATGCCGCTGCAATTGGAGACAAACTCGTCAAGCAGTGGCACAGATGACACGCCACCCGTCTGTGCCTTTCCTGGTGAAACATTTGAATAAACATGGTGGCATGTCCTGGCACTGCCACACAGTCCCCAAAGAAGGCCGACATTGGGGGTGCAATCCTTGTGTCAGCATGTCCACCACCCCCCACATTGTGTGGCACACTGGGAGCCCACCCCAGTGTTCTTCCGCTGACCGAAAGCTGACCATGTTGGCATGTTCCTCCCCCCACACTACCCCCATTGTGTGGCACCCTGAGAGCCCACCCCAGCATGACCAACATCATCCCCCCAAAAGTTATAGGGCACACTGGGATCCCACCGCAGTGTGGCCAACATTTGTTTTCTTTCAGCTGTAAAGAAAGAAAACCATCCTGTGGCGCAGTGTCTGTATTTTTTTGGGGGGTTGTACCTGAAAAAAAGAAAATGGTCCATTGTCCATGGCACCCTCTCCCCCAACCTGCACCCACCCTCTGCGCACCCCAACATCCCACACCCCCCTCTCCCCATACTTACTGCCGGAGGCCCAGTGCCGTGATCTTCAGTGGGGCGGGAACACATCTGGACTCTTTAAAGCTGAACTGCAAAATGAAGAAATGCCAGTAAGCTGTATAATGGCATCAATGGTGGGGGGGTGGTGGGGGGGGAGTTCAACTTAGGTGGATAGCTCAGCCATTTTTTTGAATTTTGGCTCCAAATTTTCAACATGGGGTTCTTGGGACCCCACCTCATGAACACATATGTCATCTCATTATTGTAATAATACTGTGTGTTCAACAATAAACATCTCTACCTACCTGATCCACAGCGAGGATCAGTAATGTGAGCAGAGGTGGTGTAAAGTTATCTGCAGTGAGGATCGATGAGCTGAGCTGCTGTAAAGTGATCTGCAGCGAGGATCAGTCAAGTGATCAGAGGTGCTGTAAAGTGATCTGCAGTGAGAACCAGTATTTATTTATTTATGTATGTATGTATCTTGAATTAATCCTTTGAGAACAAGCTCATTACATAGGTTCCACATCAAAGTCAAACATAAGGAGTCATAACATCACTATTGAGTTAGGCATTAGCAAAGTGGTTACAGGGCATGAAACTTACAATACAACAGCATATCTACTAATGAGTGACAGAACACTAGGGAAAAAGAGGGGAGGGGGAGTGAGATAGAAGGAGGGGAAAGGAGGCAGTATAGCGCAGTGGTCTAAGGCTCTGAGCTGTAAATCTGGTGACATCCAGCAGACCTGACCTGGGTTTAAATCCCACAGCTTCCACTTGCATACTGTGTGACCCTGAGCAAGTCACTTAACCTCCTTGTGCTCCCAGGTCACTCCTGTAAAAAAGCTTTCAGCTTAGTGTGCTATACCTGGTTAAACCAAAAAAAAAAAAAAGGAGTAGGAAGCAGAGAAGACAACTATAGGAGGGTTGTGCAGGAATCAGCCCTGGGTGAGGGACTCATTAGAAGAGATAGAAGACGGAATAGGTGCCAGGCAATGGGGGTGGAGCCAAGTCCAGTACAAGAAGCAGGTGCTGAAATGCCTATGGGGCCAGCTGTGGGCTGAGGCAGGACCAATTAAGGGGTAACATGAATGGAAGCGCTTACAGTAGATGATGTTTGGGGGGGGACATGAAGCGGGGAAGGAGATAGGTGGAGGAGGACATTGGACAATTTAGCAAGGGGTGTGATGGGATAGAGAGGCACATGTGTGGTGGGATTACAGTCAGGGGAGCCAGGGGCCCTATTTGAAACAGCCGCAACAAGCATTAGCAACCAGATGAGTCCTAAGCTCACGCCTAAAGGGACCTAACATAGGTTTGTCAGTAAAGTGAACAGAGGTGCTATATAGTGATCTGCAGTGAGGTACTGTGCAGTGATCTGCAATAAGGATCAGCAAAGTGAGCAGAGGTCCTGTCAAGTGATCTGCAGTGAGGCTCGGTAATGTGAGCAGAGGTACAGTAAAGTCATCTGCAGAGAGAATCACTAAAGTGAGCAGTGGTGCTGTAAAGAGATCTGCAGTGAGAATAGTGAAGTGAGCAGAGGTGCTGTTTAGTGATCTGCAGTGAGATCAGTAAAGTGAGCAGAGGTTCTGTCAAGTGATCTGCAGTGGGGATCACTAAAGTGAGCAGAGGAGCTGTAAAGTGATCTGCAGAGAGGATTAGTAAAGTGTGCAGAAGAGCTGTAAAGCGATCTGCAGAGAGGATTAGTATAGTGTGCAGAGGTGCTGTGAAGTGATCTGCAGTGAGATCAGTAAAGTGAGCAGAGGTTCTGTCATGTGATCTGCAGTGGAGATCACTAAAGTGAGCAGAGGAGCTATAAAGTGATATGCAGATAGGATTAGTAAAGTGAGCAGAGGTTCTGTCAAGTGATCTGCTTGGGTGGTCATTAATAAAATAACTGGCACCTGGGGGGAGAGTTTCAGTAAAGTGTCCTGAGTGGATCAGGAAAATAACACATGGTCATTAAAGTGATCTGCACTGGGGTGGGATGGGGTGGGCGGGTTAAACAGGTACATTTTCAGGCATCCTATGGGTGGTAGTACAGTGATTGTGAGATCAGTGGTGATCTGCATGGGGGAGTCATCAGTAAAGTGACTTATGCTGTCAGTAAAGTCCCTTGGGTGTCCAAAAAGTGACTGATACCAGGTGCACTAGGGACTCTAATTTTTATTGTTATTGATTCAGATGCATGGGAATTAAGGTTTCACTGCCAGACCCAAGAAAGGCAACATCTCTCAGCAGTTCCTTTCCAGTGAGCCAAGCTCCAGTGTAGCAGGACATCTACAGCAAAGTCCTTACCATCTTAGCATGCAGAGCTGGGTACAGTATTTTCACCTAATCAGATAGCCTCCACCAAGTCTTCTATGAATTATATTGCAACATTTTCCCAACACAGTTTTACATCACCACAATGAATTTGCACAAATCTGCTTTACTATTCATGATAATGCATTTTATGACACCAGAAAAACAATGGAGTAGGAAAAAATCCACACACTGAGACACCACGACCAGCTGTGACCTCTCAGCCTTCTTTAACATTAACCATTGTGGGCCAGCCTGGTGGCGCTGAAGGTTGAGGTGCTGGATGACACACCTCGCACTATGCCAGTGACCTGGGTTCAGGAACAAGCCCAGACCGCCGGGTGTCAGCAGGGGAGACAGAAGATCGAGCATCTGAAGGACTGCTCTCCTCTCTCGGGTTGGCATCCAGGGGAAGCCCAGTGTGGCAGTGGCCCCTGGTGGAGACCAGCGGCACTGTTACACACAGGGGCTCGCTAGCAAGCTAGGGGTAGAAGTCAGGCGGCTGCCTTCTGGATGTGGGTGGGAGCACCCACATCGCAGGCTGGGCGGCATTGCACATTCCACGTCAGGGGCTTAAACACTACAAAAATACCCCTCAAGCCCTGGATAGGTGACGGCCACTGCCACACTCCCAATGATGGTTCCCCACCACTGCCCCCCGCTGTCTCTCCGGGTTGACCTGCCCTACCCGGAGAACTGCAACAAACTTGAAGATGGTAGGGGAACACAGCGGGAGGTAGAGCAAGCTGGTGAGAGCAGGAGGCCAGAGAGAGTTCCAGGGTGAGGGATAGAAACACAATTGAAAAAAAAAATTAACCATTGCTAGATAGGTATGGTTTCCTGCTCGATTTGAAGCACCGGAATAGTCTGAAAAATATTACAGCCACTAATGCAGGATGGCAACACAGTTTCAGTCAATGGCACTGACCACAGCTTGTAGGTGCACAACTCAAGAGAACAGCTGCATGGTTGCTGTTCGCTCTGCTGGTGTGCTGGAAAATACAATGAACTCCACAGGATAGGCCAGAAGGGCATCTCAGAACTGGCCCAACAGCTGCAAGGTAGCTGACTGCGAGATACTAGTGGTGTCCCCCACCAGTGTCTGGAATATTCTGATGGCCAGGAAGTACAGTGTGGCCATCACCTTGAACTCTACAGACGTTGCACTGCTGCGCTGGATGTCTGTCAGGAGCCGGTAATGCAGCGGCTCACACAACAACCAGAGCCTGGGCCTGTTGAGCTTGTACCGACCCACAATCTGGTCATCAGCAAAGGTTCTGAATGTGACTCATGGATGGTACTTTCCATTTGCAGCATAACACCTCCATGGCCTGTGCCTGGGCCTAGGCTGGGCATTGGCCCTCTCCTCATCCTCCATGACCGGGTGCATCTGGTACACGATGGGTGCCGCCATGTGAGCTATCTTGGTGTGTGACCTGCAGTGTCTCCCTCTGCACCTGTGGTTTGCCCCAACTTGAGACGGCCTTTTTATAGGTGGTATTTGTGCAGTGCTACATGGCCCGTGCAATCCCATTTGTTCGCGTTCAGTTCAAGTTTGTTTTCAGGAAAACTCAATTAAGCACACTCATTCACAAGGAGATCCAGTCGAGGACAATATGATACATGTACAAAATACAATGCTCGATAGAAAAAAAAGAACTGCAGTAAAAGATGTAACCTGATACAAACACTCTGGAAAAAACAAAGGTAGCATACAGTGGAATTTGGGTTTCAGGCTTTGCATACAGGTAGCGTAACATTTACACATACATGAGGGGCAAAATAGACATTCAAGTGTTAGGGAGGGGGAACCAAAGAATGGACATAAGTGCTCACATATGAAAGTAAAACCTTAGAGAAGAAACAATAGCTGGTGTAGCTCTGGCAAGTTTCCTGGGCAGCTGTTTTGGCTATGGATTTGAAGAGATTCAATGAAACTAATTTGGTGAGTTTAAATGACCGAAGTTTTTTCTAGTCTGACAGAATGGCATATTGAGAAGTCGCTTTACCATAGCGGGTGCAGAATCTGGCAATGACTAACAGGATGTTGGTATTTTTCCTAATGGAGTAGCAGCTGTTGGATTGGTGGAACAGAGACATGATATAAGTAGGCAGTTTGGTCAAAAATGCTTTGCAGGACCAAGAACAGGTATGGAGTGTGCTTCTGGAGGCGAGTGACACAGGAAAAAATTACTCACCTTAGTAATTGCTTTTCTTCTCATGGAGTCTTGCTATATTATGACTATTTGCAGTCAGCCACTGCAGCTGAACTGCCCCGGAGAGGAAAGAGTTAACTCCAGAGAGTCTGGAGTTCCACAGCGTGAGGGCGCTATACCAAAGCTCTATCTGGCCAGTTTCAAATGAAACTGTCAGATCTTTACGAAGCTAACACTAAGCAACAAGTCTGTGTGGAAAGCTCTACACTAACCAAGTGGCTACCTACTAGTAGGAATAACAACAATATAAACAACAATATAAACAGCAATAATAATAATAACAATGAATAATAGTATTATTAGTTTCTCCTAACAAGCACTATTAGACACCCACAGAACTCAAGTCAGGAAGGGGCCAACATATTACTTAAAACCGAAATACCTAATTCCCCAACCCTAAATAAAGGGGTGAAGGGAAGAACTAAAATGGCATGACACAGTGCTTCACTAATTTGCCACCCTACCCAAGTAGAAGTTCTGAGAGGAGGCAGGAGGGAGGGTGGTCATAATAGCAAGACTCCATGAGAAGAAAAGCAATTACTAAGGTGAGTAATTTTTTCAAACACCATGAAGTCTTGCTATATTATGACTATATGCAGATTACACAGCAGTACCTCCATGGAGGAGGTCAGAACCTACTTAGGAAATAGGCTCTGAAGCACAGCTGTGCCAAAACGAGCATCTCTCCTGGACTGAATATCCAGGAAATAATGCTTGGTAAAAGTGTGAACTGTTTCCAAGTAGCAGCTTGACAGATTCCAGAATGGGAATATCTCTAGCAGCCGCTAGAGATACAGCTGTACCCCTGGTGGAGTGAGCCCTCAGTCCTGAGGGGGGTTCTCTACCTAGTTTTTGATGACAAAATTGGATACAAGAGACAATCCACCTTGCAATTATCCTCTTAGTGGCAGGTTTCCCTTTGCCAACCTCGCCATAGGTAAGGAAGAGTTGGAGGGATTCGAACCTGTGACCCTTGGTGCGTTCCAAATAGTAGCTTAAGGCTCTTTTGACGTCCAAGCTGTGCAGACTCCTCTCACCTGAGGAAGAATGCTCAGTGAAAAATACTGGAAGAGAAGATGGATTGATTCAGGTGGAAATCTGAAACCACTTTAGGCAAAAACTTTCTGTTAGTCCTGAGGACTACCTTATCTCTGTGGAAAGAGATAAAATCTTCTTCCACTGACAGGGCCTGTAGTTCACTTATGCATCTGGCAGAAGTGATAGCCACTAGGAAAACAGTTTTCCAAGTCAGAAACTTGAGCTCTGCTGAGGACAGAGGCTCAAAGGGGGGTTGCATTAACTGAGCAATGCAAACATTCAGGTCCCAAGTGGGAGCTGGTTCTCGAAAAGGAGGGTTGGTGTGAAGTAACCCTTTAAAAAACTTGGAAAGCACAGGGTGAGAAGAAAAGGAAGCAGGCTTCCCTGCTGACAGAAAAGCAGAGACAGCTGCCAGATGAACCTTTAAGGTAGCTGGCCTAAGGCCTAAGGAATTTAAATGGACCAAATAGTCCAGTAAAATGGGCAGATCAGCAGATTCTGGGATAATCTGCTTCTCAGAGCACCAGATGGAAAACCTTTTCCACTTAGAATTGTAAGTGGCCTAGTGGAAGGCCTCTTGAAGCCTTTAAAATATCTAAAACACCTTGAGAAAGGTGTAAGTCAGCAAATTCTAACTCCTCAAGAACCATGCCTTGAGATGGAGGGATTTGAGGTCCGGATACCACACTCTCCCTGTGCACAGGCCAGTAAGTCGTGGACTCTGGGCAAGCTCAGGGCAGGGTGGACTGTCAGGACAGAAGCAGTGGGTACCAGGGCTGTCTGGCCCAATCTGGAGCAATCAGAATCACCTTGCAGGGCTGAGATCTGATTTTACTAGTACCCTGAAAAGGGGAGGAAGGGGAAAGGCATACAGGAACTTCCTTTCCAATCCAACTGAAAGGCGTCAGGGGACTGATCCCAGCACTGGAGGCCTGCAACAAAACAGAGGAAGTTGGTGGTTGTCTGGGGCTGTGAAAAGATCTATCTGAGGGTGCCCCATCTGGCAAAGACTGCCCCAGCACCTGAGGATTCAGAGCCCATTCGTGATGGCTGAGAAATCCTGCTGAGGGGCATCCCCAGGATTGTTGTCCTTCCCTGGAAGGTGAACTGCTATCAGGGAGGTGTTCAGGGAGTAAGCCAGAGACCACAACTTCATTGCCGGTGCCCAAGGCTGATGACGAGTGCCCCTTGCTTGTTGATGTACCACATTGTTGTGGTATTGTCTGTCCTGACTTGAACTACTTTGTTCTGGACAGAAGCTGAAAACGCCTGAAGAGCTAAAAGACAGCTCTGAGTTCCAAAGATTGATGTGGAGCAGAGATTCCTGGGGAGACCACTCCCTGAGTGGACAGGTCGCAGTGAGCTCCCACCTAACAGGGAAGCATCCGTGGTGAGGGTGAGGGAGTGGAAAGCGAGATAGAAAGGAACCCCTTGTTTTAGATTGCTTTGATCCTGCCACCAGTGTAAGGCCAGGATCAGGGTTTGGGTCACTGGAACCAATTTGGAAAGGGGTCCCTCCTTTGAGACCAATAGGCCCTCAAATGGAACTGAATGTCCCTCATCTGGAATCTTGCTCCTTGCACTACAGCTGTGGAAGCAGCCATGTGCCCTAGGAGTTGCAGAAAATGCCTTGATGGTCGAGAGACCCGCAGGAGTAAGAGGAGGATGCCAGGGCAATGAGTCTGTCTACCCTTTCTGAGGGAGAAATGCCTGGCTAACTCTGTGTTCAATTCTGCACCTATGAAGTTAGTACCTGAACTGGTTAGAGAACTGACTTTGGTAAATTCAGCAGGAATCAGGAAGTGAGAAGCTGCTGGGTGACTTGCAAGTGGATTTTACCTGATCTGGGGACTGACCCACTATGAGCCAGTCGTCCAGGTAGAAAACACAGCAATCCCTTGCCTTCTTAAATGAGCCACTACCACAGCTAGACATTTCATGAATACCCTTGGCGCAGAGGTAAGGCCGAAGGGCATTGCCCTGAACTGGTAGTGGCCTGAGGTGGTTCGAACCTGAGGTACTTTCGGTGAGAAGGCCTGATCAGAACATGAAAATAGGCATCCTTGAGGTCCAGGAAGCTAACCAGTCCCTGGCCTCAGGGAGGACAAATCATTGTCAGAGTTAACATTTTGAACTTTGGTTTCAAAAGATGCTTGTTCAGGTACCTTAAATCTAAAATGGGCCCCATTCTCCTGTCTTTTTGGGGTAAGAAAGTATCTTGAGTACACCCCTTGCCCTGATGGCAAGGAGGGACCCTTTCTACTGCTTTGCAGTCCAAAGAGAAGAAACCTCTGCTTCCAACAAGGGCTTCTGAAGGATTTGCAGGTGGAAAATGTCTGGCTTTCATCTTGGAAACTGTTTGAAGCTGAGAACCAGACCCTGGCCTATTACCTCCAGAACCCACCTGTCTGAAGTTAGGGACACCCAGTTCTGGCTGAAATAAACCAACCTGCCCCACTGGTACAGGAAAATCAGCCCTGGGCACCCATCAGGGTGCCTGTGACCAGCAGCCTTAGACTGAGGGGAGGGGACGGTTTACTTGTGCCCTGCCTACCTCTGCCTCTAAAGAAACCCTCTGTGCAAATGCAGAGAGGCCTAAATGGTAAAAGGCCTGTGGAAAGGCCTGCCCCTACCTCTGGGACGTGCCTCTGTGGAGTGGCATGCCTCTCCTCAGCCTGGGCACTTTTGTAGGTAGTTCTGTATTTATCCATCTTTTTCATATAGTTTTCTGTTTGTTCCCCAAACAGAGAATTACCACAACAGGAAAATCCATAGCCTTTGACTGAGTATCTTGGGACAGATTAGTGCATCTGAGCCATGCCAACCTATGGAAAGCTACAGAAGTGGCCATGACCCTAGAGAAACATCATTAACATCAACAGCAGTATGAAATTGAATTTTAGAGGCTTCAATGCCATCAGCAGCCACCTGTTCCAACTCACTAGCCAGCTGGCCATGGGCCTGCTTGGCTAACTTACTATACTAGTGTCCCACCTAGATTTCTGATATCTAGCCACATAAGCCATATAATTTGCCTGCCTGAGTCCCAAAGAAGCTGCCATATACTGTTTTTTCGCCATGGCATCAATCTTCCTGGAATCCTTATCAGGAGGATGTGAGGCCAGAGGAATATTAGCCTTGTCACAGGCTGCAGCTTGTACACACACCTACATGACTACACTGCTCAGTGAGGAAGTCTGTATCAGAGCCTGACAAGGTATATCTTCTGTCCATTTTTTATCTACAGGAGGGACAGAATGAGGATTTTTAAAATCTTTGTTGTTTGCTTCCTAAATGACTTATGCAAAGGAATAGACAACCTCCTAGACTCTGGTATATCCATCATTTCTACATAATCAGGCTCCTCTTGCTCATCCACAGCTTCCTCTAAAGGAAGCTGGAGGGTTTCTGCAACCTTTTTGTAAAACATAAAATGAGAAGGGGACTCAGACAGAATAGGAGGAGATTCTAAAGGTCTGTCTGGAGAAATGTCCGGTTCAATGGGCACGTCCAGACCCTCCCAGCCACACATGTAATGATCAAATTCATCCTCCCTCTCCTGTGGTTCATAAAATTCCTCAACATCATACTCCTGAACCACTGGCACTGGATGAACCAACCTTTTACCAACTGTAGGTGGTTCGGCAGGACCCTGAGACAGTGACTGGACAATCTGTATGGCTTTAGCTATTTCTGCAACAATTGAGAGACAATTTTGGACTCCAAACCTACTGATTTCTTTGTCTTTTCACTGAGACTGGTTCCCTGAACCAGCCTTCCTTTTGCCGAAGTCTCGCCCTGGTCGAGGCGCTCCCTCTGGTCCAGTGGGTACTGGACGGGCTGGCCATCTGGGTCAGCGGACTTCTTGGTCTCTCATTCCCTGAGCCGGCCCAATCTCTTTTCCAGGGTGGCTGCAGGGAAATTTTTACACACCTGGCAGTCTGACAGGAGGTGGTCAGCCCCCAGACAATAAACACAAGTGGTGTGTGGGTCAGCCTTGGCAAAGGCTTCCCCACAGACATCACAGTGTTGAAACCCAGTGGGCCCGGTTTTTCTTTTGGGTTTCTCAGACATAATGCCAGCCTAACCAAAAACTTGCCCTTTTGATGGCAGTGCCAGGCAAGACACCCTTATCGGTTCCTAACCATGTCACGGGTATTTGAAAAACCTATTTAAAAGCAAGGTTTTTTAGAACCGATAAGAACCGGAACCACTCTAAAAGCCCAACCAACACTTTAAAAGCGTTAATTTAAGCAAACCGATCGGTTCAAAACCGAACCGATAATTGAATTTCCACACAGACTTTAAATTTTCTACTACGGTTTACCAGATAGAGCTTTTAACGAAATGCGGTAAAATAAATACTTTTGCGGTTCAAATGAACGAAAATACTTGCTGAACGAGAAATGAACCGATGTGAAGGAGCTGATCTCGGGCGACTGTTCAGTGAAGCGGAGTAAAGAATCTGACAGTTTCATTTGAAACTGGCCAGATAGAGCTTTGGTATAGCGCCCTCGCGCTGTGGAACTCCAGACTCTCTGGAGTTAACTCTTTCCTCTCCGGGGCAGTTCAGCTGCAGTGGCTGACTGCATATAGTCATAATATAGCAAGACTTCATGGTGTTTGAATGATGGGTTCTGAATGGTGCATAAGTTATAAAACTTAGGGCACAGAGATAAAGAATGTCTAGATTGTGCAGGTTAGAAGCTGACCTACTATTATAAATAATGTCAGCATAATCCAGAAGGTGAAGGAAGGTCGCTTGAACTAACCTAATCCTAACGTCTGTGGGGAATAGTGTTTTGTTCCTGAAAAAAGCTCAAACAGCATTGTAGCTTTTTTGTAAGAGTTTCGTTATGTTCTGCAAATGATAGGTTGCTGTCAGGCCAAATTCCCAAGTATTTAAATTTGTTGACAGTCTCTAGGGAGTCCAGCTAGTAACGTTGTAATGGGTACAGGAGTGGCTTGTTTGCGAAGTGAGGTAGAAGAATTGTGGGGGTATAAAGAACATAGCTTTAGTTTTTTTGGCATTTAGCAGTAACTTGGAATTTATTTGCTTGAGGTGCAATTCATTAAAGTCGGCCCATAGCTCAACAATAACATCTGCTAGGGAGGGTTTAGAAGCGTAAAGAACAGTGTCATCACAAAGAAGTGGAGATTGGAAGTGTGGATGTTATTGCTTAATGTATCTATATATATTGAAAAAAGTAGCGGTCCAAGGATAGATTCATGAGGTTCACCTCTTGTAAGTGGTAGCGGGGATGATAGAAGCCCATCGGCTTTGATACGCTGCAATCTGTCTGCAAGGTAGCTGGAAAACCAATTTAATGAACAGTTGATTAGCCCATGCTCTTTAAGTTTAATAAGCAGTAGGTCATGGTCAACCGTGTCAAATGACTTACTTAGGTCTATGAACACGGCCCTGGTGTATAGTTTATTATCGAAGGCGGTAAACCAATCATTTGTTACTGTGGCAAGTGCTGAAGCCATGCGATGCTTTTGCCAGAAGCCTGATTGTAATGGATTAAATAGGTTTGAATTTTCGAGATGATCTTTTAGCTGATGGTTAACTGCTTTCTCCAGAAGCTTTGACAAAACAGGCAGAATAGAGATGGGTCTATAGTTGTTCAGGTCACTTGAAACCCATGCCTTGAATAGGGGCAGTAAGGAGGCTGTTTTCCAGGAGGAGAGAACAGTTCCCAACAAGATAGGTTAAAAAGGTGTGTTATAGGAGCTGTTAAAAAGTAATACCCTAATTTTAGAAATGCGGGGTCAAAGCCATCAGCACCAGCACTCTTATTCATATCCAGTTTTTATAGTAGGTCCTCTACTTGCTTAAAAGTTACCAGAGAAAGACTTAAGGACTCTAGATCCTGCTGGTCGGCAGCAGTGTCCTTTGGTGCAGGGCAATCTACTAGTCCAGTAACTGGGAAGGAGTTAAAACACAGACCCACTGTCACGAAGTGAGCATTTAGCTTCTCAAGTATAGTCTCATCATCAGATATCATTGCTCCTTGTGATGCGATTTTTATGGGTATAAATGGGGGGATTCTATGACCTTCCTCATATTTGATTGTTTGCCATATTTTTGCTGGGGATCCTTTGGCACTTTCGAGGGCAGACACATAAAAATTGGTCTTGACGGTTCCGATCAGCTTGCTACAGCTACTACATGAGACTCTGAAAGCCACCCAGTCTGAAGAGGCTTTGGTATGTCTGGCTGTGGCCCATAGTTTATCCCACTGGGTTAGAGCTATTTTCAGTTCAGGGGTAAACCAGGGACAAGAGGCTTTTTTAACTCGGCATTTTATGAGTGCAATGGGTACATGACAAATATACTCCTGGCAACTCGCTCCGTAGAATTCATTGTAACAGTTCACTCCAGCGAAAACCAACTATCTCGATAAAAGCTTCCGAGCTCAAAATTCCATAAACAAGGTTATGGTAAGACTTTATATTAATATTATAGAATATATATTAATATATATATATATATATATATATATATATATATATATATATATATATATATATATATATACACACACACATATATATATTGCAGTGTTATTAATGTCGTACTTTTGGATGTATTAGATTGATCTGATTTACCATTGGAAGGGGAGTTACCTCATGAAAACATGCAGAGGTAGCTCTTTAATGAAGCTCTAAAATGTGATTTTGACATTGCACAACTTGATCGACTACATACTGTACTCATGCACAGAGGTGTTCATGTCGCACCCAAAGCACTGGTAAATCATGTAGTGTATGTCAGTCACATAGTCACTGCCAGAAGCAAGTTAGCTTTTATGGGCGGGAGTGAATAGTCGTAGTGTGGATTGTCTGGGGAGTGAATTGACTCTGTAGCGTATTGTCGTGAGTGAATGTGTTGGGAGCGAGTTGTCAGGAGCGAGTTGTCTTGCTCCTGAATGGGACATGTTTATTTGTAATGTTTAGAAGAGCTTTATTAAAAATGTCAACCAGTCTCATCCACCGAGGGGATTAAGTTTAAGCTGTGCCAATTGATGCTCCTAAGGTCAGCTAGGTAATTTTCTAATTTGAACTTACGGAAGCTTTGTTTGGTGATAAATTTAGAGCAAGGGGAGCGTTTTTCCGAACCTCTTATACAGACAACTATATTGTGATCGCTGAGCTCATTATTAAATACAACTGTGCATGATATTTTGTCTATTGGTCAAAACTCTACTGCACTATGATTGTATGCTTATTATGTTTTGTACTATTGTGTATTTTCCTGCCATTGTCTCTATCATATGAGTAATACTGTTTATGTCACAAAATATTGTGTAGATTTTTCCTTGTATGGTTGATTACCTCTGAACTACACCCGTTATTTGTTTTGTCTGCCAATTTTGTATTGTAACATCCCAGATCTTGTCTGAAAATAGTCATATTTTGAGGCTACGACACCTTACCCGGCAAACAAAAACTAAAAAATAAATAAATAAATATCAAGTCCAGTACAGAGCATTTTTTTGAGTTGGAGTCTGGTAGGTTCAAATATGAGCTGAGCGATACTCAATTTTTTCCCCCCAGTTGTTTAACCAGGAGAGACACACTAAACTGAAAGCTTGTTTTACAGGTGCGACCTGGGAGCACAGGGAAGTTAAGTGACTTGCTCAGGGTCACACAGCATGCTAGTGGGGGCTGTGAGATTCAAACCCAGGTCTCCAGATTTGCAGCTCAGAGCCTTAAACCACTGCACTATACTGCCTCCCAGTTCATCACACAGTTCTTTTAGGGCATTCGCTTTTTGGCTAAACCCATCCAAGTTAAGGTCTCCAAGGATAATAGACTCATTGGAATTGGTGTCAATAAAGTTTCTTATGGTTGAGAGTAGCTCTGAACCCCCCCCCCCCTGGACAGGTGTCTGTAGCAACCAATCACGTTGAATGCTTCAGCTGGGAATAATGAAATTCTTACAGCTAGGCATTCAAATTCTTTGGGTTTGATAATGACAAGGAGTTCCATAACAGAACATTTAGCATTAACATATATGAATTACCCCTCCGCTCCTCTAGTGTGTCTGTCCATCCAAGAGGTGTTGTAGGATTTCAGAACTAGTGCGAGCTCCTGTTTATTCTGAATGTCTGTGTTTTGGGAGTGTATACACACAGGTTGCAGTCAGAGATGTTAACTCCAAGTGTAAAACCTTGCCCTAGGAGCACACTACTGGTCTTGAATTATTAACTCACTTTTTAAAAGAAATGCCTAATTCCCCGATAGAAGCAACTCCTAATCTGAGCTTTCCTGATGTAACCCCAGGGCCAATGGGGTATAGGAATGAGCTGCTTGATGCTGCAGTCCATAGCAACCAATTCTTAGTGGAAAACAATGAGATTGAAGCTCAAACCCCAGGTGAACAGTCGTTTATGGCGGCTTTCCAGGAGCTGAAAAAAATCACTCCAGTGGAGAAGGACCTTCTGGAATTATACAAATATGAAGGCATACATAGCAGTAAAAAGGATACTGAGAGGACTGAGATTAGTTAAAATCCAGTATGTGGCCAAGAGAACATGGAGTTCCTGAAAGCATGGGAGGAGATACTCGTGGAAGCTACCTTTAAATTGATTAACCTAATTATAAAATACAGTAGGGGGAGAGAGAGAGAGAGCGAGAGAGAGGAGAAATTGAAACAGGAGCGCAAAAAGAAAGAAGTAGAAGTTCTAAAATTTCAAAACCATCCTGACTTTGAGATGTTGAATAAAAAACTCAAGGACTCGATACAGAAACTCGATAATGACTTAAATGCAGCAAAGCTAGTCAGATTTACTCGGGACAAGAACAATTATGAGTTGGACAGAGTTTTTAGTTCGAATAAAACTCCAAAAAGCATTTTAAAATGTAGTAGACACGTTTCTTTTGAATACAGCAGTGCTAGTGAATCAGAGCCAGAGGACAGTGTGATGCATCATTTTCATTGGAATCGACCGAAAGAGGATCCACCATACACATCACGCAGGAGCCCATGACTTCAAGGGCTGACCAGAGAAAACAACGCCGCAAATTCAAGAGGACAAGGAGGGGAAAGAGAAGGATGGGAGCTAGGACACTACCAGGCACCCAGGAGTTACAGGAACTGCAGAGGAAGGAGATGGTGAATCCAGTAGAAGAATTTGACTTGTAGGTAATTCATTTATCAAACTACGTTCTTTCAGAAGCAAAGACACGAGTATTGAATAAAGGCCTGAATTTTGCCCTGACTGTAACAGCCAGCAAATTCCACACTATGGTGGAATTTAACTTAATGTATAGAAACTTAAGTTTAAAGTCATTCTATTTTAAAAAGAACTTTGATGCTGGCACCAAAGATACAAATGTGACTAATGAGCCCAACCAAAATCATTTTAGACCTGTAACTACCTTTAACCAGCCTCCTTGCGCTGCAATAAGTGTCTTTAAAAGTCTAGTCGAAACTGATTTGGACTGTTTATTTAGTAGCCCCCCCTCCCATCCTCCTACAATAATCTTTCTAAAGAAGAAAGAACAGCTATACAGTCACTGCAACACAACGTGGATATTGAAATTAAAAAAGGTGATAATGGCAGTTGTGTTGTGATTCTAAATAAGAAAGATTATATTGTAGAAGCCAAAAGACAACTCCACAACAGTGTTTTCTGTTTGAAATTAAATTCAGATCCTACCTTTGAATATAAAACTGCTGTGAATGAGTGTATTAAGGAAGCCTATGAAAATGGGGAAATCAACAAAAAAAGAAATGGATTTTCTGATAACAGAGTCACCCATTAGAGCAATGTTTTACCTGCTTCCAAAAATTCATAAGACTCTGATTGCTCCTCCTGGCCATCCTATCATAAGCGGAATTGGCTCTCTGACAGAGAGACTATCACAGTTTGTGGACTTTCACCTTCATCCTTTTGTTGATACCCTGCCTTCATACCTTAAAGATAGTACTGATGTCCTTAGGATGTTAAAGGACCTTACCCTTAATGAGACCAACTTTTACTGACCATGGACATCGAGTCCTGCTATTCGAACGTTCCACGAGGGGGCTCTCGATGCAGCAGCTGTATTCCTCAATACAAGAGGGAAGGGGGAAAAACCCGGGACTGCCTTTCTACTTAAGCTGCTGGAATTTGTTCTTAAATATAATGTATTTTTGTTTAATAAAGATTTTTTTCTTACAGGGTAAAGGCACTGCCATGGGGGCAATTTGTGCCCCCTCTTTTGTTAATATCTACATGGGGTGGGAGACCACTTTTGTTCTGGACAAAAATGTGAATCCTTTCTTTGTTCAGGTTCATCTATGGAAACGTTACATTGATGATGATTTATTTTTTGTATGGGGGGGGGGCACCGAATCAGAGTTGAAGTCCTTTGTAACATATCTAGAAGGGACCAACAGTGACCTTAAATTAACATATCAGGCCTCACATACTGAAATTCGTTTCCTTGACCTAGTCATTAAGAAAGAAGACGCAGAGAGTGCCACAGACTTATATAGAAAGGCTACTGATGGCAACACCTTGTTAAAAGCCAGAAGCTGCCATCCCTCCATATAAGGAAAAATATCCCTAAGGGGCAATTTCTGTGCATTTGCAGGAACTGCAGTTGTAATGCTAGTTTTGAAACTAGTGCAGCATCCCAAAGTAACCATCTGTTACAATGTGGTTACAACAATAGAGATATTAAAAACAGTTATGATTTTGCAGCAGAACAGAATAGAGTCCCTGCTTGATGCTCATGATAGAAATGATGCTAGCAACACACAAGAGAACAGATATCATTTTGTCCTCACTTACTCTATACAAGCTAGGGATATTGAAAATATTGTTAAAAAGCATTGGAATGTTCTTGTGAGTGACCCTGGCCTGAGAGACATAACAGCAGCCCCACCACACACGGCTTTTAAAAAAAGCGCCAACTATAGGCAACACATTGGTTCATAGCCATTTTGAAAATCCGACTGGTGGGAGTAGAACTTGGCATTATGACCATGCAAGAGGGTGTCACCCTTGCAAGTGATGTTCAGTATGTCCAGTCATTAGGAAAGGGAATTATTTTCTGAATGAAACTACTGGACAGAGGTTTGAAATCCACTAGATCATTACATGTGATACTAGGAGTTCAATTTATTTGGCATCTTGTAGCTGTGGTAAGATCTACACAGGAAAAACTAAAAGAAACCTGAAAGAACGAGTGGGTGAACACGTTACAGCCATTAAACATAGTGACTTAACATATGCCACAGCAGCACATGTGATAAACTCCAACGACCCCAGTGATCACATTTTTAGTTTTATGGGGATAGATAAAAGTATTCCCTAAACCAAGAGGGAGTAACTTTAATGACCTACTGTTAACACGTGAAGCTTTTTGGATCATAAATCTGAATACAGATAGAGAACAAGGGCTGAACTTTAAAGACCTATTGTTGACATATGAAGCTTTTTGGATCATAAATCTGAATGCAGATAGAGAACAAGGGTTGAACTATGGGTTTGAATTAAAGTCCTTTTTGAAACAAAAGAGATGAATTTATATTCTCCATATTTACTGATCTTTAGTGGGAAGGCTTTAAGCCTGAGGTTCAATGGGCAGAGCAACTACATCACTCCCCCATCAGGCCTTAAAAGGCCGCTCCTCCTGGTCTGTTCCAGGATTCATCTCTTTGTTGCTGCCAGAGGCACCACCTTTCCCCCTCACTCATCTCCCTCTTTTTCCTGTTTTTTTCTCTGTTGCTGCTCTTTCGTGTCGCCTCCGGCTGCCAGCTCTGCTGCCTGACCCCTTTCCTCCTTTTTGATCCTCTGTCTCCCTGTCTCATCCATTCCTTTCCCCTCGCGTTCACTTTTGCCTTTGGTTCACCTGCCTCTCCCCTTTCCCTCCACCCCTCTTCCTCAGTGCCTTACCTCCCAGTCCTTCTCCTGATTTGTCCCAACTCAGCCCCTTGCATTGTCCATCCTCCTGTTGCACAAGCTCAGCTGCCTCTCTTGGTACTCATCTCTTGCTGTTTCCTCTGTTTGTGGCATTTGGGTCCCTCAGTCTCCTTTGCGGAGCCACTGCTTCCTTTTCACCAGCGTGTCTGCAGTCTGCATCTTGCCGGTATGCTCCTCCCTGTTGACCGTCGCTGGTTTTCTTCTGGACCTTCTCTAGTTATTCCAGTTCCAGTCCATTTCCTCATACACAGTTGCACCTCAACTGGTATGCCCTGGTCATTTCCCTGCCATTACACCAAAGCATGCTGCTTTTTGCTGGGTTTTGTGATGTGCCTGCTCTATTGGAGTTAGAGCGAGTGCTTCATGCTTGGCTTCTGTCCCCTTGTGTTGGTCAGTCGGGGAGCCCATCTGCTTGTGTATAGGGCATTCTTAATTTTCTTCCACTTTTCCACATGCAGGCTTCTAGCTATCGTGCCCTGGAAACTTCTGTTTTGGGTATCACTTGCTGCTCTGTCTTCCATCCCCGTCTGTTCACCTTGTTCCAATTACACTAACCCCAACATCGAAATAAAAATGAACCTACAAAACAGAACCCTGAAAACTGGCTGATCTGGTGCCTTCCATCGCATTGCTCGGGGTTCTTGTCCACTGCTGCTCAGCGATGCCCCCACCTGTTCTCTTCTTCCTCCTTACCTGGCTGCCGTATGGCACCCTCACTGCCTTTCATTGAGGCCCACTTTCTAATCAAAATAGTACAAAGAACTGCTGCACTGCTCCTTTCAAGGTAGGAGGGTGCTGGGTCATGGGCTTCTAGCCCTGTAGACACACATGGCGCTGCGTGGCTGGTGCTCTCCTGGGTGGAGGGGGTCGATTTCCATCCGGGGTGAAGTACATGTACAGGGTTTTAAAGAATATCTTCCATGGTAGCTCTGCTACTTTGCTGGATGATTTTGGTGCTTGGCTGGGTATTTCTTGATTTTGCTGGTGACACTTGTTCTCTACCAGTGGGTTGCTCAGCCCCCCTGCAGTTATGGTGTTTTCTATGCTCTGTTGTGCAATTTGAGGCTTCCTTTATTTATGTATTTATTTATTTCAATTCTAGGATTACAATTACCTTTGAGCCCAGGGCTCTTTTACAAAGGTTCCACGTCAACCTTTGACCTTCCATTGCACTTCTGTTAGGTACCCCTCCATGTCTGACCTCCAGCTCAGTTTTCTCCGGTTACTTCTGCTGGTGGGCAGTCTGCATGTTACTGTACCATGCTGTATGGAGCTCGAGTCTCTTGTATTCATTTCTAACATTGATTTGGTTTGTCATGGGGCAGGTCTGCTCTGGTCCTTCATCTTGTGGGCATTAGGCTGAGGTATCTGTATGGGCATTCACCTGCCTCAGTCCTTCCTTGTCATTCGTCCTCGATGGCTGTCCTTCCCAGTTGTACAGCATTCTATGGCACCCCTCATGCTGCTGGAGCTCTTTGTGGTCGCGACACCTGTTCCATCATCGACCTCAGTTGCTTGCCTCTGTCCTTCTCTCTGCCTTTCTACACTGTATCAGGGGTGTCTACCTCCTGGACTCCACTTGTTGCCCTCCTCCTCCCATTCCCTCTGCCCTCCATTCTGCTCCCTTTCTAACCTTTGCTCCTCCATTCCGCTCCTTCTATGACCTTTACTTTCTTTTGGGGTTTTTCCCTATTCTACCATCACCTTTCTAATCATATCCTTCTCTTACTTTAGTCTGTATGGTGTCCAGGTGCTTGAGTCTGGTTCTCCTTCACTTAGTCTGACTTCAGGATCTACTCATTTATATCGCTTAATTGAGCATACCTCTACAGACAAGAAGGAGGGGTGGAGGAACAATGGGGAGTGATCAAAACAGCCATCACAGACGCAACAAGCCTTTGTGTAAAGCAAATCACTAAAACACAATGAAGGAAAAAAACACTATGGTTCACAAAAGAGGTGGCAGGGAAGGTTAAGGAGAAAAGGACAGCATTCAGGAAATATAAGGAAACACAGAAGAAGCAGGACAGAGAACTTTATCAGTTAAAGCAGAAAGAGGCTGGGAAGGCAGTCAGAATAGCAAAGGCCCAAACCGAGGAAAGGATAGACAATTCTGTTAAGAAGGGGGATAAGACCTTTTATAGGTACATTAGGGAGCGAAGAAAGACCAAAGGAGGGATACTGAAGCTTAATAAAGGGGAGGGAATGTAGGTAGAGGGTGACAGTGAAAAAGCAGGGATACTGAACAAATATTTCTGCTCAGTATTCACAAAGGAAGAGGAAGGGGAGTTACCTAAACCAAACAAGAGAAACACTCTGAAGATGGGGGTCGATACCAGTCCTTTTACAGAAGAAAGGGTTCTGAAAGAACTAATAAAATTGAAGGTGGACAAAGCAATGGGGCCTGATGGGATTCACCCAAGAATTCTAAAAGAACTAAGGGTAGAACTAGTGACACAGCTGACTACTCTCTTTAACAAATCATGAGGATGATGTGGTACCCGAGGACTTTAGGAGGGCAGATGTGATTCCTCTTCACAAAAGTGGGAGCAGGACAGAGGCAGGAAACTACAGACCAGTTAGTTTGACCTCAGTGGTAGGGAAAATGATGGAATCACTTCTGAGGAAAGAATTGTTGAGTACCTAGAGGCCAGTGGGGCACGGGACCCAAGGCAGCATGGATTCACGATGGGAAGATCATGTCAGACAGATCTAATAGATTTCTTTGACTGGGTGACCAAAGTAGTAGACCAGGGAGGGGCTGTGGACATGGTCTACCTAGATTTTAACAAGGCATTGATACAGTCCCACACAAAGATTAATACACAAGATAGCCAGCCTTGGAGTGGGTCCCAAGGTAGCCTGATAAAAATTGGCTAGACAGCAGGACGCAAAGGGTAGTAGTAAATGGAGTACACAGTGAAGAAAGGAGGGTTACTAGTGGGGTACTGCAGGTTTCAGTACTGGGACCGGTCCTTTTTAATGTCTTTATAAGTGACATTGCAGAGGAACTGGAAGGAAAAGTATGTCTCTTTGCAAATGACACAAAGATCTGCAACAGGGTTGATACACAAGATGGAGTGGAAAGGATGATAAGGGACTTGGCAAGGTTGGAAGAATGGTCAAATGTATGGCAGCTCAGATTCAATGCAAAGAAGTACAAGGTAATGCACATGTGAAACAAACCCAGGGGAAGCGTACACAATGGGGGGTGAGATACTGACAACAGTAAAAATAGAAAGGGACCTGGGGTAATTATATCAGATGACCTAAAGGTGCGCAAGCAATGTGAGAAGGCAGTAAGGAAGGCTGGGGGGATACTGGGATGCATAGGAAGAGGCATCAATAGTAGAAAACAGGAAGTTGTTATCCCTCTGTACAGACAGTTGGTGAGACCCCATCTGGAGTACTGTGTGCAGTTCTGGAGACCCCATCTCCGCAAAGGCATAGACAGAGTGGAGGCTGTCCAGAGGAGGGCAACCAAAATGGTGCAGGGTCTGCACTAGAAGACATACGAAGAAAGACTAAAGGAGCTTAATATGTATACCTTTGAGGAAAGAAGAGAGGACATGATAGAAACTTTCAAGTACCTCAAGGGAATTAATAAAGTCCAAGAGGGTAGCATCTTCCAGAAAAAGAGATGTGCAAGAACAAGGGGGCACAATTTGAAGATAGAGGGGGGACGGCTCAGAGGTAATGTGAGGAAGTATTTTTTCACTGAGAGGGCTGTGGATGCATGGAACAGCCTCCCTGAGGAGGTAATGGAGTCAAGAACAGTGGGGGACTTCAAGAATGCATGGGACAGGCATAAGGCGGTCCTAGTGGGGAGTAGGAGGAAGTAAGTTGTTGGTTAACTAGGATCTGCAGCTTATCTGTTAGGTAGAAAAATGGGCAGACTAGGTGGGCCAAGCGGTCCTTATCTGCTGTCAAATTCTATGTTTCTATGTTTCTATTGGGTCCTATGCTACCTCACTGAACTACTGCAATCCTGCAGTAATTATCACCATCAGTCTTCTCATGCCCGCATCTGGATATCCCTTGCTCATCCGACCTCTATGTGGGTCTACTCCTTCACATCAGCTACTCGAGCATAACCCTCTCGAGTCCATGCTACCTTGACTCAACATGCTCTCCACTCGGAGACATGCCTTCATGTCTATTGCCCCTTTGCTAGAGGCTGGGAGGCTTCTCTCCAGTAAATATTTGTGTTGCCATTGGGTTGTACATTTGAGAAAGAGTAATGTTCTCGGGGACAGCCCAGGTTCCAGTTGTCTCAGTGGCACAGCTGGTTACCTCAGTCGGAACAGTATTCTGGATGGCCTGGGTTCAAGTCCCAGCTGAGGCACTTACTTCTTTCTCACCTCCATTTGTATGTGTTCCATAAAATATGCACACCACACTCCTGTGATTGTTAAAAGTAAATATTTGTGTTGCATTGGGTTGTGCATTTGAGAAAGAGTATATGTGCTCAGGGATGGCCCAGGTTCCAGTTGTCTCAGTGGTGCCGCTGGTTAGTACAATCAGAATGGTATTCTGGACGGCCTGGGTTTAAGTCCCAGCTGAGGCACTTACTTCTTTCTTGCCTCCGTTTGTTTGTGTTCTCTCCATCATCATTCATTGTTCATTTCATGTCTCACTTTAAACCATGCAGGCCTTCAAGGCTTCTTTCCATCATCGCACTTGCTATTGAGCTTCTCGTTGCAGACATCACTCATATCCCTCAACAGCTGTCCATTTGGAAGGACAGAGTGACAGCTTCATCTAAAATTGGACTTTTCCTCCTTCCTTGATCTCTACTTTCAATTGCTGTAGCAGAGCCATCCTTAATCTAAACGTCCTTCAGCCTGGAGTGAAGGCGACCTTGGCTTTGAATCCCCAGAGGTTTCCTCCTCATAGAGGTTTTTTCCTCTCCTCCATGTCAATGGTCATAATATTAATCAGGGTTAGTGCTTTCATAGGTACCTTAGTTAGGTTCCACTGTTGGATGGAGTTGGATGGTGGCCCCGGCTGTTCCTTCTCTCCTTAGAAAGTTTGCCCTTCTGTATCTTGTCAGATTTCCTTTCATTCATTGTCCTCACCTTTTCTCATTTTTCTCCTGTCTTTCCTATCTATGTCCCACATTTATTTCTAGTCTAGATATCTTCTGATTTCTAGCCTCTTCGATGCTCGACACCCTTTTGGGTATTCTTTTTGGGCTTCTTCCTAAGCTACCTTTATCCAAGGGAATGTCCCACGGCACCTATGCGGAGGGACCCTCCTCTAGAATTCCTTGCATTGTACCCCTACCAAGTGGTATATCCCATGGATAGAGAGGCAAATAGCCACAATGTATCAAAGTCACACAAGCATACATCTCGTCCAGTTGCATAAGCACAATTGAATGGGAAAGCTTTAAGCCTGAGGTTCAATGGGCAGAGCAACCATCCCTTCCCCATCAGGCCTTAAAAGGCCATGCCTCCTGGACTGTTCCAGGATTTGTCTCTTCGTTGCCCCACCATCCATCCCTCCTCCTCCAGTGGCTCCTCTCTCTTTCCTGTGGGCTTCTTCCTAAGCTACCTTTAGCCAAGGGAATTTCCCGCAGCACCTATGGGGGAGAACCCTCCTCTAGGGTTCCTTGCCCCGTACCCCTACAGAGTGGTATATCCCATGGACAGAGAGGCGAATAGCCACAATGTATCAAAGTTACACAAGCATACATCTCACCCAGTTGCATAAGCACAATTGAACCATATATCGGTTGTTGTCATTAGGGATTGCTTCTGTATTTGTATATGGTGTCACAAACACGCTCCACAGGTCAGGCCCTCTGCTCCCACAGTGCCAACCTCAAAGTGTGATAGTGTGAACAGGGGACAGAAAGGGTAACCCTCCTGTCTGTTTTGGGTTCAAATCACCTACTATCCTCAAGTCCTGGGATCAAAATGTGAACCTTATGCTAGCATACCCAGTTAACGGGTTCCGATATGTACCCTCTTCGGGAATGCAGTACAATATTTTGCCCAGTGGCACCCAGCCAGGTTTCCAAAATGTACCATTATGACTCAATATGAGACCTAGGTATATTCTTACCTTTTTCAAGATTAGTAACACATTCAAGCCCTTAACAGCTGTCAGACTTAAACATTGATTCAGCATTCACATACAAAAGAAACAGAAAAAGCACAGGCAGTATTTCAAAGAAAATATTGTTTACTAAAAATTGTAAAATAGGTAAAATATCAAACACAGAACAAATATATCAACAACTTACAGTCACATAAAATAAATGGGAAGTTATAAAACACAAACACCTACCAAACAAAAAAAAATACTTAAAAGTTCTTGCCTAGCTAGATGTTACCATAAAGTGCCTAGTTACTAGTCCACAGACTAAGTGTGTCTTTGTGTTTTCAGGGAGTCCTTCTGCCCCAAACTTCTCTTGCAAGCAATATTCAAAAGTCAGTTCTCTCCACCTCTTGGTGATGCCACCCATGAGGTCACTGTTAGATCTGTGATAAATCTGTAATCTGAGTATGGGTATCCACAAGGATGTATTTTATTACAGTGAAAAATCAGCAACTAGCAATTTCCCAAAATATGAGTCTCTGATCAAAACATTTCCCCTTTGATCTGTCTGCTGGTTTCCTGCTTTGCAAGGATGATCTTAGGTTTATGACTTAACAAGGTTGTGACCAAATTGTCTCTCCCTGCAGGAATCATAACATTTTATGAGGTTCCAACTTCAAAAGCAGAAGCAGGTTATAAGAGATAATAAACTGTCCCTCTGGAAGGAAGGCTTTTAATTAGGGGTTTCCCTGGTCAGTTTAACATAATGCTACTTCAGCAACACTGACGCCTTGGAGGTCAAAGGTCACTTCTCTCTGTAACTGACTACTAACCTTAAGCAGGCAGTGACATACCATGCACATTTTTTTATAATACAAATATTATACAATATAACAATAAGCAGATGGCAGAGAGTCACAGTCCTCCCCACCTAGACTGAATTTGGGGGTTCTAGCCCCTGCATGGGATGAGCTCCCCAGGTCAGTTCATTTCTCAGACTGACACGACAATCCATCTGTGTTTTCATTGGCTGCCCCAGCCATGTGTGAGACCGTCATGTCATATATGGTATTAGGGAGTGATTGCTGTGTATTATATCACGCTGCTTTATGCTATGTGGTCTCCCCCTCTCCCTGTTATCACATTTATATTTTCCTTGCCTTTTTCCCTTCCACCCCTTCCCATTTCCCATGGATCCCTGTTTAGCTTTTTAGCATTCTATAGAATTTTCATCTTGATTTATTGTGTACTTAAATGTGGTTTTAAATTGTTATGAACATTGGAAAAAGATAGCGGCCAGGCTGGGCTAGCTATCAGCTGGGGGAGTAGCAGAAGCAGAGCAAATCACTTTTTTTGTTTATTTGGGGTTTTATTTTACTGTGTTTTGTTAAAATAGTGTCAATTAGCTTAGCGGCAGTTATTAAGGTTTCATTTGAGTGAGTTAAGAAGGGTAGGTCGTTCACACGCTTCAGGAGTTAGGAAGGATACTTAATCAGAGTCACAAAATCATTATTCCACTGCAGTATATCCAGATAATTATTAGTGGAGTTTTTTACTCATTTCTTGGACTTACCTCATCAAGTCATCTTAGTTGTGGTGCACTGTGGAGCTGAGCGGTTCGACCTACCTGAATGGCTGTTGGTTCAAGTGAAAATATTGCAGGAGTTTGAGTCGGAGGAAGATTGGTGCCAGAACCGGGTTCAACTATGGAGTCGGAGTCATGTTTTGCAGTTCTTGGAACCATTCTGTGATGAACCATGAGCTTGTTGGGACACCTTTGTCTGATGGACTGTGGCCTGGATTTTGTGTCCGGCTTTCCAGTGGGTCAATTTGGAACTTTGCCAATTTTTTGCCAATTCCGTGTCAGGGAATTAGACTATTGCTCTTGCTGTGGGGCTGTGGATCAGAGGGCTTTTCTCATGGATTGCGGAGACCTCAGCTGGATTTGTGTGCCCCCAGGAGGTGGGAATTAGGCCTGCTGACGAGCGGTGCAGGGTCCCCTTTCCTCCTAGGCCATTTGAAGGCTGGCTGATGAGCTAGTTGTGGTAGTGGCTGAAGAAGGGTGCATAATATTTTCAACAGGGTCTCGGCGGTGATACTGGGAGGAGCCACCAGCACTTTGGTGATGAGCAATATGGCGTGCCCTAGGTTGGGACCAACTGAACTGTCTGAATTTTCTGGATCTGTTGAGGAGGGTTTGACTTGGATCATAGTTAACGGTCAGACTTTTCCTTGGTTTCCACATATTGGGCCCAAATTGTATAGGGCAATGAGAGTGCCCTTTACATTTAGCTATCCAATTGTAAAACTGTTGGTTCTTTCTAAAGTCTATGTGAGAGGTAGTATACTTGGAAAGCCTCTGTAAACTAATTTTCTGAAGTGGTGGGAGATCTTCAGTTCAAAACATTGACATTTTGAGTGTATTGTGACTGCTCATTCTTAGTCAATTTTTCATCTGCTGCTGGCTATATTGGCTACCTTCTTTGGGCATTGGGAGGGTGGAATCATATTATTTTATTTGGGAGGCTTGGCCTGAGGTTGGATGGGGGGCATAGCTCCTCCCCCATCCACTACATAATTCTCCAGCTGCCGCTCCCTCTGCTTAGAGAGAGTGGACATGCTGATGCTGCATGACTAGGGCTGTCTCTTCTACCCCCATGCTCTAGCCCCCCTCCCCTTCTCATCCCTTCCTTTGTTTTTCATATGTTGCCCCTCTCCTTGTTCCTTTTTCCCACTTGCCCTGTCTTCTCTTGCCCCCACTCATTCCCTTGCTCGTTCGTTCGTCCCTTGTCTTGTCTTCTGTTTTGTTCCTCTCTTTTCTTTTTGGGGGAGGCCCCTTCTTTTCCACCAGCCTCTGGTTACCTGTACTGCCTGTGCTGCTCTCTGCGTAGTTTCGTCCTGCCACCTGCCCGCTCCTTGCTCTAGGTCTCTCTCTCACAGGCCTGCCTCTGTTTGCGATCCTCATTTGCCTCCTTGCAGCATTCCTGGTTGTGCTGCTCCTCCTCAGTCCACTCTCCTCTGCTCCCCTGATCGTGAGCAGTCCATGCTCAGCTTCGCATATTGTGGCCGACATGCCATCTGCATGCCATTCTTCCCTGTTCCTCATTGGCTTGACGTGTGGGGACGCTTGGATTGTTTCTGTGCTTTGCATCTTACTCTAACGAAACTGGGACCAACAACATCAGCATGCTGTTTAACCGGCAGAGACATAGCAGCCAAATTAATGGGGCACTGTCAATGCTTCAACTTTCCTTTTCACTTGCTTGCTTAGGTTACAGGAACGCAAGTGTACTTACAGCTGGGACTGCTTCCCATGAATTCCTCTTGGTCAGTGACTGTAACATTTTTTTCATTGTTACTGATGAGGTGAACAGTTTACTAATCACGGTATCTGTGTTGGGGGAACGTATCTGATGTGCAACTGATTGTTTCTGAGATGGGATTCCAATACCTTTCCTGAAATTCCTACTGACTGTTTGTGGATGATGTCCTTGCTGATTTTTTCCTCGTGCTGCCTGTGATGCCTTAGCTCTTCGACACTGTTTGATTCTGTGGCTTCTCTGATTATTATCTACCATATAAAACAATATTGCTTACCTATTTCCATTGCATCTACCAAGACGGCAGGTATTGTACATTAAGATGCTAAACATCCAGGTTACCGTAAACTATCTTAGCAAAAACTCCTGAGGTCCCCTATACTGTGGCTGTATCAATGGCCACCATGCTGCCGCTGCCCCAGCTTTGGATTCACTCCTGTCATTTCCCTGCTCTGACCCAGAGCAAGCTTGGTTCTCGGTCTGTTAGTCCACGGCATGCTCCTTGGGAACCCCATTTTCTTCCGGGCTCGCTTGCTTGAGCTGCTGATTCTGGATGCTTTGTGGAGTTCCAATGGGGCTCAGCCACCTGCGAATAACTTCTATGGACTACCTCATTGGCTAACTCCTTTATGGACTTTCTTTACTGCTCATTGTGCTGCTTCCACTTATGCCATCAGGGTATTGGGCTGACATGCTCTGCTACTGCTGCCATTAGACACATTGTACCTGTTACGTGCCTGCTCTTCCAGCCACCATACCACCATTCCTGTGTACCCTTACTCCTTATCGTTTGACTGCATCCTCCTACATCAAGCCTCGCCAGGGCTGCTGCACCGCCACGTAATGCTTGTGGTCCAGCTGCTTTCTCAGGGGTTCTGCCACTTATGCTGGCTTTCTTGGAGGCTCCGACCTCATTGAGGTCCTGCCTGTCTGGCTGGCCTACATGGAGGCCTACCTCAACTCACTCGCTCTCCTCTTCCTTAGGCTGACCTACGTGCAGGTCCAGCCAGTCGTGCTTGCCTACATGGAAGTTTAGCTCGACTTCTACTTTACTACACTCTGTGTGGACCCACATGGGGGTCCCGGTCATCCAGCTAGCCTGCAGAGGCTAACCCAACTCAATCACTCTGCTTCTTCTGGCAGACCTACATGGAAGTTCTGCTGCTCCTACTGGCCCCTGGGGGCCTCGTTTGTTCCTCTATCATTCTACATACTGTCTTCTGCCGGACTGCCTAAGAATCCCTTCTGCTGTACCTATCAGGAACCTTGGACTGCCTAGAGGTAAGCCTCCTTTGCATTTGGACCGTGCGCTATCACCATTGCAGACCAGGGGTCTGCCTTTCCAACTCCTACATGTTCTGCAACATGATCCTCCTTCATAGTTCAAATGTACTAAGTTACTCAGGTAGATGCCCGCAGTGGTCCCTGTTATTCAAAGCATATTTTATCATGCAATGGCGAACCTCGTTGTAGTCTCACCACTTCGACATCATCGAGCCTCAAGCATACTCCTAGCTTGCAGCTTCCTTCACCATCACTGCAGACCCCGTGAGAGTCTCCTATACTGTCTGCTACCACCTGATACCTACTGGATCGCCCAAACGAAATCACTCTGCTTATTCTGGACTTCAGGAACCCCTGCTACAGCTTGCCAGTCTAGGTCTTCCAAGTCTTCATTCACTACTACTTCTACTGCAGTCCTACCAGTTTGCTCCACTACCAGTCTTAATGGATGCTCTGCATCTCATGGAGTATTCCTTATTCCTTGAACATCCTAGCTCTGAATCCCCCTCCACTCGGTGCTTGATTTATAACCTTCTGTTTCTTAGAATCCAGCTCTAGGCAAGTCTCTGTTTGTATAGACTCCTGCCGCTTCATCTTTCCTTGCTGGCATCCACTGGTCAAATTCTCCTATAAGAGTCTACTTCCTCAACTGGTACCTGCTGGCACTTATCATCAGTTATGCTCCTTGTCTTTTACCACCACCCGTAGTCTCTCTCAGATCCTTGGAGCTCAGATTATCAACCATCTCCAGACCCAATGTCTCACCTAGCTGGACCCCTCCTTCTGCAGAATTCCTGTTCAGTGGACCTTCCGTTCCGCATCGATTTTGACAACAGGACTTTGAACTCTTTCACAGAACCTAGCTTTCCCTTTGCACTGTGCTGAAGGATGCTTTCCTCACCTAGTTCTCCATCCTTATATCCTGCCCTTCTGGTCTACTGAGCTTATCCTGGATATCTTCTAATTGCTGCACTCCCTTCCTGAAGGTCTAACCTTGCTTAACGCAGTCCTTCACCTTAGACGACAAAAGTGGGTTTTCTAAATCCTTAACCTAAACACAGGACCTAGCTATGTGCTCAGCACATTCCTACTTCACCCTAAATTGATGCCTGTTTGCCCTGCACATCCCGCTCCACCTGTTCAGGGCCTGGGGGGTTTCCATCAGTTCTCCCCCACAATTGAGCCCGGCTGCTGGCATGTGTATTCTTCTTTGCTCTGCAAAAGGGAGCCTGGCATCTTCTCTACTGGAATCATGCTTGCTGGATCATGTGACATCGCCATTCTCCTTCTTGGTTCCGCAAAGGAGAGACTTCATCACTTCTTCAGAACAACTGCTCCTTCCTCGTTCTCCAGATTGCCACTGACTATTTCTACTTCTCATACCTCCAGGATGTGATTTTGTGAATGGCACCAATTCAAACTGCCTGCATATGCACATTTTCTCTCCTTCTACTCTGCAGTATATTACTGACTGGATTCACTAATCTCCTAAGCTACTATATCCATGATGGACTCTCATTCACCAGTATTCATCTCCAGGACTACCAACTTGCTACCGAACACAGAATATGCTGTTTATCTAACACACTAGAGTCGGTGAAAAGACAATGTAGCAATACTTCTTACATTAGAATTATACTCCTTTAGTATGCACAGAGGACAGGTGGGTTAATATCCATGGGTCCTTAGAGGTTTCCTCCAAGGGGATTTTTCCTCTCCTGCTTGCTACTGGCCACACTCTCTGGAGTTGGAGGAGGTAATCACATAGGTAATTACATTTCTTTTTGGGCCTTCAACCCTACACTTAGCTAGCATCCCTACAAATGTAGGATATAGAGAAAAGCCCAAAAGACTAAGCTCTATGTCCATTTCCTACATCCTACAAGTACTGACAAATGTACCATTACAGCTTAACGTATCTAAGCACTAACCACTGTACTCAGTTCCTGTGTACTATAAACACTGACCTGTGTACCATCCAGTCAAATATATCTAAGCACAAACTATACCCTATTCAGCTCTATGAACCACAAGCACTGAGCTTTGTATCACACATTGAAATGGAAGGCTTGGCCTGAGGTTCGATGGGGGGGACATAGCTCCTCCCCCATCCTCTACATAATTCTCCAGCTGCCGCTCCCTTTGCTTAGAGCGAGCGGACTCACCCTCCATTCTCCCCCGCCTCCTCCTCCTCCTTCTCCAGCACTCTTGTCCCACCTTGCGCTGGGCCTTCAACCCTACACTTGCCTAGCATCCCTACAAAAGTGGGATATGAAGAAAAGCCCTAAAGACTAAGCTGTAACATCATTATATCTTATCTATCTCAAACGTTTCTAAGCGTCAACCATACTATATCCAGTTTCTACATCCTAAGTACTGACCTATGTACCATTACTGCTTAACGTATCAAAGCACTAACCACTGTACTCAGTTCGTATGTACTACAAACAGTGACCTGTGTACCATCCAGTCAAATGTATCTAAGCACAAACTATACCCCATTCAGCTCTACATACCACAAGCACTGAGCTATGTATCACACATTGAATTTATGTTAATGTTAATTTATTATGCATATTGTGATTGTTGTTGTTTTATGTCTAAGGATTGTATGGATGAATGGTCATAGTTTTGTTAAGTGGGTGTTTGAGTGGAGTTGCTCTTGTTTGGGTAAGTGATTATTGTGTGGAAGTTTTGGTTAAGTGAGTGGCGAGTGCGTTGTTTCTTTTTTTAATTGTGTTCTGATCTGCTGTATGAAATGTGTTGGGAGGGCTAAAAGATGGTCAGGTGCTATTCCCCCTCCAGGCTCTGGGACCTCTACCCCTTTGTCTGTCCTTCATTGTCATCTGAGGCATATGTGAGATGTCATGCCCTTGGAATAGCCAGGAGGAGGAGAAGGGGGGGCTGGGCCTGGGAGGGGAATGGAGAGGAGCAGTTAGATAGGGGTAGTGGAGGCAAGGAGATGCCCTGAGGCAAAATGGGATTGGAACAGGGGTACTCTCTGTCTGATTCCCATACCCAAGGGCACTGCTGAATGCAGGCAGGTGGTGTGGTCTTCCTCGACTGTTCACCCTACTTGGATGATGTTATGTAATGCCAGATCTAGTTGTAACAAGACTGCTATTATAGCAGATCTTGTTGGGACAGCAGACCTGGCATCTATCACCAAGAGCTGGCTGGATGAGAATGCAGGTCCAGTATTGACCTCAGCTGTTCCGGTAGGTTACTTGATGATACACCATCCAAGGATGGATCGTAGGGGCAAGGGTGTGGCCATCTGTTTTAGATCCGAACTGGGCCTTGTTGAGCTGCCAGTGGGGTGCACCAGATCCTTTGAGTGTATCATGCATGTGAGTTTGGGGTGCAGGATACTTCTCATCTACTGTACACCCGGAGATGGGAAAGAATTCTTGCAGGAAGTTGCAGACTTCATTATCAGCATGGTATTGGGATCCCCCAGATAGTTGATTCTGGGGGATTTCAATGCCTGGGTTGATGATGAACTCTTGCAATTTGGATGTGACTTCCTCCAACTAATGACTTTGTTGGGCCTCATACAGGTTGTTACCTCCACTACCCACAATAAGGGTACTCATTGGATCTGGTGTTCCTCCTGGGGATGGAGATATATGATTTGGTGGTGGAACCAGTCAGATGGTCTGCCCATCACACACTAAGGTTCAGTTTTGGGGCTCCCTCATATGGGCTTGCCTTTACAGAGATGGTCCAGTACCACCCTTTACGGGGTGTGACCCCTGATGGCCTAATGGCGGTGCTGGATCTATTAAACATGCTGAGGAAACGCAGAGATTCAGGGGACCTTGTGCTTGCCTATAATGTGGTAGTAACAGGGGCCCTGGATTCTATTGCTCCTGTTCATGTTCATCCCCTCACCCTCTGTCCAAGGTGACCATGGTTTGATGGGACCTTGAAGGAGTTGGAGAGTGGGGTGAAGGCTGGAGAGGGCCTGGCAGAAATCAGGTCTTGTTGGTGACAGGCTTAGGTTGATGGAACATTATACTCTCTATCAATCGACAATCACCTGTGATAATATAGAGTTTCTGTCCAGGGAGATTGCCGCTGCACAAAATTGACCAGCTCATCTCTTCCAGACTGTGGACAGATTGTGCAATCCAACCTGTCTTCTGTCTGTGGGAGCCTTTTCACAATAGAAGTGTGATGAGTTTGCTCAATTTTCTGAAGCTAAGGTTTCTACCATCAGATCCGAGATCAGCCAGTCTATCTCCAATGGGTGCTGCAATGGCCAGCAGGATGTCACAAGCACTCAGTCTGTTTTGATAGATTTCAGTCAGCCAGATCTCATTGACATCATGAGGGTCATTCAGTCATTACGGCCAACCTGCTGTAGTTTGGATCCAGGCCTTACGCGACTCCTGATAGGTTGCATAGATGAGATTGGCCTGATCCTTGCAGAGATAGTCTGGAGTTCTCTGGAGAGGGAGATCTTTCCTGATCCCCTAAAGGAAGCAGTTGTGTGACCACTCCTGAAAAAAACCCTCCCTTGACCCAAACTGTTCTGCAAACTACAGACCTGTCTCAAACCTACCATTTGTGGGTAAGGTTATTGAGAAGGCAGTTGTGCTGCAGCTGGATGACCATCTTACCATCCACGATGTCTATGATTCTCTCCAGTCCAGATTTAGGAAGAGACATAGTACCGAGACAGCTCTTGTCTGGGTGCTTAATGGTATCCTAATAGCCAGAGATCGGAAGTCTCTTTCCATCCTGGTCCTCCTTGATCTCTCTGCAGTATTAGACACAGCGGACCATGGAGTGCTATTGGATCACCTGCGGTCCATCTGTGGATTCTTGGCTACAGTCTTCAGGTGGTTTAGATCTTTCCTCCAGGGTAGGACTCAGAGAATGATCACTGGGATTTATTCCTCTGGCTCTCTCTCTCTCTCTCTCTCCCCCTGCTCTGTGGGGTTCCGCAGGATTTCATTTTAGCGCCCATGTTGTTTGCAGTGTACATGCTGCCATTGGAAGACATTATTAAGCAATATGGCTTGAGTTTTCACTGCTACACAGATGATACTCAGCTGTACCTGTCCTTTGTACCCAGGCAGGAGGATGCGATCTCGGTATTAAACAACTGTCTCTCTGAGATTCAGGACTGGATGAGTGCCAGCTGGCTGAGACTACATCCAGATAATACTGAGGTGTTGGTGGTGGACCAAGATCATCGGACGGCTGGTATGCTGGCTGAACAGTCATCGGGGTTTTGGCTTGGGGATGTTCCACTAGCTGCCTCACATCAGGTGTGTAATCTGAGCTTTACTTTTGACAGTGAGCTGACCTTGAGATCTCAGGTGTCAGCAGTTGTAAAGACCTAATTTTTCCATCTGAGGAATATCGCCTGGGTGAAGCATCTGGTTCCTCCCGATGATCTTTCTACCTTGGTCAACGCCTTTGTGACTACGTGCCTTGACTATTGCAATACCCTGTACCTAGGGCTTCCGGGGGTTGATATCCACCACTTGCAGCTGGTGCAAAATGCGGCAGCCAGGCCTGTGAATGGGACTTCTAGGACCAGTCACTCTATGCCTGTGCTCTGCGGACTGCACTGGCTGCCTGTACAGTGGTGGATCACCTTCAAGGTCAGCTTGCTGACCTATAAAGCCCTATGTGACAGGGTGGCCCCTGTCATGGGTGGGTGCCCCAGTAAGGAGATGTAGGTCTTCCCTTACCCCCCCCATTTAGTGCTAACAGTAGGAGTAAAGTGTATTAGTGCATTTAAAGAAGTAAAATGCATTCAGTGCATAGAATGGAGAATAGAGTGCTGCAGTGCAGCCACATATGTAAGAAAATGAATGGTTTAAACTAATTATCCCAACAGTAATTGCTGCCTGCTATATAAAGCGCAAATTGCTAGAAAGGAATTAAACATGAATAAGGTGCCTCAAACTTCTGAAGCACTATATAAGGTGTTAAATGCACAGAAGTGCAAGGTGCATGTGTAAAATGAAAATAAAGAGATTGTTTAGCACATGCTTTAAAGGGGCTTGTACTGCCTTCACAAATAAAAAAGACCTGTTAGATTAAAAGTGCAGATTGCTTTAACCAAGCTGTTTGTTGGAGGTTGAATAATGTGCTCATGGGCTTTAGGAATATAAACGTGTTCGTATATGCACGCCTGTAGGACTGTGAAGTGCATGCAGTGCTAAGTGTATGCTTGAAACAGAAAATGCTTTCAGAAATTATAAGGTGCCTAAACGTTCAGGTTAATAAAATGGATGGAAAGGTAAAGCGCAAAGATCGCTACATTGTTATAATTTACAATGGGCGAACACCGAGAAAAACAAATCCTGGTCAGATCCACCATGGCTGCAAAATGAAGTTAGTGAGATTGTGTGGAATTGTGAAGGACACACGGAGAAACAACACATTGCACTTTAACTAGTAAGATTTGCTTTATTTTCTATTCTAAGGAAGGCAGACACATTATTAGGAAAAGATATGGAGGTGTCGATTTTAATGGAAGGAATGGTAAGCAATAAAGGTTTTGTGTAACGATCACACACTCATAGCGATAGAAACAGACTGATTCAGAACCCTGGAACCCCACTATCAGAATCAATTAGGAAAGCACATTTCATTATTCATACTGAGGCCAATCAAACCAAACATCATGACTCAGTTGCCCTATACTTGCACGGCATGGCTAACCCATGTTCTGCAGCTGCAGTCTCTGTTCTCTACATTAAAATGCAGCATTTTATCTATGGACTACTGATTGCTACTTTTGTGATTGACAACAGGACTGTGACACGTTCCTCTATGCACAATTAGAACAAAAAATAATATTTAGGATAATACATACATTTTTCCCAGATAAAACATGGGCGCTCCTATTTTACATAGCAACATGTATTCCAGTTTCTGTTATACACAGACTTGTACCTAGGAATTACAGAGTTTGGATCAGTCCAATTTCAGATATTAGGCTACTGCTATTTAATATATGACAATGCATATGTCACCTTGGGAATATTTCTATATTATCCTTTTTTTTGGGGGGGGGGATTTTGCATAGAACAAACAGTGACACTCATGATATCAATCACAAAATTAGTATTCCATACTCATTACACCAAGATGGTCCATCTTACTGTAGAGAATAGGGACTGCATCTGTGAAGTGGGGTTTGACCATGCCATGCAAAGATACCTCAACTCATCGTCATGATGGTTTCCGAGGGACTGGAAGGAAAAGTATGCCTCTTTACAGACACAAAGATCTGCAACAGGGTTGATACACAGAGGAAGGTGGAAAGGATGAGAAGGGACTTGGCAAGGTTGGAGGAATGGTCAGAAGTATGGCAGATTGCATTCAATGCAAAGAAGTGTAAAGTAATGCATCTGGGAAACAAAAATCTAGGGGAAGAGTACACAATGGTGTGGTGGAGTAGCAACAACAACAAAAATGGAAAGGGACCTGGGGATAATCATATCAGATGACCTAAAGGTTAGCAAGCAATATGAGAAGGCAGTAGAGATGGCTAGGGGATACTGGGATGTATAGGGAGAGGCATCACCAGTAGAAGACAAAAAGTTGTTATTCCTCTGTACAGATAGTTTGTGAGACCCCATCTGGAGTACTGCATTCAGTTCTGGAGACACCATCTCTGCAAGGACATAGACAAGATGGAGACAGTCCAGAGGAGGGCAACTAAAATGGTGCAGGGTCTGCAACAGAAGCCATAGGAGGAGAGACTAAAGGAGCTTAATATGCATACCCTTGAGGAAAGGAGGGAGAGGGGAGACATGGTAGAAACTTTTATGTACCTCAAGGGAATCAACAAAGTCCAAGAGGGTGTCATCTTTCAGAAAAAGATATGTGCAAGAACAAGGGGACACAATTTGAAGACAGAGGGGGGATGGCTCTGGGGCAATGTGAGGAAGTTTTTTTTTTCACACAGAGTGTGGTGGATGCATGGAACGGCCTTCATGAGGAGGTTGCCGGTTCAAAAATAGTAGGGGAATTCAAGAATGCATGGGACAGACATAAGGCAATTCTTGTGGGGGGTAGGAAGAAATAGGCTGTTGGTTAACTAGGATCTGCAGCTTATCCAGTAGGTAGGTAGGGATATGGGCAGACTAGGTGGGCCAAGCGGTCCTTATCTGCCGTCAAAGTCTATGTTTCTATGATTTTTGTGTGGCATCTTTTTTTTAACTGTTCTTTATTATATGTGCATTCCCTATTGATTCAGATGGTGGGTTCCAGGGTTTCACATCTGTGTGTTTCTCAAACCACTATATGACTGGATGTGAACAGAACTTACAACTATTTCTGAGTTGACTTTCAGTACATTGCAAGTTGTTTTACAGGTCCTGTATCAATCTACTGTACTTAGTAGACTACATGAATTTTAATTTTAATTTATTGATTTTTACACTTGTCATTTTTATGTTGGCTTGCCACACTTGCGTGCAAGTCAACATCTTGGGAGAGTGCAGAATTGGAGGCGCGGCCACTGTTGGGCGACTGCAGGGCACGCATCAGTAGGTGTGTCCCTCATTCCCCAATCAGCCTGCATGCCGGTGTCACACCATGCATACATAATGTGATGAGCTCATCTTAGAAAAGGTCCACTGCAATCTGAGCAAAGCTTGTCAGATGCAGCGGACCCTTCCTGCGTGCTGCCACATTAGCAGCATGGAGGGTGGCCGCCAACAGGCGACTCTGTGCTCAATCCCCAGCCGGGTTTCTGTGGCGCTGAAATTTGCCAACAGGGGCCCACTCTCGTTGGCATACAGCAACCCCATTTCCGATATGCCGAGGGGTGCCCAATCCCCTCGGTTCTTGCCTCCATGCCCACTTTCATTGTGTGCCGATAGGAAGCCCACTCCCGTCGGCATAAATCCGCCGCCCCTGCATTTCTTATATGCCAAAGTGCCCAATCCTCAGCTCTTGTCCCCCTTGCTGTCATTGTGTACCAACGGAGTACCCAATCCCCATTGGCATAAGTTTACCCCCATTGTCTGCCGACGAGGGTGCCCAATCCCGTCGGCTGCAGCAACTCTCATTGTCTGCTGATGAGGGTGCCCAATCCTCGTCGCTGCAGCAACCCCCAAACCAGTTAGGTGGCATGCTGGGAGCCCACCCCAGTGTGCCAAGTTCCCTGAAAAGGAAAAACTGTCCTGCAATGTTAGTTTTTTTTCTTTTCTACCCTGTAAAAACAACAGTCCCTCGTAGTCTCCTGCCCCCACCCGCACTCCACCCACTGCTCACCCTGCCTCCCACACCCCTCACCCCATACTTACCTCCAGAGTCTGGCGGGACGATCTTCTTTGGACCAGGAACACATCTGCACTCTTCAAAGCCGACCGCAAACTGAGGAAATGCCGGTAAGTTGTATAATGGAATGAATAGAGTTTTTCAACTTTGCTGATATCTCGGCATTTGTTGGATTATGGCACCACATTTCAACATGAGGTTTTTTATGCCTCCTCATGAATCCCTATCACTGTCATGGCGTTAATCGGTTTCAAAGGTGATTTCGCGGTCACTGTGCAAAATCACCTTTCGGGACCCATTAACAAAATGACAGTGCCAGTGTTCGTGAGGTGGTCTCTCAAAAAGCCTATGTTCCAAATTTGGTGAAAAAAATCCAACAAATGCCTGTTTTACGAGCGTGCATTGTGCAGTTGCTACGCAGGCTCATAACTTTGAGCATTCGCAATATTTTAATGCCGGATTTTCAGCATTGAAATTTTTGTACGCCTCCTTGTGAAAAGTACAGTTGTCATTTTCCACATCCTGCCCGAAATGTGTTTCCACACTTCCAGCGCACAATAGCGCAGTCGCTGTGGGAAATCAGTGTTTGGGCCAGATTATGAAAATGACAGTGACACAGTTCATGAGCAGAGGTCCTAAAATGCCTATGCTGAAAATTTGGTGATGATACTCCATAAAATGACTGTGTTACGAACGTGCGTTGGCAGATTGCATGCACGCTCGCACCATCATGCATTTGGGATATTTTCACTCTGGATTTTCACCATTGCCATTTTTCCACACCTCTTGATGAACAGTACAGCCGTCATTTTACATATCCTGCCCAAAATGTGTTTTCGCACTTCCGGCACAGAATAGCGTGGTCGCTGTGTGAAATCACTTCTTGAGACACTTTGAGGAAATAACAGTGACACTGTACATGAGCAGAGGTGCTAAAATGCCTATGTTGAAAATTTGGTGCCAAACGCCCATAAAATGGCAGTGTTCCAAGCGTACATATTTCCCACGCTCCCTTGTAACATCGGAAGATACCAATGCAAACCGCGACACTTGTCGGTGTCTGCAGGATAAGGAGAGGTGAAATGGCATGAGCACTATGGCGAACACACATAGGGACATCCCAATGCCTGTCAGTCTCTGCAGCGTGGAGGTGGGTTGGCATCAGTTCAATACTTCACTGCCATTCCTATTATGCATCTCTCTAACTCCTGCACTACCAATGCCAATGCCAGCAAGCCAACATTCGGCATTGACAAATGCTTGTTTAATCACAGTTGGAGTGCTTAGTAGCTGTGCACAATAGTGAGGTAGACCTTAGGAGTTTCATAAAATACATGCATCATAAAATAACTTGGATCTTAAAAAGCAAAAAATGGGAATTTCTAGATACTGAACCAAGTCTGAATAATGTGATATCAGCATGACCACAATTAATGTTTAAATGAACCAGTACTTGTCATGTCTTCCTTTCTGTAACATCTTTCCATGCACAAACAGGCTTTGGCTTTGAAGCTAACTTGCTTAACTGTGTTTGATAGATTTTACTACTGATTTCTGTTTAAGACAGGCAGTAAACATTCCTGCATGAGAAACATAGAATTTGATGGCAGATAAGGACCGCTTGGCCCACCTAGTCTGCCCATTTCCCTACCTAATGGATAAGCTGCAGATTCTAGTTAACCAACAGCCTACTTCCTCCTACCCCCCACTAGAATTGCCTTATGTCTGTCCCATGCATTATTGAATTCCCCCAATGTTTTTGACTGTACAAACTCCTCAGGAAGGCTGTTCCATGTATCCACAACCCTCTCTGTGAAGAAATACTTCCTCACATTACCTCTGAGCCGTCCCCCCTCTATCTTCAAATTATGCCCCCTTGTTTTTGCACATCTCTTTTTCTGAAAGATGCTACCCTCTTGGACTTTGTTGATTCCCTTGAGGTATTTGAAACTTTCTATCATGTCCCCCTCTCCCTCCTTTCCTCAAGGCTATACATCTTTAGTTCCTTTAGTCTTTCTTCATATGTCTTCTGATGCAGACCCTGCATCATTTTGGTTGCCCTCCTCTGAACAGCCTCCACCCTGTCTATGTCTTTGTGGAGATGGGGTCTCCAGAACTGTACACAGCACTCCAGATGTGGTCTTACCAACTGTCTGTACAGAGGGCCAACAACTTTCTGTTTTCTACTGGTGATGCCTCTCCCTATGCATCCCAGTATCACCCCAGCCCTCCTTACTGCCTTCTCACATTGCTGGCCGACCTTTAGGTCATCTGATATGACTAACCCCAGGTCCCTTTCCATGTTTGTTATTGTCAGTATCTCACCCCCCCATTTTGTACTCTTCCCCTGGGTTTTTGTTTCCCAGGTGGATTACTTTGCACTTTTTTTACATTGAATCTAAGCTGCCATACATTTGACCATTCCTCCAACCTTGCCAAGTCCCTTTTTATCCTTTCCACGCCACCTTGTGTCTCAACCCTGTGCAAGATCTTTGTGTCATCTGCAAAGAGACATACTTTCCCTTCCAGTCCCTCTGCAATGTCACTTATAAAGACATCAAAAAGGACCAGCCCCAGTACTGAACCCTGCGATATCCCACTAGTAACCCTCCTTTCTTCACTGTGGACTCCATTTACTATTACCCACTGTGTCTTGTTGTCCAACCAGTGTTTTACCCCAGCTACCACCCTAGGACCCACTCCCAGACTGGCTAATTTGTTTATTAATCTTTTGTGCAGGACTGTGTCATATGCTGCGCTAAAGTCTAGTTAGGCCATGTCCACAGCCCCTCCCTGGTCTACTGCTTTGGTCACCCAGTCAAAGAAATCAATTAGATTTGTCTGACATGACCTTCCTGCTGTTAATCCATGCTGCCTTGCGTCCTGTGCCCCACTGGCCTCTAGGTACTCAACAATTCTTTCCTTCAGAAGTGATTCCATCATTTTCCCTACCACTGAGGTCAAACTGACAGGTCTGTAGTTCCCTGCCTCTGTCTTCCTCCCACTTTTGTGAAAGGGAATCACATCCACCCTCCTCCAGTCCTCAGGTACCACCCCATCTTCCCATGATTTATTAAAAAGGGTAGTCATTGGTGTTACTAGTTCTTCCCTTAGTTCTTTTAAAATCTTGGGGGAATCCCATTTGGCTCCATTGCTTTATCCACCTTCAGTTTTATAGAGTTCTTTCAGAACCCTTTCTTCTGTGAAAGAACTAATATCAACCCCCCTATCTAGAGTGATTCTATTGACCAGATTAGGTATTTCCCCCTGCCTTTCCATCGTGAATACTGAGCAGAAGTATTTGTTCAGTATCCCTGCTTTTTCACTGTCGCTCTCTGCCCAACCACTTTCCTCTTTGTTCAGCCTCAGTATCCCTGCCTTAGTCTTTCTTTGCTCCCTAATGTACATATAAAAGGTTTTATCCTCCTTCTTAACTGAGTTGACTATCTTTTCCTCAGTTTGGGCCTTTGCTATTTTGACTGCCTTACCCATTTCCTTCTGCTTTAACTGGTACAGTTCTCTGTCCTGCTCCTTCTGTGTTTCCTTATGTAACCCCCTTGCAAATGGGGGTTCCTAGAAATGCCAGTCAGGGTTTACCTTAGCCCATTTTGTTCTGTCCTTCTGTTGTCACTCGGGCTTCTCCTGACTTGACTTCTAATTTTCTGGCTTTCCAGATCCTCTTTGCCCTCGTGTGTGCCCCAGCTTGCAGTCAAATGAAAATCCAGCCCCTCGGGGCTTAAACTGCTGACTGCAGTCTCCCACTGCAAAAGCGCTCCCTCCAGGGCAGCGGGAGTTGCATTGGCATGCAAAGCACCTTTGATATGGAGCCGTTTGTTTTGCGGTCACCTCGGGGACTGTGCCGTGGGTCCCAGGATCCCTTCCACCTATTTGGGACCTGGTGACCATGGACAGCCTGCTGGGGGACTGCTCAGATGAGAATTAAAGGAGTTCTGACCAGGACTCATTTGAGTATGCCTATGCAGGGCCCCGGTCATCTGAATAATGCATAACAGTGTGTCTGGCTGCCTCCAGGGTAGCTATGTTCAGTTCCAGCCAAAAAGTAAAGAATTAAAATGTTTTAAATAATGGAACTGTTGCTGCTTGTTGGGAATATACTGTGCATGTGGGGAAAAGTGTTTAAAGTTAAAATGAGTACTGTTTCCCTGGCAATTCCAGTATCTGGGACTCCGTGTGTCAGCCTGTCAGCTGCTGCAAGGGGAGCTTGCATAAGTGTAGTAGCAACAGGAAAAGTAAAAGAGCCATGTTTTTCATCTGTGCAGTGACTGCAAGTACAGCCTTTAAGCTACGGAACTGTGGGGCATGTGGGGCAAATAATTACTTCTTTCTGGCTGCACCAGGACATTGTTCAGGACTGTATCTAATCTGCTATAAGGGACAGTGGGTTAAGCAGCCATTGCCAGCAGTACAGCCAATTGGAATTGCAGCAATAGAAAGCCAGGACTTGTGGGGCATTCACTGCATCTTATGGTTAATCACCCAAGTGCTTATGGGGGCTTATAGGGACATTATTTTAGGTGCAAATTCCACAACCCAATTGTGCCTCTAGTGTTCTGATTGACAGGTCCTTCAGCAACTTGGAGACATGTCACCCCATCCCTGCTACCAATCAGGAGTTAAGCTAGGAGCCCTATAAAGAGATGGTGTTGCTAGTTTGTCTGGAGATTCAGAGAGAGAGAGAGAGAGCAGCAGAGCAGGGTCCAGCCTGCTGGGAGCCCCCCATGGGGAAGGGGCTCAGGCTCCAGCCATGCCATCAGGCCTGGGCCACTTAATTCAAGCCCTTTCAGCCTTCAGAGGGCATTTGTTATTTTCTTCAGTTAACAGTTAACTAGTTACAGTAATTGTGCTTTCTGCAACAGCTAGTCTTGAAGTTGCCAGTATTGTCCTCCAGAGGCTAGCCTTCCATCCCACATCAGGGAAAGATGTGGACCGAAGAATCAGATATCCAGCAGCGGTGAGAGCACTGACCAGACCAGATGACATCATGCAGTGGTGAGAGAGCTGACCAAGTACCTCAGCAGTGAGAGAGCTGAAGAAGTTTTCAGGATGCCTTTGATTGCGGATGAGACCCATGGAGGACCTAAGTGAGTACCCTCGTACCCCCAGGTGCGAGGGAGAAGCTAAGCAAGTAATCTTGGGGGCTCCATGCCCCATTAAGAAGTGTATGCTGTTAAGTGTGAAGTATTGAAGTCATCAGCCTGGGCTACTAACCCCATAAGAGACTGCACAGTTCAAGTAATGGATGCATCTTGCCTGTGGCCCAAATTGCTAAGTTGCAGGTGCAGCAAGATGCTGGGCTTAGTGAATCATATAACTGTGCAGCTATGGGTTAGAGTCCTGCCATCGTGGAGCTGTCTGCCAAGACGTGCTTGCCACTTCATGAGACAGGAGGCCCTAGAGCATATTAATGTCTAAGATACCTTAAAGAGAAAGTACCTGTGTCTGTACAGAATTTCGTCTAAGAGCGCTTGGTATAAGTGTTAAATGGCTAGACGTGCTGGATAAGACTCCGCTTGTGGATAATGTTCTTGGTATATAGAATGTACCGGATGTAACTGCCTGTGACTAAAGTATGGGATGCTTGATAAAAGTATCGTTGCCAACTTACTCTGGATGGATGCCTTTTGATGTGACCGTGTTTAAACTGCATTAAGGATGCTTGACAGAAGCATCACCCTTATTGCTTTGGATGGGACTTTCAAATATTGTGCTGAATGTTCTGGTTGTAAGATCCACATAGTTTGTTCTGGAATGTTCAGAAGTCTGCGAGTGCAGGGCAATCCCTGATTTGTCTGCAAGTGCAGGGCAATCCCTGCTTTGTCTGCTAAAGTGCAGGGCAATCCCTGCTGTGGCTGTAAATAGTAATTTGCTGCTTTACAAAAATCTGGTTCCAAGTTGTCCCCACCCTCAAATTAATAGCCGGCCACCTCGACCAGCTGCAACTCCATCAGGCCTGCAACATCTTGGACTGTGGTTTCTGTTTAACCAGTATGGTATGAGATTGCGGGGTTTCTGCTGTATCTGGGACTGGTACCAGTGTGGGTAATATTAATAATTATGTTTAACATCTGACTTATCAGCAGCTAGATAGCCAGGGCTCTGGATGTCTTAAGTCGAATGGTAAAATGTGATTTACATCTGCCTGTTAATATGTAGCCACCCAGCTGGAGGGTTTACCAGCAAAATCCAAAATGATCTCTGTACATGTGTAAATACGGTAAGATAACCTCTACTCCTCCTGTTTCCCTTTCCTAGCTCCTTTATTACCCCCGAAATAAATATCTTATTTGTTGTTTAAAATCCTGTGTGAGCATATTATTAGAGAGAGCCTTTAATTCAAATTGTGGAAATGTGGGGAGCTGTGTATTGGGGCATGTCTGGGGAGGGTAACTGGTCACCGTGGTGTAGCAGCTCAGGGGGCTACACCCAGCACCATCTCACCCACGTAAAGCACCCTGAGTGGAGGCACTGCTCAAAGGTTTTAAAAATGTTATGAGCTAGCGAACCCAAACCCCTTAGCCTATGTCCAGGGTAGTAGGCAGGGGTGTGACACTGGGGGGTGACACCACCCATGGGTTACACTTATACTTCCTGAATGCTGTCTTTTTTTCCCTTACCTTCCCTGCCACTTCTTTTGAGAACCATAGTGTTTTTTTCTTTCGTTTTGATTTATTTGCTTCACACAAATACTTGTTGCCTCTGTGATGGCGGTTTTGATGTTTCCTCATTGTTGCTCCACCCCACCTTCTTGCCTGTTTGTTAATGTTTTTCTGATGCACTCTCCAATTTTGACAAAATCAGCCCTCCTGAAGTCCAGTACCTTCACTTTTGTGTGGCTTGACTCTACAGCTAAGTTTATCATGAACCACACTGCTTGGTGGTTGCTTATTCCCAGATGGCTACCCACTTCAAGATCAGAGATCCTCTCACCATCCCCATTTGAGAGTACCAGGTCTAAGATTGCTCTCTCCTGAGTGAGTTCCAAAACTAGCTGTCTGAGGCATGCCCCCTGTAGGGCATTGAGAATGGCCCTGCTCTTGGATGTGGCTGCAGCAAAGGTGCTCCAGTTAACATCTGGCATATTCAGGTCCCTCATCAGCAACATCTCCCCTTTCTCTGTCATCCCAAAGATGCCTTCTACCATTTTCTTGTCCATTTCCTCCCCCTGAGATGGGGGTCTGTATATAACCCCATGTGCGGATTGTGGAGCCATTTCCAGTCTCCAGAGTGACCCACAGTGTCTCCTCTCCTCCCTGTTTATCCTTTAGTTCTGTTGCTTTGATCCTTTCCCTTACATAGAGAGCTACTCCTCCTCCTCCTTTTCTTCCCTCCCTGTCCCTCCTGTAGATAAATAGAGAGCTACTCCTCCTCCTCTTCTTCCCTCCCTGTACCACCTGTAGATTGAAGCACCTACAGTATAAAGTGAGGTACTACACAGTGACATAAAAACATCACTTTATAGGAGCTTCAAAGGCAAAGTCTGTTCCAGGAATATTAATTGCCTGTCATGAAAAGAAGTCAGAAGTCAAATCTGCAAAAAACAATTAAGTTACTCACAGTTGCACAAGCAAGTATGATTTACACTTTTACAAACATTTATAAAGTAAAATGACATGCTTCAACTGATTCTAAAAACAGAGGAGCAAAACTCAGTAACCACACACTGCATTTCCAACTAGATGCAGTTTCACCTCATGCCCCTCCCACATGAAACAAAAAAAAAGGTGGGGGTGGATCTTTAGGAGCTTCTCGGGTGGAGGTGGGGCTGGATCTTACTCCCTCCAAAAAACTTATGCTGCCTCCCACTACTCAGGTTCCAGTTCTTGTACTGCCTATTTAAGGAAGAAAATAGTACCCTGCAACCATTGACTAACATGAAAGCATAAAGGATGGAAACCATTTCTTGAAAGCAGGTAAGGCAGAGGAGACTATTTACACCTTCAGTCAGTTCCACAGACAGAAAACATGACATCACTCCTTTTGTACATACCAAATGTCTTCAGGCTGCGCCTACTGCTGCCGTAAAAAATAAGTAAGAGCGCCTTTGATGCCTTAGCTCTAAAATTGGGCCAGTCTGTATTTTAGCCCCAGGCTGTGTTTGTTCTAGAGAAGGCCTGTTTATTAACCCCACCCTCCATTTAAAAACAAAAACCAAAAGGTGCATTAAAAGCCCTGAAATTAGTAAATTATAAAAAGGGGTTACTACAGCTCTGAGGTTTCCTGAAGGGGTTTTAATGCGTTGCAGTTATCATATAAACCCAGGAAGAAAACTGAACAGATCAGTATCTTACCTGACTGCAAGACTGCATCTGAGCTTTTCTATAGGGGAGCAGCACCCTCTGCAGTCCTCGCTTTATACAGCCTTACCTGTCACTCAAAGGTAACTAAGGAGGGACCCTATGTTAGTTGCCAGGCAATTAAGCATTTATGAAGTTGTACTAACCTAGTATTACACTTGATGCTTGGTTATTTGATTATATCAATATGTAGTGTTGTATTATAAGGTATGGTGGGTCACCTTGTGATTATAGACTAACCTAGCTAGTTTTCTTTTGTATTTGTAGTTAAGGGTCTAGTCAGGTGACCCCACCTAGAAAGTATTTAAACCTGCCACTAGAGGCATTACGTTAGATTGGAGATAGGGAGTCAGTCGGAGAATGACAGAGGTAGGAGAAAGACCTCCCAGTGGTGTGGGCTCACACTGGTCATTCTGACCACAGCCTAGAATCTGCTAATACCAAAAGCAGTGGCCCTTGTTTTGAATGCAACTAACCTTTATTTTGATGTTTTTTATTTGATTTCTGTAAATATTTTCATTCATTTTATGACAAAATATAATGATAAATGCCTCTGGGCATTTTTTATGCACTGTGATTTGAGTCTGCCTTGTATTTGTTATCCTGAATACCCACACCCGGTGACGTATGGTGGCAGTAGTGGGATTCTGGCTGAGTGTCAGAGGGATACTTGGGAGAGTTCAATCAGTGGTACCAGACCTGGTACCCTGGATAACAGGCAGCAGTGCATGGCACCAGAGATGATGAGGATGGACAGAAATGGTGGTCTGGGCAAGGCACCATGAGAGAACCAGGAGGACCAGGTGGCCGATCTGATGCGGTTTACATTGGATGAGTGAGTACTGACTAGACACAGATCAACGCCAGAGGAAGGTGGAGTGCCAATGCAAGGAGCTGCTAGAGAGGATCCAAGTGGAGAATGCCAAGGAAAAATCCAGGAGAGAGGATCAGTGTGCTCTGGAGGAGGAGGAGCCCCTAAAGGAGTGGTTGTGTCCAGCTTCAGAGATGGAGTTTCCTATACTACCTGTGTTTCCTGGGTGTTATTGGATCGAGGATGGTGGAGAAGAGACAGCATTAGATAAGTCCCCAGGTAAGACTGTTGCAGACCTTGTACCTCCTGGGGTGAAGACTGCAGTCAAGGCAGAAGAGGCTGAGGTGGTGGCAGCGGTTAAAGGGACTTATGGTATAAAAAGTAATGTCAAAGCTATTGTTGATATACCACGTACTAGCTGGAAGGAATTGCAGGCAGGGGATCCAGAGATAGCCCAGCTTAGTACATATGTAACTAACAATGTTGGTAAAATGACTAATTTAGGGAAAGGGGTGAAACTGTGGTGGTACGAGCTAAAGGAAGGCGTACTGTTTCATATGAGACCCAACCTTTGTACCAGATGTATAGATGGCAGGATAGTGGTGCCCAGTATCTATAGAAAGGAGGTACTGGAGTCTGTTTGTACCAAGTCTAGAACATTGAGTCATGGGGAAATTTGGGTAAAATTATTCCTTATTATTATTGGCCAGGGACGTACTGGCAGCTAGCAACCTACTTGAAGGACAAGGCAGCGAGCCATCAACGGGAGGTTACTAGATGTGGAAGAGGAATGCCCCAGAGGGTGGAAGGCCATAAGAAGTGGCACCTGTGTAAATATGGGAGACTCCCACATAGGGCAATAGGCTGCAGGTGGTAATTGCTAGGGTACACCCAAAGGACATAGAAAGATATTGGCTGTTTTCCACCCAGCTTAGTCAAACCCTGAAAGGAAAAAAATGTATGAAAAGATTACATGAGGGGCATAAAACCACTGTTATTGTTTCTTTTTGTCTTTAGGTACTGAGAGTGCTGTTTTTGAATGTAAGGAAACTGTATGTGAGTACTGAGTTGCTGTAGAGTACTGTGTTAGCCCCAGAGTAAAGTACTGAGTATAGGTAGTTATATGATAGACCTCGCAGTGAGCCAATACTTTAGCTATTTATGGGACGCTGGGGTGGAGCTTCGGGTGAGGGTGGGCCAAAGCTCCATACCCTTCCAGGGCGCTGGTTGGGAGTTGACACCTCCCCCAAATTTCTTCCTTTATTTTTGTATGTAACCTTAGAGATAAGATAAGAGCTAGTATTTTGAAATTGCAGATTGCTCACTGAGTTATCCAAAATGTACCTTAAGTGTTTTTGTTGAATGAACTAAAGAGGACATCCCTGACACTGAATATGGACCACTTTGCTACTCTCCAAAATCCTAGATGCAACCATTCTTTTTTGTGTTTGCTTGCATGCATGTGCAAGAAACACATTGCCTCGGCTTCCTTCACAAGTGGGTTGTGGAGGCATGGCAGTGTTGTGGTGAATGGCAGCAGTCCATTCTGGGGCTGGTCTGTTCAGCACCAGAAGAGGAGCCTGCTGCAGTTAATTAGCATGCCACTATGCTCAAAGGAACTGACCGCTGCACTCAGGGAGTGTCTTGTCACGGAACAATCAGCTGTGATGCCAGGGCATTCCTGATTGTAGCAGTCAGTGTAGCAGAATGGTCTACTCACACGCACGCACACACTGTTTAAACAGACGTCGTAATTCAGCAGGCAGTTAGCAGCATTGAGGCAGATGAGAGGAGCTCGGCAGGACCACACACACAATTTGTTTAATTTCTCCCATTGTATAATGGTCTTTTTCTGCCGTCATTGATCATGTTGCTATGTTGTTTTTCAGGACAGGCTGGGAAAATTCTGGATGGGTACCTACGGTACTTTTATCCTCAAACCCGCAGATTCAGATGCCAAGATTGATATATCACATAGCTCTCAAGTTTGCCAGGCATTGCAAATGCCTCTTTCAAGTGTACCTTTTCTTTTGCACCAACCTTGCCTTCTCCACATCTTAAACTCCAATCTTCTGATTACCACCAAGAGTAAAGACAAACTCCCCCATCTCGTATCCTGCTCCCCTTTCTCTCTCTTTCTTGAATCACAGCCTATAGGTCTGTCTCAGAGTACCGCCTCTGGCCCCACCCCACCCCTATACTTTTGGCCACAGAACAAAAGAAAAGTTTTTTTCCTGCTTCTCGGCTATCCCTCACCCCATGTGTTGTGTGCCAAGGGGGTGCCCAATCCCCCTCAGCTCATACGCTCCCCCTCCAGCACACTGTATGGCTGATGGGGGTACCCAATCCCCATCAGCTCCACAACCAACAAACATCCAGGTGACATGCTGGGAGCCCACCCCAGCATGCCAATAGTCCTGGGGTGTCCTTTTTTTGTTAAATCCTATAAAAATAAAGAAAACGGTCCCTCAGAGTCTGGCATCCCTCCCCAACCCCCGCCTGCACTCTGCACACCCCACCTCCCACACCTCCCTCACCCCATACTTATTTCTGGAGCCCAGCGTGACAATCTTTGGTGGACTGGGAACATGTCTGCACTCTTCAAAGTCGACCGCGAACTGACAAAATGCCAGTAAGCTGTATAATGACATAAACTTTTTTTTTTCAACTTATGTGGCTATCTCGGCCATTTTTTTGACTTTTGGCACCACATTTTCAACATGGGGTTCTTGGGACCCGTCTTCATGAATTCAGTCACTGTTATGGCATTATTTGGTCCCAAAAGATGATTTCGCAGTCACTACGTGGAATCCCTTTTCAGGACTGATTAACAAAACAACAGTATCTCTGATCATGATGATGTTGCAAATTAGGTGAAAAAATTCCCAGAAAATGACTATTTTATGAGTCTACGTTGTGCAGTTTCCATGCACCCTCATAACTTCACAAATTTGTAATATTTTCACACCAGATTTTCAATATTGGCATTTTTCCACATCTCCTTATGAACAGTACAGCTGTCATTTTTCACCTCCTGGCCAAAATGTGTTTTCTCACTTCTGGTGCAGAATAGCACAGTCGCTGTGAGAAATCAGTGTTTGGGACAGATTAAGAAAATCACAGTGACGCCATTCGTGAGCAGAGGTCCTAAAATGTCTATGTTGAAAATGTGGTGCTGAAAGTTCATAAACTGTGTTACGAGCGTGTGTTGCGCAGTTTCCATGCACCCTTGCAACTTCACAAAGTTGTAATATTTTCACTCCAGATTTTCAACATTGCCATTTTTCACACCTCCTTATGAACAGTACAGCTGTCATTTTTCTCATGCTGGCTGAAATGTGTTTTTGCACTTATGGCACAGAATAGCTCAGTCACTTTGGGAAATTGATGTTTGGGACAGATTAAGAAAATCACAGTGACACTGTTCATGATCAGAGGTCCTAAAATGCCTATGTTGAAAATTTGGTGACAAAAGTCCAAAAAATGACTGTGTTACGAGCATGCATTGCGCAGTTTCCACGCACCCTTGTAACTTCATGAATTTGTAATTTTTTCACTCCAGATTTTCAACATTGGCACTTTTTCACACCTCCATATGAACAGTACAGCTGTCATTTTTCACATCCTGTTCGTAATGTGTTTTCACACCTGTGGTGTCAAATGGTGCAGTCGCTGTGCAAAATCACCTTTCGGCTAACAAACTGATGGTGTCACTGTTCATGCGGTGGGTTCACCAAAAGCCCATGTTGAAAACTTGGAGTAAAAATACCAAGAAACAGCCAGGGCATTACGGTTTCTTATCATAACACCCTACCCTGTAGGGAATGACAGGCACAGGGGTGTGACTTGGGATTGTCGACTGTAATGCTCACGTCATTCCACCCCACCCTACCCTACCCTACAGCCAGTGACAGGCATTGAGGTGCACCTTGAACTCTTTGGCCCCAGAGTTCACCCCATTCTCCTATACTGCATCCATTTCAGCATTTTCCCTTATGGAATGAGGTAAGTGTAAGGTCTGAACACCCCAAGGCACACCTCGACACTTGTCAGTGTCTGCAGGGTAGGGTGAGATGAAATGACGTGAGCATTATGGGTGACGACCCAAAGGCACACCCCAATGCCTGTCCATCTCTGCAAGGTGGGAGTGGAGTTGGCGTCAGTTTAGTACTTCACTGCCATTCCTATACTGTATCTGTCTAACTCCTGCACTTCCAAAGCTAATGCCAGCAAGCAAACATTCAGCATTGACAAATGCTTGTTACTATTCCTATTTTTCTTCTAGTCTGATAGGATGGCCACCTTCAGGTGAATTCTTCTGCCATTTTTGATTTCTTTCCTCTCTTTTTCTAGTGATCTGTCTATTTCTGGTCCTGACATAGGGATATTAGAGTATGATCTCCTATAGCATATCAGAAACATAGGAACATAGAATTTGATGGCAGATAAGGACCACTTGGCCCACCTAGTCTGCCCATTTCCCTACCTAATGGATAAGCTGCAGATCCTAGTTAACCAGCAGCCTACTTCTTCCTACCCCCAACCCCTAGAATTGCCTTATGTCTGTCCCATGCATTCTAGAATTCCTGCACTGTTTTTGACTCCACAACCTCCTCAGGAAGGCCATTCCATGCATCTACAACTCTCTCAGTGAAAAAATACTTCTTCATATTACCTCTGAGCCATTTCCCTTCTATCTTCAAATTATGCCCCCTTGTTCTTGCACACCTCTTTTTCTGAAAGATGCTACCCTCTTGGACTTTGTTGATTCCCTTTAGGTACTTGAAAGTTTCTATCATGTCCCCCTGTCCCTCCTTTCCTCGAGGGTATACATATTAAGCTCCTTAAGTCTCTCTTCATATGTCTTCTGGTGCAGACCCTGCACCATTTTAGCTGCCCTCCTCTGGGCTGCCTCCATCCTGTCTATGTTCTTGCAGAGACTGGGTCTCCAGAACTGCACGCAGTACTCCAGATGGGGTCTTGCCAGCTGTTTGTACAGAGTGATAACAACTTCCTGTTTTCTACTGGTGATGCCTCTCCCTATACATCCCAGTATCCCCCAGCCCTCCTTACTGCCCTCTCACATTGCTTACCCACCTTTAGGTCATCTGATATGACTACCCCTAGGTCCCTTTCCATTTTTGTTGTTGTTAGTATCTCACCCCCCCCCATATTGTACTCTTCCCCTGGGTTTTTGTTTCTCAGGTGCATTATTTTGCACTTCTTAGCATTGAATCTAAGCTGCCATACATTTGGCTATGCCTCCAACCTTGTCAAGTCCCTTCTCATTCTTTCCACCCCACCTTGTGCATCAACCCTGTTGCAGATCTTTGTGTTGCCTGCAAAGAGACATACTTTTCCTTCCAGTCCCTCTGCAATGTCACTTATAAAGACATTGAAGAGGACCAGTCCTAGAACTGAACCCTGTTGTACCCCAGTAATAGCCCCCCTTTCTTCAGAGTGGACTCCGTTTACTATTACCCTCTGTGTCCTGTTCTCCAGCCAATTGTTTACCCAGGCTACCATCTTGGGACCCACTCCCAGGCTGGCTAACTTGTATATTAATCTTTTGTGTGGGACTGAGTCAAATGCCTTGCTAATGTCTAGGTAGGCCATGTCCACAACCCCTCCTTGATCTACTACTTTGGTCACCCAGTCAAAGAAATCTACTAGATTCATCTGACATGACCTTCCCGCTGTGAATCCATGCTGCCTTGGGCATATTATGGTGTATTGTTCACTAGTCCCAGGGTAAAGAAATGTATGAATTGCTGTGTTTGTGAACTAGTATATTGTATATTAGACCGTATTTCAAAGAATGAATTTAAGGGAACCTTGGGCAGAGCTTTATGGAGAGGGTGGGCTGGAGCTCCACAGCCTTGTAGGGTATGAATTAATAGTTGGACAACCGTAGGACAGTTGCCCTCTTGTGTGGGGGAAAGTGTGATAGTGTGACCCCTGTCAGGGGTGGGTGCCCCAGTAAGGAGATGTAGGTTTTCCCTTACCCAACCCCCATTCAGTGCTAACTGTAGGAGTAAAGTGTATTAATGCATTTAAAGAAGTAAAATTTATGAGGAAATGCATTCAGTGCATAGAATGGATAATAGAGTGCTGCAGTGCAAGAAAAGTAATGCTTTAAATAATTATCCAAACAGTAAATGCTGCCAGCTACATAGAGATGGGTAAAGTGACCCCAATTCGCTCTGCAAAGTGAATCACGAAGTGAAAGTGAATCTGTGGAGTGCTCAACAACACGAAGCGGAGTAGTTTGTGTTATAATGAGTAAAGCGAAGCCGATTGAAAATAATGACTTCATGTTACTCCACCCTCCCAAACCACTTTAGTTTGTTTAAAATACGTGGTTATATTATTGACATTTTCAATTTGCTACGTATTACTTAGTGTGTGTGTGAGTATATGTGTGACACGTGTCATCAAATCAGACACCTTTTATTGTGCCACATAGAAATTTCAGCAATGTGAACCTGCTATCCATTGCAGCTGTGTGATTTTTGTACTTCTTTGTGGTATCTTTACTGGTACTAGTACTAGTGGCTGTTACTGCAGCAGTGCAGTACACTGCCCTTCCCCTGCAGCCCGCCCCAACCGGCAAAGGTATTCTTTTCCAGATTTGAATTTCTGATGGTGAGCACTGGTTAGGTGTTGTGCCTTTGCATCTGCATCTCTTCAGTGTGCAGTGCAATCTTACTCTGTCTGTGCATTTGCATCTGTTTAGGGCCCAATCTCCATCTATAACTTAAGGCACAGTTGTTTCTTCGGCTTCCCTTCAGAGTACTGGACTGGTGTGGTGCATAAATCTGCATGAACATTGTACTCATTAATATGCATTTTTAAGTCAGGACCATCGTCACATTCACGAGTCACTCGTGATACAAATCACATTCGTCATCATCACAGTCACAAATTCAGTCACAAATCACGATTCACGATCATGTCACAAATCACACTAATTTTTTTATTAGTTACTTGGATGTATTGTAAGCCTGTTTTGTAGTATCTCTCCAGGCTTCACCACCCCACCATTGTACTCATTAATGAGCGTTTTTAAATCAAGGAGTTTGTGCTACAGCTCATCGGGGAAGTACAGCCGCAGGCATTCACGTTCCCAGTACAGTTCCATATTGGTTATCTCACACCGTTGACACCAAATCACGTTCTTCATCATCACGGTCACAAATGCAGTCACAAATCACAATTCACGATCATGTCACGAATCACAACATTAATTTTTTTACTAGTTACTTGGATGTATTGTAATCCTGTTTTGTAGTATCTCTCCAGGCTTCACCACCCCACCATTGTACTCATTGATACGTGTTTTTAAGTCTGGGAGTTTTGTGCTACAGCTCATCGGGGAAGTACAGCCGTAGGCATTCAAGTTCCCTCCTGTACAGCATGTGAGTTACAGTACTGTAAGTAGTGGTGGACAAAGTCACTCCAATTCGCTCCACAAAGTGATTCACAGAGTAACGTGGAATCTGCGGAGTACTCCACAATGTAAAGTGGAGTACTTCGCTTCATAATGAGGAACGCAAAGTCCATTGAAATCAATGACTTTGCGTTATTCTGCCTTCCCCAAACCACTTCTCCACCAATTTTAAGGCGAAGTACATTGAAATCAATGTAATTTGCCTCACTTCGCCTTGTAATTGAGCTCCAAATGAAATTCTGCAGTGATTCATGAGATTGCAGGTCACATGGACTCTAGATTGTTCTGCACAGCCTCAGTTCTGGCCTGGGTAGTGTGTGTGTGTGTGTGTGTGTGTGTGTGTGTGTGTAGTGGTAGCTGGAGGCAGTTTGCTCGCAGAGCTCTGTGATTCAAAACCTCTAAAACCTGTTTAAAATGCCTTTTTGAGTAATTTTTTTTGCTCAAAATTTAGTACATCGATTGTAGGAAACCCTTCTGTGCTCATATCATCTAGTGTTTATTGTTGTGTGTGGATTTTGATTGTTAATTTAGAACAGTCTGTGTACTGTGAAGTGTGCTTTGGGGAAGGGGTGTATTTGTGGTGAAGGTAGAATAACTGGGAGAAAAAGGCAGTCTTTCTGTTTTGGTTATATTTTTCTCATATAACTGTGTTAATGTACACACAGTAATATTTTCAGTAATTCCTGAAATTTTTTTGCTGATTGTTGTGGTGCAGCAGTGTATAATTTGTCTGTTTAAAACATTTGGTTATATTACTATAGGTTTTCAATTTGCTACACATTACTTGTAGTGTGTGTGTGTCAGTGTGTGTGCGATGCATGCCATTAAATCAGACACCCTTTATTGTGTTACAGAGTCATTGCAGCAGCGTGAACCTGCTATCCACCGCACCTGCATTAATTTTTTTATACTGCTTTGTGGTATCTTTACTGGTAGTGGACTGTTCCTGCCATGCACTAATCCCCCAACTGGCAAAATGTATTCCTTTCCAGATTTGGATTTGGGATTTGTGAGCACTGGTTAGGTGTTGTTGTGCCTTTTCGCATGCATCCCTTGAGTTCACAGTGCAATCTGAATCTGTCTGTGCATTTGCAGTGCACTATTAATTCTGGGAGAATGCATTTCATGTTACGCTCTCATTTCACTTTGTCAGCACTGGGGAATTTTCTGGACACAAGACAGTAGCATTCTGGGATGCATATTAATTCTGGTGACTCTGTGTGTGACCACTGCGCGAATCACTGAGTGTGCCATTAATTCTGGGACACTTTTCATTTCATGTTACACTCTCATTTCACTTTGTCAGCATGTGTGAATTTTCTAGACACAAGACACTAGCATTTTGGGGATGCACAATAATTCTGGGGACTGTGTGTGAGTACTGCGCGCATGACTGAGTGTGCCATTAATTCTGGGGGACTTTGCATTTCATGTTATGCTCTCATTTCACTTCGTTACCACTTGTCAATTTTCTGGACACAAGACATATGCATTTTGGGGATGCAGAAAAAATCTGGGGATTTTGTGTGACCACTGCGCACATTACTGAGTGCACCATTAATTCTGGGACACTTTGCATTTCATGTTACGCTCTCATTTCACTTTGTCAGCATGTGTGAATTTTCTGGACACAAGACAGTTGCATTTTGGGATTGGGAATTCTGGTGAGTCTGGTAAATATTTTTGGACCTTCAGTAATGTTTACTTTCTGTCATGCTATCGTGAAGTTTTTGTCAAAAGCAGGACTGAGCACTGCAATTATACTGTGCTAAACTACATGTGTGCAGTCCGTCTTTTCTGTGTGTGCAAACACTGTCCAGCGCCAGGTTGCAAATATATATATATATATATATATATATATATAGCAAAACAAAATGGTTATATTAAATGCACGCTGAAAATAGAAAATAGAGTTAAAATCTACATTTCGGACCTTAGGTCTTCTTCAGGAAATATCTAAAAGAAAAAAACAAGTTAGTGTAGAGGAGAGGTAAAATGAGAGAGATATATGTGGAGAAAGAAGAAGGGGAGGCTAAGGGAGAAGAAGTGATAAATGATAAGATTAAGAGAGAATCTGAGAAACAAAATGTGATGATGGAAAGATAAGCATAATGGGAGAGAAAGAGCTGGGGAAGTTCCCAGGTGGAGACTAATTAACAGGGCCTTGTAAGAAGGCTGAAAGGTGCCAAATGTGTGGAAGGAGACAGAAATGGAGACATATGGTGAAAATGAAAAATAAATGAGTACAAAACAAATTGACTTTAGGAAAAAAGGGATGGCTGAAAGATGCTAGTAGAAAATAAGTCTATCATTTAAACCAGAGGGCTGCTGGGAGCAAGGCGGATGATCAGCTTGGCTTCCATGTTTTTCTATGGTGAGGATCCGGAAGCCCTGCTGAAGGACACAAACAGAAAGGTCATTGACATTGTGGTCCCTGGAGATAAAGTGGGATACAATGGGTTTAGCAGTTTCCACCATTCCTGACTGCTCTGTAATGTTCCTGAAACGGTCCAGCAAAGACGCCTACCAGTTTCTCCGATGTAAATAGCTGAACACTTCCTGCAAAGAATACAATACACCACATTAGTGGAGGTGCATGAGAACTCCTTGGTGATGTGAAAAACACCTGTAGGCCCCCAAATCTCAGTCACACTGGAAATAAATTTGCAGGTGTAGCAGCGAGCCCTGTTGCAAGGTTTGGTACCTGGGGGGGAAGAACTGTTAGGAGTGGGTAGGCTGCTTTTAACCAGGAGATTCCACAGGTTAGGTGGCCAGTGGTAGGAGGCAATAGGTGGTTCTGTAAAGGAAGCACCAATGTTAGGGTCAGTTTGCAAAATGGGAAAGTTACTAGTGATGATCCTGTGAAGAGAAGGTGTGCTCTGATGGAAAGGAAGAACTAGTGGAATTCGTCGTCGTTCTTGTGTGACAGTATCCCTCCTGCGGGGGTCAAGGTTACGGGGCATGTTACTGACCCGGTAGAGTGCTCTGTCCACTGTGCTTTTAGGGTATCCCCTGTTGATAAAAAAACTATGCATTATTTGGGTCTGCTCTGCAAAATTATCCTCTTCACTGCATAACCTGCGAAGTCTAAGAAACTGTGAATAAGGCAGGCCATTCTTGACATGTTTAGGATGGAAGGAGCTATGGAGAAGGAAACTGTGAGAGTCAGTGGGTTTGTAATAGACTGATGTCTTCAGATCAGTGTTCTGGACTGAGAGCTGGATATCCAGAAAAGGCAATGTAGAGGAGGATACTTCAACAGTGTACTGAAGGGAAGGATGGGCCGTGGTGAACTTGTCAAGGAAGACTTGGAGGGTCTCCCTGGAGCAGGAGGTGGCCCCCACACAGTCATCAATGTAGCGTTTGTAGAGTTCAAGCACAGTCCCTGTGAATGAGAGAAAAAAACATTCCTCCACCCAACCCACAAACAGATTAGCAAAGCTGGGACCCATCTTGGTACCCATGGCAACCCCACTGACCTGCTGAAAAACTGTTATTAAAAGAAAAAGCATTGAGTGTAAGAACCAGTTCTGCCAGATGAGTTAGTGTGTGTGTGGGTGGCTGCTGGACTTCCCGCTTGTTCAAGAAATGCTGCAAAGCTGTCAGACCATCATCATGGGGATCACTGTGTAAAGAGATTTGATGTCCATGGTGAAGATGAGCTGATGAGAGTCACTGAATCTGAACCTGTCAAATAACTGGAGAGCATGGTTAGTGTCTTTAACATAGGAGGGCAGGGACTCAACAAGGGGTCTCATGAGGCCATCCAAAAATGCGGAGATGTGGGATCTCATTTATTTTTCATTTTTCACCATATGTCTCCATTTCTGTCTCCTTCCCACACATTTGGCACCTTTCAGCCTTCTTACAAGGCCCTGTTAATTAGTCTCCACCTGGGAACTTCCCCAGCTCTTTCTCTCCCATTATGCTTTATCTTTCCCATCATCACCTTTTTGTTTCTCAGATTCTCTCGTAATCTTACCATTTATCACTTCTTCTCCCTTAGCCTCCCCCTTCTTCTTTCTCCACATATATCTCTCTCTCATTTTACCTCTCCTCTACACTAACTTGTTTTTTTTCTCTTTTAGATATTTCCTGAAGAAGACCTAAGGTCGAAAGGTAGATTTTTAACTCTATTTTCTATTTTCAGCGTGCATTTAATATAACCATTTTGTTTTGCTTTTAGACCACATGCTGGCACAGAGCCTTGTTTTTGTTTTTTTACACTATATATATATATGCTGATGCTGACTTGTTGCACTGTTCATGGTGATGGTATAAAGAATAAAGATAAGAATATATATCATATATTTTATTTGTACCATCAATGGCAGCAGACAAAGTAATATGATATGCTTTCCGAGGTCTTGGGCCAGTGCACACCTCAATCACTTGTCACACAGACACAGTGCACACATGACGTTGCGGATATAATAGCACAAAAAATCATGCTTTTAAACAAACCGTAGCCAACAGACATAAAATATTGCTGAGGCACCCAAAATATTTTATGGTGTACAGACATGTTCAAGTCAGAATATATAACAGGTCCTGCAGTCCACTGGCACCACACTGTGCTACTGCTGGTGCCGTGTCATGTTATGGTGTACATCAACTTTCTGAAAAACTGACACTGCCAGTGTAAACTAGAAAGACAAATTCCAGAACAAATAATGAAAAGAAGGAATGTGGTGGTAGTACAGTGTGGTGGCAGTGAACTGGACCTGATATATTTTCTGACTTTATAATGTCTGTACACCATGAAATATTTTGGGTGCATCAGCAATACTTCATGTCGGTTAGATACGGTTTGTTGAAAAGCAGGATTTTAGGTTGCTATGATCTCCTAACAAAATATACGTTATAAATTCTTATATTTATTCTTTGTACCATAAACACAGCAAAAAGTCAGACAGCAATCAGCATATATATGTTTGCAAGAAGCTGAACAGTGTCTGCAGTACATACATACACACACAGGAAAGAAGACTGACTGCATATATGCAGTTTATCACAGTATACTTGCACTGCTTAGTATGCTTTTCCACAAACACTCCGCGACAGAAAGTAAACATTAATGAGGCACCAGAACAGCACACATACACACATGCACTCACACACACACACACACACACACACACACACACACACACACACACACACACTCAACAGAAGGAAGGGGGCCAGAATATAAACTGTCACGCATACCGAAGACAACAAAAAAGGGCATAATTCCATACAAGGGTCGGGGATGGTGGAGGAATACATTTTATAAGACAGCAAGGAAGGTGTGGGGGGGCACATGGTGTGAGGAAAAAAACTAATGTGGGATCCCATGGTGATCCAGCAGCAGTTTCAGCATGGACATAATTTGCAACTGATGTCCCTCTATGTGATCCAGCTGCTGCTCCACAGCACTCACCCTCTCATTGTTCTCCTTGACAGCACTCCAGAGAACTGCCAGGTCAGTGCTGGCTTGTGGTTTTTACATTTGCCGAACTGTTTTGCTGCTTGCTGGCGGCCGGGACTACCAGAGGCGACTGACGGAAAGCTCCTGCCTCAACGCTCCTCCGATTGCTTTCTGGATTGACTACCTGCACAGCGTGAGAGGCTGTGTAGCAGGTTTCTGTTCTTTTTTACCACTCTGCCAGAAGTGACTTGGGGGTGTTAGGACCTGTGTGTCCTGGGGTGGGAGTGCATCTATTTTAACTGCAGCACCGCCGCAGTTTGTTTAGTGCGAGCGTTGGAGTGGCGCGAGCGCCAATCGGTAGTGAAAAGGCTGAGCTGACACAGAAGAGGTTATGTGTGTTTTGTTTTATTGTGACCTTGTAAAAGAAACGTGATAGCTAAACAGTCTACTGTTTTATATTATAATCTAGGCTGAGAATTAGCAAAATTGAAGGGTTTTAGTGTTGGAATGTTGTTTATTTTAGATATTAGTAATATTTGTTGATGGCTGAATAGGCTAGGCTGTATATATTTTCATTTTGTTTTTTAGGTTTAAGTTGTTTGTTGTGTGAATTTTGATAATTAAGGATTAATTGTGCCTTAGATGCATATGGGCTATATGGCAGGATTAAAGGGGGCTAGAATTATTCATGCTAGTTCGGTGCTGCACGACCTGCGCCCTTTTATCCCCCACCCAGTTTCAGCCACTACCATCAGATGCTGCTGGGAGGTTGGGATTGGTAGAGATGGCGCCGGTCGTGCATTTTCGAACAACCCATGTATGGGTGGTGGGAAGATTGAGGTTGTCAGGTTCAGAAGGTGCCCTGGGATGCATCGGGCACATGGGAGAAGCCAGACGTGGTTGGTGCCCATACCAAGGGAGTCCACTAGATCGAGTGGCCAGGTAACTTATGGGGCTGCATCGCCCCCAAATCCCCTGATGGCAGTGCTCTGTAATGCCAGATCGATCAGGAATAAGACAGTAATTATTGCTGCCTTGATTTCATCGGTCAATCTGGCTTGTAGTACGGAAACCTGGGTGGGAGATGATGAAGGCCCGATTTTTGAGGCTGCAGTCCCTCCTGGGTATACTGTAGTGCACTGCCCCAGAGTGGAACGCAGGGGTGGCGGTGTAGCTATCTGTTTTAGATCCAGCTTGACCTTCACCGTGCACCCGGTGAGAACTCCTGGATCTTTTGAATGTGTGGCCATCCGTGGAGGACCTGATGCGGGCTGCAGGATTTTTCTCATTTATCGCCCTTCTAGGTCGATGGGAGATTTCCTGCAGGAATCGCAGATTTCGTCGCCGGCGGGACGTTGGAATTCCCTAGATGTCTTTTTCTGGGGAATTTCAATGTTTGGGTCGATGACGTAAATCATAGATACAGCTATGAGTTTTCTTAGATTATGTCCTCCTTAGGTCTGACGCAGGCTGTTTCTGTGTCGACTCATCGGGATGGCCACATGTTGGACCTGGTGTTCTCATTAGGACTTGAGATTAGTGATCTCAGTATTAATCCTGTTCTCTGGTCTGATCACTGCACGGTGCAGTTCATGCTTGGGGCTCCCGCCATAAGCCCTTCCCCTGTTGAGATGATTAGCTGCCGCCCTTTGCGGGGTTTGACCCCTGAGGGTTTTTTGGCGGCAGCGAAATTGTCTAGTGTGGGTGATGCATGTGAGGGAGGTGTTGTTGTCGGGGTTGACACCTATAATAGGGTGTTATCCGACACCATTAACTCCCTCGCACCTGTCTGTGTACGACCCAGAACTTCATACCTGAGGTCGCCATGGTTTGATGGTGAGCTCAGGGAGATGAAGAAGATGGGTCGGAGATTGGAGCGCTGCTGGAGGAGATCCTGTCTGGAGGCAGATAAACTGGTCCTGCATGCCCATTATGGTGCTTATCAGGAGGCAATCAACCGCAAGAAGACAAATTTTTTGTCTAGGGAGATTGCCGCCTGGAAGAGCTGGCCAGCCTCACTCTTCTGGACTGTGGATAGGCTTTTACATCCTGCCTGTCTACGGCCCGGGAGGGTTTTTTCCAACATAGATTGTGAGGAATTCGCTCGGTTCTTCTCAGACAGGGTATCTTCGATCCGGCGGGTGGCTTCTTCAGCCAGAAATGTTATATCTGGCAGTGATCGCTTGATGTGCTCTGAGTGCACTCCATCTGGTTGGGGAGAGTTTAGACCAGTGGAGGTTAGTGAGGTTATTGAGGTAGCAACCAATATGAAGCATAGCTTCTGTGAACTGGACCCGGTGTGAACGCATTTCTTAATGAGATGTGTTGACTCCGTTGGCCCGGTGTTTGCCTCGATTGTACGGTGTTCCCTCTCTGAGGGTGTCTTTCCAGATGCCTTGAAGGAGGCTCTGGTGAGACCCCTCCTAAAGAAGCCATCTTTGGACCCAGAAATCAAGGCACATTACCATCCTATCTCCAATCTTCCATTTTTGGGGAAGATTGTTGAGAAGGTGGTAGCGCTTCAGTTGGAAGAACACCTCGTATCTCACAAGTTATATGAACCCTTCCAGTCGGCTTTTCGTGTCAGACATAGCACTGAAACTGCACTTGTTCAGGTGCAAAATGATCTCCTCAGGGCTAGAGATCTGGGAGACAAGACAATTCTTGTTCTCCTTGATCTCTCTTCAGCATTTGACACTGTGGACCATTGTGTGTTGCTTGTCCGCCTTAGGGACCTATGTGGACTCACCGGAACTGTCATCAAATGGTTTGAGTCCTTTCTTACCAACAGGAGGCAACGGGTTATGATGGGGAATTCCTCATCTACACCCAGTCTCCTTTTTTGTGGAGTTCCTCAAGGATCGGTACTGGCCCCAATGTTATTCGCAGTGTACATGCTACCTCTGGGTGGGATCATTAGGAAGTATGGTCTGAGTTTTCATTGCTATGCTGATGATACTCAGCTATATTTTTCTTTGCCCCAGGAACATCAAATGCTGTGGAGGTGCTTAATATCTGTCTGGCCGAGATTAATGACTGGATGGCTTCCAGCTGGCTGACTAAACCCGATAAGATGGAGTATTGTGTAGTGGAGTCAAACAGAGTTCGTGATAGGATGGCCTCTGACACAGGAACCGGGCTTGTTCTTGGAACTGTGTCATTGAAGGCTCCTCTTGAGGTGCAAAATCTGGGAGTGATTCTGGACAGGGATCTAACCATGGAGGCTCAAATATCCTCCACAGGTTGGTACCTGTTTTACCATCTCAGAAACATTGCCAGGATTAAGCCTTGTTCCGCCTCTGGACCTCCCTACCTTGATACATGCCTTAGTCACATCAAGGCTTGATTACCTGCAGTGTGCTCTATCTCAGGGGTCACAGGAGGATCTCTCCGCAGACTGCAGCTGGTGCAGAACGCGGCTGCCCGGTTGTTGACTGGACAGCAGAAGTCCTGTCATATTACACCGGTTTTGCGCGAACTGCACTGGCTGCCAGTCAGGTGGAGTCCTCTTTAAGGTGGGTCTTCTCACCTATAAGGCCCTACATGGATGGGGCCCTGGATACCTGTTGGACCTTCTGTTACCTTCCCCTTCCCCTCGCCCTCTTCGTTCCTCTAGTGGGGGCTTCCTGGCCATTCCCAGAACTCGGTTGATATCCGCTGGCGATAGATCGTTTAGCACCACGGCTCCTGTTCTGTGGAATTCTCTGCCAATTATGGTCAGGGAAGCCCCCACAGTAGATACTTTTAAGGCCCAGTTGAAGACTTTTCTTTTTTTTAAAGCATTTGAGGTTTGAATTGACATTTATGGAAATGTTTTTCGGTTCTGATTTTGTGTGTCATTATGAATTAATTGTATATCTGTTATTTATATATGGCTGTTTTTAAAAATTTTGTACGCCACCCAGAGCCTCCGGGATTGGGCATCTTTTAAATAAACTTTGCCTTGCCTTGCCTTGTATGATTCGCTTTCTTTCTGCCTAGCTAAAGAGCATGTGACTTGCAGTACTGTAAGTCATGTGATGTGGAAGGGGGCTGCCAAATCTGAAACACCAAGTGGATCACTTTGAATCATAATGAGGAACGCGAAGTCCATTAAAAACAATGACTTTGCCTTACTTTGCGGTGTCATTGCACCTTAACACGCAGTGGTAATGACAAGGTGGAGTGAGCACTTTGCACTGCCCACTCCGCGAAGCAGAGTGGCAACGTGAAGTGCCCACTTCACGGTCACTTCGCCAGTGGAATTTAAATTTGCTGCATCTCTACTGCTATATAAAGTGCAAATTGCTAGAAAGGAATTAAACATGAATAATTGTTTAATTGTTTAATTAGTATTTCGGAAAGACCTTTGAGTGTGAGCTCTTTTACAAAGGTTCCGCATCAGTGAATAAAGTGTCTCAAATTTCTGAAGTACTATATAAGGTGCTAAATGCATATAAGTGCAAGGTGCGTGTGTAAAATAAAAATAAAGAGATTGTTTAGCACATGCTTTATAAGGGGCTTGTATTGCCTTTACAAATACCAAAGAGCTGCTAGATTTAAAGTGCAGAATGCTTTAACCAAGCTGTTTGCTGGAAGTTGAATAATGTGCTCATCGGCTTTAGGAATATAAATAATAACTTTATTTGATTGAGCGCCTTTCACAATATCAAGGCGTTTCACAAGTACAGAAATAATTCTATAATATAAATAAAATCACAGAAAATCAGGAAATGCTTTGCTGCATAAAAATGTCTTCAGTGCCTGCTTAAAGCTCCCCACAGTCCAGCACTCCTGCAGCTGACGGAGCAGAGAATTCCAGAGGGCTGGGGCAACAAACATAAAAGCGTGAGCCCCAGATGAATTCAAACTAACCCTTGGAATCTCCAGCAATCCCTCGTCAGCTGAGCGGAGCTGTCGCACAGGAGTGTAAGGAGTCAGAAGCTCTTTCAAGTAGTCTGGACCAAGTCCATGTAGGGCTTTGTTGGTTAATAAGCCTACCTTAAAGGTGATCCGCCACTGAACCGGTAGCCAGTGCAGATCGCGCAGCACTGGGGTAATATGAGATCTCCTAGATACCCCAGTCAATAAATGTGCAGCAGCATTCTGCACTAGCTGCAAGCGGCGAATATCAACACCAGGAAGCCCTAAGTAAAGGGAGTTGCAGTAGTCAAGGTGCAAGGTCACAAAGGCGTGGACCAAAATGGGCAAATCACTGAATGAAACAAAGTGCTTGATCCTGGCAATGTCCTTAAGGTGGTAAAAGGCTAACTTGATGACTGCCGACACCTGATGACGAATGGTCAGCCCATCGTCAAGTATCACTCCCAGGTCACGCACCCATTCAGAGGTAAGGATCTGAGCGCCCCCCCAAAAAATAAGCCGAAGGGCAGATCAGTCCTCAACCCCTCTGTCCTGTGACCTAGGTCCACTACCAAAACCTCAGTTTTTCCTGCGTTCAACTTTAACCCGCTGGACTTCATCGAATCTTGCATTTCAATGAGGCGGCTGTTAAATACTGAGAGAGCACTAACCTGGTCAGGGACAAAAGACAGGTAGAGCTGGGTATCATCAGCATAGCAGTGAAACCTCAGTCCATGCCATCTTACAATGTCTCTGAGGGGCAGCATATACACTGCAAACAGCATGGGGGACATCACCGAGCCCTGGGGCACCCCACAAGACAGAGAGACAGACTCAGAAGAAAAAATTCCTGAGATGACTCTCTGAGTTCTACCGGTGAGGAAAGATGAAAGCCATCTGAGCACTGTACCAGTCAGCCCACAGATGGACCCCAGACGCTAGAGCAGGACCCCATGGTCCACAGTGTCAAAGGTTGAAGAGAGATCAAGGAGTACCAGGATGGAATGGTTTCTCTGATCTCTCCCCATCAGGAGATCACTGAGCACCCAAACCAGAGCAGTCTCAGTACTGTGCCTCTTACGAAAACCTGATTGGAGAGGTTTGTATTTAATATGGAAGATCAAATGGTTCTCCAGTTGAGTTGCCACAACTTCTTCAATAACTTTTCCAACAAAAGGAAGGTTCAAGATGAGTCTGTAGTTTGCTAGGGTATCCAGGTCCAAAGAAGCTTTCTTCAGAAAAGGTGCCACCACCGCCTCCTTCAGGGAGCTTGGAAACTCACCCGATTCCAAGGAGCACAGGACAATCTGAGCTAAGACCAGGCCAATGATGTCACTACAACCCAAAATCAGGGAAGTAGGACCCGGGTCTAGACTACAGCACGTGGGGTGCATCCCCTGGACAATCCTCATAATATCAACGAACTCTGGCAGATCGAAGGCACTCCAGAAAACTTGGGGCATGGTGACCAAGCACTGACCAACAACATCCCCCATAGAACCAGTCTGACAGATCTCCAGCCTGATGTCAGCCACCTTATTCACAAAGAATCGAGCAATCTCATCACATTCCATTTGTGAAAAAACTCAACATAGCTGCAGACAGGCTGGGTTGCACAGACAGTCCACAGTTCAGAAGAGTTGAGCCAGTCGTTTCCAAGCAACAGCGAGTTCCCTGGACAGGAATTCTGCCTTCTTACGGGAAATTGCTGATTGGTAGAGTTGATAATGCTCTAACAAAATAAGATGGTCAGCATCCAAGGTGGATTTCCTCCATCGGCGTTCTAACCTACGTTCCAACCTCTGCAACTCCCTCAGAGACCCATCAAACCATGGTGCCCGAGGGCGAAGCGGAAGGGAGCAAACATGGACAGGAGCAATCAGGTCAAGAGCTGAGGAAATAGCCTTATTATAGGCCAGAACCAATGGCTCTGGACCTGCGCTGGTCTCACCCAACTCCGAGAAATGTGTTTGTATATGCACACCTGTAGGACTTTAAAGTGCCTGCAGTACTGAATTTGTGCTTGAAACAGAAAATGCTTTAAGAAATTATAAGGTGCCTAAACATTCAGGTTAATAAAATGGATGGAAAGGTAACGTGCAAAGATAGCTAAATTTATATAATTTACAATGGGCTAACACCAAGAAAAAAAAACAAGCAAGAGCGCCTTTGATGCCTTAGCTCTAAAATAGGGCCTGTCTGTAATTTAGCCCCAGGCTGAGTTTGTTCCAGAGAAGGCCTGTTTGTTAACCCCACCCTCCATTTAATAAAAAACAAAAGAAGCATTAAAAGTCCTGAAATTAGTAAATGATAAAAAGGGGTTGCTACAGTTCTGAGGTTTCGTGAGGGAGTTTTAATGTTTTACAGTCATCATACAAAACCCAGGAAGAAAACTAAACAGGTCATTATCTTACCTGACTGCAGGACTGCATCTGAGTATTTCTATAATCCAATAGGGGAAGGGTGGAAGGAAGGGGCAGCTGCAGAATAAGGGGTGCAAGTTGCACATTCGAGCAGACTTGATAGACCTCTAAGCCTTTATCTGCTGGCTAATTGCCCATGCAGTGATGCCCTCTGAATATGGGATTTCAGTGCTATAACATGTGGTTCCATGTCATAATAGTAATCGTAAAACAGCAATCACTATTATATCAAGTGTATATCACCAAAATACATTCAGCAATATACACATGCCGGCAAGAAGACATCTGGCAACAACACTAAGTGTTTTTTGCAGGGGGGAGCTGCGCCCCCCTGAGTATAGATTCCTAACTCCAGAGGGGTGCTTGTCAGGGAGGGATCGAAACTTCAGTTTGGCACAAAAACTAAAGGCATCCGTAGGCAGCAGCAAAATATTTACTCTTGGTCCCCAGCCCTGAACCCAGTACCTGCTGCACCAGAGCTAGCCCCCCTCGCCACTACGCCACACGGCTAGCTGAGCAGTATCAGGCACACCACTCCCATACATACCCCTTCCCCTCGTTATCCCTCCCTTCTGGTCCCCTTTCCCTATGCTCGCTTTCACGTAGGATCACTGCCCTTGCAGGGTAGTCCACGGGGATAGCATTGAATAGGAGTCGCCGTTTTGATGGTCACTCATATTCAGTTGCTGTACTCACTGGATACCATAACATGCACATTGCAGGTGCAAACACCTTGCGCCCAGCACAAGGCTTTGAAAATCTGGGCCCTGATGTATTGCATCTCTTAAGACATACCAGAATACCTCCACATAGTGGGACATCACATGGCTTTGTATAGATGGAAGGTTTGGTACTAAAGGGTCTTTCAAACACATAGCAGTGGAAGAAAGGGCATGGTTAATAACTTCTTTTTCTGTGATTTAGGAAATGTAGGATCACTTTCTATTTGATTGCCCCTTTTCCAGTAGCTTTTTGGTTACTCTGGCAAAAGTCTGGAAGGAACCCCTCTTCCTGAAATCTGATCATGAGAGCATAGTTTTAGATAGTTTCCCTCACAGATGGAAGAAAGTCCACACCAGTACTTTGCAGGTCGTATTTGCTGTCTGTAAACATCACCTGTGGCTCTCACTTTATAGGAAACCTGTACTGAGATAGTTCATCGGGCTACTAACACACTATAGGCTGGCAGTATAGCCTAGAGATTAGAGGAATAAGGTGTGAATGAGCTTGGTACATCTAGTAGACCAGACCTGAGTCTGATTCTCACAACCTCCACTTGCATACTGTGTGACACTGAGCAAGTTACTTAACTGCCCAGTGCTCCCATGTTGCCCCTGAAAACAGGCACTTGTGCCTAGTGGGCCTTACCCGGTTACCAAAGACTAAAATAAAAAAAATATATATATAAATATATTACACTTGGCTCAAGTGAAACTGTCCCATCTATCACTACGTCAGTCTTGGCGTTACTAGGCGAACTACTTGTGGATCACTGCAGTAGCGTGATAAGGTAGTTAGGGAAATTAGACCACTTTGTCTATTAATATAAATTGATTTGTTTATTTTGAATCATATCATGTGAATTTATTCTTTGTTTTACAGCTACATGACTCACTTGGAATATGTGTAATATATTTTGCTTTTCTTTTCTTTTTCACTATATCATTTTATTTACATGTTGGTAATTCATTATACAATTGTTTTGTTTTTGTTGTTTCCATTATCAATAAAATACATCTACTCTTTTTGAGAAGTCCCATAGGATCACATAATGTCCATCCAAACAGTCACCAGATAAGTCAAACGGGACCTTGGCCGAACGTCTTGATTGACAGACAGCACACCATGACAGTACAGCATCCCCTTAGTACTGTACGCTGGTGCCAGCATTTATGGTATGAGCTGAATCCCAGTGCAGGACCAGAACCCACAACCTTCTGGCCCTGAGCCGGATGTGGAACTCAGTCATGTTGATGCCCCAACTTACATTAATATTTCCAAAGATTCAAAGTCCTCTCCATACTGTAACATGGTGTATTGTTGACAGTTTGCACTGCCGTTCTACCAGTAGTCTATACTTCTGGCATTACACTTTTCATGCACCCATCTCTACGTACTAGTATGCTAATCAATGGAGTTAGCAGGCATTATCTTTCTCTACTCAGACTCTGAACCAATGTCCTTCGACCCCCTCCCAAATGTACATAATGCCTTCTGAGTCACCAACACTGACAAAAAAGTGGTGTTCAATTGTCAAGAAACACTTATTGCTGCTCTGAGTTCCACCATCTCAAACCACTTCCAGAATTCTGTTGTGTCAATGATTAACACCAGGTTACAGTGTTGTGTTTAATGTTTTTACTGTTCTCATGCTATGTGTACTTTCTGTAAAGTGCTCTGAAGCCCTGAGAAAGGGCACTGGATAAACATGTACTGCTGCTATGGAATGTTGAAAAAAAAAGGCAGAAAGACATGGCAAGAATCCTTGTAGTCTATGCTGTTTTCATAATGTTAATTGTTTAAATTAACCTGGGGAATGGAAACTAATCTTAAGTTTTGTGCCAAGGCCAAACATAGAAATGCCCTGGAATGACTGGGACTTAAAATAACCCCATGACATAAAAATACCAATATCATGTATCCAAAGTCAGTTGCCAATGTGGAAAAACGATTGCCCAAGTGAGGTTCCCTATTCATTATATTCTCCCCAGCCCTATGCTTGTAAATATCAGAGAATAATGGATTGTGCCCCTGCTGCATGGAAGGGAATTCATAACTGATGAAGAAAAGGTCTTAAGAATTATGTCAAGTCCTAAAGAAGTCACTTACTACAGTCTTGCTACTTTTGCACTTTGGGCCTGGAAAAGGCTGTCTTATGAATGTACTATTGCATTGTCTGTGTTTAATTTTTACACTGTTATTGTATGTGTTTAATATTTTTATTCTTTGGCATAAGCCTTTTTAGCATGCTATAGTACACACTGACCTGAGCCTGAACCACTTTCTGGCCTGCATCTGTCATCCCCCAGCCACCCTCTCTATCACTGCTGGCTAGTTTTCTCTATCATTTTGACCAAAACATAAAATGCGTTTCTTTCCAGCAGGTTGCATTCTCAGTCTGCTGGCATAGTGAGCACAAAAGGCAAAATATCTCAGAACCCAAAGTTAAAACGCTAGCAGGCGTCACTTGAGGAGGGGCAACACTGCCCTGGCTTCCACCACACAGGAACCGCAGGACATCACTTCTGGAGTTTTGAAAGCTGTGATTTGCCATGTAATTACTCGATTTCTTCCTTGTTCTCTCTGTGAGGAAATTAAAGACTTTCATGTGTTGAAATATATTTAAATGCTAAATTTAGCTTTTAATTGCCTGCCAAGTGGAACCCCCCACCGAATTGCTGATTCTAAAGTGATTGCAGCACAGAACATAAAAGGGAATTCTCCATCATCTGCTTCCTGTGATTTGATTCTCATGAATTATCGTACTACTGCAGCATGTTAATTTCCTGTCTGTCTGTTTTACTAAAGTAAGAAATGCTTTCCAGAATGTAGTTGTGGGGGGTCACTAGACTGCAATGCATTCTAAGTCCTCTTGCATGTTTTACTAGGACAATTCTGTAAGAAGAAATGAGCTGCATGCAGTTCATAGTAGTGTGAAGTTTAACCAGCATTTATCAATGCTGAATGTGTGCTGACACTGTAATAGAGCTTTAAAAGGAACGTGTGTGTGTGTGTGTGTGTGTGTGTGTGTGTGTGTGTGTCAGGGAGGGTAGTGACAACTCCAACCTCCGCTCGTGGTCACCAAACATTCTGTATACATGACCAGTCATTTTGCAGACTTGGGCTAAGCGTAGTTGCTGGGTGTACCAGATGGCAGCCTGGTCACATTGGAGAATCATGGCCATGGCTGGGAGATGCCATGACATAAAGTGGCCAGTGAACTCAAGTGAGGTGGAGCACCTCGTAGAAGCTGCTGTCCTCTAGGGAGATTTGTGCTTTGCTTGTCCCAGGCAACACTGCAAGACTCCCAGTGACACTGCCTATCACAGTCTGGTGAGGATCCCCCTTCCCCCACGAGGGTGACAACTATTTTCCTCTTATTCCGTTCCTCTCTTCACACACTGACATTCCTTGCCATGCCCTGCATAGGACACAGTCCTCTGCTGGGGTCTCCCAACTGTTATAGCCCCATCCAGTTGTTTCACAACTTGCTGACAGTAGAGCTACTTAGTACATGGCTCAGCCTCTCGGCCTGCCAGATCAGGGTTCACATGCCAGCATCTCAACACAGAGCCCACAGGCAATACTTCAATATTTCTTTTCCCCCTTATGCATTGGGCTCACAGCCAACACTGCCCTATTCTCCCCCACTCCTCCAGCACAAAGCACACTCTCCCACCCCTCGCATACATACAGATATGCAGTGCATACTTACCATACACAGCTATGCAGAAACTCCTACATTCATGTACTGACATACATACCTTTATGTACAACCTAATGCCAGCAGTGCATGACAGAGCGCAATTGTTAGTGGTAATAGGGCAGATTAGGTGGGCTGAAGGCCCTTATCTGCCAACAGTTTCTATATTTCGATATTTTTATACCCATGCACACACACCCACCCCTCGCCTATTACCATACATAACCAAGCACAAACTCACACCCACATATACAGACATACATACCCATGCACACACACACACACACACACACACACCAGACTCCTGCTAGCACACATACACATACACTTGCACACACACACACACACACACCACTCCTGCTAACACACATACGTGCACACATTCTCAGCTCTCAGCAACACAGAAAAAAATGCACTCAGTCAGCGTGCAAGAAAGTATAATCCTTCTGTGATGGTACTTGGACTGTGTTATTCCCCTGCTGAGGGAGAGTGACGATGGAGGTGGGCGTTCCCAGGCAAAAACCTTATTTGATTTGTAACCAGTATTGTCTCTTGTGAATTTTTTGTTTTTGTCTTTCTGCTGTGCAGTTTTCGTGAATCACAAGTATTTTTTTCTTTTTGCAAAATGGTTTTGTAACTGTTTAACTCAAGTGAGCCTTTCAATCCCAAAAGATTTTATTCTGGTTAATACTATCTCCTATGAGTCCTACCTGCAGTTCACCTTCCTACATATCTTTTTTTTTTACCAGACTCATGCCCCTCCTCAACCCTTCTCCCAGTCATTCATACTTTTATATCTGCTCTGACTTTTCCATCATGCTTAGATACCTCTCTACCTTTGGGTATTACTGTGAGGCTCCTTTGCACCTGCTTTCTTGTGCTTTTTCAAGTACCAGCTTCATGCAGCATTCTTATGGGCATTTGTCTAGTAACAAAATAAATTTTTTGTGTGTCACTAAGATTTATTAGCAGCCACCAGTAGTTCATTTTTCTGCTTTGCTTCAAGTGACCCGTATTATTTAATCACACATTTCTTTACATTCTACTTGGGGGGTTTTAATACTTGGTGATTTTTTTCTATCTTTTTCACTCATTCATTATATCCATTCACATTTAATAAATTTGGTACCCAGTCTTGACAACATTAAAGATTGTGTGCACCTTTAAATCTGACATATAAGTATATGCTATGTGCATTCTTTAGTAACATACCCTGACGAAGGGTCATATTCTGGACCTGAAGCACAGGTGTCTTGTGCCATGACCTCTCTGTTAATAAACCACCAGTGTTTGTGTATATTTTCTTGTCTTTGGATTATTATACTGTCTGGTATGCTGACTGTGTGTGGTGTTTCCTGTCTTGCTGTGATCTTCATTTTGTTTTAACGAGCACTGGCCTCTTGTCCTGTGCAAATGGAGCTCTTGGTTTTACTCTCACCCCTCGCCAGCTGTCACACATACCCATGCACCCACCCCTTGCCTGCTGCCACACGTACCCATGCACCCACCCCCACCCCTTTCCTGCTGCCACACATACCCATGCATACGCACTCACCCTCCCCTGCTGTCCCATATACCCATCCACACACCCCAACCTCACCTGTTGCCATACATACCCATGCATACACACTCACCCTCCTGCTATCCCATATATCCATCCACACACCCCAACCTCGCCTGTTGCCATACATACCCATGCATACACACTCACCCTCCCCTGCTATCCCATATATCCATCCACACACCCCAACCCTCGCCTGTTGCCATACATACCCATGCATACACACTCACCCTCCCCTGCTATCCCATATATCCATCCACACACCCCCAACCCTCGCCTGTTGCCATACATACCCATGCATACACACTCACCTCCCTGCTATCCCATATACCATCCACACACCCCAACCTCACCTGTTGCCATACATACCCATGCATACACACTCACCCTCCCCTGCTATCCCATATATCCATCCACACACCCCCAACCCTCGCCTGTTGCCTTACATACCCATGCATACACACTTACCCTCCTCTGCTATCCCATATACCCATCCACACACCCAACCCTCGCCTGCTGCCATCATACCCATGCATACGCACTTACCCTCGCCTGCTATCACATATACCCATGTACTCACCCCATGCCTCACCTGCTGCCACACATACCCATACACACCGCCACCCCTCACCTGCTATTACACATGCCCTTATGCACATTCCGACCCCTCACACACTTCCATGCATACCCACATTATCATATCCATTTACGTACAACGTACACTATTTAATTCAAACTCCCTACACTCATTGCCATACTCATACCTATTCACATAGAAACATATAGAAACACAGATTTTGACAGCAGATAAGGACCGCTTGGCCCACCCAGTCTGCCCATTTCTCTACCTATTGGATAAGCTGCAGATCCTAGTTAACCAACAGCCTACTTCTTCCTAACCCCCACCAGAATTGCCTTATGTCTGCTCCATGCATTCTTGAATTCCCCCACTGTTCTTGACCCCACAACCTCCTCAGGAAGGCCATTCCTTGCATCCACCACCTTCTCCATGAAAAAATACTTCCTCACGTTGCCCCTGAGCCATCCCCCTTCTATCTTCAAATTGTGTCCCCTTGTTCTTGCACATCTCTTTTTCTGAAAGATGCTACCCTCTTGGACTTTGTTGATTACCTTGAGGTACTTGAAAGTTTCTATCATGTCCCCCCTCTCCCTCCTTTCCTCAGGTTTCACTATGCCACGGTGAAAAGAAATATGTCAACCATCGGCACAGTGACAGCACCGCCAATTGGTGTTGTGCTGTTGCTGGGGGAACAAGTGTTTTCTGTGGGGGGCTTTGCCCCCACCAACCCCATGTGGCACTAAGGATTACTTCAGGAAGGAGGGCAAACACCCCAGTGGCAACAGTGTTGGAACACATGGAAACCATCACAGCTAACTGCCGAAAATGTCACTGTGATGGTCTTTGTGGTATTCCCATCACTGCGCCATCGGTATACCCTTTCCTCGAGGGTATACATATTAAGCTCCTTTAGTCTCTCTTTGTGTGGCTTCTGGTGCTAACCCTGCACCATTTTAGTTGCCCTCCTCTGGACCACCTCCATCCTGTCTATGCCCTTGTGGAGATGGGGGTCTCCAGAACTGCACGCAGTACTCCAGATAGGGTCTCACCAACTGGCTGTACAGAGAGGTAACAACTTCCTGTTTCTACTGGTGATGCCTCTCCCTATACATCTCAATATCCCCTAGCCCTCCTTACTGCCTTCTCACATTACTTGCTTACCTTTAGGTCATCTGATATGACTACCCCCAGGTCCCTTTCCATTTTTGTTGTTGTTAGTACCTTGCCCCCCCACTGTGTACTCTTCCCTTGGGTTTGTGTTTCCCAGGTGCATTACTTTGCCCTTTTTTGCATTAAATCTAAGCTGCCATACTTTTGACCTTTCCTCCAACCTTGCCAAGTCCTTTCTCATCCTTCCCACACACCCTTGTGTATCGAGCCTGTTGCAGATCTTTGTGTCTTCTGCAAAGAGGCATCCCTTTGCAATGTCACTTATAAAGACATTAAAAAGGACTGGTCCCAGTACTGAACCCTGTGGTACCCCCACTAGTGTCAGTGGCTCAGCAAGTAGCACACTCGCCTCTGAGGCTGGGCGGTCAGAAAGCTGTGGGTTCCATCCCCACACCAGGCACTTTGGTTAAATCCCAATACTGACACTGTAGTGTGACATGAGGGGGGTGCTGCACTCCTGAGGTGCCGTCTTTTGAATGAGATGTTAAACTGAAGTCCCATCTACCTGTTCTGTTTACCTATAGCGCTTCAACAGCGCTAGTGCCGACATCCCCTACAGCGACAGCTACAATGCCAACCATCAGCACTGTAGCTACGGGATGTCAGTGCTCAACCCCCCCAGTCTCTAGGATTCTAACTCCAAGTCGGAGTTGGACCGGGGGGGCCATCACCCAGCGAGGCAGTCCCAATCAGCACACTGTCCACCACAGCGACGGGAGAATTTTGCCCAATTCCTGCCGCTGTGGTGGAGTTCGCTGTTGGGGTTTCGCTGCAGTGATGGTGAACCGCCTGTTCAGGTGGATGTCAAAGATCCCATGGCACTTCTTGAAAAGAGTAGGGGAATATTTTATTATGAAACCAAAAACAAAAATCATACAGACAATACATAGCCATATTCTTAATCTTGAAAATCAAACTGAAAACAAACAGTATTACATCATACTAGTCATAAAAACATAAAATAGATAATAAACAATAAACATATACCAATTCTTCCAAAAAGAAAGGAAAAATAAAACTAATAATAACCTAGCTCCTATAATCTACAACGGTAATACAATATCCAGTCAAAAGTTCTCAACCGCACAAGTCATATCTCTGGTGCTTGCCCGGCCATATCCCAAAATATGTATGGCAAAAGGCCTAGAAACTATCCCTCATCCAACCCAGTCAATGCCCTTCCAATACTGTTTGCATAGAGTACCCCCAAAATGAGTACGTTCAAATTGATAGACCTTATCCACTTCATTCTGTAACATAAATATAACATTATTCCAGGTGACCACCTCCCCCTGTAAAAAGAGACAGCAACGGGCCTGCCAAATGACCCATTTGATACAAGCCAGTATCATGTACACCACACTCTGATCCCGTTTAGCCCAATATGCTGTAAGTTTCCCATTCAAACTAGGTGGGGGGGAGGCATTGGAGCTGGGAATCACCAGGAGAGTGGGTTCCATGGAGCTCCCCCACCACTGGGACAGATACAACCCTAGGTGAAATAGGGGTTGGAGTGAAGGGTAAAGAAGCAGGAAGGATGGGAGCAGTGTGGAGAATGGTTTTACTAAATGCTAGGAGCCTGGGAACAAGTTGGCAGAGTTGCAGGCATTGATGGCAGAGGGGGAGGTGGACATAGCTGCCATTACTGAGACATGGACAACCAGGCACCATGACTGGGACCTAACTATCCCAGGGTACAAACTATTTCAGAGGGATAGAGATAAAGGGAAGGCTGGGGGGTTGCCATTTATGTAAGGGAAGAGATCAGATGTAATAGTGAGGAAGGCAGGTCGGAAGTAATCTGGCTGCAACTATACAGTCAGAAAGGGACCAAGATCTGTCTGGGAGTCGTTTATAGACCTCCAGCCCAGAAGGAGGATGTTAACAGGGAACTGGGGGAGCAGATAAGGAGGCATAGTGGCAAAGGGAGCACAGTGGTGGTGGGGGATTTTAATCTACCGGGGGTGGTTTGGAGCATCCAGCAACCACTTGCGCTAGGAAGCAGATCCTCTTGGAAGCATTCCAGGATGGCTTCCTTACCCAGAGGGTATTGGAGCCAATGAGGGAGGGGAATACACTAGACCTGGTACTGGAAGATGGTGAACAGGTCAGGGATGTACGGGTGGAGGAACCTCTAGCAAGCAGTGGCCACTGCACAGTGTGGTTCTCAATCAATCTGGGTAAGGAAGTAGCCACTACAAAAACTAGGGTCCTGGACTTCAAAAGGGTGGACTTGGACAGGATGGGACACATACTGGAAAGTCATATGGCAAGCATCCACCCAGAAATGGACATGAAACAAAAATGGGCTGTCATCAAGGCAGGACTGGCTGAAGCCACTAAAACTTGTGTCAAGAGCCAGAGCAAGAAAGCCAGGACAAAGAAACTAAGTTGGATGAGTATAGAGGTTGTGGAGAAGGTGAGGGAGAATAGGAATGCATTTAGGATCTACAAGAGATCCAATGGGGCAGAAGACAGAGAAGAATATGTGAAGAAATCCAGAGAAGTGAGCAGAGTGGTAAGGGCAGCAAAGGTGGCTAGGGAACGGAGGTTAGTGCAGGGGATCAAAGAAGGAGAAAAGGATTTCTTTAGATATAGCAGAGAGAATAGGAAGAGCAAGGATCAGATTGTTAGGATCAGGAGCAGAAGTGGATGGGTAGAAAAGGGGGCTGAGCAGGCAGAAGTACCTAATGAATACTTCTGTTCAATCTTCACTAAGGAGAGGAATGGGCTCGTACCTGAGAAGAAGGGCGAGGTGGAAGAGGGTGGAGGAGAAGCAACCATGTGTAACCCCTAGGTGGCGCTATCCCAAGGTCTACTACCCCTGCCTGCTTGGCTAGTAGCCTGTAGCAGTGGCCTGAGTTCTGAAACGGGTGCCTCCACCCGGAGGTCAGGGTTAGTAGTGGGCAAGCTAACCTGGGCACAGCCCTCCAGGACACTGTAACCCCCCTCTTTCCTTACTAGTGGCCGGAATAATACTCAATAATCACTTTCACAATACCGCTGGATACACCACACAAGTACCCACACTGTTTGCACTTACCACCAGGGCTTTCCTCTGGCTCGGCCCTGGGGACCCCTTGTAAAACAAGGTTATACACAGCAAATAACAGCAGTACAGTACTCTTGCACAAACTGGAACCATAGTCAGGGTAAATGCAAAAAAGAGTTACATCTGATTTATTTTAGGGGTTTGAACAAGGGATGGGCGTAATCAGGTTAATTTGCTTAAAGGCTCTATCAATCAAACAGTTATGCATGCACTTCAGGGTCCATAAACAGTCACACACTCTGGGTACCCAGATGGAGAATAGTGGGCTAGCCAGAAATGTTGCAGCTGGTTGGGGCCCTGTGATGGAAGAAAACAACATGCACAACACACACTATTTGTAGTTCGGAGCCGGAGGGCTCAGTTCGTGAAAAGAAAACAACAAGACAATCAGATGACACACTTTTAGATTAAGCTGTTGTTGCAGGGAGCTACTGTGATGATTACTTACGATACCCAAGACTGGACACAGGCTGGACGAAAATCGAGACAGCAGGTGATTAATCTGGAGTGCCAGGAGAAGCAGGGCCCACACGATTCACCGAGGTGTCGTTCCTGTTCAAGCATGGAGAAGGGGGCTGATTCCCAGGCAGGTCTCTTGTCAGGGGCTTTCTCTATGCAGTGGGGTAGTCTGGCAGAGCCAGCGTGGCATGGCCCAGGCCGAATGGAGATGAATGCAGATTCAGTCCGATTAGGCTGGATAAAGCTTCCAGCAAGCAGAACACAGTTCACACAGTGGGGAACCAAATCACGACCCACTTTCAATACACAGCACATTTACATGTAAGGAAATTCTACTGTACCAGGCAAACCTCTCTCCGGTCACGATCACAAAGTCTCTGCACAAACTGGGGATTCAAAAGCAGCTGGAAATTCTGACAGGCTGATCGCATTCAGCAAATCTTCGGTCTTATTCAGGTTAAAGCCTGGTCATAGTGGCTTAAATAGTCCTCACAACTTGGATTCAGTCTGAATAAACTCTATTTTCCCTCTCAGGCAGACAGGCAGGCCAAAACTCAGCCCTTTCACAGTTCTCCCATGCAAAACTACACAGAACTGCTGCTCAAAATCACTTGAGCTGTTACTTCTTCACTTCTCAGCTCAAAACTGAAACTAGCTTCAGCAGCCTAGGAAATTCCCCAAGATCCAAAAGGTTTGGTTAGCCGATCCTCCTGTCAGTCACAACAAAGTCTTCCCCTTCAGGTGCAAAAAGGTGCAAAAAGCCCAAAACTACAATTCCTACAGATTTTGACTCCAGACAGCTTCTGTAGTCCAGCTCCATTTTAGGTCACACCAGTACTGATTGGTCCAATTCACAGTCCAGGACCAAGATAGTGGAGATAGCCTTGCCCCCTGGTTGACAATGTCCACTGGACAGCCTCCCCTCCCCCAGATCCACTCCTTCCCTTCTAGGTCCAAACAGGGATGTAACTTGCTGTCTTCTCTGAGGACCTACTATATCCATGAGTGTAACTCACAATTGTGTAACATTATGTAACCTAAGTAACATACAAACTACTACATTATGTAACCTAAGTGTATCTATGTTGAATGTTCCTTTTACTGCACCTGTAATGTTATCCTCTCTTTTAATCTGCACTGTAATAACTGTCTTGATGTCTGCCCCTCCTGCGACGAGGTGTCTTTGTAAATGAGTCTCTGACTCAAAGGTTGTAAACCCGATTTGTAATGAATAAATGAATAAATAAAGATTACTTATGACTGCAATCCAGGCAGCTCTTAAAGAGACAGTACACAGAGGCTATACAGACACTCTCTGGCAATCACATTTAAACTGCTAAAACGCAGGACACCAGCCTGGCAGTGAGCATTTAGGCAAGCTCGAGGAAGACTTTTCAGGAACCCCCATTTGTAGGGGGGTTACACACAGATGGGGAACTCATGGTGTAAGGGTGAGGGAGGAAGGGCCTAAAGTCCCTGAAGGTGGACAAGGCACCTGGCCCAGACAGAGTCCACCCCAGGGTGCTGACAGAGTTGGCAGAGGTCCTGGCAGGGCCATTGGTGGACCTGTTCAATACCTCTCTGAACTCAGGGTGCATGCCCAGGGATTGGAGGGAAGCACATTTGGTACCTCTCCATAAGAGTGGGTCCAAGGACGAACCAGGAATTACAGCCTTACTAAGCCTTAGTATATAAGCCTTACTGCAATTGTGGGAAAACTGATGGAGACAATCCTCAAAGAAAGACTGGTGCAATTTCTTGAGGATAACAATCTCCAGGACAGCAGGCAGCATGGGTTTGTCTCAGGCAGATCCAGCCAGACGTACTTGGTTGATTTTTATGACTGGGTTACGAGAGCACTGGACAGGGGACATGCAGTGGATGTCCTCTACTTGGATTTCAGCAAGGCCATAGACTTGGAACCACATGGTAGGCTGACCTGCAAGTTGAAGAGTCTGGGAGCAGGGAGGAAACTGGTCAGATGGGTCGAGAACTCGCTGCAAGGTAGACAGCAGAAGGTAGTGGTGGGAGGGGGGAGGCATCTGAACCCAGGGCAGTAACAAGCAGTGTACCACTGGGCTCAGTGCTGGGTCTGGTTTTGTTTAACATTTTCATAGCCGACATTGCAGTGGGGATTAAGAGCAAGATCAGTCTCTTCCCAGATGGCACAAACATTTGTGCCGAGGTAGATGGGGGGAGGGAGCAAAAGTAGTTCAGGAGGATTTGGTAAAACTGGAGGAATGGTCTCACATTTGGCAGCTTGGTTTCAATGCCTAGAATTGCAAAGAGGTGCATTTAGGAGGCAAGAACCCAGGACACAATTACTGGCTGGAGGGTGTCCTATTAACAAAATCCAAGGAGGAGAAGGACCTGGGAGTTCTGGTAACCAGGGAGATGAACCTGAACAGAATACACTGTTCAAATGCTGCTGCACAGACTCCAGAGCACATTACTTCCTTAATGAACATAAAGGAGAACAGCTTACCACTTGCTGCAATATCTTCCTTTTTATTATTACAAAGTGCTTATAATGTAAATGCAGTTAAAAAACGTTAGCACATAATGTGCACGTTCATTTGTCTGACTGCTTGAACAATTTGGGTGCAGTTGCACCTATGTTGGTGCTGACAGTATTTATTTTATTTTACTGTCTCTAGTTCTGCCGCTGAACTTTGTTAATTTTTAACTGCATTAATATGATGACGTTATACGCACTTTGTAATAATAAAAAGGAAGATATTGCAGCAAGTGGTAAGCTGTTCTCCTTTATGTTCATCAAGGAAGTAATGTGCTCTGGGGTCTGTGCAGCAGCATTTGAACAGTGTATTCTGTTCAGGTTCATTAGCGTCTAAAATATTAGCTGTATTTGCACCAAACTGGTACAATTTGATTGTTGTTAGCCCCACTTTGTTTTTTATTTTCTGTAACCGGGGAGATGAACCACACTGCTCAGTGCAGGAAGGCAGCAGCGAAGGCAAACAGGATGCTAGGGTACATAGCAAGGGGGATTAATTCAAGGAGTGGGGAGGTCATCTTACCCCTGTACAGGTCCCTGGTGAGACCACACCTAGAGTATTGTGTGCAATTCTGGTGCCCCTACTTGAAAACGGACATCAAACTACTGGAGGGGGTACAGTGCAGGGCAACAAATATAATCCTGGGGTTGGGGAACAGACCACATGAGGAGAGACTGAGAGAGCTCAATATGTATACCCTGGAGGAAAGAAGGGAGAGAGGGGATATGATTGAGACCTTCAAGTACCTGAAGGGTTTGAACAAAGTAGACACCAGGTGTATGTTCAATCTGAAAGGCGGAAGGGAAACCAGGGGACACTCTATGAAGCTGGAAGGGGGCAGATTCAAGAAGGAACTGAGGAGGCACTATTTCACAGAAAGGGCGGTGGCAGGGTGTAACACTCTGCCAGGGGAAGTTGTATCATTGCAGAGTGTTGGGGGCTTCAAGAGGGGTGGGACAGATTCAAGGGAGGTATAAATCAGGAGGGGTGTGAGATGGGGAGGCAGCTGCAGTCTAATGGACTGAAGTGCTGCACACTTGAGCAGACTAGATAGACCAAATGGCCTGTATCTGCTGGCAATTTCATATGTTCAGATAATATTCATATGTAACCCCTTGCAAATGGGGGTTCCTAGAAATGCCAGTCTGGGTTTACCTTAGCCGTTTTGTTCTGTCCTTCTCCGCTGTCTCTCGGGCTTCTCCTGACTTGGCCTCTAATTTTTCTGGCTTCCCAGGTCCTGTTTGCCCTCGTGTGTGCTCCAGCTTGCAGTCAAATGAAAATCCAGCCCCTCGGGGCTTAAACTGCTGACCGTGGGCTTCCGCTGCAAAAGCGCTGCCTCCAGGGCAGCGGGAGTCGCGTTGGCACGCAAAGCGCCTTTGATGTGGAGCCGCTTGTTTTGCAGTTGTCTCGGGGACTGCACTGTGGGTCCCGGGACCCCTTCCACCTACTTGGGACCCGGTGACCATGGACAGCCTGCTGGGGGACCGCTCAGATGGGAATTAAAGGAGTTCTGACCAGGGCTCATTTGAGTATGCCTGTGCAGGGCCCCGGTCATCTGAATAATGCATAACAGTGTATCTGGCTGCCTCCAGGGTAGCTATGTTCAGCTCCAGCCAAAAATAAAGAATTAAAATGTTTTACATAATGGAACTGTTGCTGCTTGTTGGGAATATACTGCGCATGTGGGGAAAAGTGCTTAAAGTTAAAATGAGTACTGTCTCCCTGGCAATTCCAGTATCTGGGACTCTGTGTGTCAGCCTGTCAGCTGCTGCAAGGGGAGCTTGCATAAGTGAAGTAGCAACAGGAAAAGTAAAAGAGACATGTTTTTCATCTGTGCAGCAACTGCAAGTACAGCCTTTAAGCTATAGAACTGTGGGGCATGTGGGGCAAATAATTACTTCTTTCTGGCTGCACCAGGACATTATTCAGGATGGTATCTAATCTGCTATAAGGGACAGTGGGTTAAGCAGCCATTGCCAGCAGTACAGCCAATTGGAATTGCAGCAATAGATAGCCAGGACTTGTGGGACATTCACTGCATCTCATGGGTAAACACCCAAGTGCTTATGGGGGCTTACAGGGACATTATATTAGGCGCAAATTCCACAACCTAATTGTGCCACGAATGTTCTGATTGACAGGTCCTTCAACAACTTGGAGACATGTCACCCCATCCCTGCTACCGATCAGGAGTCGAGCTAGGAGTTCAGTGCTGTAGGAAGGCATTTTGGTGCCCTGGGCAAGAGACAAATGTTGCGCCCCCCTCCAGAAAAAAAGGCGGGGGTCTGGGGGACGTAAGGCCCCCAGAAGCTCTGAGGGGTTTACATGCTCTGTGGCGAGTTTTGGGGCTTTTCTTGAATAAAAAACATGGTTTTGTTATATGTTCCCTACCCCTGATTTCAAGGAATATTTTGCTCCCATGGAATAAGAGATGTGGGAGACTCTGGCTGGCTGGCATCTGAGTGCTATAAGTATTTTTGAAATATACTGTGAAAATTATAGCGCTATGTGGAATTCATAGCAGTTGAGAGGTGTGGATGGAGGCAGTCAAGGGGAGGGCAACTAAATGAAGCACTAGGGTCTGCACCATAACCCATACGAGGATGAGGAGAGACCAAAGGAGTAAACCCTGGCTAAATCACTCACCGTGGTGGTGGGAGGGGATAGGAAATGGATTTATTTCATCCTGTCAGCATTCCATCCTCCAGCACTGTTGAATGACTGGAATGCTACATTAATATTTAGAACCAACATTCTTAAACTGTTGGTGGAATAACTATTTTACTAAAAAAATCTCCCTCTACATGAGGAAAACATGCTAAAGTATTAACTTTTACCACTTTTCTTTTGAAACAATTTTTGTTATAAATAATAGCAATAAGGTACTGTCATCCGAATTAGATTAAATCAGTTAATTACACACTAGGGGCAACATCTTCACTTAGCTACACCTCATGCAATGGCATTGGCACATTACTCCCCTAGGGTGATTAACAGATTATACAATGGGGTATGAAAATCCTGTAACCCCATTGTACCTAAGTGCTGCCTGCATGCTACCCATCCAGTACCCAGTGCATGGCTGTCTGGCAAGCTGGCTGCTGGCAGTGGCCACTGGCCTATCTGTTTATCATCAGCCTAGTAGGGTAGCAGCATCAGTGGTAGTAGTGGCACTGGTACTGTACTTCCCTAGTTGGGTGGGTCCATCCTGGTTTTGTTTGGGAGTGAGTCATCAGTAACTGTATCCTACCTGGGAAGTATAGTACCACTAGTACTGCTGGAGCTGCTACTCTCTAGGCTGTTGATAAACAATCAGATACTGGAGTCAGGTGATTTGCATCTTTTGATATTTACTGGCAATACTCTGGTACCTATGTTCAGTCTAATAGACTGAACTTATGTATCAGAGAATCGAGACACCAGTAAATATCAAAAGATGTCTGATTCTGCGAAAAAGTGGACAACAGAGTGAGCAGCAGAAACGGTATCCGGCTGACATGATGACTTTGTCTGCCCCACCCCTTACAATAATAAAAATTAGCAATAATGCTTGACAGGGTGTGTGTCGTGCTGTGATAACCTCACGCCTGGGGTAGTTGGGCGAGGTCGCAGGGCCGCTGCGTCCAATGACCACAGAAGTGAAGTTATCCCAGCATGACACACACCCTGGAGTGCATTATTGCTATTATGCAATGGTCCGTTGTTATACAAGATAAAAATAATATTAAAATATGTTTTTGGTAGATTTTTAGTGTGGCAATATATCTCTGTTTCTTAAGAGTATGGCACAAGGGGCATCCTAAGCATCCAAATCAATACAGCGAGGTTATTGTGCTCTGAGACTAGACCCATGATGTTGTACTGGGATAACATCATGGGTCCACTCCCAGACTGACCAATCAGAGGCAAGCATTCTTTCTTGCCATTGTATAATGTGATCCAGCAAGTTGTCAGTTGGAGGTTAAACAAGCAGTCTCTTATTGTAAATGTAATTCTTGTAATTGGGGGACTCCGTCCCCCACACCCCCCGTCTATAATTATGAGTTCCCTGATTGCTAGTTTTCAGCAATTGTGGGGGACATTGGACTTTGCAACAGGAGGAGCACGCCCACAACGTGATCACGTCTCTACCATAGTGTGTGGAGTTTCCAAAAAAAGCGTGCCACCAGTCCAACATCCTCACAAATGCCCTGCAATTATTGCATCCCAGCTAACGGAGGTCATAGGGGAAAAAGAGGATGTGTAGTATTATCATGTAATTATACAATGGCAAGAAAGAATGCTTGCCTCTGATTGGTCAGTCTGGGACTGGACCCATGATGTTATCCCAGTACAACATCACGGGTCGACTCTCAGAGCACAACCTCACTGTATTGATCTGGATGCTTAGGATGCCCCTTGTGCCATACTCTTAAGAAACAGAGATATATTGCCACATTAAAAAGCTAGCAAAAACATTTTATTTTAATTGTATAGACTGAGCCATTGTATAATACCAATAATGCACACCAGGGTGTGATGTCGTGCTGGATAACCTGACTTATGGGGTCGTTGGATGCACTTGGCCTGTGGCCCCGTGCCCAACCACTCCAGGCATGAGGTTATCCCTACATGACACACACTCTGTCGTGCATTAATGCTTAATTCCAGTGTGCCAGGCTGTTGACCAGGCAGAAAAGAATGAGGATCCACAATAATTTAACTGCCTGCCTAACTAGTTGTGAGGTTGCTTTTTTATGTTTTGTTATTCCTAGTTCCATGATATTATGTTTTCTGTGGGGGTGCTCTGTCCCCCCATCCCACAGGTAAAAAATACAACTTCATTGGTGCACACGGGGAGGTGTGGGCCAAGGGTCGGAGCGTCCCCACAGAAAGAACAGTATCACAGAATAACAAAACATAAGACCAGAAACCATTAAAAACTAAAAGCATTGCTGTGAATGTACTTACGATTTGTCAGTAATGTAACAGGGGCAACTGCAGCATTTGTGAAGGGAGAACGTTGGACTAGTTATAATTATTGCATCGGGTTGTACAGGGGAAGTAAACAAGCAGTCTCTTATTATAAATTTTATCTATTTTTTTTTATTTAGTTTTTGTTGACCGGGTAAGTGCACTAGACAAATCCTGCCTATTTTCAGGCACAACCCGGGGGAGGGGGATACAGATGAATGCCAACTGACCTTGAACCAGATTAAGCTGTTGGTGGTATTTTTTTAGTGAGTGAGGGAAATTTGGCCAGGACACTGGGGAAATTCCCCTGCTCTTTTCGATAAGTGCCATGGGATCTTTAACATCCACCTGAACTACCACCAATCCAGGCAGATGGGACCTCAGTTTTAACATCTCATCCGAAAGACGGCACCTCAGAAGTGCAGCACCCCTCTCATGCTGTACTACAGTGTCAGTACTGGGATATTAACCCAAGTGCCAGATGTGGGAACTGAACCCACAGCCCTCTGATCTCCCGGCCTCAGAGGCAAGTGTGCTACCTACTGAGCCACTGACACTATATTGAATTTAATTCTTGTAATTGGGGGGGCTCTGCCCCCCACAACCCCTGTCATTCCGTCAATAATTATGAAATATCTATTAATTATTGACGGAGGATTGTGTGGGGCAGAGCCCCACAATTACAAGAATATCGGAAATAATGCTCTTGTTAATGATATTCTTGTAATTGTGGGGCTCTGCCCCCCCCACAACCCCCAATCAATAATAGATATTTCATAATTATTGATGGAATGACGGGGGGTATGAGGGCAGAGAGCCCACATTTACAAGAATATCATTAACAAGCAGCATTATTCCCAACACAGGCATATAGTTGTATAGGATATCTCTCTTCATGATGGGGGTGTTGCGCTTGCATTTCAGCAGGTTACCGTAACGTCCTCCACAAACACCTATTCAGTACTCCCTGGTAAGGGGTACCGTAACATGATCAGCCACGTATGGTATCTTGGTATGGATATGTAAACTGCAAATACATTTTTATGACAGGACTAGAAGGCTAAGTGGTGTTGACCACTGTAATTTGTTGTTGAAGTAATAAAAATGCAATTTCCCTTTCCTTTAATACATCTAAACAACTTAGACTCAAGTTGAAATCATGTAGACTCTCAAAGGGAAGTGCATTTCTATTATACCAACAAGGAAATTACAGTGGTGTTTGTCAGTTGGTTTTTGAGTTCTGCGTGCTTGTGCTTACTGTATTTTTTTTTTTTTTTGCTCTGCTATGCTTGCGTGCCCTGCCTGCCCTATGCTCTAATGCCACTACCCATTACTGTAACTTGAGCCCCCCCTCCTTTAAAATCAGGGACTGCTCATCCTGATCCATCTATGCTCTAGCCCCCCCCCAAAGCCCTGCTGCATATAAAGTGTATATGTATATATATATATGAATATGAGAATGAGTAAAATGAATAAGTATAAAAGAACTACTTGTAATTTTCTCTCAGTCCAAGTTTAATAGCATCTTTCTAAAGATGCTATTAGATTCAGACTGAGAGAAAATTATAAGTAGTTTGTCTGCTTGTGTTAATTTTTCTAGTACAATTTGTACTCGATTGTTTCAAACTTTCAGTCACAAGTACTCATCAGTCATCACTCAATTATTCAGATTTTTGTTATGAAGGGAGGGAGGGAGGTTATGCTGCCGCCACCCACCCTCACGCCCTGTATGGACTCAAGACTCTTGACTGTCTCTGATGACTAGTCCAGCACAGCAGTGACCACAGTGCTAACTAAGCTCCTGACCCAGCCTCCAACCCACGCTGTCAAGAGTCCTCAGCAGTCTGAGAGAGGTCAGAGACAGGGAGGGTGAGTCAAGATTAAAGAAAAGAATAAAAGAATCATGCCCTTGCCCTGGCCACTGCTGGGGCGCAGCCTCCTCATCACAGACTCAGCCGTGGCCCTGCGCTCACATATTCAACATTAAAAAGAGCTGCCTAGGCTCACAGTCATTGCTGCTGCCGGCCTCTGAGTGCACCATGGAGAAAGCAGCTGGGATGGCTGCTTCCCAAATCAGACCAGCATCGTTACCCAGAACAGAGATGGAGAGTAACCGAGCCTATGGGTCTACACAGGGTGGTACATTACCAGTACTGTATAACTAGTCCTACACCCAAGCCCCACTGTCAACTCCCCTTGCCCTACCTTCCCTGCTCTCCACCTTTTGCTACAAACTTCCTCCCTCAACCATACCATCACACCAACATACACCAACAACATTCATATGCAACAAACTCTACCCATCATTCACTGACTGACTTACTCAAATAATAAATGAATTTAACCAACACAGTTACAAAATAAATACATCTGAAGGCTGTGGTGCCATCGGAAACTTTTGTTTATTTAAACTTAAAGTTCTCCCCTAGAGAAAACTCCAGGATAATGTCCATACAGATGGCTCTTAAGTACTTAAAGGTACTGCCCTAAACTCTCACTTTAAAGCAGCCCTAAGTCCTCTCTAGAGACTAAGACTGTCCAAAATTCAGTTCATAATGATAAAACTGTCATTTCATCTCCTAGCTCTCACCTAGAACCACAGGCCTGCAGGGGACTTCGGAGGTGAGACACCAGACAAGGTAAGAGGTGATGCGTAAACTTTCTACTATTCACCGGGACATCCAAACTTGCAGGCAGGTAATGAATTTATGCAGCCAAAGTAAAACCTGGGTGTAGGACTGGAACTGTGGAGGGGACTCCAGACTCGTCGGGAAGAATGGTCCGCCACCACCTGGCTGGGGTCGGGGAATCGGAACAGGGAGGAGAGCCGTGGACTCTGTCAGAGCAGAACACTGTGGACTGATGGAGGGTGAGATGGATGGGGGGGGGGCGCCGCTGTGAGCCTGGCTGCCAGTACCAAAGGCTGCCTTAAACATGCATAGCAATTTCCAAAATAAATGAAATACCAGTGGCAGCAAAACAAAGCACTACTGATAACGGTTCTTGAGTCGACTCACTGACTCTACCCAAAATAGTAAGATGAGGAGGATGCTTAAGTTACTACTCAAACAATATTTATCTGATCTGACTGTCGACTCTCCTCTCCTAGCCTCCTCAAAAAGCCGCACATTCTCTCTGTCTTATCCGACTGACGACTCCTCCTCACTTTACTACCGCTCTCTGACTCTAGTCTACTACTGCTACTCTAATAATATTGCAGTATCGCTTGCCTCGCTGACTTGCTCCTTTGTGGGGGTTTTTTTTCTCCGAGACCTGCTCGACCTCTCTGTATCGCCTCTCTGGAACCCACTCCGCGAGTCTCCCGTGCTCTACCTTTTATACTGTCAGGCACTCTCCACCACATGATTTTGACTTTGCTGAGACAGCGGACCATGTGAACCCCCCTGCAACTTGCTGGGATGCTTAGTGGCGCCTCTGCTGAGTATTAGTAATTGTATTAAATTTTGGAAACAAAAATGTTTTACAGTTACAGCATAGAATCGCCCTCGAAACATGCGCCCAGGGTGGGTGCACACCCTTCCTATGGCACTGTAGGAGCTCTATAAAGAGACAATGTTGCCAGTTTGTCTGGAGATTCAGAGAGAGAGAGAGAGAGAGGGCAGCAGAGCAGGCTCCAACCTGCTGGGAGCCCCCCATGGGGGCTCAGGCTCCAGCCATGCCATCAGGCCTGGGCCACTTAATTCAAGCCCTTTCAGTCTTCAGAGGGCATTTGTCATTTTCTTCAGTTAACAGTTAACTAGTTACAATAATTGGGCTTTCTGCAACAGCTAGTCTGGAGGTTGTCAGTACTGTCCTCCAGAGGCTAGCCTTCCCTCCCACGTCGGGAAAAGATGTGGACTGAAGAATCTGCTGTCCAGCAGCGGTGAGAGCGCTGACCAGACCAGATGACATCATGCAGTGGTGAGAGAGCTGACCAAGTACCTCAGCGGTGAGAGAGCTGAAGAAGTCTTCAGGATGCCTTCGATTGCGGATGAGACCCGTGGAGGACCTGAGTGAGTACCTTCGTACCCCCAGGTGCGAGGGAGAAGCTAAGCAAGTAATCTTGGGGGCTCCATGCCCCATTAAGAAATGTGTGCTGTTAAGTGTGAAGTATTGAAGTCATCAGTCTAGGCTACTAACCCCATAAGAGACTGCCTAGTTCAAGTAATGGATGCATCTTGTCTGTGGCCCAAATGGCTAAGTTGTAGGTGCAGCAAGATGCTGGGCTTAGTGAATCATATAAATGTGTAGCTATGGGTTAGAGTCCTGCCATCGTGGAGCTGTCTGCCAAGACGTGCTTGCCACTTCATGAGACAGGAGGCCCTAAGCTTATTAATGTCTAAGATACCTTAAAGAGAATGTACCTGTGTCTGCACAGAACTTCGTCTAAGAGCGCTTGGTATAAGTGTTAAATGGCTAAATGTGCTGGATAGGACTCTGCTTGTGGATAATGTTCTTGGTATATAGAATGTACTGGATGTGGCTGCCTGTGACTAAAGTATGGGATGCTTGATAAAAGTGTCATTGCCAACTTACTCTGGATGGATGCCTTTTGGTATGTAAAGTACTGGATGTGACCGTGTTTAAACTGCGTTTAGGATGCTTGACAGAAGCATCACCCTCATTGCATTGGATGGGACTTTCAAATATTGTGCTGAATGTTCTGGATGTAAGATCCACATAGTTTGTTCTGGAATGTTCAGAAGTCTGTGAATTCAGGGCAATCCCTGATTTGTCTGCAAGTGCAGGGCAATCCCTGCTTTGTCTGCTAAAGTGCAGGGCAATCCCTGCTGTGGTTGTAAATAGTAATTTGTTGCTTTACAAAAATCTGGTTCCAAGTTGCCCCCACCCTCAAATTAATAGCCGGCCACCTCGACCAGCTGCAACTCCATCAGGCCTGCAACATCTTGGACTGTGGTATCTGTTTAACCAGTATGGTATGAGATTGCAGAGTTTCTGCTGTATCTGGGACTGGTACCAGTGTGGGTAATATTAATAATTATGTTTAACATCTGATTTATCAGCAGCTAGATAGCCAGGGCTCTGGATGTCTTAATCGAATGGGTAAATGTGATTTATGTCTGCCTGTTAATATGTAGCCACCCAGCTGGAGGGTTCACCAGCAAAATCCAAAATGATCTCTGTACACGTGTAAATATGGTAAGATATCCTCTACTCCTCCTGTTTCCCATTCCTAGATCCTTTATTTCCCCTGAAATAAATATTTTGTTGTTGTTGTTTGAAATCCTGTGTGAGCATATTATTAGAGAGAGCCTTTAATTCAAAATGTTGAAATGTGGGGAGCTGTATCTTGGGGCATGTCTGGGGAAGGTAACTGGTCACCATGGGTAGTGTAGCAGCTCAGGGGGCTACACCCAGCACCATCTCACCCACGTAAAGCACCCTGAGTGGAGGCACCATGCAAAAGTATTCAAAAATGTTATGAGCTAGTGAACCCAACCCCCTTAGCCTATGTCCAGGGTAGTAGGCAGGGGTGTAACACTTGGAGGTGGCACCGCCCAGGGGTTACACATATAAAAACAGTGCATAGTCCAAAAAGCATCCATCATTGCCCAAAAGGATTTAATGAATGCACAATCAAAAAACAGATGCTGCATGGTTTCTAGCTGATTAACACACCCAGGACTCAGGCACATTCTTTCCCCCCACTTCCTTGTGTTTGAGGTTAGCACGGACATTTAATTTCCCATGTCCAGATAGCCACATAGTGTCTTTTATTTTGGGAGATGTACATTTCTGTAGCATAGCAGCCAAAACAAATTTCTCCTGTACATGTGAACTTGTAGCAAACGCAGGGTCCTCAAAATAGCATTTCTGAACCACTGCAGCGTTAAACTGCTTTCGTGGTACACCCTGAAACCAAAGAGGGTCAATTTTCCACAAACGGATATATCTCAAACAGGTTTGTGCATGTTCTAGCAGGCATTTTTCCCTCACCCTCCACTTCCCTACTACACATGCCATTACAAAGTCAGTCTGCCATTGTTTTGCTGCTGCTGTCCATAATCCCATAATCCCACTAAGGAGGGGCTTAATGTTGCTATTAAAAAAAACTAAAAAAAGAACACAATAGGCTGAAACATGTTAAGACCTCCTTCTTGCCATGCTCTATAAGTGTGACACCGTTTAACCAGATTCAGCCTACTGCCGCATACTAACTGAGAAAATAGACTTAACACTGAAACTTGCATATTGAGGGGCAATGGGAATATATGTTACGTGTAGAAAAATACGGACAATGAAAGTCTAATAAAGAAATCTGCTTCTTTCTTGTCTATTCCATGACTTCCATCTCTGCACTTTTGGGTGGGCTATAGCCAACTTGTGCTCCCAATTCTTTTGTGCTGCCAGTCGCTCCCCAAAATAAAACCCTAAGAACTTCACGCTCTGTTTAGTGACAGGAATAACATAATTGATTGGGATCTCTGCTTTTCCAAGTGCCAAGGCTTGGTATTTAGATTTATTTGGACTGATACCAGTCAAAGTTGTGTGTCAGTCAAAGATGTTGAGGGCTCTTTCGCCAGAAGCTAAATCAGCAACTAACACTATACTATCATCCGCATAGGCAGATACTTTACTCAACTCAGTACCAGACTGGTTAATGATAGGAAGTATCTGATTGTCAGCTGCTATTTCCTGTAATAGTGGGTCCAACCTGAAAACATACAGTAGAAGGCTCAAAGAGCACCCCTGTCTAACCCCATGACTCACATACTTGGGAGGACCAAAATGCCCATTCACCAGTGGGTGCACCTGTGCCTCCTCATACAAGAGACGTATTAGGCCAATAAAAGCTTCCTGAATACCAAAATGCTGTAAGGTCTGCCTCAGATATTCATGTCGGAATGAATCAAAAGCAGCTTCCTGATCTATAGTCAGTAAGTAGCCACCAAGAGTCAGATCCGGACTAGATGGGCCTAGCGGTCCTTATCTGCCGTCAAAGTCTATGTTGTTCTACTACCTCCCTAACAAAGATCAGTTTCTGTGTGATGTTGCGACCTGGAACCACACAGGTCTGAGCCTCCACTAACAGGGTCTGAGCAACCTTTGCCAGGCGTACTGTAATCATAGAAACACAGAAACATAGAAGTTGACGGCAGATAAGGACCGCAAGGCCCATCCAGTCTGCCCATTTCTTTTTCTACCTTATAAATGTGCCATCGGCCTTTGCTCTGTCAGTGACCTATCTATTCATAGTCATTTGTATTGCTCCCTTATGCCTATCCCATGCCTGTTTGAAGCCCTGCACTGTATTCATAGCCACCACTTCTTGTGGTAAGCCATTCCATGCATCTACCACCCTTTCTGTGAAAAAGAATTTCCTCACATTCCCCCTTAATCGGCCTCCCTCTAATCTCATGCTGTGTCCTCTTGTCCTGCTATTTTTCTTATATTTAAACATGTTAGACTCTTTCACCTTGTTTATGCCTTAAGGTGTTTAAATGTCTCGATCATATCACCTCTCCTCCTTCGCTCAGGAGTATACATTGAGCTCGTTAATCTGTCCTCATATGTCTTCAATTGCAGTCCCTGCACCATTTTGGTTGCCCTTCTCTGGACTGCCTCAATTTGGTTAATATCCTTGTGAAAGTGTGGCCTCCAATACCTGCATGAGTACTCAGATGGGGCCTAACCAATGTCTTGTACAGAGGGATTATTACCTCCTCTTACGACTTGTGATACCCCTACTAATACACCCTAACACCCCCTAGCCTTACCTACTGCTTTAGAGGTCTGCTTGATGATTTTAGGTCATCAGTGATGATGATGCCCAAGTCTCTTTCTTCCTTTGTGACTGCTAGCAACTCCCTCCCAGCCTATAAGTGGCTTCAGGGTTTCTCTTCCCTATGTGCATGATTTTGCACTTCTTTGCATTAAATCCAGTTGCCACTCTTCTGACCATTCTGCTAGTTTATCCAGATCTCTTCTCATTCTGCCCACCCCATCTGGATCATCTACTCTGTTGCAGATCTTGGTGTCATCTGCAAACAGACAAGCCTTACCCTCTAGTCCATCTGCGGTCACTAATGAAGATGTTGAATAGGACTGGCCCCAGGACTGATCCTAAGGTACCCACTTGTGACTTGCATCTCTTCTGACTGTATACCATTTACACCACTCTCTGTTTCTGCCAGTCAACCAGTTTGCCACCCAGTTGACCAACTTCTGACCCACCCCGAGCCTACCTAGCTTATTTATCAATCTTCTATGTGGAACAGTGTCAAAAGCTTTGCTGAAGTCAAGGTAGCGACATCAACTGCTCCCTTGGTCCACCACTCTGGTTACCCAGTCAAAGAAATCTATGAGATTAGTTTGACAGGACCTTCCCTTTAATAAACCCATGCTGTCTTGGATCCCAGTGCCCTATGGTTCCAGGTGTTGCACTATCCTTTCCTTAAGGAGTGCCTCATAATCTGCCCACTACTGAGGTGTGGTGACTGGACTAGTCTGTAGTTCCCTGCCTCCTCCCTGCTACCACTCTTGTGGAGGGGATCACATGAGCCTTCTCCAGTCTTCTGGGACCTCTCCTGTGCTCAGAGACTCACTAAACAATTCTGCTAACGGCTCTGCTAGTTCCTCCTTTAGCTCCTTAAGTACCCTGGGATGTATGCCATCAGGTCCCATTGCCTTATCCACCCTGAGCTTAGCAAGCTCTTGTAGGACCCTTTCTTTTGTGAAGGAGTAGTGCTCACCTCCCTCCCCTGTGTCCATGATGCTGAGCTGTGGGTCCTGCCCTACCTTCTCTTCAGTAAATACTGAGCAAAAGTATCTATTTAGGATAGATGCCTTTACAGGTCCTCCTCCTCACATGCTCCTTTTCTCCATTAAGCTAGCAATACCCCTCTGGACTTTCTCCTTCACTAATGTATCTATAGAAAGTCTTGTCACCTTCTTTTACTGTTTGTGCTAGTGTTTCTCAGTTTGGGACTTTGCCTGCCTTACTGCCTTACCTGCTTCCCTTAGGGCAGTTTGGTATGCCTCCCTATCTTCATCCGCTGTGTTCCCTTATATTTTCTGAAGGCCAGCCTTTTGGCTCTGACCTTTTCTACTTCTTTGAGAACCAAAGTGGTTTCCTTCTTCTTTGCACTTCCTTTCTGTTCAACACAATGGGATGTTGCTTCAAGTATTGTATCCTTAATGCTTGCCCACTTTGCCTGTACCTCCTCACCTGTGTTTCTTTTTGCCAGGGCTAGCTTAACTCTGTTGGCCATCTTATCAAAGTCAGCTCCTCTGAAGTCCCATATTTTTGCTTTGGAATGGGATGATTTAGATGTAGTAGCCAAATTGAACCATACCATGTGATGGTCACTGGCCCCAGGTGACCTTCTACCTGGAGATCTGTGATCCCTTCTTTGTTAGTCAGTACTAGATCTAGGATAGCCCTGTCTCTTGTGGGTTGCTGTACCAGTTGTTTGAGGCCCTCCTGCAGGGAATCCACTATGAGTCTAGTTCTGGCAGATGTTCCTGCTGGTATTGACCAATCTGTATCTGGCATGTTGAAGTCTCCCATTATCAGAACCTCCCTTTAGCTGTCATGTTTTGTATATCTTCTAACAGTAATGTGTCTATGTCCTCCTCTGGTCTGGGGCCTGTAGACAACCCCATTTCTTATGGCTGTCCCATTTCCTGTTTCCAGGGTGACCCACAGTTCTTCTGCTCCTTATGTGTATTCTGAATTTCTGTAGCTTTGATTTTTTCATTAACATACAGGGCCCCCTCCCCCTTTTTGCACCTAGTCTCTTCTGAACAATACATAGCCAGGTACTGAAGTCTCCCAAGTGTGGTTACTGGTAAACCACGTCTCACTAATGCTACTATGTCCAGTTTAGCCTCTGACATTGTCCTGCAGGTCTGGGATCTTATTTCCCAGGCTGTGAGCATTTGTGTACATGATTTTCCATTGGCCAGATTTTGGTGTGTTAGTTGTTGGGTGAAGTTTGGCATTACCCCTGTGCATCGTATGGGGAGACAAACCTTTTTCTTACCTGGTGATGCAAATGAGCGGCAAACACACTGAATTCCTGTTTGACCACTAGCTGAGGGGAGGGGTGTTCTTCCCATTCGGACGAGATAAGTGCTGCACCCTCTCCCATTTGCTAGTTTAAATATTCTGCAAAGACGTCAAACTTCTGCCCCAATGCACTGACTCCTCTTTAGTCAGATGCAGTCCATCAAATTCTAAGAACTTTCGCTCCCAGAACTGTTGCCAGTTCCCTACAAATCTGTGTCCTTTTTCCTGGCACCAGTCCTTGAGCCACGTGTTTAGCTCCCCTATCTCCCCTTCTCTGACCTTCGTCCATCTGCTCCCTTCTCCCAGACTGGCAGGATCTCAGAGAAGGAGGAGATGCCAGACGAAATAGATGATAGTTTGTCACCCAGCCTAGTCAGGTGTTCCTTGGTCTCCACAACTGACCGGCTGGCGAGATCATTAGTCCCTATGTGTACTAGGACATCAATGTTTTCTCCTGCTTTGTGAACAATTTTAGCAATGCGTCAGTGTCTCTCCATGCTGATGTACCTGGGAGACATCTGACCATCACCCTACTGGAGATGGGTATCAACTCCCGAATCATGGAGTCTCCTATGATCAGAAGTTTTTGGATTTCCTTTGTGCTTGTTTAGTTTTGGTTCCTGATTTGGGTGAGTATTGTTGTGCTAGCTTCTGTGCTGCAGTGTCCTGCTCTGCAGTGTCTTCTGCCTCTTTATTTGATTTCAGAGATAGAGGCAGATACCTGTTTGTAGTGTTTATATGGTTTTTGGAGGTAATGTGTTGGAGAGCAGAGAGTGATGGGGCACCTGATTTGCTCCTCCTAACCATCATTTTTGCTAGACTCTTGTAATCAGAGGTCAATAAACTTCAAGTTCTCCAATTTTTCAAAACCATGGGGTCCCCCTTCTTGAGAAAAAGAACATCACCCCTTCCCGCATACTGTGTCTCAGAGTTCCTGCATGTTGTGCCGACATGAAAATCTCTTGTAACATGAGCATCAGATATTCTGAAACAAGTTCATAAAACTCATTCAGAATGCCATCCAGTCCCAGCACAGTATTCGTGGACAAGGACCTGATTTCGTTCTCAATTTCAATTCACTGGAAAGGTTCGCTCAGCTGTTGTTCATCTACTGTTGACACTTGGGGAAGAACCACCTCTGTCAAGAGAGTGTCCTGGCGAGATACTCCTTTGTCCCAAAACTTTTGAGCTATATGTTGTTGCACCGTGACCCTATTGGAAGCCATCTCAGTATGAATATTACCCATCTCATCCTGTAGAGCAATCATCACCCTCTTACGTATTCCGTCTAATGACCGTCAAATGGGTTAACATGACATTTAGAACCCTGCATCCCAAATTTCTGTTCCATTATTAAGGAATGCTCCCGATTATGCTGGAACTGGAACATTTTTTCCTTAACTTCCTTGAGTCGGGTAGATAACTCTGTCCCTGTTTCCCTCATTTGTGTGAGCAATTTGTGAAATTGTGCCCACCAGCCCAAGTATGTGCTATATTGTGACCTAACTAGTTTCTGCGATATATGTATTAAGAGTTGTTTAATATCCTTCTTCGTGTCCTCCCACCACTCTAGGGGGCAGTTGTACAAAACCCAAACAGATCTCCTCACCTTTAGCAATTCCACAACTTCCTGTTTAACCTTCTCTTCACTACACACAGACATATTCATACGCCAACGGCCGCACCCTCTCTGGGCATGTTTAGCTAATGCCACCATAGCCCAAATGGCAACGTGGTCTGAAGATTCCAAACGCAAAATCTGTACAGAAGAAATGGGAGTTCTGCTGGGTATAAGCCAGAAATCTATCCTAGAGTAGGGTGTACCTCTGTAATAGGTATGCTCAAGTGTAATGCCCAAAATGTCATATACATCCTGAAAACCAGATCTTTGTTAAAATCCCCCTTCCCCCATAAGGTGAGTCTGGAGCTATGGAGATATGGTTTCAATAAATGGAGCAATTTTGTTCTATCTGCTTTTGCTTGCAGTGCATAAACATTAATGAGTTGCAGGTGTTTCTGTCCATACATTACATCCAAAATCATGGCCCTACTGGGACAGATGTCAACCACCTTAACCACTGACAATAAGGAACCCTTAAAAAGGATACCTAAACCAGTACATGTCTGCTCCCCAACTGACCACACAGATGGCCCCACTCTCCATTCCTTTTGTGCTTGTTTAATCTCCTTAATAGTGTGCAGTCAAGTGTGCTACAGAAAAAGATTTCCCCTTCCGTGCCATGCAATATCAAGAAAGTGACCTGCCTCCTAGTCCCGCTCTTACGCTATTAACATGGTAAGTAATGATATTAAGCTCAGCCAGTGTCATACAAAGAGGGAAAGAAAAACAAACATGAGCAGAATCACAAATAATCAGGTCTTTCTAGCGTTCTTCCTTTTTTTGACTTCTTTATGTCTGGCACCAGTCTGGCACCACCTGAGTTTCCGTTTGAGAAGAAGACACCGAAGAGACCTCAGAATCTCCATCTGATCCATCCGGTTCCTTATCTTGTAGTACAGCATACTGATTCTGGGTCTCTATAGAGTCCTCCCACTTCAGAAATACAGTGGGGCAAAGAGCCTGATGTGTTGCTTTAGATCTTGTGACCATTTGAAAAACATTCCCCTTTGGAGGCATGGGGGGGCATTAAAATAGCTCCTGGTGACTCTTGTTGTGATGACTGTGAAATAGTCCCAGCAGCTTCCACAAGTAGAGCCTGTGAATCTAGGATCCTTGTGGGCACCGGGTTAGCTGCCAGGTCAAGTACTTTGTCTTGTTGTTGTACTTTGTCTTGTTGTTGTTTGTTACCTAACCAAGGGTCACCATTTTAAATGAGTTTACTCAATGGTCTAACCCATTTAATAAAAATGAAATAAAATGAATGAGGATGTACTACTCATGCTTGTTCAGGGACGTTCAATGTAGGGGAAGTCTGAGGTGGTGACGTAACCAGGGTAGCAGTATGAGACTGTGCCAAGATTCCCTCTGTTACTCTGGGGCCCTGATCTCTGGGCCTGGAAGGGTCAGGCACCACTGGATCGGTAATCATTTTTAATCAATCTTTTTGTGCCATGGTCACACATAAACCTTGTTCAGCTCTCAAGGCAGTGTCTAGACTGTTATGTGAGGCCCAAGCGCAAGTGCGAAAGGTGTGTCCCTGATCCTTGCAGAGGTTACATTTCATGGACCTCGGACACTGTGCACTAGTGTGACCCATAGTCCCACACAGCCCACACTTCAGCTTCTCGCAAGCATTGCTCAGGTGACCAAGGTCACCGCATCTATAGTATGCTCAGGGCTGACCCGCATAGAAGATCACCCCCCATCTCTCTCAAAGAAAAAACAGTTAGGCAAATGCTGTACTTCACCATTGAGCTGCTTCAGGGTAACCGTATAATGCCAACCCCTGGTCTAAAAATGCTCATTGTCCAAAATTGGCTCAGGATATCCATTAATGTTGCACCTTTGTTTCAGCCAGTAGGTGCTATCAGACACTTTAATCCCCTCATTGTGGAACAACACTGTTATCTGCTTAAAGGATGGCTTCATCAAGGGAATAGCAACAAAGGGACGCCATGAAGTAGTATTTTTGAGGAGCAAATACTGTTTCCAAAAATGTTTCAGCCCTGTAGGGTGTTTAAAACTAATGTCAAATAAAGAGTCACCTGGAATATGAATCAATGCATAGACTTCATATGCGTAGAATTTCATGCTGTCCTTGATTAAGGAATGGCCAACAAATAATCTGTCTGGGAGCTCTGCAAGGCCACCCCAGTACTTTAAGCACACTGCATTTCATTGCTTAACTGGCTCAGAAGCCATCCTGATATTTTTAGGGAATAATCTGTCTCTAGCATTATGCCAGCCATTGGCCGGGCGGGGTGGGCTAGGTTCAGGCACCCCATCACGTTCTACAGGCCCATCACATGGGGCAGGCCTTGGGCTACCATGATCTGCAGCAGATATAGTAGGAATAGCCAGGTCCTGTGCACTGTCAGCTGTGGCCAGGTTTTCTGGAGAACCCTTCTCCCCTTCCAGCTCCATTATCCATTGTAATAAACCCTGTGGTTCAGGTGTTATGTGTTGCCCAGTGGGTGGTTCAAAGCCACCACTGGGTTGTCCTGGAGGAATTTGAGAACCAGTGTTCCCTACCTGTAAAGGCTGTTCATCATCCCCTGTGGAACCTGTCAAGGAGAGTTCCATCAGGATTTCAGGCATACCAGGGTAATTAGCTTCCCAAAGTTGACCATTTGAAGATTTTGACCATCCTGCCTCTTCCAATGCAGTGGCCACCCAGGGTGGGGTTTCCTTACTTGGGCTTTCTGGGAACAATCTTCCCGTGCCCCTCCTAGTGTCTAAAAATGCAGCCTTTGCATCACCCATTTTTGCTGCTACTCCCCCAAATGAAAATTTCTTCAGCCCTTTCTTGCTCCATCCCGCTTTACCAATAGTAAACTTTGCTTGCTGAAAAACATAACCAGTCCCTGGTTCAGCAGGGCTGGGTTCAGAAGGAACCCCAGAAGCCACATGAGGTATGTGTCTTTCAATCACATCTTCCCCATTCTCGTTAATGGAGGGGGCCTATTCCATAGCACAGTCACTAGCACAAGAACGCACAGTACCTGCATGTCTGGGCTGCTGAAGTCCATCAGCCTGTACATTTGTAGCCTGGTGATCCACCGCCATCTCTTCAGGGGAAGCGTCAGTCCTCTGCTGCATAACTCTACAAAGTCCATCTCCATGTGTCCTCTGAAGTGCTTCCTGTAAAATCCCTTTATGCTCTGCATAGCATTGTTCCTCTTCCATGAGCAAGGCTTCCAATTCAGTCACTGTGTCATGCTGCATCACTCATTGCGCCATAGCTCCTCTTCACGCTCTTTTGCCTGAAACAGCCAAGCAATCCATTTCAGGTAACAAAACCAAATCATCACCTTCGAGTTGCTGCTGTAAACTCCTAGTTTGCTCGGTCTCCATGGGCTCTGAGGCCGGGGTGGAGACCCACTCCCCAGACTCCCCAACGTCTGCACAGGTCAAGGTAGAAAAGATAGTGGCCACCCAACAGTGATCATAGTGCCCTCTACCAGACAGTAGGGGAATTTCCCCCGGTGCCCTGGACAAATTTTCCCCCATTCACTAAAAATACCACCAACAGCTTAATCTGGTTCAATGTCAGTGGGCATTCATCTGTATTCCCCTCCCTCGGTTCGTGCCTGAAAATAGGCAGAATTTGTCTAGTGCACTTACTCAGTCAACAAAAATTAAATAAATAAATAGTAACACCCCCTCCCTTTCTTCGGAGTGGTCTCTGTTTACTATTACATTCTGTGTTCTGTTGTCCAGTCACTGTTTTACCCAGGCTACCACCCTGGGACCCGCTCCCAGGCTGCCTAACTTGTTTATTAATCTTTTGTGTGGGACTGTGTCAATGCCTTGCTAAAGTCTAGGTAGGCCATGTCCACAGCTCCTCCTTGATCTACTACTTTGGTCACCCAGTCAAAGAAATCTATCAGATTCATCTGACATGACCTTCCTGCTGTGAATCCATGCTGTCTTGGGTCCTATGCCCTGCTGGCCTCTAGATACTCAACAATTCTTTCTTTCAGAAGTGATTCCATCATTTTCCCTACCACTGAGATCAAACTAATAAGTCTGTAGTTTCCTGCCTCTGCTTTGCTCCCACTTTTGTGAAGGGGAATCACATTCACCCTCTTCCAGTCCTCGGGTACCACCCCATCCTCCCATGCTTTGTTAAAAAGGGTAGTCAGTGCGCGCACACCCCCTCATGCATGCAGAGTGTCCACAACTCAACTGCACTGAAATGCCAGCATTCATTTTTTAAATGTATACGTGTGTAAGAGGGGGATTGTAAAGGGAAAGAACATGTACTTGATTTGTTTAGTTTCCATTTTAGGACCTTGCTGACTTTTTTTTTTTTTACTGGGATTAAAAATAGCATCCATGACTGAAATGGCCGACAGGAATTCTTTACAAAAGGAATTGGAATGTTAGTGCACTGGGTCCTGATTGACTGCAGGTTTTTTAAGCAATAAGGTACGACCAGGGGTTATGTTAATGTTCTAGTTATTCAGCCCCTGGGAGTGTAATTTCCCCCAAGAGGTGATTAACTTGAACATTAGCATAACCTCTGGGAGTACATTATTGTGATTATAAATAAATTAAAAAAAAATATAAGTAATATGTGGCTTTTATAGTTTTTTAATTAACAGTGTGATCATAACATAAAATAGTTCATCCACCGTCTTACTTAACATTTGGGCTTCTTTGTTGTGTGCTGTGTTATGAAATGCCCCCAAACTGTTGCCCTGGTGACTGTAGAGCACATTCACAACTACAATCCATTAAACGTTTTAAAATAAATTAATTTCCTGTTACAGTGGCTCACAAATGTTAGCATAAGTGGAGGATCAAACTTCTTGCTTGCCCCCTTCTCCTCATCTGTAATTTTGTTTGCTGGGTGCACTACTGTGCTAGAGCAGAATTTACTAATTTGTACAAAATGACTGCCACAGTCTCTCAATGGCCCATGGGAGCAGGCAGCCTGCATGCCTACAGAGTTTGACAGGGTTGTGTGAGCGGGAGTTGAGACTGAGGGTGTGAGAAGGCAAGGATACTGGACTAATTTTCCTTTTGTAATGATTACTAATCACAGTCGCTTCAGAATCCCCACAGGAGCAGGATTTGTGTTTACTCTGACTGCTTGCCACTGTCGTGCTGGAGCTGACAGCAATTCTGGCTACTTGCCAGAAAGTTAGGGATTGTGATAGTAAGTGGGTGGTCTGGGCATGATGTGGTATCACCAGGTGTCAGACTGGAAACATCTACAGCCAAGTCAGGATGCAAGCGAAACCAGCATTGGCAGGGCACTTGAAAATGGCCACTTGCAATTCTTTAAAAAGAATTTTTAAAATAAAACAGAGAATTACTGCTACTGTGATGCGGGTCTTCATGCGTACTAATGAAATATTTATATAAGGTTGTTAGAATCTTCACAGCCAAGCAGAATGATTCCTTTCAAATACCCTTTTTACAGCTGCAGGGGTCGGAGACCTGCAGACATTTTGGTATCACTTGGGGAAAAAAGAACTTGAGACTCACCAAAGTACAATTTGGAGTTGGAATATGATTTTTCTGCTTTCTGAAATCACTACAATGGAGGAAGGGGAGAGAGTTTCTTTCCTACATGCAGCATACTCATGCCAGCTCAAATTACTATCAGTGGATATGCTCAGTGCAAACAGCACAGGCAGCTTGTTTACCTAAACGTCACTGGAGAAATTCTTCTCTGCTGTTTTTAGTCTTAATGGACACCTAAACCTTCTTTTTACATTTTTTTATCTAAACAATGCTCTGTTGGTCAAAACTGAGTTTGTAATGAGACTGCATTGCTCCATCAGAGATTAAATTACATTTCTCATATGTGTGTGTGTGTGTGTGTGTGTGTGTGTGTGTGCATTCACGCGCACGCACAATGATTTACTGTTGTCTGTGCTGTGTGTAGGGTTTGTTAACCCTTTCAGGACTGATCTATTCCCAGTCTTTTACAAATAAAGCTTACTATGTGCACTGAATGGAGGCTGATGGCTTGGATAAAAAAATTGTATTTCTGAAATCACTGACTGAAATGTATAGAATATGTACATAAGGTTCATTACTGCTGGACTTGGTGGAGTACATAGAACTATTTTGCACAGGTATTTAATTGATTTTGTATTGCTCCCTGGATTCCAGCACTCAAGCACTTCCCTACATAGTATAAGGCTGTAAAGGATTTCTGTCATTGTGATCAATGTTGTGTGGTGTGTGTGTGTGTGTGTGTGTGTGTGCCTGCATATGTGTGTGTGTGTGTGTTCTCCATGAGGGAGTGAATATTCCCAAAGAAAAGGTCTGATTCTCACACAGGAATACCCAGTGAACAGTAACTTAGTATACCTATGTCAAAATAAAAGCCTGTGACAAAATAAAAGACTTGTTAGCACGTTCTGGCTGGGGAAATCTCCACTCTCCTGATTTTCCTAATGTGTTGTCATGATTTCTGAGAAGACTTAAAAATGTGTCGATGTGGCCCAGTATCTGCAGCACATTCTTGTGGATAAATTAGAACTGGAGCTACTGATGTGGCTAGAGCTGAACTTTACAAAGAATGTGTAACTTTTGTTTCATTGCAGTAAGTGATTTTTGTGTCTTTCAGAGCAAAGAAGTGTGTAATCTAAGACTAGTATAGTGTAGTGGTGATGTGATATGCACATACCTGGGTATACACTGTTGCACATAGATCTAGCCATATTATCTGCTTACTAGAGTATCCAGTGATGTATGAGGCAGAGGCAAGTGTGCTAATAATAATAACAATAATAACTATAAAGCTATATTTGTATGGTGCCTTTCAAGAACCAAGGTGCCTTACAATTAATTAAAACTTATCATGTTACACAACACAGAAATATTATAAAACAGGAAATACAGGTAAATTAAATCCATGGGTCACTGAATGCTTGTTGCCAGTGGTACATTTTTAATGCTTGTTTAAATCTCTCCATGGTCACACACTCCCATAACTGATGGGGTAGACTATTCCAAAAGGATGGAGCTGCATGCATAAATGCTTGGGCCCCAGAATATTTTAAACACACCCCTTGGAATCTCTAGCAACCCCTCGTCAGCTGAGAAGGGCAATCGCCCAGGGCAATGGGGTACCAGAAGTTCTTTCAGGTAGTCTGGGCCCTGTCTGTGTAGGGCTTTCTAGGTCAAAAGACCAATTTTAAAGGTAATCCACCACTGGACTGGCAGCCAGTGCAGACCGCATAGCACTGGAGAAATATGACAGGACCGGGAGGTTCCCGTCAAAAGCTGGGCTGCAGCATTCTGCACTAGCTGCAAGCAGCAGATGTCCACCCCAGGTAGCCCTAGGTACAGGGAGTTGCAGTAGTCCAGACACAAGGATACAAAAGCATGGACCAACATGGGAAGATCGCTGGATGGAACAAGGTGTTTAACCCTGGAGATATTCCTCAGATGTAAAACGAGGTCTTGACAATGGCTGATACTTGTGAATGAAGTGTCAGCCCCTCATCAAGAATTACACCCAGATTTCACACTCATTCAGAGGTCAGGAGTGATAGGCCCCCAAGAAAAAGGCTTGAGGGAAAACTTACCCCAGGCCCCCCATCCGGCATCCTAGGTCCACAACTAGCACCTGTCTTTTCCAAGTTCAACTTCAACCAACTCAAATCCATCCAGTCTTGGATCTTTGCAAGGCAATTATTAAAGACCAAGAGAGCTCTATCCTGGTCCAGTGCAAAAGAAAGGTAGAGCTGGGTATCATCAGCATAGCAGTGAAACCTCAGCCCATACCTTCTTACATTGTCTCCGAGGGGCAGCATGTAGACTGTGAACAACGTGAAGGACAACACAGACCCCTGAGTAACCCAACATAACAGAGGGATTGGGTCCAAGGAACAGACCCTGGACACCACCCTCTGGGTTCTTCTGTTGAGGAAAGACGTAAACCACCTGAGGATAGTACCCGACAGGTCACAGATGAAACGTAGGTGACCGAAGCAGAACCTCATGGCCCACAGTGTCAAAAGCTGATAAGAGATCAAGAAGAACCAAGATGGAGTGGTTCTTCTGACCTCTAGCTATCAGGAGATCACTGAGCACCATCTGAGTACTGTGCCTTTTCCGAAAAATGGACTGGAGAGGTTCATAGATGTCATGGACGGTAAGGTAGTTCTCCAGTTGTGCGGCCACAACCTCTTCAATGACCTTCCCTAAAAAAGTAAAAAAGGAAGGTTGGAGACAGGTCTGTAGTTTACATGGCAGTCTGGGTCCAAAGAAGCTTTCTTCAGGAGGGGTGCTGCCACCGCTGATGGAATCGATACAACCCAAAACCAGAGAAGTTGGTCCTGGATCCAAACTACAGCATGTAGGGTGTGCACCCTGGACAATCCATATGACATCCATGAACTCTGGGCGGTCAAAGGTACTCCAGGAATGCTGTGGGTTAGTGGCCAGATGCTGGTCCAAAATAACGCCCGAAGAGTGTGCCGGTTGGAGTGCCACCCTGATGTCAGCCATCTTAGTCGCAAAGAATCAATCAAGTTCATCACACTCTACTTGCGCAAAGGCTTTCCGAACTTGTAGGCAGGCTGGGTTGCACAGTCTGTCCACAGTTCAGAAAAGCTGAGCAGGTCGATTCTGAGCTACTGCAATCTCCCTGGACAGAAACTCTGCCTTCTTACGGGTGATTACAGATTGTTAGACTTGATTATGGTCCATCAATCTAAGGTGGTCAGCATCAAGGGCAGATCTCCACCAGCAATGCTCTAATCTTCGTCCTAGTCACTGCATCTCCCTCAAAGTCCTATAAAACCATGGGGACCGAGGGCGAAGGGAGATAGGATGAACTCGGACAGGAGCAATAAGATCCAGGGCCACCAAAATGGCCATATTATAGGCCACCATGAAGGCCTCTGGATCACTGTTTGCCACTGGAATATTCGATAGATCAAGTACCACCATTAGGCCATCAGAGCTAACAGCTTGTAAAGGGTTATATCTGACCATCTCCACAGGGGTAGGCCTATGAAGGGGGGGCACTGAAATTGAACCCCACGACTGGTTCCACCCCATAATCTGAGGCTTAGATCCCCAGGAGGTAGACTAAGTCAAGATAGTGGCCATATTTATGGGTAGCAGTGGTAACTATCTGTGTAAGACCCAGAGATGTCATCAACTGGAGGAAGTGTTGTCCAAATTGCAAGAGTTCATCATCAACCTAGGCGTTAAAGTCACCCAGGACCATCGACCTGGCCGACTCAAATGCCATGTCAATAACGGAGTCCACTACTTCCTGAAGGAACTGCTTCCCATCCCCGGGTGAACGGCAGCTGAGGGCAATCCTACAACCTACACCTGCAACCACAGTACACTCAATGCAGTCACATTTGTACAATGTGATGGAGCCATGGCTGGTATGCACTTTCCTGGGAATGCATTGAGGCACGAGGCAGAGCCAGATGTGGTCATCCAACCTAGGTGAGAGTATATCTGAGGCCATTCACAGAAAGTGAGACAAGGTTTGCAAAATAAGTGCAGTCACATTTGTACATAGTGATGGAATCATTGTATGCTCTTTCCCAGGTATGCACTGAGGCATGAGGCAGAGCCAGGTGTCTTTGTGTGACTGAGGTGAGCAAATAGCATAGGCTGATCACACAGAGGTGACACAAGGGGCGCCCGATTTTCAAACAGTTGGTGCACACCATGCCAAAGTTGGCTTGCACCAATGGCCGGTGCTCCAGGGACCCTGTGCCCAATTCCATAACATCGGGGGGTCCCTGCACCAAAAATGGGATTTGGCAGGACATGCCACATGGATCCACCCCCCCCCACCCAACACAAGATAGTAAACAATGCCAGGAGGGGTCCTGGGGGAAAGTGCCACAGGGAATGCAATAGGGGGTGTGAGGGAGCGAGTGGGTATTCCAGGGGCAATGATCAGGCACCCAGTGGTGGTGTCCTTGTCAGCGCCTGTCATGTACTGGTGTATGCTGTGCTATAATAATGTCACCCCTGCTGGGTGCCTGATCACGCCCCCAGCATACCCACTTATTCCCCAATACCCCATGGTACTCCTCCTTCCCTTCCACCCCCAGACTCCACATACAGAGCCCCACCACCAGCTCCCCACCTTGTAGGGCAATGCCGCAAGGGATATAGACCACCTCCTGGCTGGTCTAAAATTATCCCCTTGCAACAGCCATGGTGGCCGGGCTTTCAGAATCCCAATGAAATGGATGTTGCGGCCCCACCGTGGCGCAAGCCACCTTGTGACCTGGCGTATACTGATGTATGTCGCAAGGGTGGCGCAGTGCCCATTTAGCACAGTGGCTTCCCATTCCGATGCAGACCGCGTTTCAGAATAGGGAATGCCACAAAATATGACGCAAGGTGCAACTTGTGTCATTGTTTTTTGAAGCAAGCACCTTGTGTCAGTTTAGTAGCATCTGGAATCGGGCCCCAGATTTGGACAGAAATAGGACTGCTGGCAACCAGAGAACGCATACAACACTTACACATAAGGAGTTAGGAAAATATTGCTGTGAAAAGATGTGAGACTTCCCCTTGACTCTTTTCTTATTACTGAATTTTTAATAATGCAGAGGGGTCACTCTGACTTTTCAGTACCTGTAGTATAACATGTAATATTTTATTATGTACCAGATCCACAGCAAAGGGAAGTAACTGTGAGACACATGCCAACCATGATGAGAGAAGTCATCAGCAGCCCTATAGTATGGTGACTGTGGAGTGTTCGAACGCAGGAACCAGCCAACAGGAAAGGAATATTTCATTGAAGCAGGAGTGATTGCTTACATCATAAACCGTGGAGTGCCATTATTGATTTGTCCACCAAATGAAGATATTACTTCTGCACAGTGCATTGTTAATGGACATTTGCATGATTTTAGGATCCTGCTTTAAAAGCTTGACATAATTGCAGGACATTTCCACGTATTTAGGATCCTATTGTAAGGGTCTCCACAAGATACAGGATACACAGATACAATATCAGGGCAAGTTAATGAGCAGGATAGTAAAATGACATAAGTAGTAGCAACAGGTACAAAAAGAACCTATAGAAAAATGTTGATAAATTAGTGTCTCAAAAAGTCATATTCGATCAGAAAGCCCATACATATCCCCAAGTCCAAAACAGAATTGTAAAGATATGCAAATGTAGCATAGTTATAAATGTCTAGATTTCAAAGCAGGAGCCTAAATTCATGGAAATGTCCAGAATAATAGCTGACATGTCCTAAATGCATGCAAATATCCAGGAACTATAACGAATGACCAAAATGTACAGCAGGATGCAAAATATGTGCAAATGTCCATGATAACAAGTAAATAATGTTAATATGTATTACTCTCAGTGGGCCCTATGCACGATGCCAATGTGCTGTGTAAACCGGGCACGTTGGCATCGATATGCTTAAATGCCGTGGAGCGGAGTCCCATGGACCCCACGCAGCATTCATAAACAGGGCACAAGTCAGAAATACGGGCACTCCCCCAGCCACATGGACTGCAACGTGGAGTGGGCATGCCAGCACCACGCGGTATTCACGAAACCAAGTAGGGCGGGCCACATGGGTGCAGAGGGAGTGCAGGGTACACCAGGTAGACCCTGCCGTAACCCACTGCGCGCCCCCATGTACACCTCCCACCGGGCATGGCAGGACATAGAAATGACCCCCATGCTGCCATGGCCCACTGGGCAGTAAGGGAGTGCTGGGACTGCCAGTCAGGTGGGTGCCAGGCACTAACCAGTGGGTACGGTCGACGAGGGGAGGCAGTGGAGATGCTGGTGGTAAGGAGGGTACACAGCCCACCACTGGAGGCATGGGTCTGGGTTCCTGCAGTAGGCATGCACTACACCGGACCCGCACCCCGCTACATGAGGGATCCACTTTGGGACTCGGAAGGGGCATCCCATTAGATGCCTGCCCGGAACCTCAACTCCTCCCCCGGCCACACTGTGGAGTCCTGTGCGCTGGGGCAGAGGAGCCGAGAACAGGTGGCTAGCATTAGTGAATGCCGGTATGGGCACACCTGTCTGTGGGTGTGCAGCTACATGGGCGGGGTACGTGCTTTTGTCACGTATCTGCACCTGCGATATGCATAGGGCCCAGTATGATTATATCCCTCCTCCCGCCCCTGTACCCACTGTCTTTTTTTTCTCCCCTCTATCACTGCACTGCACTTAATTGAAATTACAGTTTAAAGTAATTGCGTATTAATAATGGTAGTGCTTACATCATAAACCATGGTGTGCCATTACTGATGCTGTCCACCAAACATACAAACATATGATGAAGCCAGCAGATAAAGGCCTAATGGCCTGTCGAGTCTACCTGAGTGTGTAGTTCTCAGTGCTGTGCACTGATGCTGCCCCCCTCCCCTCACTCCCCCATCCCCACCAACTGATCCCACTGTTTTACTACTTCCCCTTCCCCATTTTTATTTTTCCCTTGTTTATCCAACCCCCCTTAAATCTCCCCACTGATGCTCTCAAAACCAGTTCCTCAGGCAGAGCATTCCATGCTGTCACCACCCTCTCAGTGAGAAAGTGCCTCCTCTTCTCCCTTCTGAACCTCCTCCTCCAACTTTAGACTATGTCCTCTTGTAATTCCTTCCTTTCTAATTTTAAACAGACCCTCGTGATTCACCCTGTTAATGTCCTTCAAGTATTTAAATGTCTCAATCATATCCCCCGACCCTTCTGTCCTCAAGAGAGTGCATATTGAGCATCTGTAGCCTCTCCTCATAGGGCTTTTCCCTCAACCCACTCAACATCTTGGTTGTTCTTTTCTGTACTCCCTCCAATAGTCTGATATCCTTTTTATGTTGGCACAATTGCGTAGCCAACATCTTGCGAGTAGTGCAGCTTTGGAGGCACGGTCACTGCTGGGTGAATGCAGGGCACGCACCAGTAGGTGCGTCCCTCATTCCCCAATCAGTCTGCATGCCAGTGCCACACCATGCATACATAATGTGGTGAACGCATCTAAGAAAAGGTCCGCTGCAATCCGAGCAGAGCTCGTCAGACGCAGTGGACCTTCCCTGGACATGCTCGCCGACACTGGGTATGTGGCGGCTGTCCAACTGCCGACTTTGGGGGGTGCCCAATCCCCCTGCTGGCTTCCTGTGGCCCCAGTGTATGTGCCGATGGGGGAGCCCACTCCTCATTGGCATAAAGCACTCTCCTCCCCATTTGTTATATGCCGAGGGGGGTGCCCAATCCCCCTCAGCTCCCCCCCCCGCTTTCCTTGTGTGCCGACAGGGATGCCCAATCCCCGTTGGCATAAATTAACCCCCTCCTTGTGTTGTGTACCGATGAGGGTGCTCAATCTCCTGTCAGCTGCAGCAACCCCCCAAACAGTTAGGTGGCATGCTGGGAGCCCACCCAGAGTGCAAATACCCTGTAAAAAAACTGTCCCACAATGCTTTTTTTCTTTCACCCTGTAACACAAAACGGTCCTCGTAGTCTCCCTACCCACCACCTGCACCCACCACTGTGCACCCTCTCCACACCTCCCTCACCCCATACTTACCTCTGAGTCGTAGCGATGATCTTAGTGGACGGGAACACGCCTGCACTCTTCAAAGCCGACTGAGAACTGAGGAAATGCCAGTAGCTGTATAATGTAATAAATATGTTTTTCAACTTTGATGCATATCTCAGGCATTTTTTGGAATTTTGCACAAATTTTCAACATGGGGTTTTGGGACCCCTCCTCAGAATTCTGTCACTGTTATGACATTAATCGGTCCTGAAAGGTGATTTTGCAGTCACTGCACGGAATCACCTTCGGGACTGATCTTTAAAGGACAGTGGCAGTGTTCATGAGGTGGGCTCTCAAAAAGCCTATGTTGCAAATCTGGTGGAAGAAATCAAAAAAATGACTTTCTGATGTGCATTGCGCGGTTGCTCACTGCGCTCATAACCCGAGGTTCATAATATTTTCATGCCAGATTTTCAACATTGTCATTTTCTACACCTCATTGTGAACAGTAAAGCTGTCATTTTCATCCTGGCCAAAATGTGTTTCTGCACTTCCAGCGCTGTCGTAGCGGTCACTGTGGGAAATCGGTTCAGGGCAGATTACAAAATGACAGTGACACTGTTCATGAGCAGAGGTCATAAAATGCCTATGTTGAAGATTTGGTGATGATACTCCGTAAAATGACTGGAGTATGAGCATGCGTTGCGCAGTTTGCACACATGCTCGTAATGTGCATTTGTAATATTTTCACTCTGGATTTTCACCATTGGTATTTTTCTCACCTCTTGATGAACAGTACAGCTGTCATTTTACGTATCCTGCCTGAAATGTGTTTTCTCACGTCGAGCACAGAATAGCGCGGTCGCTGTGCAAAATCACTTCTTGGGACAGTTTGAGGAAATGACAGTCACACTGTACATGAGCAGAGGTGCTAAAATGTCTATGTTGAAAATTTGGTCCCAAAAGTCCATAAAATGACTGTTTCAAGCGTGCATTGCACATTTCCCATGCACCCTTGTAACTTTGCAAATTTGCAATATTTACATGCCACATTTTCAACACTGACATTTTTTTACACCTCCTTATGAACAGTACAGCTGTCATTTTTCACATCCTGCCCAAAATATGTTTCCGCACTGCACTACCAAAGCCAATGCCAGCATGATAACATTCAGCATTGACAAATGCTTGTTTAAGTAGGGATGCCAGAATTGCACGCAGTACTCCAACTGAGACTGCACCAATGCCCTGTACAGCGGCAGGATCACATCCTCACTACTTGAGGTGATTCCCCTTGCTATACACCCCCCCCCGCATCCTATTAGCCTTTGCTGCCACTTTCCCACACTGTGCAGAGTGATTCACATGGCGTGTGACTAGCACACCCAGATCTTTCTCCTCACCGGATACCAATAACTGCACACTTCCCAACTTATAGCTAAATCCAGGATTCCTGTTTCCAAAGTGCATAATCCTGTGCTTCTTAGCATTGAAGGCCAACTGCCAGGTACTTGACCACCTCTCCAAGGTTTCTAGGTCCCTCTGCAGCACCCACCCCCCATCCACCCCATCCACTACTGCACCCAATTTGGTATCATCAGCAAACATACTCATCCAACTCTGAACCTCAACTGACATATCAGCTACATAGATGTTGAATAACATTGGTCCCAGCACCGAGCCCTGTGGGGCCCCACTGATGACCTCCCGTGGTGTTGATAATTCTCCCCTTACCATCACCCTCTGCTGCCTCTTTTCCAGCCAGTTACCAATCCATCTGACCACCCTATCACTAACCCCCAGGTCCCTCAGCTTGCCTATCAATCCCCTGTGTGGCACCGGGTCAAAGGCCTTGCTGAAATCCAAGTACAGAACACCCAGTGCCTTACCCTCATCCAGAGCCCTATAGCCACCCAGCCATAAAAATCCTCAAGGATGGTCTGATAAGACCTTCCCTGTGTGAACCCATGTTGCCTTTCATCTAAGAAACAATTCTCCTCCAGAAATTCCATTATCTTTTCCCTCAGGATAGTCTTACATAGTTTATCCACAATTGACGTGAGACTAACTGGCCTGTAGTTCCCTGGATCATCCCAAGAGCCTCCATTGTGGATGGGCACCACCTGCACCATTCTCCAGTCCTGGGAGACACAACCTGATTGAACAGATGTGTTGAAAACATCTGTCAAAGACTCCACAGCACCTCCTCAAGTTCTCTCAGTACCCTCAGGTGTATCCCATCTGGTCCCGCTGCTTTATCCATTCTCATAACCCTTAGACCCTCCAGGACCCTCTGCCTATTGATCTCCTCATCCACCATTCTTGCTCCCTCATCATTCCTTTCATTTCTCTGCCCATGATGACTAGGTAATCCCCTCTCCCTTGTGTAAGCCCTACAAAGTGTGCTTACCTTTGGTGGAGCTCCATGCTCCCCATGTTCTCCCCTCAGCGCTGTCTGGCTCCTATGGTTCTACTGGGAGTCAGGCCTTGTGATCCTCTGTGCGACTTGTGGCATGCAGCCATCCCTCATGTGTCTCGGCCCATTTGGGACTGGGTCAAGTGCTGGTGTGAGGATTTGCGCTGTGAGGTGCATGGACCTGGGTCCGGTTATCGGGCAGACCGGGCTCGGGGCTGAATGAGTGTAAATAAATATTTTATTTTTAAAGACGGCAGTCCCACACACAATGTGCAGGTATGGATACCACCAACAGTGGAAAATTTAAAGGAGCAGTGACTCCTTTTGGCAGCAGTAGTTCTCAGTGCCAGCTGGCACTGCGGGGCACCAGTGTACATATTAAATTCAGGACTACAAGTCCAACGGGGCACCAGTGTGGGCGCCAGTGGATTTGGTCCATGATTGGACCCAGATTGTTTAGGCACCAAACCAGTGAGCCTATAAAAGGGAGGGCTGTAGAGAGAGAATGAGAGATTTGAGGGAGAGAGAGAGAGAGAGATAGAGAAGGAGGAGGTCGGAGCAGGGCACTCGCCCACTCAGCCAAGCAGCCACTGCAGCATTCAGTTATTTTGTTAGTATGGCCACCAGAGGGTTAAATGAAGAAAACAGGAGTTGCAGCTTGCGTGAAGACCTGGGATTCTCAGCCAGAGAATCCAGAGAAGGAAGATGCTACTAACCCTTGCAGAGACCTGAGGTGAGGGGCATTTTCAAGGGAAATCCTTGTTCTGGGAGGAAAGCAGCTTGGAGCTGGATGGAGGCTTGTGGCTGGGCCTGGTTTGACAGAGGGGATCCAGGTGTGCCGTGCTGGTGGTGGCAAGACCAAATGGTGTTGGGACCGAGGTAGCAGTTGGCCTCAAAATTACCAGAATGTGGGTACTGCTGCATGCGTAAGAGCTCCAGGGTGTGTGAATCCATAGGAGGCAGGAGGAGACCTGTGAGACTGGTCATTGGGGAAAAAGGCAGACTAGCAGGCTGTGTTTTAGATTCTTGTGGCAATTCAGCTGAGGCCCACAAATGAGGCTGTTCTGGACTGGGATCACTGCATGAGGGATTTGCCCAAACCTGCGGGGTTGCCAGGGAAAATATCCCTGGGATGCCTGTAGAAATTGCATAGCATCAATGATCGAGTGCTGGACTGTTTGAAGGGGCTCGCTCCTGCCCTTGTCAATTATGACTTTAACTGCTCCAGTAAATAAAGTGAACCCTATTAGATCAAAGATGCAGCATCCATCTAATAAGCTTGTGCAGGAGGAGTAGAGGGTGAGGGGGCCGTAAGTGCTCTGTGCACCCCTTGCATGGAAGAGCTCCTGGTAAGACAGCATGAAACTGGGGAGTCAAAAGTCTAATGCAGCCTGTGTGTGTGTGTATAGTCTTTTTGACCTCAAGCTACTATGTTGGGACTGTCTGGCCGCCTAAATATCTTATGCAATCAGGACCTCTGGGTCCAAAGCACAGTTTACCTTCTATTGATTTAGCTATTAATGTGATCCCCTGGTCCTGCTTTATTGTTCCATGGAGTGACTGTTTATTCTATTGACTGTTCATTAAATGGGATCCCCTGTTTTGCAACCTCGTGTTTGACTCTTGTGTTTTGACAAAACTGGTTTTGCTGCTGCTGAAAGGAATTGCCTCCACAGCCTTGCATCCAGTTTGTTCCAGGGTTGCATCCAGAGCATCAGGGACCAGAGATCCACTGAGGAAGATGATGAGAGGCCTACCAGGTGAAAACAATCTGCAAAGGCCTCCGGGTGAAGTGGGCAAGGCCAGGTAGGTGAAGGTCTGCGTCAACCTCCTCCTGTGTTCCAGCTCAGCACCTTGATGATCTACAAAGGCCTCCGGGTGAAGTGGGCAAGGCCAGGTAGGTGAAGGTCTGCGTCAGCCCCCTCCTGTGTTCCAGCTCAGCACCTTGAGGATCGGGGGCATTCCAATGGAGTCTATCCATCGCCATCATCACCCGTGGATATTCAGGTACTGTTTTTTCCATGTCTTACTTCTGGACTTTGTTTTCTTGGCTGTACAGTGCTCCTCCTTCTCCAAGAACTTTACTACCTTAAATACCCCTAGACAGGGAAGTGGGGGGTGCTTACACCTGTAAAAACCGAACACAAATATTCATTAAATATCTCTGTCTTCTTACATACTTCAGCTACAGTGATCTCTCAGTCACTGCTGCAGCAGAGTGCATTATTATAGACATTTGCATGAATTTATGATCCTGTTTTTAAATCTGGACATTTATAATTGCGGACATTTCCATGTACTTAGGATCCTAGTATAAGGATCTTCACAAGATGTGATATCACTTCAGTAAACCACAACAACCCTTAACTAATTCATCCACTATTCCTCTACTGCATCTTCTCTAGACACCTCTCACCACCATCACTACAATCATCTCACAGCCTTGTTGGCTCTGACCAGAGTTTGTTATAATAGCCATTGGTAAATGTCTCACAATGCTTGGCTGCACCCTCCTACCCCTCACCTGCTGCCTTACATGCACAACTCTGACGTGAACACCACTTGATTGAAACAACTGTCAAAACACTCTGCAGAAAATAAACCCCCCCACACACACACACACACACACACACACACCGCCTTTAAGGTAAACAGACTCTCACCCCATTCATGAAACAACAAAACACCACATCACTCTGACTGCACAATTAACCAACAAGTGCAATCTAATGCCACACCAGATAGCAACACATGCCAACCACTCACATTCACATCCACAAACAGTCCCACCAACTAAACTTACACAGTCTAGGCTGTAGCTTATTAAGCACAGGCAGTATAGCCTAGATTTTAACACAAGAAGCTGTGAACAAGCTTGGTACATCTAGCAGACCTGGGTTTGAGTCCTACAACCTCCACTTTCATCCTGTGTGACTCTGAGTAAGTCACTTAACCTCCCCAGGGCTCATGGATCTCCGTTGTAAATATGCCTTGTGCCCAATGGGCCTAACCCAGTTACCAAAGAATAAAATAGAGGATAAAGTATGGGTTAGTGTGTGTAACGTGAAGTTTACACACACACGAGGGGGTTTATGTCAGCATCTAACCCCGAGGGTGTATGTAAACTTCAAGTTTAAACACACTAACCCATATTTTATTTTATATAATTGCTGGGTTTCCCTTTTTCGCCTCAGCAATTATATAAAATAAAGACCTTGTAGTGCAACCGCGGTTCGGCTTAGTGTTAGTGTGGTGCCGAAATGGGACTCCGTCCCTGTCTTTTAAAAATGGCTTACCTCTGCCTGAGTGGCTTCCACATCTTTCAGAATAAGCCTTAACCCCATTGATGAGCACAATAGTTCTTATCGCTGAGTTCTTCTAGCGGTGCTGTTTTTGGGAAAACGGAAGCGGCGAGCGGTCAGGAAGAGTCGCGCTGCTCCTTGGGCATGCACACAGCAAGGGAAACCGTGCATGTGTTTACCGTTATAAACGCTCCTTTATAACGGCAAATTATGCCACAGTTTCCCTATGGGAAAAAGGGGAAGCCAGTTATTATATATAGAATAATACATGGGGTGGTGTGTTTAACAAGACTTTTACACACACCCGAGGTGTTGGCTTCTACATAAACCTCCCTCAAGAGCAAAGCTTGAGAGGTTTATTTAAGCATTCAGTACCGATGGTGTGTGTAAAATTTGAGTTTTACACACCACCCCATGTTTTATGTTATATAATTGCTGGGGATCTTTTTTTGCCACAGCAAATATATAGAACAGAAACACATCGCAGTTGGGTTCATGCAGCTGTTGTAACTTTTTTTTTAATAAAGCAGTTTCTTCCCAGTGTATTTACAGTTCCTCTCAAGTGTATTTAAAAGAGCTAAGTTGATTTTTTTTTAATATTTACTTATGGTGGAGGGTATGAGTGCCAGAAATGCAGGCAGAGGTGAAGTATTGTCCAGCACAACCAAGGGAATATGGCATTTGGCGCATGCATGGAGTCAGGGAAACCCAGAACGTGTTCACTGTTATAACCAGTTGGTTATAACAGTGAAATTATAACTGGGTTTCCCTATGGGAAAAAATACTCCCCAGTAATTATTATAGAGTAACCCCATGTTTTATTTTATACAATTTCTAGTCATCAATTTTTTCTTCACCCCCCCTCCCTCGTTTTACTAAACTTCAAGTTAAAAAGTGGAATAACTACCAAAAGTGAAATAAAACTTTTTTACACTGGATGAATTGCCGTAAACTGTGTAATCTTTTTTTCTTCCATTTATGATTAGGTGTCCATGAGAAAGTAAAGAAAGCCAGGAAGTCACGTAATGTCCCCAAAGTAAACCGCACTGCCGTCTCCTTTATTTGTTCATGGGAGTCAGATCAGGTAGCAAAGGCTTTTTTTTCTGGGGCCTCAGGTCAGGTAGTGAGTTCAATCAAAGGGAACTGTTTGTCTCCTATGAAAAGTAAGTTTAATTTAATGACTTACTGACAAAAATACAGAAGGAAGGCATTTTCTTTCAAGCAAGGGATGTTTGAGTTGCACAAGGCTGACTCACTGAACGCAACACTCAGGACTGCCTTGAGACAGCAGCTGCTGTTCATTTAGCATGTGTTTGCCATAATAACTGGCTGGTTATTATGGCAAATAACCGGCCAGCTCCAATGAAAGCACAGATGGCCAGTTAGCCCTCATATACACTACACACAATCACTCATACTGCATCAGTCTTCTCATGTCTCGCAACCACTTCCACACATACCTGCACACAAGAACCAACAAGAACAGAGAAATACTCAAGCATTCAGTTGTCGACCTGGGTCCTTTTGAATAACACATAGTCATATCAGCAAGAAATTGTTTTAAAACGTGTTTCTTGTAAAAAGTACTAAAGCTATAAACGAACTTGCGTGGAACCCAATGCACATGCGGTATATGAACGAATACCTGAGTGGGCCCAACTCTGAAATGACTATTACCAAGCATTATTACCAAAAGATACTATGGTGAGCATAACTTTTATAGCTACCACAATTATACTGTATCTCTGTGTCACTGAAGAAATGTTAAAACTAACATTGAACTTGCACTAACTGGTGAACACTGTAATCAAGTCACTGCCACCAAGCGGCCATGTTCTGAGGGGAGAAGAGTCACTGCCGCTGAGTGGCTGTATTGTCGGGAGAGAGTCACTGACACTGAGAAGCTCAATTGCTGGGGGCAGGGCAGGAGCTGAAGAAAGAGCTACTGCCACTAAGCGGCTCTTCCTGGAGGAAAGGCAGGAGGTGAAGAGAGAGCTTCTGCCACCAAACGGCTGCATTGCTGGTGAAAGGTGAAGAGAGAGATACTGCCACCGAGCAGCTCTGTTGCAGGGGGAAGAGTCACTGCTTCCAAGTGGCTCCATTGCATGGGGAGGGGAGCAAGAACCACAGCTCCATTTACATTCCCAGGCTGACCACAGACAACTGCTGGGGTGGGTGATGGGGAAGAATACTTGCAGGCTAATAATGATGCTCAGCTGGTTGCTGGACAGTGTCACGTAGATGAAAGGATGCAGCTGCAATGTGATAGGTGCAGCTGCCTCCTTTCAACTACACAAAGTTTCTGCCCATCAGCCGTCTGAACACCGTCACAATCATGTTGAGCCTCCTGCAACCTGAGCTGTACTGGGTGCTGCACTGATACACCTCTGCAGCCACTGCTCTCCCGAGTAGCTACAAGCTAATTGCTTCACACTATGCACATGAGCAAACATAGGAAGGTGGAAGTCAGCTAAAACTGCAGTTGGCTGAAAGCCTGAAGGTGTACGGACAGAGGGGTTGGGTAGCACTCCAGATGGTAATTACTGCCTGTGATACAGCCTTCCACTTTCAGTGCTCTGATGAATAGAATGTTCCTGAATATGGACAGTTTCCACTCAGGCAGAATTAATGCAAGGGGAAGACTATTGAATCAGCACTTGTAAAGGTGTGTACAGCAAGGTCACAGAAGCCATTGTGTCGTGTGTTGATTCTTCTTAGCTGTAAAAGAAACATTCTGCAAAGGGCTCTGACAGCAGTGTTAATATTAATAAAAAAAAGTGTGAAATGCTGCCAACATTATAAGGGATTTTACAGCTAATTACAACTTACAGTTGGAATTAACACATATAAGAAAGGAAACCATATTCCCAAAGGATTAGCACTTACAAATCCAGCTACCAGTCAGCCTCTGTACAGTAACAGGACCACAGAGGTACTACGTTAGAAGATTTTTTTTATATCAGACCTCTTATGCACACTGTATCCCAAAGAGCTCTAAAAGCCATGAACTGTTGCAGTAGACGATAAACAGACAGACAGAGAAGTACAGTCTGTAGGTAGCTAACTAGACAGACAAACAGATAAATAAATAAATAGAAAATAGAGAGATAGATAGATAGACAGACAGACAGAGATAGACACTGTCGATAGGCAGATAGATAGATAGATAGATAGATAGATAGATAGATAGATAGATAGATGGATAGATTAGGGAGAATTAGGAGGAGTGGCTTCGAGAGAAGAAAGCCAGGTGTTTTCATTTAAAAACTAACCTAGATAGCTTGTGATACAGAACAGCAAGAGGAAGGAGCTGCTGTTAGAACGTTACTGGGACTATATTGCCTTCCATCCCCCCCTTAGCTGGTTCTACTTTTATAGGCACAGGATTTGACTAACAACAGGAACTTCCTGTTTGGGAGCAGGAAGGGAGTGATCACAGAGGCACAAAAGACTTACCATACTAGAAGGAAAAGAGTAGCTCTCCATCCTCCCTAGCTGTTGGAGATCTGACTCTGAGCAAGTAAGAAGGAGACTACTGAGGAATATGGGAACTTACTGTCCCAGAACAGGAATATCAGGAGTTTTAAGGGCACAGAGGCAATAGAAAAGTAGAGAGAGAGAGAAAAAAAATTATATAAAAAAAATAATACTAGAGAGAGGAAAGAGTAAGTAAACAAAACAACAGTTAAGGGGCCACAAATACAACATGATGGGAGTGGTGCAGTGCAGTGGCTGTGGAGCAGCAGTCTTCTAGGAGATGTTCTGGAGGATGTGGTGTTGTCCCATTGGCAGGCACCTCTCTGGGCTGAGGGAGGAGGTTGCTCATCTCCAGGTTGAGTTAGCCAGAATTCGGGGGACCTCCTTTCCCACCCAGGGACCACCAGGGCTACTGCCGCTGCCTCAGAGGTTGCCAAGAAAGAGGAGCAGATGGACCACAGTGGACTCAGGGAGGGTGAGGGTGGTGGAACAGAGGCACATCCCTCCAGTTGTACCTCTCCACAATTCATATGCCATTCTGGCAGACTGTGGTTCCTCTATGGAGGCACCCGCAGTGGAGACCAAGGAGGATGCTGGGAACCTCCATAAAGGAGACCCACGGGAGGGTGGCATGGGACCCCACAGGGGAAGGAAACAACTCCTGGTGGGGGACTCCATTATTAGGAGCATGGAACTGGGGGAGGGAGGTAAGGTGCCTGCCTGGTGCCATGGCTTGGAGGGACAGGGAGCGAATCCTCAGGATCGTGGGAGCAGCTGCACAGGGGAGGGAGCTGGATGTCATTGTCCACCTAGGGACAAATGACCTGGCTGGGAAAGGGATCAGAGCAGTGCAGGAGGAGTTTGTGGAGTTGAGGAGGGGCCTTAAACAAGTAGCACGCATGGTAACCTTCTCAGAAGTGCTGCCTGTCTATGGTATAGGTGAGGCTAGGGTGCTCCACACCATGGGATTCAATCAGTGGTTGAAAAACTGGTGCAGAGCTCAGGGATTTGACTTCATTGGGGACTGGGGGCCCACCTGGAGGGATGCAGGCCTATACTGGTGCGATGGTCTGCATCTGTTCAGGAGGGGAACCAGGATCCTAGGTGATAGGTTTAAATACTTCATTGACAAGCATTTAAACTAGCCTAGGGGGGAGGCACTGAAAAGGAGAAGGGAAATCCTAGCCCCCCAAAAAATCAGTTTAGTTAGTGAGGTAAACACCAAGATAGAGAAGTCGATAGGGACAAGGGCAGGGGTAAATGGAGAAAAGGACACGGGCAGTAAGGACAGGGATGGGGCAAAAAGGGGTAAGGCCATCAAAAAATGGAGGGTAATAAGTATCAATGCCCATAGTCTAGGTAACAAGCTCCCTGAACTGGTGACCTTGATGGAAGAGGGATGTCTGGATATAGTGGCAGTCACAGAAACATGGTACACAAAGAACCATGACTGGGATGTCAACATACCAGGGTACACAATCTACAGGAGGGACAGGGAGGGTAGAAGTGGAGGAGGAGTAGCTCTCTATGTAAGGGAAGGGATCAAAGCAACAGAACTAAAGGGTAAACAAGAAGGAGAGGAGGCACTGTGGGTGACCCTGGAAACTGGAAATGGCACCACAATCCGCACAGGGGTTGTATACAGACCACCGTCTCAGGGGGAGGAAATGTACAAGGAACTAATAGAAGGGATCCTTAGGATGGCAGAGAAAGGGGACATATTGCTGAAGGGGGATCTGAATATGCCAGATGGTAACTAGAGCACCTTTGCTGTAGCCACATTCAAGAGCAGGGCCATTCTCAATGCCCTACTGGGGGCATGCCTTAAACAACTAATGTTGGAACCCACTCGGGAGGGAGCAATCTTAGACCTGGTACTCTCAAATGGGGATGGAGAGAGGATCTCAGATCTAGAAGTGGGTAGCCATCTGGGAACAAGTGACCACCAAACAGTGTGGTTCACGATAAACTCAGCTGAAAATCAAGCCATACAAAGAGAAGGTACTGGACTTCAGGACGGCTGATTCTGTCAAAATGGGAGAGTGCCTCAGAAAAGCACTACAAACAGGCAAGAAGGAGGGGTGGAGCAACAATGGGGAAATATCAAAACTGCCATCACAGAGGCAACAAGCCTTTGTGTAAAGCAAATAAACAAATCAAAATGAAAGAAAAAAAACACTATGGTTCTCAAAAGAGGTGGAAAAGGTTAGGGAGAAAAAAATAGCATTCAGGAAGTATAAGGAAAAACAGAAGGAGCAGGACAGAGAACTGTGCCAGTTAAAGGAGAAGGAAGCGGGGAAGGCAGTCAGAATAGCAAAGGCCCAAACTGAGTAAAAGATAGTCATCTCGGTTAAGAAGGGGGATAAAACCTTTTATAGGTACATTAGGGAGCGAAGAAAGACAAAGGGAGGGATAGTGAAGCTGAGTGAAGAGGAAGGTGGGTGGACAGAGAGGGACAGTGAAAAAGCAGGGATACTGAACAAATACTTCTGCTCAGTATTCACAAAGGAGGAGGATAGGGGGATTGATATCAATCCTTTCACAGAAGAAAGGGTTCTGAAAGAACGCCTAACACTGAAGGTGGACAAAGCAATGGGGCCTGATGGGATTCATCACAGAATTCTAAAAGAACTAAGGTGAGAACTAGTAACACCACTGACTAGCCTTTTAACAAATCATGGGAGGATGGTGTGGTACCCGAGGACTGGAGGAGGGCAGATGTGATTCCCCTTCACAAAAGTGGGAGCAAGACAGTGGCAGGAAACTACAGACCTGTCAGTTTGACCTCAGTGGTAGGGAAAATTATGGAATCACTTCTGAAGGAACGAATTGTTGAGTACCTAGAGGCCAGTGGGGCACAGGACACAAGGCAGCATGGATTCACAGTGGGAAGGTCATGTCAGATGAATCTAATCAATTTCTTTGACTGGGTGACCAAAGTAGCCGACCAGGGAGGGGCTGTGCACATGGCCTATCTAGACTTTAGCAAGGCATTCGACGTAGTCCTGCACAAAAGATTGATAATCAAATTAGCCAGCCTGGGAGTGGATCCCAGGGTGGTAGCCTGGGTAAAACATTGGCTGGATAACAGGATGCAGAGGGTAATAGTAAATGGAGTCCACAGTGAAGAAAGGGGGGGTTACTAGTGGGGTACCGCAGGGTTCAGTACTGGGTCCGGTCCTTTTTAATGTCTTTATAGATGACATTGCAGAGGGACTGGAAAGAAAAGTATGTCTCTTTGCAGATGACACAAAGATCTGCAACAGGGTTGATACACAAGGTGGGGTGGAAAGTATGAGAAGGGACCTGGCAAGGTTGGAGGAATGGTCAAATGTATGGCAGCTTAGATTCAATGCAAAGAAGTGCAAAGTAATGCACCTGGGAAACAAAAACCCAGGGGAAGAGTACACAGTGAGGGGTGAGATACTGACAACGACAAAAACAGAAAGGGACCTGGGGGTAGTCATATCAGATTACCTCAAGGTGGGCAACCAATGTGAGAAGGCAGTAAGGAGGGCTGGGGAGAATACTGGGATGCATAGGGAGAGGCATCACCAGTAGAAAACAGGAAATTGTTGTCCTTCTGTACAGACAGTTGGTGAGACCCCATCTGGAGTACTGTGTGCAGTTCTGGAGACCCCATCTCCACAAAGACATAGACAGGGGAGAGGCTGTTCAGAGGAGGGCAACCAAAATAGTGCAGAGTCTGCACCAGAAGACATACAAAGAGAGACTAAAGGAGCTTAATATGTATACCCTCGAGGAAAGAAGGGAGAGGGGGGACATGATAGAAACTTTCAAGTACCTCAAGGGAATCAACAAAGTCCAAGAGAGTAGCATATTTCACAAAAAGAGATGTGCAAGAACAAGGGAGCACAATTTGAAGATAGAGGGGGGATGGCTCAGAGGTAATGTGAGGAAGTATTTTTTCACAGAAAGGGTTGTGGATGCATGGAACAGCCTTCCTGAGGAGGTCATGGAGTCAAAAACAGTGGTGGAATTCAATAATGCATGGGACAGAGATAAGGCAATTCTAGTGGGGGGTAGGAGGAGGAAGTAGGCTGTTGGTTAAATAGGATCTGCAGCTCATCCATTAGGTAGGGAAATGACCAGGTGGGCCAAAAGACTAGGTGGGCCAAGCGGTCCTTATCTGCCATAAAATTCTATGTTTCTATAGATAGATAGATAGATAGATAGATAGATATAGACACTGTCGATAGATAGATACTGTTAATAGATAGATACTATAGCTAGATCGATAGATAGCTAAATAGATAGATAGATAGATAGAGACACTGTCGGTAGATCGATACTGTCGACAGACAGACAGACAGACAGACAGACAGACAGACAGACAGACAGATAGATAGATAGATAGATAGATAGATAGATAGAGATAGACACTGTCGATAGATAGATCCTGTCGATAGATAGATAGACAGACAGACAGACCGACCGATAGATAGATAGGGAGAGATAGACACTGTCAATAGATAGACATGTTGACAGATAGATAGATAGTGTCGATAGATAGACAGACAGACAGAGACAGACAGATAGATACTGTCAGATAGATAGACAGATAAATACAATGTACAGTCTGTAGATCAATAGCTCTAGATCGATAGCTATATAGCTAGACAGACAGACAGATATAGATTGATAGCTAGACAGACAGACAGACAGACATATAAATAGATATATAGATAGATAGACAGACAGACAGACAGACAGGCAGACACACACTGTCTGTAGCCGGACAGGCAGATAGACAGACAGACAGATTGAGACAGACAATATCTAGCTATCTGTCTGACTGTAGATGGATAGACAGACAGATAGTGCAGATCGAACAGCTGACTCCAGTAGTCTATGGACAAATATTGTTGCATTCAACAATATGTGCAGGTTTGCACTGGCCTGTGACAACAGGATGTATCACTGCACGCTCTGAAACAATCCTTGACTCCTCTCTCCATACATGAGAAGTAAACTAAAATGGGCCTCCTTTAGTTTCAAAAGTTTGCAAGGTACCCTCCCCCTTTTTTTTTAAACACTCTCTTTATCCAACCGGTTCAGCGCTACCAACTTGCTCTTGATCCCCAAATCTCCTGCATTAACCACAAACACACAAATCATGTGGCTCAAAGGCATTTTCCATAGTGGCAATGACTACCTGGAGTACTTTAGTTGAGTGCATTAAAAATATCCCGACATGCATTCCTTCAAAAAAGTGTCATTCCGACACTTTCAGTTCTTGTGTCTGCTAGTACGGCGGTTGCCAGGGATCTATAGCACAGGAAATCCCCCCAGAGTATACAGTAGGTGCGCTATCTAGATTTCCTGGACTGATTGTTGGCTACCACTGTGTGTAATCACCTCTATTCCTAGCTTACCTGTTGTTCATCTATATTTTACATCCAAACTAACTGGCTGCCTCTACGTGGATAAATATGTCTGCTAGCCAAAATGGCACTACTGGACCTAACCTCCCCAGCTCTAACTCACTGCTTCTGCCCTGTCAGCAATCTTTACAACACCAGGAACATGGCTCACAATGTCCTTGAACTGCCCTTTCTGTTGTACTCAGCTGGAGAAGCATTCATTCACTGTTAGGGCCACTGACTGGTTGAATGAGGCACGAATGCAATTTGTCTCCACGTATGAGGGGGCAAGACCATAACTCACAAGTGGTAGAGACGAGTGAGTGATGAAAGTTCTGCCTGGCCTCTCACTAGTGATAATGAACTGCATATTTGAAGTCAGACCATTGCATATTCAATATATAGAACAACACTTTACTAGTTAAGGCTTTTAAATCTGCTGTTTGTTTGTTTGTTTAGATTTGTTGGCCCGGTAAGCCCACTGAGCCTTGAAGTCCCTTTTTCAGGGGTTGGGGGATACAGATGGTACGCAACTGAGATTGAACCAGATTAAGCTGTTGATGGTATTTTTAGTGAATGAGGGAAATTTGGCCAGGACACCAGGGAAATTCCCCTACTCTTGCTTCCTGTGAGCTGGGGGGACCCTTTTGTCTGCAGGACTAAGATGTAAGATGGCGGCTCTCATGGATCCTGGTGTGGAAGTGTTGCAGACAGGAGAGCAGGCCTCCTCTCCTGGTCTGAATTCAACAGGGGCTGAAGATGAAAATTTGGGTGAAAGAATGGCCACTCTGTGCAGGACATCGAAGGAGGAAGACGTCTGTGTGGTGGGGGAGCTTGCCTCTGCCCCCACTACTTGTAACAAAGAGGTTTTTGCTTCTACTATCATGGAAATGGAATCAGATATGGAGTTTCATGATGCACCTGTGGATTTTGCAGAATTAAATCAACTCACTGAGGAGCAGTCTGGAGCAGGCTTGCAAGTTCTGAGAACAGGCTACCAACAAAATGGTGTACAGGCTCAGTACAAGCCCAGCAGGAGAAATCCAACCAACAAGCTTGCCTTTGCCTTCAGTAAAATTGCAACTGTTTCAGACAGTCTGTCAGCAGTATTAAAGTCTCATGGAGCGGTGAGTTATCTCCCTACATATTTCTGATACTTATTTACAACAGGATATAAGTAATATGTTTCAGGATAGCCACCTATTGAAAATGAATGTTCCCGGAGTTCGAGTAATTTACCTTTGCGACAGCAAGCCACTGCAGTGCTTCAAGTGGAAGAATGTAAAGAATCTCGCTGCTGAAGGAGTTTTGTGGTGGAAAATGAGCTGGCTGACAAATATCAGCAGGGACAGTTGCTAGCTGACCGCAGTAACGCCGAAATCATCATTCCTACAGCTGAGGTAAATGCCTCTGCAGGCCCTAAAGGGTGTGGTCAAATTCCTTCGTGCATTCCAGCAGACCCAGGTGCATCCCACGTTAAAGACACTACTGCACAGGTTGGCAGTAAAATCGTACTGGGTTACGAGTGCCTACAGCCTGTTACCCCAGGTTTGGGGTCTAAAACAGAAGTAAAGGTGTTGCCTACACTTGCAAACAGACTTTCACAGAGACCACTTAGTCTATATTTGCTCAGAGGGATTCTCCTCGATAAAGTAACAGGTTTTGTACTAAAACGATCCTGTTGTCAAAAACTACAAACCCAGATGCCAGTAACTTATCAAACAAATGCAGGAACACAAAAGGGGGTTACTGAATTCTCTTTTCCTACAAAAAAGAAAGGCCACAGAAAGTTATAAACTCTGTGATTGCAGAGACTGTTTCAGCAACCTAGGAAGCCTGGTCCACAAATAAAGCTCTCTTAGGGGCAGGTTGCAAACAGGCTTCATCAGGCATCTGGAAGCCTGACCCGTCCTGGGATTCGGACTTCCCTCTAACACAACATTCACCAGAATGGAAACCTGATTTGGCACAAACAGTGCAGTCTACTAATTTGATTGAAAAAAAAGGGATTATGGAGCGGTACAGGATTCTTCCACCCTGGTGGTGGCACAGGCATTACCGCCTACCTCCCCTAAACCAGCCATAATCTCTCCTCTGCTGGATGATAACCCTTTAGCAAAAGTTTATACTTTATCTAACCCCCCCCCCACAGAAGCCACTGATGTCTGATATCTTTAATAGTGTAAGAGGGCAAGCTTTACCATGTCGAATCACGGTCCGAATACACTATAAAGGGGATTAGAAAACAGGCCGGACAGATATTACGTGGGGAAAACTCTGCTAAAAGAATCGCTTCATTTTACCCCTCAGGAGGTCTTTGTCTTCATCAACATTTCAGGGGAGGATAACTATGATATTAGTTTTCAGACTTCACATGCTTTGGATTTATTTTGGGACCGTTATGGGCAGGTGAAATTTTCTCCCACATGGACCCCCTTTTTGGTTATTCCTTTAACCAAGCCATTAATAAAATATGTCACAGTGATGTTTAGGAATGAGGGGGTCCATGTGGAAGATATTACTTTCTGGTTATCCCAGAAGTGTGAGGTGTTGAGTGCCCCTGAGCCCATTTTGGATTCAGAATAGTTTTGGACTGGGGGCTGGAAATATAAAATCAAATTGAGGCAATCTGACTCAGGGGTAGAGCATGTACCTAATTCATTTTTGTTAGGCAGGGACAGGGGGGGTCTGTTTTTATAGCGGCCAGCCAAGAGCATGCTATAAGTGTGGATTTTGGACACACCCTTCTAGTGTATGCGACCAGCCTCGTTGTGACAATTGTGGGAAGGTGGGTCACATCACTATGCAATGTGCCAATCACTCTAGGTGCGACTTATGTGAGGAATACGGACATGTTTTTCGAGAATGTCCTTGGGCCGCTAAGAATAAGGCATCCTGCATTAGCCCTGAGCTTTTAATTCAGAAGGCTCAGGACGCTGCCAACACCCCCCACCAGTGCCCCCCCTTCATCCCCTCCTCCACATTCTCTATCTCCTCCTTCAAGAGGGAAATCTCCCTCCAGGGGTCCTTCTGGTAGTTCTTCTTCTTCTAAGGCACTTGAGACAAACGACCAAACCTTTGGATCTGGCTCAGGGAAGGATATAGTACCCTGCGTGGGTCCACCAGACCCCTCGGAGTTCCCTCCAGTATGTTATTCTGACAAGATAACAATTGCCCCAGGGAAAGAGCCCAAAAAAGTGATCTCTGGGTCTCCTCTGCCTCGTCGCAGATCTTCGAGACACTTACATCCCCCAATTCAACCTGCTGTGCCTACTTTGGAAACTAGCAATTCCTATGCGGCCTTGTTTACGCCATGGGGATACAGAGATGGAGTTAGGGTTCGGACTCCAAAAATCTTCATTATCTACTCTGTCACAGCCAGTAGATAATTATAAAGAAAAAAAAAAGAAAAAAGGAAAAATAGAGTTGGGTTTGACAATTTTTGGTAATCAGCGGTTGCTCTGGGGTTCCCTTAACACTCATAGCTTATTAAATACCATGAAACGGCAAGCTCTATTTCATCAGATACATGATTTACAGATTACGGTGTGTTTCTTGCAAGAAACCTGAATGCATTCAACAGAACAGTTACACTCTTTCAAACGGGATTGGATATGGGGTTCTTCCTTTTGGTCCTTCGGAATGGATAGAGCTGATGGAGTAGGAATACTGTTTTCTTCATTTTCTTTTACATTACATAACTTAATTGATCTAATACCTGGTAGAGTTCTGATAGTGGATGGGAAATGGCTTAATACTTGTTACAGGTTTATTAATATGTACAATCCACAAACTAAAGCTGATAGAGTTGCCTGTTTAAAAGCTATTCAACCTTTTTTGGTAACAACAGTCAAGATATTATGGCGTGGAGATTTCAATTGTACAATTATTGACTCACCAAAACAGAAACAAAACATTTATTGTGATTCAAATCATTGGTCAAAATTATGAAACTAGCTGGGCTTATTAATTGTATTTCTTTTTCTTCTCACGGGCCCCAATATTCCTTTATAAAAGGGAAATTGTTCTCCTTAATAAACTATATGTTAGTCTCCCCTTCTATGAAGGTATATTCCTTCGAAATGATTCCCAGCGAATTCTCGGACCATCTATTCTTATTATGCACTTTCCAGCCCGTGTCCTTCCCTGAGTCTAGACAGAAGAGGTGGAAGCTTAACACCTCAATTTTGGAGATACCTTCTATCCAGTTAGGGTTAAAAAGTATTTTAAAATCTAGATTATCAGTAGCCTTCCTTTATAATAATCTAGGGGGTGGTGGTTGGATACTAAAAGGATTTATGGAACTGGTTTAAAAACAAGGTGTAAGGACTAAAATCATAACTTTTGAAATACCTGTCGCTTAGGCAGCAGCTCCAGAGACTTGCATCAATAGCATATATCTCTAGATATGATTACTCGGAGCAGATTACTAAATTGAAAGAAAACATGAAGATGTATCAGTATGATAGGGCCAAAACCATACAAGCAATTCTTACTAATGGTATCAAAAAGTTTCCTATAGGGGATCCCTTTGAGATGTGTAAAACCTTGAAGGACTCTTCCACTTTGGGATCATTAAGAAGGCAGGATGGCTGTTTAGCACAGTCAGAGGCACAGCTAAGGGCATTAATTATTGACCATTTTTGGTCTTTGGAACCTTCTTTTCCAATTCTAGATACAGCTATAAACTCTTATTTAAGTAAAATCCCCTCCACTCCTGAATTTATAGATACTGCCAATCTGTTAGAATCTGTATCTCAGGAGGAAATTATACAGGTTATTCGGACCCTGAAACCAGATGTATCCCCAGGTATAGATGGCCTCTCTAATTCTTTATACAAGGCTTTTTCTGTTGAATTAAGTCAATGTCTTTGTATTTTGTTTAAATATCTTATTCAAAACTCAGTCATTTTTCCCTCATTTACTGATGGTTTAATCTACTTATTCAAAACAGGGAATAGACAAGACATTAGGAATTGGTGGCTTATTACTCTTCTAAATTCCGATTACAAGATTTTTACCAGTATTTTGAATAATAGGTTAAAACAATATGCCAAAATAGTAATTTCTCCCTATCAGTTCTGTGGCATTCCGGACAGACGGATACAAGCAGCATTAGTGATCATACGTGAGGTTATTGAGCATCTGTCCTCAATAGGTAGGTTAAGTTGTATGGTAATCGCAGACTTTGATAAAGCATTTAATAGAGTATATTTACCCTTTCTCTTTTTATCATTGAAACATTATGGGATCCCAATGCAACTGGTTCAGGTAATTAAAACGTTGTATAAACATACTTTGGTTTTTCCCTTTTTGAAGGGTCACACTTTGGAAAGTTTTTGTCTTTCCACAGGGGTATGGCAGGGTTGTCCTTTAAGCCCTCTTCTTTATATATTTGCATTAGACCCTTTTTTACAGCATTTGACCACATTTCAACACTGGATTGGAATTTCGCAAGATGTGGCTCAAACTCATCGCCTGGTTTTACAGGCTTATGCAGATGATTTGATTTTATATTTTTCAGATTATTCATCTGTGCCCACATTTTTGAAGGTTTTGATGCCTTTTCATGAATCTCTAATGCAAAATTAAACTTAAAAAAACGAAAGGACTGTTCATTGGAGCAGATGGGCCAGTTGCGGTAATACAAGAGGGTGTTTGTATTTCCCGAACTCCCCTTAAAGTTTTAGGTATCTTTTTTGGTCCCCAAAATATGCCTGTGGACAATTGGGATAGGGTCCTTCAGGCAATGGAAAATAAGGTCACCAGGTGGAGGCAGTGGAAACTTTCAAAACTAAAAATAATTCATGTGATCAAGCAGTTTTTGTTACCTGGACTACAGTATGTGGCTATGGTGTTTCCTCTCCCAGTGCATTTAGAGTCTAGGATGTATAGTTTGTGTTTCCAAATGTTGTGGGGTAACCGTTTGAACCCCATCAAGAGGTGTTACACCTATTTAGATACAAAATCAGGAGGCTTGGGGAAGGTGGATCCCGTAGCCTTTGTTCATACTTAATTTTTTATGAATTCTGTAAAAAAGTGTTTTAGGTTTAAGAGATGGGATTGAGACAGGATGGATTTCTAGGTCATCAGGGAAATATATGTCAAACTGGCATATGTTGGCCTCGAAACTAAACCCTCATATTCCTATTCCACAGTATTTTCGGCCGGCAGCCCAAAAATTATATAGATGGGGAATCACGAAAGGGATGATTCAACATAATAATGTAAAACAGTTTATCAATTATTAATGAAAATTTGTATCCTCAAGAGCCAGGCTTTAAAAATTGTCCTTCTGCTCTCAATCCCAGGTTTTAGCACAGTTGAATTGTGTCAGATTGCCTCAATCGCAATGGAAACACAGTGGTTGATTTTCTATGGTCCCTAAATGTGAGGGCAATGCTAAGTATAAGGCACTAGAAGAGCGTAATTGCCCCTATTTAGACTGTATTAATATTGAAGAATCAATGGAACATTTCCTTCTGCACTGTTCTTATGCAAAGGGTCTGTGGGCCTATTTGGCAGTTTTGTGGGGTTTCAATTGGTTAAACTGGATTACATATGATGTATTAATTCTTGGACTTTATTCAGGAAATCTTAAATATTTTCATGAGGGAACACTATCATTATTTTTTTGTTGCCTATGATATTATATATGGCAAGCTAGGTGCCAATGGGTGATATATCAAAGGAAAATGCCATATTCTTGTGTTAGCATATTAATCTCTAATGAACTTTCAAGAATTTATTCTCAGGATGCACAGAGGTTGGCTTCGGTTAAACTACGGCGGTGGTGGAAAGGGTTTCATCACTTTATAACATTTAAATAATCGGGTGATTAGGTTTAAATTTTTCTATTTTGATTTAGGTTTTATATGATTTTTTGTCTTTAAGCACTGAATTTAATTTGACCTGTTTTTGTTTACTGTGATCTACTGTGTTGTTGTCTGTTTAATTTTTCAATAAAAACTCCCCTACTCACCTGAAGGGGGAACCTCTGGCCTGTGAGCATGGGCACTTAAACTCTGTCTCAGGAGGAGATGGATGTCTCTGGAGTAGGGGATCAGGACTCGGCCCCTACTACAGTATTTCCAGAGGCCCATGAAGAATTGGAAACTCTATTAAATGTTTCAGAAGATATGGGTGAAGTCCCAGAAGTTTTCATATCTAAAGAAGATCTTAGCAATTTGGTGGAGATTCAGGATTTATCCCAGCCAGATGGGGAAGGAAACAATAAGGAAACTGAAGCAGAATGGACTCTATTATTTTTGTTGCACCAAGAACAAAGAAGGCATTTAGAAGAACGAGAGTGCTTCACTACTCGGATAGCGAGGTTGAAAGCCGGTAACACGCCTGTTAAGAGGCCTGAGCATTCTGTCAATTTACATCATGATGCAGCAGCATCAAAGGCCAAGGTGGGCCCAGATGAGTCACAAATTCCCCTGCCTTCAGTTGACGTTACTGTTCTTCCTTTATCCATGGGAAATCTGGCTGGCATTTTAAAGGCCGCTGAAGGTTGTGCCTAGAGCCATCAGAGAGTGGAGAAAAACAAGATGTGATTACAGTGCAGGCTGGTATGTATGTTTCAAATGAAAACTTACCTCAATCACCTGAAAAGGCATTTGGAAAGCTCAGAGGCATTGTTGGGGTGGACAGTGCATCAGTTTCTGACCAAAACCTGTCTAAAACTGCTGGGTTCATGATGAAACATACTCCGATGCCAGCTACTGAAAGTTTAAATATTCCCCTGGACCTGCAGTCTGTAAAATATCAACACAACCTTACATGTCAGGATGCGGCGACAGTTTTTTCTTTTGCGGCAAAAGGATCATCTTCTAAAACGTATACGGAAGATTCTAAGGAAAAGCGCATGGCTTTAACTTTAGCCAATCGTAATATACGATTGGATGCAGTCTCCCCTTCTAACCTAAACAAAGCAGATACTCCGTAAAATATGAGCAACTCGCATCAGACTACCTCTGCAGCAATTAAAGAGGCCTTTTCATTAAAACAGTACCAGCTTCTCCTTGTGACCCTTGGTCACCTCAAAAGGCACTCAGCGAAGCCAGATGGAAGAAATCCCCCATGGGAACCTGGCTACTGGATCCCTCATGGGACCCCAAACTTAACTTTCTACATTCGATCCCTGAATGGCACCTAGCTATAAGTACACAAACTCAGACATCTCTTGGGATTGCTTCCCATAATCCTCCTGATGCTAATTCTAACACAGTATCACCTCCTGTGCAGCCCATTGACCTACCACAGACAAGCTTCTAACAAAATAAGGCCATGGAAAGGCCAGGTAACATTATGGGTGCTGATGGTCCACTTAATGAGCCCGGGCAACCAGCACAGGACCAACCTGACCCACAGAAGCCCCTATTATCAAAACTTTTTTCCAAAATAAAGAAGGAAGCTGCCCCTAGAAGGAACGCTGTTCGGATCCGATATAAAGGGTGATTGGAGGACAGATCTGATCGTTATTATGGTGGAAAATGTTTACTAAAGGATTCCCTTCACTTCTCCCCAGGGAGGTTTTTGCTTTTATAAACATATCGGGGGAGGATGATTACGATGTGAGTTTTTGTACTGCATATGCTTTAGATCTCTTCTGGGAGCAATACAATCAAGTTAAGTTTTCCCCCACATGGACCCCCTTCTTGGCTATTCCCCTAACAAAACCTTTCACAAAATGTGTTACATTCATGTTTCAGAACAAGGGGGTCCATGTGGAGGATATTACTTACTGGCTTTTCCAAAGATGTGAGGTGCTGAGCGACCCCGAGGCCATCCTAGACACAGAATTATTCTGGACAGGGGGTTGGAAGTATAAAATAAAATTGTGGAACACTGAAGCTGGAATCAATCATGTCCAAAATTCCTTTATGGTAGGCAGAGATCGATGGGTATGTTTTTATGCAAGCCAGTCCAGGGCCTGCTACAAGTGTGGCTTCAGGATGCATTTGTCCAGCACCAGCGATAAACCACATTGTAATAATTGTGGTGCGATTGGTCACACGGCTTTACATTGTGCATCCCATACCAAATGCGATTTATGTGATGAGATAGGGCATGTTTTTCCGAATGTGACAGGCCTACAAAAAACAAGGCGACCTGCATGAGTCCTGAATTACTCATCCAACATGCTCAAGACATGGCAACAGGACAGGGAAATCTCCTCCCCAGACTCCACTCTCCCCTACCACTATCAAAACAAAATAAGGCTCCTGGGGTTTTAGACATACTACAGGACACCCCCATTCCCCCTCCCCAAAAACAGCTTGAGACAGCAGATAGCCTGCTCATAGTCCTAGGAATTCTAGGACCCATGTGCTATTCTGAACCAGTTAAACCTGTGGTGGAAACCACTCCCTTCTAAACCCATCCCGTTTGGCAAGAAGAGAGTCCTCTCATAATATGAAGCCAATGGATTTTGAATCACATAATTCCTATGCTGCCCTAGCCACGCCATGGGGGAAGGAAGAGATGGATCAAGAGGACTCAGATTGCCAACATATTGAAACAGACCAGTCTTCACAGAACCAGGATCCTGTGGGTTATAGGGAAAAAAGAAAAACAAAAACAAAAAAAAAACAGTATAAAAACTGACTTCACTAACACTGGGTACTATTAACATTCACAGTATATTGAATACTGTGAAATGCCAAGTTGTGTTTAATTACATCCATGAATCTAGATTTGATATCTGTTTCCTTCAGGAGACTTGGATGTTCTCAGAAGATCAGGCCAGATTTTTTAAAAGGGAGTGGCTGTGGGGTCCTTCCTACTGGTCCTTCGGACAGGATAGTGCAGATGGGATAGGCATCTTATTTAATTCATATATATTCACCTTACATAAACTTGTCGATTTGGTTCCAGGTACAGTCCTGATTTTGGACAGCCTATGATCAGACATGTATTGTCGCCTTATCAGTATCTATGTCCCACAGAAAAAGGTTAAATGGGTCACAACTTTATCCTCATTGCAACCATTTCTAGTTACTACTAAGAACATTTTTTTAGATGGGAATTTTTACTGTGAAATGAAAAAGAAGGGCCAACACCTGGCTGATAACAAAAAAGTTTATTGCGATTCAAATGCTTTGTATAAATCGGTTGCTACAGCTGATCGTCAGGATTGTAGCCAGTTCCATACCAAGGGCCCCCGGTTTACTTTCAAACGTAGTAAATTCACCACCACTACAGATATTTCTTTATTTCAACAAATTTACCACGAGCATCATTGCAAATAACCCCGAATTTTCGGACCATTTGATGGTAACGCTCCAAATCAGAGATATACCGGTGAAACCAAAATGGGCAAGGAGACGGAAATTGAATGTAAGTCTTCTGATGGACACCTGAGTAAAATGTGGAATTTTGGGCCTTATAGGACTTAGAAGTTCCGTCTATGTATTATATTCAGATACAGGGGACTGGTGAGAGGACTCCAAGGCTGATTTTCAAACATGATTGAAAAGTTCCGGGAAAGCGAAGGTAAACAATAGTTTTTTGAAATACTCTTCCTTAAGACATCAATTACGAAAAAAAAATGACCTTGCCTAATACTACTAGGTATGATTATACCACCCAAATTACCAAATTAAAGAATAAAATGAAGCAGTACCTACCAGTATGCTAGGGCCCATACACTGCAAGCAATATTACAAAATGGCACACAGAAATCCCCCATAGGAGACCCTTTTGAAGCTTGTAAAGCTTTTAAAACTACCATTTCAGTGGAAAATCTGATAGGACAGAATGGGGTTAATGTAGTCACTGTTGAAGGAATTCATGAAATAATACAAAGATTTATAGAGTCACAAGGCCCGCACACTCCTCCTGCAGAAGTTGATATCAAGTCTTTTCTGGCAGAGTTAAATATACCCACTTTTCCAGTCCAGGCACTACATACACAGAAACCAATTGGGAGGGAGGAAATAGAGACAGCTATAAAAGCATTACCAAATGGGATTTCCCCGGGGATAGATGGTTTACCCTTTCATTTTATAAATGTTTCCCAAAAGAGCTTTCTGTCTGTTTAGAAACAGTTTATAATTCCTTTTTATCATCGGGGTGATGTATTCATCCTTTACAGAAGGTCTATTGATTTTTTTATTTAAATTGGGGATAAATCCCAACTCCAAATTGGAGGCCTATCACACTGCTAAATGCAGATTACAAGATTTTGACCCACATTCTAAACAAGACTGAAACACTATGCAAATCTGGTCATTTCCTTACAGCAATATTGTGGACTTCCCCTCAGGAAAATTCAACATGCAGTCATGATCCTTTGGGACATGATAAAACACCTCTCACTATTAGGTAAATCAGGGTGTATCATTTCAGTGGATCAAGAAAAAGCCTTTGATTGTGTTTACTGTCCCTTTTTATTCCATACCCTGGAAACCTATAGCATTCCCTTGGGAATGATTTCATGTTTGAAAATGCTATACTCCTCTACAATTGTCCATCCTGTAATTAGGGGACAAATCATTAAGGGGTCCCAGACAGTTGCGGGTGTTAGGCAAGGTTGCCCTCTAAGCCCCCTCCTATATATATATTTTCACTAGATCCCTTGCTTAGAAGACTATCTGAACACCCTACCTGGGTGGGTATTTCAGGAACAGGGAAAATGGACAACCTACAAGTACAGGCATATGCAGATGATATCTGTCTTTTTTTTTTTTGTCAGACCACACACAACTTTCCCTTTTTTTCAGAAGTACAGGCATATTCTACCTTATCTAACTCAAAACTGAATCTAAGTGCAAAGGCCTTTTCGTGGGCACTGGCCTTCACAAAGTGGTAGTATCTGGGGGAATAAGGATCTCCTCTGAACCTTTAAAAATACTAGGCATCATTTTTGGGTCTCAAAACCTGCCCCTCCTAAATTGGGAAACTGTGTTACACAATGTAGAACTTAAAGTAAGCAGATGGAGACATTGGAACATGTCAAAACAAAAAAGAATACACATTATTAAAAAAATTATTATTCCCTCTATTGCACATGTTGCTAGGATATACCCTCCACCAACCTGATTGAAGATTAAGCTTTACAGTTTATTTTTCCAAATGTTGTGGGGAAATAGGCTGAATCCCGTGAAACGGTGCTATACGTGCTTACCAGTACAGAAAGGTGGTTCGGGAATGGTGGGTCCAGGGTTTTGTTTTCACACCCTGTTTATGTCTCAGACGGTTAAGTGTGGTCTTGTATGTATGGATACGCTCTATCATAAATAGAACGTGTTGATTTTAGATAGATATTTTCAAGCATGGCTTATAGTCCCACCCAAACTATCTAAATCGTTACATGTCCCAGAATATTATAGACCTGTGGCTTCCAAGATCCATTCTGGGGGATAACTAAACAACACATAATTCAAAACTCTGGGAAAAAAATTATATCAGCATGTACTAAACACAGTTTTCCCAGCAGAACCTTGTTTTAAAAATTGCCCACAAAGCAGTAATCAGCTGATTTTATCCCAATTAACGAATAAAAGAATACCCCTATACCTGTGGGAACATTTATTGTTCTCTGCATATGGCAGATTAAATATCACAGGGAATGCCAAATATAAAGCAAGGGAGGAATGGAATTGCCCATATTTGGACTGCATAAATCAGGAAAAAACTACAGAACACTATCTTTTCCTTTGTTCTTATGCTAAACCTTTATGGATTTTTTTGGCAAATAAATGGGGGTTAAAACGGTTAATAGGTTTAACATATGACGTTCTGGTACTTGGGAAATTTTCCAAGCAGGGACATGGTATCACCAACATAAGCTCATTATCTTTTTATGTTGTCTCAAATATTTTTGTATGGCAAGCCAGATGCCAATGGGTGCTGTCACAAAAGAAAATGTCGTATGAAAATGTAATGATTTTAGTATAGCAAGCCACGTTGAAAGTTTATTTAAAAGATGTATCTATGCATACATCTCAAAAAGTCTCCATATGGTGGAAGGGGTTTGGTATGGTTATTAAATATCATTAAAGCCTGAATAAGCATAGTTTGCTCAAGAATTAGCTCTACGTTTTTAAACAAGCTGTATTGTATGGCTATAATGTGTATCCTAGAAAACGTATGCTTAGAAATACTTAATTTGTTTTTCCTTTTATGTTTCCTTTCTGTGTGACTCAACACTGTACAGACTGAATTTGCTCTGAGGATTTAGTAATTCTTGATTCTCCTACATATATGGTAGGGGGAGGAGAGTTTTCAGTTTTTTACTTTGTTATGTTTCAGAGTTCTCTCTTTTGGGGATAATGTTTTACTTTATAGTATAAGTATGACTGTAATCTTAATCCTTTTCCTTTTTTTTTTTTCCTCTCCCTTTGGTTTCTCCGATATGTACCTTACTTTCTGTGATATGACACTGTATGTAACTATTATGATTTTTATGTTATTGCAATAAAACTTCCCCTCTTCTTTTCAATAAGTGCCATAGGTCTTTGACATCCACCTGAACTACCACCAATCCAGGCAGATGGGACCTCGGTTTAACCTCTCATCAGAAAGACAGTACCTCAGAAGTTCAGCAACCCCCTCATGCTGCACTACAGTGTCAGTATTGCGCAGTGGTTTAAGGCTCTGAGCTGCAAATCTGGTGACATCCAGCAGACCAGACCTGGGTTTGAATCCCTCAGCTTCCACTTACATACTGTGTGACCGACCCTGAGCAAATCACTTAACTTCCCTGCGCTCCCAGGTCACACCTGTGAAAAAGCTTTCAGCTTAGTGTGCTACTCCTAGTTAAATAACTAAAAAAAATAAATAAGTATTGGGATATTAACCCAAGTACCAGATGTGGGAACCGAACCCACAGCCCTCAGATCTCCCAGCCTCAGAGGCAAGTGTGCTACCTACTGAGCCACTGACACTGTTTGCAAATTAAACTGTTTCCCCTTGATTTCAATTTCTGGCTTCAGTTCTACACCAGACAATGGTGATGTCATCAGCATTGTGAAGACTGCACTCCAACTGGTCCATTACTCCATTGTGATACAAGTAACCTTTAAGTTATCATTAAGGACTCAGCTAAGATCAAGATATCATGATATCTTGAAGTTATCTTACCATTTTTATCTCCATTGGTGTTGTATAAATATCGGTATGTAATTTGTATGCTGTTAACTATTGTATTGTATATAATTTGTATGTTGTAACTATTGTATCGCATGTAATTTGTATGCTGTAACTACTGTATTGTATGGAATTTGTATAATGCAACTATTGTATGTAATTTGTATGTTGTAACTACTGTATCATATATAATTTTTATGTTGTAACTACTGTATTGTATGTAATTTGTATAGTGTAACTATTGTATGTAATTTGTATGTTGTAACTATTGTAGCATATGTAATTTGTATACTGTAACTACTATATTATATGGAATTTGTATATTGTAACTATTGTATTGTATTATATGTAACTTGTATGTTGTAACTACTGTATCATATGCAGTTTGTATGTTGTAAGTACTGTATCATATGTAATTTGTATAGTGTAACTACTATATCATATGTAATTTTTATGTTGTAACTACTGTATCATATGCGGTTTGTATGTTGTAACTACTGTATCATTGTATACTGTAACTACTATATTATATGGAATTTATATATTGTAACTATTGTATTGTATTATATGTAACTTGTATGTTGTAATATTGTATTTAGTTATTATTTGTGCTGTGCTGATAACCATGCCTGGGGTGATTAGGCACGAGGCCGCAGGCCGAGTGCGACTAATCACCCCAGAAGTGATGTTATCCCAGCACAACACACACCCTGGAGTGTATTATTGCTATTATACAATGGCTCATTAAAAAAAAAGAAAGAAAAGGAAAAAAAGTGCCTTTAAGTACATTTTTTTTCATTTTTTGCATGGGTAGGGTTACATTATGAAAAAGTAGTGCTGCTTTAGCCAGCTGGTGGAGCTGAAGTGCTTTTCAGTGGCTGTACAGTCCCATAGCAACCTTTGCTGGTGCCACTCGTTAATATGCCCTTTGATTCTTTGTTTATGCTGTGTTTTGGCCTTTTGGGATGGTATTTATGTTGTTTTCCTCTGTGTTTCCATGACTGACTTTTAATTGTGGTTCTGAATGAGAATCGGGACTGCCGTGCCCCCATCTCCTACCAATCTGTCTTACAGTGTGCCACTCACTGCCATCTGAAAGAGCTAGAAGGAGGAGGAGGTAGGGAGGACTTTTTGGACTGCATTTTTATGGTGAAGTTAAATTTAAAAAAAAAAAAAGACAGTGTGTTGAGCCAGCGAGCATTACAGACAGCCTCACGGCGACTGTTTAAACAGTCAATTGCTCGCTCGCTCGCTCGCTCACTGGGCGCACTAAGTCCGATTGTGATTGTTGAATTTCGTCTAATCATGCTTTCAGCTGCAGGTTTCTTTTTTTAAATAGGAGAAAAAGACTCTGGTGGGGAGTGTGAAATGGTTGTTGTTTTTTGTTTCTGCTGCTTTTTTTTTGGGGAAGACAGCTGGTGGCTCCAGAGCCAGTGAAGTGAAGTGCAGAGCGGGAAGCAGCAAAGCGGGCTGCGTGTAATGATTTTTACTTGATGTGGTCTTCTGTGTTACTGGGACTAGACCCGTGATGTTGTACTGGGATAACATCACGAGTCCAGTCCCAGAGTGACCAATCAGAGTTCAGGAAATTTTTTGCCATTGTATAATGTATTATATGTAATTTGTGTGTTGTAACTACTGTATCATATGCAGTTTGTAGGTTGTAACTACTCTATCATTGTATACTGTAACTACTATATTATATGGAATTTGCATATTGTAACTATTGTATTGTATTATATGTAATTTGTATGTTGTAACTACTGTATCATATGCAGTTTATATGTTGTAACTACTGTATCATATGTAATTTGTATATTGATTTATTTATGCATTTGTTAACTGGGTAGGTTCACTGATCCAATGAACCATTTTCAGGCATGAACCAGGCCATAAAGATGCTACAATGGTAAGGTGCAAGTAAAATGTACAGAAAACAGCACAGAATAATTCAAGTACAACAATACAAGAATAGCCACACAAGAACTGAATACAGCACAGATAAATACCTAATGTGAGTTACAAAAAAAATTATAGTGCAATCAACATTATGTAAGTAGTTGTACAGCACATTCCATAGAAGTGCACAAATACAAAGCCAGTAGTGGTGGCTACACATAGCTACACGGTGCTTCCATTGTAAGATAAAATACATTAGAATGCATACTCTTGGGTGACTGAATTTCTGGATGACCTCAGCCATCATTGCGAAATCTACTGGAATGGTACAGGGGGTGGTCACCCAGGTGGGCAGGTACAAGTGGCTGCAGCCATTAAGGTTGTTTTGCAGTGGAATTGAAATGATAAGTGAGAGTTAAGAGAGCAAAGTGAGGAGGGCAGACTGTTCCACAGTTTAGGGGCAGCTGGGGAGAAGGCTTTGCTACCCAGGCAGGTGGTGATCTGAGGGGTATCCAACAGAAAACTGGAGGAATTTTGAAGGTTGTGGGGGCAATCTGTAGGTTTGAGCAGGGGGAAAGGGGTGATACAGTAGGTCCCCGCCTCTGATGGCATTGTCAGTGGAGCAGCTGAGGAAGTAGTCACTGCGAGTCTGGGGGGGGGCGGAGCCAGCCAAGAGACTGGTATAGGGAACAGTGGTGGGTAGATTAGTGTGCCAATGGTGCAGATCTGCAGATATTATTATAGGTTGTATTTAGCCTAGTGAGTTGATGGGCAGAGGTTTGCATATAGATGGGGGTGCAGTAATCCATTAACAGAAGGAGATCGCACTGGGTTATAATGAGTCAGGTAGTGTTTCAATTGGTATCCCACCACCAATTTTTGGTTGATGCACCAGATGGTGTTACCTATGTGCTCAGAGAAGGTTAATGCAGAATCTAGGGTAATGTCTAGGTATTTAAAGGAGGATGCTGTTTCCAGAGGGGGGTCACCAAGAGTTGATACGCAGAGGGTGGTGGAGGTGCTTGGTTTTGCTTGCATTAACCAGGAGTCTGTTTTCAAAAACCCATCATGGGTTGGCCAGTAGTTAGAACTGAACGTGGTTTGAGGCTATCCAGTGATTTGTCACTGTGGAACAACACAAGGCCATCAGCATTAAGGATGGCATTACAGGTGAGGCTGTCATTGGGAAGGGAGTTTACGAAAAGTGAAAAAGGAGGGGTCCCAGGATAGAGCCCTGGGGAACACCTGTGGTCACTGCCCTAGCTGTGGAGGTAGCTCCCCCGACATTCACAGTTTGGAAACAACCAGCAAAATAGTTCTGGAACCAGGCAGTGGTCCTTGGGGAGTAGCCAAGGCCCTTTAGCTCGCCCTGTAGGATATTGTGGTCCACCAGGTTGACGGCCTTGGTCAGATCCACAGTAACAGCACCCGTGAGGTTCCCTATGTCCATATTTCTAAAAAACATGGTCTGTAAGGTGGGATAGGGCAGAGATCCTGCTATACTACTTCCTAAAACCATGCTACTGGGGACAAAGGAGATTATACTTAGCGATATGCTCAGAGAGTTGACGGTGCACAACTTTTTCAAGGAATTTGCTGACGTGCGGTAAGATGGAAATAGATCAGTAGTTGTCAGTTGACTGGTGATCTCTAGATCTGAAAACAGGGACTACCCACTATTGTATCATATGTAATTTGTGTATTGTAACTACTGCATTATATGTAATGTGTATGTTGTACCTATTGTATTGTATGTAAGTTGTATGTTGTTACTATTGATTCATATGTGATTTGTATGTTGTAAATGATTATATCGTATACAATTTGTATATTGTAACTACTGTATGGTATGTAGTTTGTATGTTGTAACTATTGTATGGTATGAAAATGTGTAGGTTGTAACTATTTTATCATATGTAGTTTGTATGTTGTAACTATTGTATCATATGTAATTTGTATATTGCAACTACTGTATTGTATGTAATTTGTATCCACCCTCTACCAGTATATAATGCTGTCACTATTGTATGAAACTTGTATTTTGTAACTACTGTATAATATGTACTATGTATGTTGTAACTATTATGTGCTAATATGTCCCCCAGAGCCACTCATTGCTGAAAATGACTGGTTTCACGTGCCTTCAGCAGAGCAAGAACAGTGAAGCAAAGCTGAGCTGTTCTGGCTCAACCTGAAGGCAAATGAAGCCACTTTTTTCAGCAACAAGTGGCGACAGGGGACGTATTAATATATTATTGATCAAGAGTGATCAGTAATATATATTTTTTTAAAAACTGTTCCAAGAAAGTGTCCATTTCCAGGGCATCTGCACGTGGGATGCTCTTCACAGAATAAGAGTGCCTCATGCACAGGGAAAAGGAGCGCTCCGATTGGTCAGGAGCACTTCCTCGATCTATAATGTATGTTATGCAATTTGTATGTTGTAACTATTGTGTTATATGTAATTTGCATGTTGTAACTATTGTAGCATATGTAGTTTGTTTGTTGTAACTATTCTATGTTTTTATTCTAGCTACATTTCACCTAAGCTTTAATCTTCGTGTACAGTATCTGCTCTGCTACCATAATGGTCCCCAAAGACCCTATTGAAAAATGTGCCTGGCCCAAATAAGACCGGGGTGCGTAAATCTAAATAAAAATAAATAAATCAACATGGGATCCTGAGAATGGGGAGGGGGACACATTATTTCAACAGACACACAAGAAACAGTTTAGAAGGGAGATTAAATTGATTACACATGTGCCCCAACTGGCATAAAACAGAAAATGCAGGTTTATGTTTTCCTTAGTATGCTAGTGAAATCCTGTGAGCAAGATATGTAAAGACTGGCCTGGTGGCACTGAGGGTTGAGGCGCTGGACACCACACCTCATGCCATGCTGGGTTCCCAGGTTCGGGAATGAGCCAGGACCATCAGGGGTTAGCAGGGGAGGGAGAGGATTGAGCACCCAAGGGCTGCTGTCCTCTCCCAGGGTGGGTGACTGGGGATGTCCGATGCTATTACGGCCTCTGATGGAGACTGGAGGTGCAGAACAGATGTCGGGCTGGAACCAATGGGGGCGGGATGATGGCAGGCTCCAGCAACAGAGGCGTCACGCCTGATGCCATTGCACGCCACATCCCGGGGGTGGGAACCACACCAGAAATACCCCTACTGGCTCATTAGGTGATGTTGTGGACCAGCGGCAGGGTCCCCATGTCCAATACCAGGCTTACCTGGTTGCTCTACTAGATTTCCGGATACAGCGCCAGAGGAGTTGGTGGTCCCACCCCGAGGGGCTCAGAGTCAGGTGGTCATGAGATCGGAGGAGGGCAGAGGGCACCCCTCAGTACCAGGGAGTGAGTCCAGGAGCTTCAGGTGGGCAGCAGAGACCCCACTGAGAGCCCCCTCTGTAGTGAGAACAAGTCAGGTAGGAGATAAACAAATGATACAAAAAAAAAGATATGTAAAGATTAACCAATGATCGGGTGAGTGGTAACACAGTACAATAACCATATGCTTCAAGTGGAATTCAAGGCACAGAGCAAGCTGAGGGCCATTTATCCATGCAGAAAATGTAGTTATTGCATCAACACCAAACACATGTAGGGGGTTAGAAAATGGGCTTTTTATTTCCTGCCATCTGATTGGCTAGTACCCTTGGCATGGGGGTACATTACCTTTCAATAGATGCCCAGGAAATAAAAAGTACCATCCTACAGTGCCCCTTCACCCACCCTGCTTCCTAATTGGCTAAAACTACCCAATTTGAATTTTAAATCGCCGCCATTTTCTTTTCTCGCTTAGCCAGAGACACTATCCCTCCAACTGTCCCATTCAGTGGCAGCTGTCTGACAACACAGCAAATCCACCTCTCATATGCTTATTTTTTGCAACTTTTTTTTTGTTAATTTACAATACACTCTTCCACCCTAGCCTGTGCTGTTGGACGTGCTCTCGCTCCTGAACTCCCTCCTCCAGCTGACTGCCCACTCTCCCCAAAACGAATAGTTCTCTGGCTAAGCGAGACAATAAAATGGCAGTGATTTAAAATTCAAATTGGGTAGTTTTAGCCAATTAGGAAGCAGGGTGGGCACCAGGATATTTCAGTGGGTGAAGGGGCAGTGTAGGATGGTACTTTTTATTTCCTGGGCATCTATTGAAAGTTAATGTACCCACCCTGCCAAGGGTACTAGTCAATCAGATGGCAGGAAATAAAAAGCCGGTTTTCTAATTAAGCAATAATGCATGACAGGGTGTGGTATATCATCACACATCATCACGCCTCAGGCGGTTGGGCACGAGGCCACAGGCCGAGTGTGTCCAACCGCCCGAGAAGTGACAATATCTCATGATATACCACACCCTGGAGTGCATTATTGCTATTATGAACTAGGATGTGAAGAGAAAGTAGTTAGTAAATTGAAAGAATAGTCTTTTTTGTTTTAAACCTTTATTTCTTGTCTGAATATATTTGTTTTAAAGATGACAAAAATAGTCCCTTTTTGGAGGCAATATACAAATACACAACTGAAATGATTATTGTTGTATTTTTTTTTTTTTGTTATTTAAGATAGCTTAAAGTAAGCAAACAGTAAAGCAGGAACATGCTTTACATACTTTGTATGATAACATCAAAACATTTTAGATAAAAGTGATTTATTTGGAACTTTTCTGCAGTATGATAACATATACACATTTAAGATAAAAACTATTCTTTTGTGAGGTACTGGTGCTAAGATTTATACCAAAGCAGTAAGTTAAGAACAGTAAAACTGAAATATTTATTTTATTTTTCATTTTTTTTATTGTCTTTATAGTTGTAGACATTAAATTGGATGTTGCCAGACATTGTGCCTATTTGGATGTAACAAAAACACTGTTTGCCTGAGGATGGTACGGACAGATCATCAGTTAAGGTTTCCAGTAGGCTTTGTTTTGTTGGATGTACGCTAGATGTGTGGGCTGAGCTCGTTGAAGGGATATCCTGTCCTTCTTGCTGTGGGTGGAGCTGTAGAAAATAGAAGAAGAGTTAGTATCTGTGTAGTTCAGTTGCATTCTTTTTTTGGGGGGAGTGAGAATGAGTTGGGGGTTATTCGGGATCGTAATTGTGTTTGGGGCAGTCTACTTTGGATTCCTTGTATTTCAGGAAACATAGAAACATAGACTTTGACGGCAGATAAGGACCACTTGGCCCACCCAGTCTGCCCATTTCCCTACCTATTGGATAAGCTGCAGATTCTAGTTAACCAACAGCCTACTTCCTGCAACCCCCCACTATAATTGCCTTATGTCTGTCCCATGCATGTTTGAATTCCCCCACTGTTTTAGACCCCACAACCTCTCCAGGAAGGCGGTTCCATGTATCCACCACTCTTCTCCGTGAAAAGGAATTCTCACATTACCCTCAGCCGCTTCTCTCTAACTTTAAATTG